>CM031242.1:804556251-805232084 GCA_018340775.1 Taxus wallichiana var. yunnanensis
TCCCTTTTGTTTATTTTTTAATTTAAAAAATTAATTTTCTTTGTGTAAAATTTTCTCTCCTTTTCTTCCTTCTTATATTAATTTTTCTATCATACATTGATCTTCCCCTTGCCTTTATCATTTTACCTTGTTGCTTCTTTTACTATCATTATTAAAACAATCATATTCACATATACATATGTTAATAGTATTTGGAAGAGCTGATAAGAAGATTTATCTCATGCAAAGATTCTTGAGACAGAATACACAGAGATTAATAAACACACACTATATTAGTTTCTCTCATATACATGCCAATATATAGGAAATAGTTTTCCTATAAAATAGAGATCTAACTATCTCTAAAACAACCCATAAACAAACAATTATATTTGTGAGTTGTTATAACTCACTCAATCCTATTTACGTGGGTTATTAACAACTCACCCACATAGTTACATCACACTAATAATTACATTTTACCACTCTATAAAAATAATGTGAGCACTAGAATAATGAATTCCTAACATTCCCCCTTAGTGCGAACATGGGAGAAAAACAATCGCACTTCCTTCGAACTTTCCGCCCGTGCGTGCTCTTGATTTGAATGGTTTTGTAGGAGAGCCAACAACCATCAAGGATGGTTTTACAGACAACCAACAACCCAAACATGCGAGATGGTTTTATAGGAAAATCAACAACTCAAACATATCTAGATGGTTTTACACGACAATCAACAACCCAAACATACAGATGGTTTTACAGGATAACCAACAACCCAAACATCATGATACTACTTTTTCTTGTGCTTTTGTTTATGCTGCTATGTTTTCCTTCGAGGAATTATGTAGGAAACACTGCTCACAGAATACGAATGATCTTTAAACATATCATAAAACAACTAGAAACCAGAAATAAGAACACACTACAAAATAGGTACTCACGAAAAATGAAGCTCACACTCACACCAAAAAATGTCACCGCAGACTTCATGCGGCCCTGCTGTCGTTGGTGACTGACGAGAGGTCATTGATTGACCTCCATCCTCCGATGCTTCCATCCTCTAGCACCATGTTGCTAGCTCAACTAGATTTGAATTGGACGCTCAATAGTTTCCACATCGTATTATTGGTATAGTTCTGCTCCAACAATGTAAAACAACACATATTACATACCTTAATCGAATGTCAAATTCTATCAATAATGCATTCGTAAGGTAATTTTTTTATTTTGACTCATTTTTTATTTTTACAATATGACTAATGACTCGATGAATTTTATGACAACACTTTGACTCAGACAAAAAGACTCTACATTGAATTGAACTTGACACAGACGTCTGACTTTTAACTTTTGACACTATTGTATTTAACTTGAGATTGTACTAACAATTCTAATGGACAATACACAAAAAAATTATTTTAAAAATAGAGAATAAGACTCTTGATGACACAACCTATATACACTTGTTGACAAACACGTATTTACAAGGACTTTTTCAAACATAGCTCAAATTACATTAATATAAAATAAAATCCTTTTTCATCAAAAATAAAATAAAAAAAAAAAAAATAAAAAATAAACATTAACCTATGAGCTCCCGACATAAAAATACTAATTTGAAACCTTCAACACCTTTTTGAAGTAAATGCCTTATAAACATTTGACTATGAATTAAACCAAAATACTTAAAAGATGTTAATATTGACACTTATAAACAAGAGCAGCAATGCTTTGCTAAATACTACCATAGCGGTAGTAAAGGTGAACCAATCAATGCTTTGTGATGATGCCCGATGATGCTTTGTGATGATGCCTTAGATCTCCATCTCCGCTGTAAGACAACTCAAAGCACAGTATTAGATCCTTGTCTCATGTAATAGACAACTTAATGCCGTGTCGCTTTTGAAGTATTCAGCAAAAGAAATATAACAACGCCTGCAATCTCTGTAAAGATGATAATGACCATTTTTAATTACTAACATGTACCGAGTGATTCTGAGTAAAAATGGAGAGCATCATAAATTGGGTTTTGTTTACAGAAATTTAAAAAGGAAATTAATGCCATAATTTGTTTTCATTACAAATACAATTGGGGAAAACATAGTGGTCTCCTCTTACACTTAGCCTGATCTTCTTCTGTGTAAAGAGATTTAAGGCAGAATTTGATGATGTTCACATAAATATATATTTTAGGCATGTAAGCTCCAAAAGAAGTTGATACGTGAGCAGAAGAGCCACAGTTTACATTCTAGATTTCATCTTAATTATGATGGTTCTGGCACAGCTCTTGGCAGTCGAAAATAGATCAAAAACAGTTTCAATAAAAGCTCGATTCAATTGAAATTATTCAGGCTTCACAAACTTATGCTTTTTGAACGGATTTAATGCTTCTGTTAAATTGTAAAATGACCATTTGGCAAATCGATGCGTTCACTTCACAAAAAGCTCGATGCCGCAAGCAAATGTTTAATCTTAATGTTCAAATGTAGCTTGCCTAAGAGAAATATTTTCCATGTAGTCTAATGATACAAGAGAGAATGTTGTTCTTCTTGTTATGACTGTAAAACATATAACATATAGGTACTAAAGTATGAATGCATTTTCTTAACAAAAATGGCATTCAATACATGTACCACGGGGATTCTAGATTGGCTTGGCGACAAATCTGACGGAATTAAGCGATGCGGAATTGGAGTTTAGCCCGTATCGTTTAGCATATGTAAAGGAAGGATGTGCTCGGCGGATTACTTAGTCACATATCTCCCGAATTAACAAATGCGGAATTATAGTCTACCCGGTGTCACTTGGCACGTATAAAGGGAGGTGTGGTGTTCCTATCTAAGTTTACTCTGCCTTCCAGCATCTCTTGTTCTTGCTCATGGCGAACAATATTATAGGCAGATCTGGGTCACTCAACAATGGATTGCTCAAAACAGACGCCATTGGGCAACATATGATGAGTCTCATTGCTAATTTATGCTTTGCTTTGTTTGTTATAGGAGTGTTAGTGTTCACCATCTTGGCTGCAACATACCAACCAGAGGATCCCTTTCTCAAGCCCTCCAAATAAATCACCACATTTCTCACTTCCACATCCAATGCCACCTTTGCCATTGACGAATCCGTGGTCAAAACAGGTGAAGATTTCAGCGCCCCACCAAATGATGAAAGTGGAACCACCCCAATGGTTGGAAACTACATCACCGCATTGGAAGTTGAAAACGTGGCGCAACCACATCGTGAGAAGACAAGCCTTTATTGATGTACTTGCACTAAGTTATGGCACGGAAGATGTACATTTATGATAGCCAGAACATTAAATTACAATAAATGTTATGACATCTTACTTTCCTCGAAATTGCTGAAGGATGTAATAACATCTTATTTTACAAGCCAATAGAATTAAAGATAAATACTTTTTTATAATTATTCTGTTAAAAAATATGTAAGTTTATTAATGTGAAAAGTATATATCTATTTATGAAAAATAATAACAGTCTCTCATTGGTTAAAAATTCAAATAATAACAGCTAATTAAACAAATGTGATGCCTATAATAGAATCTGCCTTTGGCAGTACTAATAACTAGCGACTCAAATGGGAAATCAACTTTGACACATCAGACTTTGCATGGTTCTTACACACAGGTTTTGAAATCACCACGTTGACAGCATGGGCATTGGAGACCGGTTGAATTCACACGTGGATACTTGCATGACACAAAATACCCAAAGGTAATTCTTATTGCATGCCAATTAATTACACACCTCAGTTAATAATAGAATGTTCGTGCTCCTGCAACCAAGACGAGACTGTGTAGGAAATCCAATGTGAAACAAGAAGACTTACGAGCAGTCTAAATGAAATGCAAGGTAGATGGATCGATCATGCATGCAGGAAAATGAAGATGCTACAATGGACTTGTTGATGTTTGATAGACCGCCATCATTGGAGATGTGGTGACCGAGCTATTTGTGTCGGATTTGGGTTAACTGGTGCTCACTTATCGCCCAGTTTGGAGAGATGATTATCAAGTCGATCCTTCTTTGGATTGTAAAGCCACTGAGCTCGAATCCAATGTGAGAAAAGAGATGGCGAGGAGTCTCAGGAGTTCTCTCTGGAATGTTGATTTTTTCGGATCCACTCATATCACTGTGATGTCGTCGCTGCCCACCACGCTGTATACACTAATTGCACAGAAACAACCAAAAATCTCCAATCGAATACCAGGACTTCAATTTCCAATCATCAATTTAATCTATTTGTAGGCATGCATGGAATAGATCATGTATACAAAGATCAGGCGAATGAAGTGAGACACGAATGACTACAGTTGGCTTCAAACAGTAGAGAAGACGCATGGATGAATTTTCAGAATGTGAATTTCTGAGAAAGAGCTGCCTGAAATTAAGGACGCACGACTAGGACGTGAGGAGATCAGATAGACACGGTGCTAAGGATAATTGATGAGCATTCTGAATCAATGTAGAGATACGTACTTGAAATATACAAGTTTGAATGCCTCCCACACAAAATTCTTCTCTTCCTTGTCGATGCAGTTGCTTTAGTTTTTGTGGTTGCCTCTCATTACACAGAGCAGTCTATTACTATAGCTACTCTTACAAATCAAATTAATTCTCCGTTAGATCAGTGATACGTTCTGATACCAATGATAGTATTTGGAAGAGCTTATACGAAGATTTATCTCATGCAAAGATTCTTGAGACAAAATACAAAGAGATTAATAAACATATAATATATTAGTTTCTCTCATATATGTATGTCGATATATAGGAAACGATCTCTAAAATAATCCATAAACAAACAATTATATTTTATAACTCACTCACTCCTATTTATGTAGGTTAATAACAACTCACCCACATAGTTACATCACACTAGTAATTACATTTTACCACTCTTGTAAAAATAATGTGAGCATTAGAATAATGAATTCCTAACATATGTGTGATCTCGAGTCCTATAACTGATATACTTTATCTTACACCAACGCATCGAACCAAAATGCTTGACAAAGCACGTTATTTTTTTATTATTAAGAATCAATTTCTTGTTCACCATGTAAGCCTTTATATTTTAATTTTGTTATTATTATACTTATTTTTTCAAGATTTATTTAGTGACCAAAGTGTTGCGTATTATCCCAACTTCGACTTGAAAGGACCCAATGACTGGCACCCAAAGATGCATAGTTATAGGGCAAATCTAACACACTAATCTTCGGTGGCGTGGACGATGTCCCAACCCACCACACCCCAATTTAAATAAGGATTGAAGGTGTGACCTAGTGGTCACCAATGCAATGACATGTCGTTGAGAACAACATGGGGGTGATTATTGTTGTTGTTGTTGTTGTTATACTTATCTATAGATATTTCAACAATGCTTTCACTCATATATATTTACATCTAGCTACCAAGGGTGCACATCATGTTAACTCAAGTTCTCATCAGTGCATACAAATTGTCTTGTGATCAGAAATTTAAACTTGCTCAACACATAAATGCCATTATGAAAGGGTTTTAGACCATATGCAAAATAATCCATACACACCACACCACCTTATGTCATAGGGGGTTTAGGCTCGCTCAAAACCTAATAAATATAAATCCACATGAACACACCAACCAAGGGTTCTAAAAAAGTTCAACAAATGAATCAATAAAAAGAACCTATATGGGAGTGACAACTACAATACGGACTCTATCTCTCGCCAACTTGTCGCTCATTCTTCCCACACAAACCATGTGAGCTCTAACTCCACCATTGCCCTTTGAATACCGACTAGGTGATACACATTAAATGCAAGAACACAAGTTTACTATGGATCACTAAGAAATGAAGACTTGATGTGGACATGAAGAATGAGTCTACAACAGGAGGGAATTACATTGTACATCGGGATAAGTGTAAAATTCCATATTACCAAACTTTCCTTGACCAAATTTAGGGTACTACACTCCCTTATTTGTTTATGTATGTCCTAGTATTTATTTTTATTACAATCTTTTTTTTTTTTAGCTTATAGATTTAATCTGAGTGTTATATACCAAACATGTTGATTAAGCACAAATGATAAATCTACTAAGTACAACTACTATCACCATTACAATATAGAGCAGGTCAAAGTTCTCAACATTCCCCACCCTTTGTCACAACGATTGTATGGTGGAAGTTGAAGAAAGCTACAACCCTCTTCTACATCGACAATTAAAATGTAAATGACATGTATAAATAATGAGTTGGAGTCAAAGTTACCAAAGTTGTGAGGCAAATAATACAAACAATCGCACATGAATAGTGAAATTGAGACACCAATAGGGAGGCATAAGAAGATAAAAAAGTGAATGATTGAAGGTGAAACATTTTGATGGAAGAGGGATGCAACACATGGAATGAAATACGTGTAATGTTGTTCAAATATGGAGAAGAGGCTCCACATGAAAAATGCGACAAGAAACCAAGGGAAGTAAATTAAGAGAAACAACTTGTGTTTACTACTACATATATATAGGTCCATTTCCACCGATATAATTGAAGTTAGGATTCAAAGCCCGACAAACTTAGTACTTTATGTTGAGTAATATAAAATCTATCTAGTTTTCTAATTATATTGCTTAGGAGGTCTCTATGGTTGTCAAGTCAAATACATAAATCATTCAAAGAAGATATTTCCTTTTGCATTTATATTTTGCACCATTTTTCACTATTCCAAGTTGTTAATAGTCATTGAATTTGGAGGATTTTCATGTGTATATATTATTATGCCCATTATTCTTAAATTTTTGATGTTACATGGCTCTACATTAAAGTTGTTGACATTGAGATCAATGATCCATATCCCGTACACACCACCATTTTCCTTCCAACAATAACTCGACAAAAATGAATTCATTATTATTATTGCCACTCACAATACCAATTTTCATTCAAATACACGACCTAAAATCATTCGGAGAAAATTTTAATACAGTATTTGAAAATGTATGGAGCTTCCTTTATGATGTGGGGCCTCAATTTGTACAACATGTTTTTACATTAATACCTTTTGCCAAGAATTTTGATATTATGAATGTTTCATCACTTCTCTTGTTACGCAAGAGCACAACATATGATAGGACCCATCTTCGGCATCACATAATTATTCTAAATATTATGGAAAAAGAAGGGACGACTTATCGTGCACTCCCTAGTAGATGGAAACAAATTTGTTGGCGAAAGAAATGATAATTTGTGTCTTACATTATTTCTAATGAATCCTCTCACATGTGGCATGAGGTAAACACAACATGAGAGGACTTGAAGGGGATCAAGTAGGAAAAGCCACGGGAGATGTTCAACCCAGTTGAAATTTCCCAATAGATCAAATTCCTCCTCATCCATCTCTCAAAGGACACATAAACGTATAGTCCTCAAGAGAACTCATTAACCCGTAAACATATAAACAAGAGTTGTGAGACTATCTAAACATATGTGCACTTCAAATGATAAACAACAATCTTTAAAATATAATTTTATTTTAAAAACATTTAGATTTTACAAAAAAATGCAAATTTAAAAATCACTTGAAAGATTAAGATATAAACACATCAAATCAAAAGAGCTATAATAATAAATTAATGTATGTGTCAAAAATCGATATAAAAACCAAATGAATGGTAAATTGGAACAAAAAATATAACTTAATCATTACCATCATTGTATCATCTTAATTATATTATATTAAACATGAATACAATTTTTAATAAAAAAATAAAAATAAAAAGATTTAAGAATTTCTCTGATTATATTTCTAATTAAGCCTCTCACCCACGTGGCTCGAGGGCGATCATCATCAATGAATTTGGAGAGAAAATGGAAAGTAAGTTTGTAAGGTTTTGGCCCAAACCAAACAAACCTTACAACCTGTAGAAGGCGAGAAGCCTTAAGTAGTATCCCCTAACGTTCACATGTTCCCCACTCTCAAAGGAAAGGAACCTCATTGAACACTCGAAATTGCTCAAGTGAATCCCAATTCTACTTATATTGTAACGAACTTTGAAAACCCCATTTATTTATGTCCCTTTGAACATTTCCATTCTAGTTGATTTCTATTCTAAAGTTGGTCATTCTTGGCCTCGTGCACACTAATATGTAGATTAAAATTAATTGTTATTACAAACTTAGATATTAATAATTGATATAAATGATTGTCTTGTATGATGTAATGTTTGTTGAGTATTAAAGTTGTCTTAATATACAACTTAAAAGCCTTGTGTTAATGACATTTTATCTTTGTGAGATTACTTCAATTACATTATTATATGGTTTGATAACATATATTGATTTAATACGAAACACAATGAAAATAGAAAATATTTCATAACAGAAAAAACATAGTATATTAAAAATAAATTTCAATACATAATAAAAATCACAAATATGATAACTTCAAATATTATCAATAAAATATATGTCAAATACATAAAAACGTAAAGAATATTAACTCCCAACACCCAATCAAAACTTGCTTGATTGCTATAGAAGTGAAGATCCTAAAACAATATTTACAAAATTAAATACGCTCAAAGTTGTGGAGTTTGTGCTTAATTTGACAAATTCTTCTGGAGTGTATCATGCTCATTCTATATTCTAAGAGCTTGTATTTAATGAGACAATTGGAGATGGTGTAAATAGTGAACAGTTAAAATGGGTTTTGATTTTGCTTCTATCCTTATATATGCTTTTCAATGATTCACTGATATACATTAATTACTATTATTAAAAAAAAATCCTCTTAGGTACCTGGTACCAAGGTGTTGACTTATTACGAGGAATATTACAAGGAGCAATGAGACATAAGACATCCTTTTATTTATGTATTAATTATATATTATAAAAGAAACTTTGTTTCTTATATAATTTTTTGTTTTCATGATGATGCATGGGATGATTTCGAATTAATAATATTCTATTGTACACAAGTTTTATCAAACGTATTTCTATAACATATTATTAAAATTTTAATCAATACATAAATATAATAAGGTAAGTAAAATCCAATAATTTTAAAACTATTTAACAATCACTCATGGCTCAATCACTTAGTCCACTCTATCGTCATTAAATATAAACATCATTAATTATATTATTAACAAGTATGATAGTTATTATATTTATAACTATTACATTAATATATATTTATTTTATAAAACCAAATCTATATGCATATTCATTGTATCTATTCTAAACATATCACTGTCTTTGAAATTAAAGTGTATTAATGTTAATGGTGGAGGATTAATATTTCATTCTAGTAATGCTATTCTTGTCCATACGTGTATATGAAATTTGGAATGACAAATGCGAGAGATATGAAAGCAATTTGCTCTACCACGCGAGCCCAAATATCTTATTGTAGGCCTTGACTGGCAATTGATTCGAAAGCGTATGAGGGTGTGGTAATTGAATACATGGCATATAAAAATGTAACTCAAATACTTCAATTCAAAGTTTTGAGATTTAAAATTTGAAATGTGAGACTTAAACTCTGATTGAGACGTGAAATCTGAAAATTTTGAAATTCGAAATATCTTGAAAACACAAAAAAATATTATTGCTATAAAATGTCAATCTTATTGGAAACAAGAATATCGAAAAGCGAAGTCAAAAACTCGAAATTCAAAATTTTGAAGAATATGGAAAGTAGTTAGATATAAAATGTGTATATCTTGTTTGAAACCAGAAATTTGAAAACCTTTTATCTGAACCATAAATGAAAGCAAAATCTAAGTTGTTGGTTCCAATATTGTAGTCCCCAAAATTGAAAACCTCGAAAACACGAAAAGTAGATTGATATGAAATGCGATTATCCTACACAAAAATAAAATCCAAAACCTCTACCTCAAAATGTAACAACCTAAAATTTGATGGTCTTATAACTCAAAGAAAATAAAGTTAAACCCAAAACCTGAAACTCAAATTTGAAAGATGTGAATTAGAAAACCCCGAAAACCTTAAAACTCGAAATCTCAGAACTCAAAAAAATTAAGACTTGAAACTAGAATTTTTGTGCCCAAAAATGAAACTCAAATTATTAAAGATTCAAATCTTAAAACCTCAAAAACTCCAAACTCCCCAATGAGGAAACCCCAAAGTACGAAAAATACATTGATATAAAATGATAGCCAAATCGAAACCTAAAAACCAGTAACTTAAAGCCTGAAATATGAAAATTCAAGCTTTAAACTTGAAAACCCGAAGATACGAAAAACATAAAAATCAAAACTCGAAAAGCCCAAACCCGAATACCCTAAAAACTTTGAAACTCAAATCCCAAAACATAGAAAACCAAAACTCAACACCTAAAACCCTTGAAATAAAAAAATCCTTAATACAAAAACCTAAAAATTAAGAAATGTTAATTGATACAGAGCTCCCCAAAACTTGAAAATTGAGCGTAGAAATCTAAAAGTGGAATACCCCTACCAGAAAAATTGTCAACAAGAATAAGTTAAAAAACATAAAACCCGAAACTTGAAAGCCCCATGCCTAAAACCCTAGAAAATATTAATATGAAACTTGAACCTCAAAATAGTTTAATCTAAAAATATTTTTAAGATGTGAAACTAGAAACCCCTAATGAGGGAGTCCTAAAAACATTTCGATACTTTAAAATCGGGACTTGAACATCCAAAATTTAAAAATTCATAAAACACAAAGTTGATTAATATAAAGGACCCCAAAACTCGAAACATGAAAATAGATTTAAAAAAATGAAAGACCCAAACTTGAAAAACTTAAGAAATGAAAAACTAGAAAGCAAACTCGAAAATTGAAAGTGGAAAACCTAAAAACCTCGAAAAATATTGAAACTTGAATTCAAAAGCTAGACACCCAAGAACATAAAACTTGAAAAGCCCATAACCCAAAATCCGAACTCAAAACCCTAAAAACATAAAAAAAAAAATTATTGATATAAAGAACCCAAAAACTTCAAGTTGGAAATCCCAAAGATCAAACTTCAAACTCAAAGTTCTCAAAACCAAAAATTCAAAACTCAAACCCAAGAAAATTTGAACCTAAAAACCCTAGAAAACTTTAACTTGAGAACCATTCAATGAGGAAACCTTGAAAACATAAAAAGTTACATCGATATAAAATGCCACTAAAAATGAAACTAGAAACTTAAAAATAAAAATTGAAAGCCCCTAAATTGTAAAACCCCAATACCCAACAAACTAGAAAATCTAGAATCTAGAAATTGAAATGCCCAAACTTGAAAATTACAAAAACACTCGAAACCGTAAATCTCAAAATCCCAAAAATTTAAAACGCAAAAAACTTGAATCTAAAAATCCCAACCTCGATAACCCCGAAAAGTAAAAAAATGATTGCTATAAAGTACCATTGAAACCTTAAACTAGAAATCCAGAAAAATTGAAGCTTGAAACTTGAAGATCATAAAACTTAAAACAACTCAAAACTTGAATCCCAAATAAATGAACCTAAAACCTTAAAAACACTAAAATCATAATCCCTTAATAAGGGAACCCCAAAACTCATAAATCTTGAAGCTAAAAACCTTACAAATGTGAAACTTGAAAGAAGAAACCTAAAAATTGAAAGACATGGGCATTAAACATGAAAAATAAAAATAACACATAAAATCAAAATCTCAAAGCTTGAAAATCCCAAAATCATGATCCAAAATTTAAAGACTCAAAACTAAAATAATTTGAAACACGAAAGATTTGTTGGAAATGTGTTGTATATTTTCCATGAGTTATCCCCTTCTAAACTGTGAAACCCGACATGGCATGTGGAAATTCCTTTATAAGATTTTGGGGTCATATATGTTATTTAGCCTATGGTATTATGGGTGGTTAGATAACTCGTGTTTATGGGGAACCGTTATCAATTATATTCTTGGCCCAAAGGTTTCTTAACCATTGTATTGTAATATTGTTGTGATTATCACCTATTGATGTGCTTACATATAATTAGACATGTAGTAGAAAAGAGTAGAAAAGAGAAGAATTGAGAAGTACATTATTTAATGATAAAATGGTTTATTTTATAAAATAAGGAAGATAAATTATTGCACTAGATTTTCTCCTAAAAGTGTTTCCTAAGATAAATTTTATGTATTGCGTTATCTTGTGTATGATATTTCTTTGTTTTCTATTTATCTCAAAGATTCTATGAAGTATTGCTTCTCTCATTTTCATTTATCTAATCAAAATCTCTTTATTGGTATTAGAGCTTGGTTTTAGGTTTATCTTTAAGAGTTAGGGTTTTGAACTATGTTGATAAGCTTTTCTTCGAGTGCTAGTTTTATGTGTGAGAATATTTTCAAGTAGAAGAAAATGGTTTGAAGTGTAAAGATTGAGATTGAAAATTTGAATGGCAAACATTTTGATTTATAGAATCTCGAGATGGAAGATATTCTTGTGTTTCACTTGGAATGTTTCGGCTTCTGGGAATAGAGTTACTTCTATCCTTTCATTCCTTTTAGAAACAGATAAGGTTAGGGCTAGGAGGAATACCTGTTGAATGTCGAGATGGTGTGCGCGTACCGTAGAGAAAGATCAGGTTGACTGCGAAGAACTCCTTTTTGTCTTGGAAGGACTACCTGCAAATAAGAACACAAGACCACAAGATTTTGATTAGACGATAAATGAGGGAACTGCCTTGGGCCCAGGAAATATAAAACTTCCTTTCGAAGGTGGTCAGTTCCCCTGCTAATATGAATTAACACCAAAAACTGTAAAATATCAATTAAATTGCTTCGTTGAGACGGGTAGGGGAAAGGCTGATTTCTGGTTTTGAGTCACAATAACCGATACCGGTTGCTGATAACCGATATCGGTATGGTCTAGGATCTGTAGGTTGGTTGTTTTATGGGGTGGTTGTGTCGTAGGGTAACGGTGTTGTTGGTAAGGCTGGTATATGAGTGATATTAGGTAATGAGATGGTGAGAGGTAAATGAATGATAGTTAGATGCAATGACACGTTGGGTAGTGGATCTAGGAATGGATTTGTGAGGACTATGATTCAAAATTCTAAGAAGTATTATTAAAAGGACATGCAAGATGTAACTTACTAGTTATTGACGAAGATGCAGGTCCAAGAACTCTGATGACAAAGGCAGAACTTAGGTAAGATGGCTTGACACACAGAAGATGAGAGATCTCCCTCCCGATGATCAGCTGAGTATCACAGGTTTCTGGCTATTCCGTTGCAGTTTTGGGCTTGATCTCCTTTGCTGCAAACTCTTCTGGTTTCTTCACTCGTCTCTGCTCGGCCAAGTAAAGATCCGGATTCTCTTGATCGCTCCTGCTGATCTCTATTGATCCAAAAATCCTTCCACCTTTGTTTTTGGTTTGGGGAGCCCATTTACAGGGAACCGATGGTGGTTACGTAACCGACGGCGGTCAAGTAGGAACCGGTATCGGTTAGGAAAAAGCAGGCTATTTTTAGTAAAATCGCCCCCTTTCCCTGCTTTTCTCCCGAGAGATTAGTTGCGGGCTTGGTCAAGTGACTAGAAGGTCGGTTTTGGGTGCGAGAAAGGGGTTATTAGTCATGGGTGTAGGTGTGGACCAAGTTATAGGTCTTAATTAGGTTAGTTTAGGGTTAGGACTAGGTCATGATGAGGTGGCAAAATGAGGTGGCAGGTAAGGTGATGTGGATTTATCAATTACAAGGTAATTAATAAATAATTGTGTAAGGTTTAGGTGATGAGGTTAGGTTGCGAAATGAGATGCGGGTCACAAGGGGTCGTAAGACACAAATTTGGTGTCTACATCTTGTGGGTAGAGATCCATGAATTGATATGTTAGGAATCATGTATACGGGTATAAAGGTAGACGATTAGAAAAATATCAATAGGAAAGTTAAGATTTATATGAGATTTTTCTATCGATTTAGTTTCGTTGAATGTATCAATAGAGAAAACCCCATGGGGACTTTGTATCGAAAAAATTCTCGGTGAACAATATCTTCCTCGGAAAAAAGCCATATTCACCGAGAATGAATGATGGTGAATCTGCGATAGAAAATTTGAATGTATTTAATACTATGGTAACTTGGTTATTTTATATTGGTATTAAAATGGAAGAAGAAAATAAATTTATTACTCTCGTGTGTTCTTTTCATGAGTCCTTAGATAATCTAGTTATGGCTATTACTAGTACTACAAAAAAATTATTAGTTGAGGATGTATTTGAGGCCTTATTGTCAGAGGAAATGAGGTGGAAATACATTGAGTATTATAAATCCAAATATGTCTTATTTAGGAGAGGCTATACTAAACAAAAAACATGAAAAATAAAGGACAATCAAAGCCTAGAAGTAAATTGAAGGCTACATAAAATGATAAGAGGAAATTTTGGAGTTGTGATAAAATGGGGAATTTCAAGAAATATTGTACATCTAAAAAGGCGAGAAGATGGTAAGTCATATGATGGTGATGAATCTTCATATATAATACAATCTCACCGAATACTCGGGAGATTTGTTCTTAGTGGTGTCTAGCTCACATGCATGTGATGGTGTATGGTTGATTGACTCGAGTGCCTCTTTTCATATGACTCCTTGTTGGGAGTGGTTATGTGAATATGAAAATATCAATGGAGGATATTTACACCCTAATTATAAAATGATGTAAATCCAATGTGCAAAACAATACATAAGATGTAAGGGTCTCATCACATGAGGTTATTCTAAATTAATTAATATTTAATTAACCATCAAATTCAAAACAATGCATTAATACTTGCAACAAAGACTAAACAATAGAACTATAACTCAAATACACGAGAAGGAGATGAATACTTATCTTTTCATAGTGGAATAAAAGAGACATGGATGTGCAAATAGAGAAAATAGGAAGATTTAATACTGAAGATGCTTCATTTTTTAGACTACAACTAGAAAGTGCTATAGTAAAGGACTTTACAACAATTTTTCAATCTTGTACTTCTTCTTTATAGCCTTGAATTATACTATACAGATCTTGGAACTTCTTACAATGAGGTTATATATTTTTTTCCCTTTCCTTGTCCTGGAAATATTCTTCGTTGTATGTCACTCTTATATGAAGATGGGGTAAGAATCTCTAAAGAAACCCCAAAATATTTGGAACAAACAACTCAAATCACCATCAGATTAGAGATAAGAAAGAACTACCTATTTGCATGCATATATAAAGCTTGAAACAAACAATCAACCTCTAAACATGACTATATTAGTTCTCTACTCCATGAAATCTATCTATAAGTGAACCTATTAAAGCTCTAGCAATCAGTTATGTGTTTATTGATGTTTCAAAAGCTTAAGAATGGAAGCTCACCATTAATGGCTTCTCCCATTTACCTAAAGCTTTGAAAGGATTAGCAAATAACAAGTAAATAGCTCAAATAAAATATGAAATGACTCTAAAAGACTTAAGCATGACCTAAATCAGAAATGAGAGAGAGAGAGAGAGATCTTAGGAAAAGTGGGAGGGGTATCCCTCTATTTATAGTTTTTGGATTTGAGAAAAGGATGTTTTGGATGCATGTGGGACTAAAAGGAGTCAAAAAGTTGATTTTTAGAAAATCTCATTTGGAGGTGTGAACTGGATTTGGAAGCTAAGTGGCTATTTGGAAAGGTAAGATATTTGTTTAGAAAGTCAAATTCTCTTTAGAAATTCAATAAGAGGGTTAATTAACCTAAACAAGGTTAATTAAAGGAAAAAAAGCTTATAGAAGCTGGTTAGAGAGGGATTAACATGGTTTAGGAGGTTTAGAAGGGGTTAGAAAGGGTATTTTACTAGCGTAGTGTAGTAAATGAACACGAGACTAGGATAGTTAGTATGATCTTAGTAATAAGATCATGTAGACCAAATTATAGGTGTCTACATTTTCCCTCTTTGAGGTGACGTGCGACGTCACTTCAAAGAAAGTAGACAAGCATAAACAGTAGAAAATTTTGAAGGGGTAGAAGAAAAATTAGTAGGATGAAGGATGCCCCCTCGAGTGTCGATGGGGTGATGGAGGAATGCGATCGATGATCGAAAAAGAGAGAGATAGAAGAAAGGGAGATAAAAGAGAAAATAACAAGAAAAAGGGATTTTGAGCTATCCACAAGGCATTGCTATATAAACAATTCTATTCATCATATTGCTAGTAATCTTCATCATCGGTCCTTATTAAAATATGAGCATGCGATGACAAATGTAAAATGACATAAAAATCCACGATACAAAAACTTTCCATTGCTAAAAATGGCCAAATCCATGCAACATACATGAATGCAATGCAATACGAGAAGCAAAAACAAACTCACTTAACAGAAATAAGTACAATCACACACACTCAAACCAACAACGCTTAAGATAGTTGCACAAATATTTTTTTATCGAGTTGCAATCCCAAATGTTTTGATAAATGACAAGGGTTTAAAATGATGCCCCAAGAATTTTTATATGCAAGGGAAAGGATGGAGGACACTTAGGTCCGATGAAAAAGTAATGTGTGCACAATGAAAACAATACCAAGCAACTCGTGCCCCAGAGTATCGACAAAGTAAGCAATGTAGCTTTTGTAAATGGTTTGGAGATTTAGAGGATCCGTGAGTCATTTTTTCAAAACACATGGAAATGCCAACAAGATATGAGATGAATGTCATGTGAGAGACACATATTTTAGTTGCAAATGAGTTGATTACCAATTTTAGTCCATTTTCAAAGTGTTTACGATTTTTTTGGATTTTTGGATGATTTTATAATTTTTAAATTTTTGATGATCGGTCAGAAGAATTTAGGAAATGGAAGAGCTCAAAAATCATGCATGAAAATGCTCCAGAGTGAGGAGAATGGGCATCGGGTAACAATAACATGCCCTGAGCGAGAAGACAAATGGGCCAACAATAATTATTTAAAAATAATCATGGCGATAGATAAAAATAGAAGACAAGAAGCACCTAGAAATATTTAAAAATGCCCCAGGGTGAAGAGATAAGCGCTAGGTGGAAAATAGTGCCCAGGATGGTTTAGATGATATCATATGTTTTGTACATGAGATATTTTGGTAGATGCTTAGCATTTGGGATGATATTAGATGATATTGGTGCGGGGGGGATAGATTTGTGATCATGCACAACCCCTCTTGCCCCCATTGATGATACGATATGTGATGATTAGCTTAGTATACATGCATGATGTAAAACTTAGCATTTTTGTATATATGATGTATTAGATGATGTTATATGTGATGAATGATAGATGATAGATGTGATAACAAATGATGTGTAAACAAAAAAACACACACAGAAAAAACTTAACAAAACTAAACAAATGTACACCTTCAAAACCACACAACAATATGCAACTAGAAATGAACTCATGAAAATTTTAACAACATATTAAATTGGTATCCAATCTAAGTAAGTAAAATGAATTCTAATAGATGCATACAACAGATGATGAAAACATACCAATATCTTACAAGTATAAAAGTTAAAAATGAACTCAATGTAGCACCTAATTAAATCAAACGAGATTCAATTGAAGGTAAGCAAATGAACCATACTTTAAATCATACAATGTGAAAAATATACTTACAACCAAAACTATACAAACCATCAACTAAAAGCAATCTAATCACTACCTTGTTTTTGGCGGGACAACATTGATATATTTTCTAATGTTTTTGGGTTATCTTGAAAGATAAGTTTTCAAGGCTATTGTTCACATTGTTTTTGAGGTTTCCCTAAGACAATGTTACGAAGTTGGTGTAGCTTCATTCCTAAGGGATTTTTGAATGTTTAGATTTTTGTGCATCTTTTTCTGAATGTTTTTGTATTTTCTAAGGTCATGTTTTGAAAGCAATGTATAGGGACAAAGAAGCGTGGATGCCCCAAATGTGATGTGGGAATATACAAAAGGATAATATCATGCGTATATGTACGAGAAAAAGTGGAATATGAAGGTGCCCCAACATTAGATGGGAATATACAAAGGCACTCCTTCACGCAGATATAAGAACAAATAAGCCAGATCATGGCTTGTGAAGATAGACTCGGTAGGGTTCCTAGACCTAATCAAGGAAACCAACCTAGATAGCGGTGAGAGTTACCCATCCAAATGTAAGAGTAGCTTGTGACCAACGAATCCTCCTTGAGCACTGGAAACTAGTTTTCACCCAAAGACCTACCCAATGCACCACAATTGTGTGGTTTTCACATGTGGATGACCTACTTTTTCTTTACTATTTTCTTGATTTTTTATGATGTTTTTCTTGTTTTTTTTTTTTTTCTACTTTTTAGGTATTTTCTGATATCTGCACCATGCTTAAGCATAGAACCACTTGAGATGCATGGCATTCATAGGTTCTAGAAGCTCTTCACCATCTGAGTATGCCATTTTATAAGCTCTTGATCCATATTTAACAACCACCACATAAGGCCCTAACCAGTTAGCCTCAAATTTACCTTTCTTTTCTCTCCTTGATAGTGTTCTTTTGATTTTCTTTTAGAACAAGATCACCTACATCAAATTCATGATGGATGATCCATTTTTATATCCTCTTGATACTCTATTTTGGTAAACCTTTAGGTGATTAAGCGCTCTCATACGCTTTTCATCCAACAGCTCTAGCTCTGTGCAGAAACTCTATAGTCTTCATCCTTATCAAGATAGTCCCGAGAGAGATATTCTCAGGAGGAAGCTCCACTTCCAAGGGTATGATGGATTCAGGTTTGCCATAGACTAGTGAATATGGGGTCACACCAGTAGGAGTGCGGATGGAGGTTCGATAGGCCCAGAGGGCTGGGATGTATCTCTGTAAGTGCCAATTACATACCAATCTTACTTACCATTTTCTCCATGATCCATACAAGAGTTTTATTGGTAGCCTCGGCTTTCCCATTACCTTGGGGGTAATAGGGGTAGACCACTTGAGCTGAATATGGAAGTGTTGACATAATGCTTTGACTATTTTATTCTTGAAGGATTTACCATTATCAGTGATAATGGCGGAAGGGATATACGTAATGAAAATGAGGTGATTCATGATGAATTTGGAGATTTGTGCACACCAGTGACATAAGTGAGAGGTACAACCTCTACCCATTTAGTAAAATATTTGGTGGTGGTAATAATGTGGGTATGGCCATCTGAAGAAGAAGGATGGAGCTTCCCTATGAGATCCAGGCCCCATTTAGAAAATGGCCAAGGTGTCACAATGGGTGTAAATCTTGTGTTGGCATGTATCAAGTTGCCATATTTTTGGCATAGCTCACATTTCTTTACAAAATTACAACAGTCTTCCATGGTGGGCCAATAATAACCCACTCTTAAGAGCTTCTTAGCCAAGACCATGCCATTGTATGTGCTCCACAAATACCTCCATGCACTTCCTTAATAGCATGGACTGACTCAGTAACATCCAAACAACGTAGCAGATTCCCATTGTAGCCATGACGATAAAGGGTGCCTCCTAGGAGGGTGTAATGGGCTATACGAAGAGATAAGAGCTTTCTTCTCGAATGGATAATGTCTGGGGGAAATGTGCCATCTTGTAGGTATCTAAATATAGGGTCATACCAAGGGGAGAAGGGACCAACAACTTCACATGCCAAACACGACTTTGGCATATCATATGCGGGTACTCATAAATGCTCTACAAAGAAGGGAATTTTACTTTCTTAGGTGGAATGCGTAATAGTGATCCGATAGTAGCCATGGCATCTATTGATCTATTGTGTGACCTTGGTTTTTGTTCAAAGATAATCTATATAAAATATTCCTTCAAGGTTTCAACCATTTTCTTGTATGGAATAAGCTTTTTCATCTTTAACCTTATACTCATCATTAACTTGTTTAATAATAAGTTGGGAGTCCCCAATGACTCGTAGTTGTCTGATATTCCAAGTGATAGCCAACTTGAGGCCAGATGAGTGCCTCATATTCTACAATGTTATTAGTGCAAGGAATCCCAAATGGAATGCTCTTGGAATAACCTCACCTATGGGAGTGATGAGCACCACTCCTGCTCTCGATCCATGGAAGGTGAATGATCCATCAAAATGGACTTGCCACTCCACAGACTCTTCAACATACATCATGGATGCATCTGGTAGATCCAAACACAAAGGTTCCATCCTGGTAGAGGGGCTTCTACTAACTAATCAGCCAATACTTGTCCTTTTAATGACTTCTGGTTAACAAACTCAATATCAAATTCACTTAGGAGAATGATCCAATTAGCCATTCATCCCGTAAGGGTGGGTTTGGACAAAAGGTATTTGAGAGGGTCAACTTTGGATATTAGCTTGGTCTTATTGTTAAGGAGATAGTGACATGTAGTTTTTGAAAGGCAAAGACAACTTCCAGGAAAGCCTTTTCAATCTTGTGGGTAATTCAGTTCATAGGCAATCAAGGTGTGACTAAGGTAATAAACTTCCCTTTCTCTATGGTCTAGGTCATATTGGGAAAGTAGTGCACCAATAGAAAATAGGTAGCTGAAATGTATAATAGGAGAGGTTCACTGGGGTAGGTGGCATGAGTATGGGTGGGTTGACAAGGTATTGTTTAAGTAGTGCAAATGCCTTTTGATAGTCTGGTCCCCAGTTGAATGTAACATATTTTTTCAATAGATGTGTAAATGGATGGCACTTATCCATAAGCTATGAAATAAAATGACGGATTTCTAAATTTTTCCTTGTAAACTTCTTAGTTGTTTGAGATTTGTAGGTGGAGGCATTTTTGTGATAGTTGTAACCTTTATAGGATCCACCTCTATTCCTCTCTGTGAAACGATGAAACCTAGGAGATTTCTTGAAAAAATGCCAAAGACACACTTCTTAGGGTTCAAATGTACTTTGTAATCTCGAGACGTTGAAAAATATGTCTTAGCACTTCAGGGTGCTCTCCTCTTACTTTTGGATTTTGCTAAGATATCATCAACATAATCCTCCATGATGTCATTCATCATGTCATGGAAGATGATTTCATTACACGTTGATAAGTGGCCCCAACATTCTTGAGTCCAAAGGCATGACCTTGTAACAAAATGTCCCCAAGGGGTGATGAAAGTTGTCTTATGTTGATCTTTCTCTGTAATTCAATCTGGTTATAACCTTGAAAAACCATCCATTAAGGATAACATTTCATAACCAATGGTAGAATCGACAATCATATCAATATTAGGCAAGGGAAGTCATCTTTGGGACATGCTTTATTGATGTCACGGAAGTCGGTGCAGATCCTTATGCCAACCAGACTTCTTCTGAACTAGGACTATGTTAGATATCCAATCTGAATAGTCAATGGGTTTAATGAAATCAACAACTAATAACTTTTCAAGTTCTTCTTTGACAAGTAGTGCAATTTTGGGGTGCATCTTTCTCAATTTACTGCTTGATGGGTTTGGCGTCTGGGTGCACAACAAGGTTGTGCATGACCAATTTGGGTCCAAACTAGGCATATCTATATATGACCATGCAAATATATCTGCATATTCTCTCAATAGTTCCACAAAAACTTTATGTTCTTGAGCTGAGAGTGAAGCTCCCAACTTTATCATTCTAGGTTCCTCTTAAGCCAATGTTGACACTGATCATTTCTTCAACAAGAATTTTAGAAGCATCTTCCATCCATGTAGGATCAGGGGAAGAGTAAGATCAACCTCCTTAGGTGGCTCATCATTATCTTTGAATGGGTATACCATTTCTTCTATAGGTTCTTCATTTTTGTTTATCTACTAGTGCCTCAAAAAATTTGTCGCTATGAGACTTGTGTTTGTTCTTTCCACAAGGCTTCTCTAAAGCATTCTTACTCTTTCTTACGACCTTCCTATTCAAGCATCCACACATCTCTGCCTCTTCTCTCAAAGTATGCACAAGCATCTAGTTTGATAGAAAAACCTTTCTTGTGATCCCCAATTGAATAGAATCCTGAGTCCCATGAATTCTACAAATGCCTCATCGTTCTCAAAGAAATCGATTGGCATGAAATTGTTGATCCCAATCTACAAGTTTGGGATATACAAGGGTTACTTGGCCATTGGTTTGAGGATTGGATCCGGATAAGGTAAAAACATAATTAAATCAGGGAATAGGTTAGTGGAGGCAAGATCCTCGTAGAGGCTACATTGGGAATCTGCATCTCTATTTGAATGAGATGAGTCATCCTCACATGTTTGAAGAGGTGGCATCGATCTCAAAGGGGGATCATCATGAGGTCTAATTCCAAGCCATGTTTGTTGGATTTGAAATGAGGAATAGGAATGGGTTCTAACCATCCTTGTGCATTGATACCACATCCAAACCCATTGTAACCCATGACATACATCATACGGTGGCCTTTGATATACTATGGAGCTTGATGACATGATGCCATGGTACCTTCAGGTACCCTCTTGATGGGATCTTCTAACATATTTTCCTCGATAGGAGACCACTAGGGATGAACTTCTCCAATGGTTTAGGGCATTTATCTTGAGTGCTCTTGAATTGAAAGTAGGGTTTACCACGTGTCCTGGGACAACTGATAGATCTGATATTAATAAGGCCTATTGAAGAGTGAATTGCTCACCTGGGCCATACTTTGCATAGATGTTGCCTCCCATGATGTGAAAGGGTTGACCAACGAAGGAAAGTTTTGATTACAAGGAGTGAGTGAATCTGATCCACACATTCCTTGATAGCTTCTATTTGTAAAGGAACAACAATATCTATAAGGACATTCATAAGTTACACATGAAAAAAACTATGTGCAATGCCCTACAATGCGTGAATGGTTCTGGATCACCCTGAATGGTGACTATCTGTCCTTCATGGCACATCTTAATACACTAATGAAATGTTGAAGGAATGGCTGCATGGCATGGATCCATGGGTGCCCTAGGAGCATGTTGTAAGGAAGATCCAAGTCAAGGACATGGAACATCATATCATGACAAGTTGGCCCTACTTCCATCGGAACTACTATAGTACTGCTTGACTCATGCTCCTCATTATCATAAGTTGTGATTGTAATAGTTTTAGCCCCTAGATCCATTTCTGAATGGCCTAGCTTTTTAACCAACTTCAAAGTGCAAATATTTAGACCGGATCCACCATCTACAAGTACTCTCTTGATCTTACGATGGGTAACAACTACTTCTATGTATAGGGGTAGGTTGTGCTCTGGGTCATTACGTGGGATTACAACGCGATCAAAAGTGATATGATCATTTGGAATCAAGGTGTGCAATCATCACTTGAAGGTGCGTGGATCTACATCTATGGAGACTCCTGAACTCTGCAGTGTTTTATACAATATGTTTTTATGAGCAGTAGAGATTTTGAGGAGATCTAAGATCGATATCCTAGTGGGTGTCTTCTCTAACTATTCTATTAAATTGTACTTGACCTTCCTGAGGGATAGGTAGGGGATCTGTATGATCAAATGAGTGCATCATGTCCCTACTTTACACAAAATTTTTTCTAAGATCCTAATAGTATTAACTGTTCATCAGATGAATGGAGATACATCCTATAAGGGAATCAAAGGGACTATCATTAGTTGGATAAACATAAGCAACAATCCTATAGTCATTGGAAGTTTGTCTATGATCTGGCTTCTGTTCTTCTTATCTACATGGTTAGGAAAGGGCTCTTTGAAGATACCCATTTTCTCATTGGGACCTTGTCTGAGTCGGGGGGAATCTACATGATTTTTCCTCTTCGATGAGGTCTTGTATATAATGTCATAGTCTCAAGCACCTATCAGTTTTGTGTCCTTTAACATGATGGAAATCATAGTACTCATGCTCTTTGAACCAACCGGTTTTGGAGCATCCTCTGGATATGGTACTGTCATTGGGTATTGCACCATGTTTACCGCATCTAATTATTTAAGTATGGAGATAGTGATTCCATTAGTGGCGTAAATGCACATTTGGTGGGTGCCTTTGGGTGAGGTCCTTATGAGAGCTTTAAAAGTGGACCAGTTTGTATGGTTTGGACTCTTTTGAGTCTGTGATGCCATCACCAATGACATGTTTGTTTTTATTGAAGAAATTTGGTTTATCTATAAATTTTGTTTCATGTTTTTCCTTTGTGACGGGTTTGAGTGTCCCTTTCAATTAGAGCCTTTTCGATTTGACTACCCTTTTCGATAACTTCTTCAAGTTAGAGCCACAATGCATTTGTAAATGAAAGGCTATTCTAGGATTTAAGTTTGGGATGAATATGCTTACTAGTTGTTTTTCTAGTAGGGCACAAGGGAAATGACTTGCCAATCCATGCCATCATTGTAAGAAGCTGTGAAGGTCTCATTGGGTTTTTTTTGCATTGCAAAGGTCATTCATGGTGATATCATTCTCCATATTGAAGGAGTAATGTCACACAAATTTTTGCAAGTGCGGGCCATGTCGTGATGGATCCCTTAGGTATACTAAAGAACCATTCTAATGTCAAGTGCTCCTAGGCTGCGAGGAATAGTCATATTAAGAAATTATCATTGTATGTGACCTCTTGACAAGCCATGTAAAATTCCTTGATGTGATCATGAGGATCACCTTTTCTTTTATATTTATCAAACTTAGGAATGGAAAAATGTTTTGGAAATGGTTTTCACAACATGTCCTTGTCAAAGGGGTAAGGACATAGTTCTTCATATAAGTACTTCCTACTATGTCCTATGTTTCCTTCTTGTAGCGTAGTAAGTGTGTTCTTCATTGATTGTAACTCTTGTTGAATGAGTTGCTCTTTTGTAGGTGATATTGGTCTATTTACCTTAGCAACTTTAAAAGTTGTGTCATCATACGGATCAAAGTGAAACTCACTAGATTTTGTTTTGAGTTTGTCTTTATGCACATTCCTACTCGAAGAGCCTAAGTTTGCTAATTTTTGACTTAGTTTCAATATTTTTTTTGAAGGATCTCTTCTTCAACTAAGGGATCATCTTCCTCATCAAATTTAGGAGGTGGTGAGCCTTTGTGCTCATGCTCAATTTTACTTTACGTGAAGCCTTATAATAAGGTCTTCACAAATCACCAATTGGTTTTGATGGGTCTTCTTCAATGTTTTTGTGATGTTGTCTGGAAGTAGAAGCATACCCTACATCAAAGGGGTTATCCATGTCTAAGAGGGATGGTCACTCTTCCATTTTATGATTAATGATCTTAGTCTCCACTTCACGTTCTTGTGGAAGCTTAGCCCCTAACTCTAGGACTCTTGCGAGTACTTGATCTCTGTTATAATAAAGGAGCTCATCAAATCGAACTAGGTCTAACTTATGTTGTTCTTAGAATCAAATTCTTCTCCACTATGATCAACCAATGGTTTTGTGTCTTTGACTTATGAAAAGAGAGGTGCTAAGTTATTACCACTGAATGGGAAGGATGTGAAAGGATTTTCTTCTAAGTCACGCTCATTTGGTTTAGATGCCATTTTTGTGATTCTTGGCATCACTAGTCAAAGTTATACTAGGTTTTGTCTAAATGCTTTCAAATTTGTATGAAACCTAGGCGTATGTTGTGTAAGTCATCGATGGTCAAAATATCCTAGTGTGTTCTAGATGTAATGTTATGCAGTTGTTTATCATTCAAAGAACAATCATATGAACATTAAATCAAACAATCACTCACACTATCATTTAGCAAGACTATACCCTAAACTATGATTCCAATGAAGGGCTCAAAGAAGATAGTGACAATACCCTATTAATACATAGGTCAGTTAGAATACCAACAAGGCCTAAATACAAAGTGATATTGATGCGATCTCTCCACGAGATATACTAAGACTAGTTTAAATGCCGACAAAACCTAAGTTTTTTGAAAATGGAAGTTACGAATGTGGATAGCGTAACAACACTATCTTGACATGTTAACCTAGCAAGCAAGGTGTTAGTATCAAGATGATGTTATCACGGTATACACAAGGCAATATCGACACTCTCAAAAGACTCAGATGACGTTGGAACTAAAACTAAGTATAAGTATAGCAAGAAGTTCTTAGTTGTGTGAGAGTAACAACCGTACAATAAAGGGACTTATACCAAGTTCTCACAAAATTGAAAACATGATGTAAGTACCAAAATTGTATGGCTAGAATGTGAGAAAAAAAAACTTAAGGAGAAATAATGATGAACCAAAATCGTAGCAATGAAGACGATCTTGAAATCAAGATCAAAGGGCTATCAAAGACATGAAAATGTACTTGCACACTTTAGACATTTAACAACCCAACCACAAACATGGATGGGCGTAAATGGACAAAAAAAGTGGTGAATACTGTCCTTGATAAGACTCATGGGGTATGCCTCCTTCTCACCCCAAATGGGCAGTGAGAATGCAAGGGTATAGATCAAAAGATGAAAATAAACTAAGCACCACTTGGGTAGAGTTTCACCTCATCCAAGGTGAGAAAGAAACCAAGCTAAGTGATACGTCATTTAATTTCATGATGAAAGACACTTAGATCTAACTCAAGTGGACTCTTTTCCTTGTTTGAAAAATAAGGTTCAGACTCCAAGTAAGTCGTCACTTTGTGATGGCTCGACAAGACATGAACAATGGACTAGTAAAGTGGGCTCCAAGACAAATGGATTTCCTAATAAGATCACTCAACTAGGTGTCAAAATAGTTTGTCTAAATGTGAGCTCGATTTACCCAAAGAGTCACACTGACTAATTTGGGAGTATCTCGGCTTTACTTTACCCCCTTCAAATACAATGAGCAACTAGTGCATTCATTGTATCGTCACTGGGTCACGATACGACAAACTTTGACTCTAACTTGTAATGTAAAATCTAGTCAAGTGGGTAAGTGGAGCACTTCCTATTTCATCCACGAGGTTACTCAATGGTGGATTACTTTAGGGTTCCTAGAACCACCCCCATTGTTGTAGCTTAAGGCATTATGCCAAAGGGGTTATGTTCTAGTTAAGCGGATAGGGACGTACCCTTTTCCAAAACCTATAATATAGTGTGATGAAAGTGGTGTGTTTTTATCTTGCTTAGATTTAATGAAGTTTTGCACACCTTTGGCAACCTACACAAAAACTATTATTAGTAGTTTTGTTTTGTCTTGACTCCTCCTTTCTTTGACAAGCATTTTTGGTTCTATAATGGATTAGTAATTTTCCATACACATAAAGAGAAAAATGTTGTTTTTATTCTCAAGATCATCCTAGGATGCAAGAGAAGAGCATACATGATGCACACAAAATCTAATTAAGAAATCAAAAATGGAAAATACTTAATTCAAATGTAAAATACATACATCTTGACCCAATTTGACATTCTAAACATTTTTCAAAGCAATAAAAGAGATAAAAAATCATTTTATGATTCCCAAGATCACCTAAAAGATGTGAGGAAGAGCATACATGACCTTACTCTTATGATTAAGCATGCAAGGTTTATCCAAGTTTATTACAATTTTAACAAAAGCATGTAAACATACCCTACAAAAATAAAAATTAATCAGATTAAACCTACAATGATGTTAGTATTTAATGACACAAGCCTTTGAAACATGAATTGATATGCAAGTCTGATTTTAGTATTTTACACCTTGCATGGGTTATGGTGTGTGCATGGGTTATGGTGCTTATGGCTCCTCTGTGTAAACCTGGTGGGTTCTGCAGTGTTTGCACTACCCAGAGATGTCTGCACTAAGAGATAAGTGCACTAAAAATTTGCTAGAGATAGATGCTTTGTGCATGGGAAGAGAAACAAAAGGTACAAAATATGAAAGTGTGTGTGCATTTGGAAAGGGATGCTTGTGTAGAAAAAGGGTGTATGTGCCACTAATACAGAGTACAACAGAGCATGTGCATGCTAGAAGAGGGGTGTATGTGTGCATGTTTGGGTGTGTGTGCCTAGTAAAAATGATAGTCATCTAGGTGCTGCTACACAAAAAGAAGGTGTGTGAACTCCTATTTGGGTGTGTGCACTCACTTTGATATACCTGCGCTGCCTTTGGGTTGGTCTACTGCTCCTCTGCTAAAAATGATAGTCAATCAGTGTGCCTATGTTTTAGAAAAGGTGTATGCGCGCTTCCTAAAAAACCACCAAACAACATGAAAATGAAATTCTAAAAGTGTCAACAGTTAGAATTTAGCCATTAAATGCAATTTCTAACATAAACCTAACAAAGTGGCATGAAAATGAAGGTTAACTACATAAAACCTAGCTAAAAATCCCAAGGAAAAATATTTAACCCTACAAAAACATGTAAAAAGTTAGAAACTGAAATAAAAGCTTCAAAATGACTCCATTAATGGAGGATGGACTAAGAGTCCCACCGGCATGCCAAATGTGTGCAATGAAAATTTTGTTAAAGCTATGAAGATGGGGTAAGAATCTCTAAAGAAACCCCAAAATATTTGGAACAAACAACTCAAATCACCATCAAATTAGAGATAAGCAAGAGCTACCTATTTGCATGCATATATAAAGCTTGAAACAAACAATCAACCTCTAAACATGACTATATTAGTTCTCTACTCCATGAAAGCTATCTATAAGTGAACCTATTAAAGCTCTAGCAATCATTATTTTTGTGTTTATTGATGTTTCAAAAGCTTAAGAATGGAAGCTCACCATTAATGGCTTCTCCCATTTACCTAAAGCTTTGAAAGGATTAGCAAATAACAAGTAAATAGCTCAAATAAAATATGAAATGACTCTAAAAGACTTAAGCATGACCTAAATCAGAAATGAGAGAGAGAGAGAGAGAGAGAATTCTTAGAAAAAGGTGGGAGGGGTATCCCTCTATTTATAGTTTTGGATTTGAGAAAAGGATGTTTTGGATGCATGTGGGACTACTAAAAAGTCAAAAGCTGATTTTTAGAAAAACCTATTTGGAGGTGTGAATAGGATTTGGAAAGCTAAGTGGTTATTTGGAAAGGTAAGATATTTGTTTAAAAAAAGTCAAATTCTCTTTAGAATTCAATAAGAGGGTTAATTAACCTAAACAAGGTTAATTAAAGGGAAAAAGCTTATAGAAGTTGTTAGAAAGGGATTAACATGGTTTAGAGGGTTTAGAAGGGGTTATTTTACTAGCGTAGTGTAGTAAATAAACACAAGACTAGGATATTTAGTATGATCTGTTAGGCTCCTTGATCTAGTTGAGTGCTTCAAACCTATAGTAGTAGCTACTCTAAATGATGTGAAGCTAATTTAGGAATATTTAGGATAGCCTTGAGTGATTTTGGATTGATATTTGTAATAAGATCTTATGATAGTGTAATGAACCTCTTATGATAGATTAATTTGAACAACACAATGCAATATAGATTATTTTATCAATCATAAAAACTTCAAAATCACATTATCGATCATAGGGCACTTTAAAGGGGAAACCTCCTTTGAGAAAGCTCAATAAAATAATATTCATGGATGTATTTCTTGGCCTAAGAACTCCCTAATATAGTAGTTCTATTCTAGAAACTACTACAACCCATGTATGTGGGATTATTCTTAATAACTCAAGGGATGAATTACAAAGCATAAAAATTTGCAACAACTATTAATATAATAATGCAAAATAAGGGTAGGATGAAGGGTCTTAACATCCCCTCCCCTTTAAAAAAATATTTTCCCTTAAAGTTGCAATTGTGAGAACTGATGTTGAATCTAGAGAAGGGGTTCCCAAATTGTATCTTCTGTTTGCATGTGATATCACTTGATCAAGACCTTCACGATAGAGTAGTTGTGAAGTTTGTGAGAGCACCTACTATGAATTGTGGCAGGTTCGAGAATGATGGATCCTTTGTTTTCAAGCTCAAGTAGTATTTTTTGTGTAGTGACATGTTGTCTAAGAACTTTCTTGAAATAATAGACATAAAATACATTATGAAATTATGATCCAAGTGAAAGCTCAACTTGTAGGAAACTACACCAATCTTTTGTGGAACTTTTTAGGGTCCATAAAAATTAGGGGAAATATTTTGATGCCCTTTGAGTTTCAAGGAATATTGTTTATATGGTTATAAGTGTAGATAAATAATATCAATTGGCTCTGAAGTTGTGTTACGAGCAATATTGATCTACCCATTATTTCATATAGTTGTGCCATATGGATATTTTTCCGAGGAGTGTGAAAATTTTTGTCCCATTAGATAAGGGTGGTGTTGGTGAACTACACTTTGGAGAAATTCCATGAGTGTAAGGGAGGAGAGGTGGTGGAGGTTGGCCATAGACTACTTCATATAGAGTCATTTTGGTGGAGGTGTGATATGATGTGTTATGCCATCATTCAGCAAGAGGTAGCCACTTGACCAACCGATGATGGTGCTCGGAGGTAAAATATCAAAGGAATGTTTCAAAAAAATTGTTAAATTTTTTGGTTTCACCATGTATTTACAAGTGATATGAGAGCATGTTTGAACATAGTGTGAAAAATATGGAATGAGATGAAAATAGGTGGATCATCTGCTCAAAGCAAGAGCTCGTCATGGATCATAGAGACTACATGGAAGAAAATGCAAGAGTGAGCATCCATGGCCAAGTCAGTATGAATAGAGAGATCTTCACACTGACGGAGGATGATTTGCTCCAAGAAATGCAATGTGGAACTCTAACCCAAAGCAGGAGGAAAGAGGGTGTCCATATCAAATAATGTTGTCATGAGACGTTTGAAGTGGCGAGGTGACATATGCATGAGTTCTAGAAAAGGGACTTTGCTAGGTAGCTGGGCAAGTGCTTTAAGAGGATCACACTCATCATGACTAAGATATTCAATAAATTGAGAATAATGGCAGTCATTAGGAACTGATCCATAAGAAGCATGGGTAATTAGGGATACCTTCAAACTATTTTTCCTCACTTTCTATGCTATCAGATCCTGCAAGTTTCAATTTGAAATGGGCCAATATTGTCTATCGGAATAATGTTAGACACCATCAGCCATGTAAGAGATTATCCATTGGGGTCGATGGTGCTTTTGGTAAGGGAAGTAGTCCTAGACACCATCGTACTGTGGATATTTTCCATAGTGTCCGATGACATCTATAAGGGGAGATTTCTACTTGGAGAAGCTTGATTTTGAGGTACAGAAGGATATATAACTCTATGAGTTTAAGGATGGAATGATGTGGGGTATTTAGGATCTATATAGGCTATGACATGCCTAACATCATTCATGGAAACCGTGCTTTCAAGAGGATAGTCTATCTCAACTACATTGGTCATAACATGTTCTTTATTTTTAGAAATCTCACATGTATTATGATTAGGCATGGGATTAGAGAATACATGTAGCTTCTCATTAGCTTGGTTAATTGCTTTGTGATGATATTTTTGTTGTGTTGCATCATGGGCTTTGACTTCTTCTATCAAACATTCCCGAGTGATGGTATCGTGGTCAAATTAGGAGCCTAAGAATAAGTTGATGGAAGTTGTGCATAGTGCACAACATTTTTCATGGGAGTGACCCCAATTAGCATGCCACCAACAAAATTTACTTTCATCATGCCATTGAGGAATAGGTCAAGAGGGATCTAAGATCATGGTAAATGGCTTAGGTAAGTGACGTTTCAACTCTTCCTTGCTCAATGGTTGATGATAGTTAGGCTGATTTTGTTGTTAGTTTGTTGATCAATGTTAAAGATGGTTTTATTCGAAGAAGCGAGGAGAAGAGTATCGGGACTTCGTCACGTGTCGCGTTATTTTTCTTAGAAAATTGAAGGATTTGGACTTGTTTGTTAGGTTGTGTCTTAGGAGGAACTTTCTCAAACTCTCTCATGAGATAATCTTTCCTTTTATCTTGTTTAAAAGCTTCTTCTAGAGAGGTGGGAGAAAAAGACCTCACCTTGTATTGAAGGCGAGGTTTGAGAGCTCGTAGAAAAATTTGGAAGAGGCTATCAATAGGAATGTTATGTTTAGTGCACATAGATAGGGTCTTCCAACATTTTATGAAGGCTTGTGCTGATTCATTTTCAGATTGCTTACAATTGATGAAGGCATTAATGTTGTTCTCAGGTATGTCATGATATTGAAATTCATTTACTAAGGCTTTCACCAAGGACTCTAGCTCAACTATGGAGTTAGGAGGTAAGGTATGATACCAATCCAAAACATCTCTAGTGAGGGTTTTAGCTAATAGTTTGGTGGAAGGCTCTGATCCACTCCTTATAAATATTGCATAAGGCCTTAATGTGCAGGGAAGCATCATTGGGCCCGTCATAAGAGATAGAAGGAACAATATCCCCAATATCCATGCTAGCAATATAAGGTGTTAGACTCATTGTTAGCAATATCCTTGCTATTATTTGACTCGTTGTTAGGAATTTTTGTGGATAGGTGGTTGGGAAATCAGCACCCCATTAGGCCCATTTGGAAAAGGAGGGGGCGTAATGCCCCAAGAGGCCATTATAGGGTGATTGACTAGTTGATTCATCTTAGCTTGCATTTGAAGGAAATGAATTGTAGTGGTGGATTGTTGAATAAGGTTGGTAGGTTTAGAATTGGAGGTATTATCAAATGAAACTACTTTGGGACCTTTTCCCTTTTCTATCATATTTTCAAGTTGTTTGGAGACAAATTCAAGGAGACGTTTACCAAGAATTTATTTTTATTCATCCTTGTATTAAGGAAATTGTGCAAGGAAATTTTGAATCTTGGGAGGATGATAAAAAAATCATTTCGATTTTCCTCTTCCTCATCCTCAAATAGTCCATTACTGACGTAGTGGAGGTTTCTTTCTAGGGACTCCTACAACACAAAAATCCATGTAAAATAAGAATTCAACTTCAGGATGGTAGGTTTCATGAAATATCTTCACAACAGAATCGAAAGACCCTGCACTCCAAATACTCCATGATAGAATGATGATCTAGTTGAGAGGAGATCCTGAAGTGGATTTTATTGACATAATCGGTTGTGCAAGAAAATTTACATAGGGACTGATAATGTTAAGGGACAAGCTTACAAGAACATAAAGGATTGGTCCTATGCAAAGAAATTTACACAAGGACTCAAGGTGTTGTGAAATAAATTTACTAGAATAGACATAATCACCCCGGTGATGACATATGTGTATGAAGTTCTTTTAGGTTTTATATAGTTTGGTGATCTAAAATTGTGTCAAGATTGAAGGTGGATGCTTTTGATGAGTTGCGATCGATCAAGAGTTCTATAGGACTCACGTCAGGCTCACCAAAAATGTATGGAAATCTAAGAATTTGTCTCAATGGCTTACAATCCTAAGTATTTTGAAAAACAAGGGTATGAAGAAACGAATAAGAGACACACATGGATCGATACACAATTGATTGATTTAAAGGGGCTACATAAGCACTAAGGTTGCATATCTAGAGGCGATAATTCCTACTCTAGGTCGACATAGGGTTTCTAAGGCCTGGTCAAGATATAGGATAGTACCCTTCTAGGATATCATTTAATGGGAGAAGAAATGATATAGACCAATAGGAGGATAATACATACATACACGATCGATACAAATGAAATGTAAATAAAATAAATGAAATGAAATCTAAGGCATTGATCATATGGAGCAAATTTATAACTATCATCGATGTACATACAATACTAATCTAACATAGATAAATGGGGAAGGGGATGAAATAATATATGTAAAATGACAAAAAGGGTTAGAGAACTTACCTATGAGGTGGTTGCTAATGCATCTATCTCTCCAGAGAAGCAACACACCGAGAGAGAATCACTATGGGTGGAGAAGGGGAACACTATTCTTTTCCTAGGCTCACTATAGATGACCCAATAGTGCAAGAAATCCAAAATCAAGAAGAGTGTCCAATCTAATTCAAATTCAAGATGAACCAAGAGCAGAGAGAAGATGCAAAGATGGCATAAAAGAGTAGAAAAGATAGCTATTTCTTGTGATCTTTCTTACTTCCTTATGAAATTTTAGGTGTGGTGTTTATATATACCTGACACCATCACATGCAGGTGATGGCATCATCCAGGAAACCTAACATTGACACCATTTTCCATGGGCGATGGTGTCGTCCATGGAGACCTAAATGTAAAACATGGTGCAATGTGTCATTGATCAAGAAAAATAAGTGAGAAAGGTGTCAATTTAGGGTCCCCTTTTCTATAGATATTCACTATTAAGTAGTCATAAGTACTATGTTTCTTTGAAAAATGAGAATAGAGGGGTAGGTGGTAAATTTATATTTCCCTACTAAAAAGGGAGAAATGGATATGGGCTTCGTTAAATAGACTTACACCGTTAACTAATTCCATGTTCATACTACCATGCAACCTCTATTACATCTAATTTCTTTGGCACTTATCTTGGCATTTGAAGGGAGAAACCAAATTACCTTCAATTCCGATCAAAGTGAACTCCTTATAGTACCAACAAGCTCTAATTTTCTTGATATATTCTTAAAAATCAAGGATTATTCTCTATCATTTAACACCATGGATAGGATAATATATAGTTGGGTGGAATTCCTCACAAATATCTTGAATAGTAAGGCCATTAATTTGGTTCTATAGCTTTGAGAATACCATAAAAATGAGGTAGTGGAGGTGGGTAACTAGTTTAATAATGGTGCATTGAAGGTGAGGGAAGCACAAAACAGGTCCACCAAGTATGATAACATGTTAAAATTCCCTTATTATGTATCATGATCCTAACATTTCTTAAATTTTAACTCTAGGAGCTCTTGAAAATTAGGATTTTTGTCCTTGAGAATCATACTGAATAAGGGTACCGATGCCTAATTGACATGGACATCCTTATCTTCTTTATAGCAGTCTACTTAACAACACCATGAATACTCCGGCTCCTAGTATAAATAAAGCAAGGGAAGGAGTAATTTCTATCTCTATTCGACCCTTGAATGATCAATTATCCAATCTCTTAGTTCTTAAGCACATACCCCTCCTCCATATGTTCTTTTACTCTATGTTAATTACAAGAAAAGGTGCGAGGATTCATTTTTACAACCCATTAAATGTTTCCCTTATAGCTAGGATGATGATATGTTGAGTGTCTTTGGAAGTGATTTTCCCATCGTGCGAGTTCATGTTGTGAGTGCATCTTTGAATACATCTTCACAAAGGAAAACCTCTCGATATTGTTGTTATATTGTGTAAGCTAGAATCTCATATTAACCTAATAGCATCCTAATAGATTTTTTCATACTTGAAATTTCATGCCCTTTATTATACTTATCACAATTGTTGATTTCCTAGAATAGTTGGCTATAGTTTACAATTCTAATTGGGACCTAGGATTTTATAAACTATGTATCTCTCAATTCCTGTATGGAGCTGAAGTAGAGTCTTATATTTTTGGTGTTATGGCTACTTTTCTCAACTTATTTTCTCTTAATTTGTAGTTAAATATTTATATTAAGGTTCTTCAGAAAGATCTCTATGAAAATGAAACTTTTTCTCAATATTTCTCTAAGAATTAAGTTAGAAGTGACTTGAGATTATTCCAATGGAGATCTTATACAAAAAGGAGATTTTTTTATGCTAGCACCTTTTAGTCTTTTCTAGTTAGATGTTATATCCTAGTTTTCTTGTTATGAAGCTTCTAGATTTCACCAATTATTGACATTTGGCATAGATTAGTGTTATCAATTTTTTAGAAGGATCTATTACACATGGCTTAGGCTTCCGTATTATTATGTAGAGTGTTGATAAATGATACATGGAGCAGATTAGTGTTACCGCATGTGGTAGAGCTTATACACTTACTCTAATATAACCTTGTCAGCTTATATGGATGAGTGACACATGTGGTTTCATTTGGTGTATTGCCTCATTTAAACTAATTTCTCTTGGAGTGTTGAATGCCAATGGTTGAGACTTGTCAACTATTGGTCCACTATATATCTACATATTCCAAACTTTGGTCTTTTTGCTAATTTAAACCTTTACGAAGATCGATGAGTGACGATTGTCCACCATAAATGTCTTGCACTCTTTCAAACTTTAAATCTTTACATATGTTTGAACATTTACTAAATTTTGAAGAGTGACACTTGTGTAGGATGGACACATGAATGAAATAAATGTATCTTAGTCTTCAATGGATATTTATCCTCGAGTCAAATTTGATGTCTTTATATTCAATGAAAGGTCCATATATCTGAATGTTAACTGAACATTTTATTAAAAAAATGCTCAGAGAACTCCAAGTCCTTTCCAATCTTTTCCTTGACTTAACTTGCACCCTAAAGGCACTAAATCATACCCATGCAAATATATTTTATTTTTAAAATTATGAAGCATTTAAAATATTATAAATCATGATCAATCTAAACTTTACAAGATATGAAAACTCTAAATGGTCTCGAGTGATGGATCTCATGGTTCATTATAAAGAGTCCTTCAAGGAATCGTTAGAAGTGTATTAATGTGTCTTATAACTCAAAAATGGGGATCCATTTTCTTAAAAATAGGTAGTTTTATCTACAACAAGATATAGTACATATTAATTATTCCAATCATTATATGTATCCATTATATGTATCATATATCATGTTACCTTAGTTACATTGTTCTTAAGCTTCACTATACACCATCCCCATCAAGATCCTTGTTGATTACTTATTAATGTACATGAAATTGTGTACTATTATGTAAACTTATTTTCACTTCAAAAATGCATAAAATTCCACCAATGAAAAACCCTTGATTTTGTTAAAAACTAGGTTTCTTGTTGATATATATATATATATATATATATATATATATATATATATATATATATATATATATATATATATATATATATATATATATATATATATATATATATATATATATATATAAGACCACCACCTACTACAAAAAAACACCAAATTCATTTTATCTAGATACTCTCAAATGTTTTTATTTGAAATGTCATTATATGACCAAAGTGGCATTGATTGGTGGGAAGGCATTGCATGTGTTTATCATCCTTCCATATTTTTATATTGTCCTTGTGAGAAAAATGACATTTTATTTAGGAAGGACAATATACGTGTTTTTCATTATTGTTTTACTAACACTATGTTGCTAGTTTTTGTTGCTCATTTGATTTTACTTATGGATAACATATTATTTACAAGATGGATGATGATGTGTCACAACTATAGTTTTGGTAAATATCAACAAAAATGGATGCCCTAATTATATGTTTAGTAGTCAATATTTTACATTAGGACTTGAACTTACATTCAAAAAAACTACTTTCATAGTATTGCATGATACTTTTGTAGCATAATTCATTACTTGTGGAGCAAGATTTTAGACAACTTCTTCTAAAACATGTTAACTAGTGGTGTATATTCTTTTATAAGTATCAATGTGAAAGTAAAATAAAATTTAATAAGGTTAAGAATGATGATACAAATTAGATATGAATGCCTTTTGTATTTTTTATTTCAAAAAATGGAAGAGAAAAAAAAGACAAAAAAAAACTATTAGATTGAAAAACAAAAAATGGTAGTCTAATGAAACACCAAGTGAAAAACTCATATTGGGCATATTAGTGGTGCATATACAACTAAATAATAAAATAAACTTAAGACCATGGGTTTTCAACTATAATAGTTGAAGTAAATTGAATGCATCAAGAGGTACTAAATCAAGTGAGATATTTGTTGTTGACAACCTCAATAAAGGACAATGATAAGTCTAGGAAATGCACATTTCTTGGCAACATCATTAATTATTAGAAGAAATATTTTATTTATGTGACATATGTCATTATATGACTTTATTATCCAATTTATGGATGTATAAAATAAGAAATAACATATATTATATGAGAATAAAATATAAGAAGGGAGAAATTATAGGATTTTGTAGTTGAAAGAGTATTATATGGTTTTGTGGCCACTTCAACAGGTTCATATAGTCATTACAACACAATCTCTAGACATTATAATGTAGTTTGTAGCCACTATAGTTGTAGTGTAGGACTACTACAATAACAAATCAGTAATAACTACATCATGGTTCCTTAGAACTTGTGAAAATAACCTATTTCCAAATAGTTTGGTTACTTTTATATTATAATTTCTAAAAAATTAGTGATACTAAATCATGGTAGTTGGGATTATTATCCATCTTATTAATCTACAAATAATTTATTAACTTTATTTTTAACCAATTTGGTTGAGGATGAATCAGAATCGGTTGAGGTTGTTTCCCAACTAATTTGGTTAGATTTCATAAGTAGGATTTTATCAAGATGTTAAAGAATCGGATTAGTTAGATCTAGGATATTCTATTTTACAAAGAGATGTAATGTAATTTGTTCTGTAGCCTCTTTATATATGAGAAGGCATATTGTAATATAAAAGGAAAAGCATATGAGTAGATAGTAGACATAATAGATCAAGGAGAGAGAACAAAAGGAAGGAAGAAGGGTACAACTCTTGTTTATTCAATTACAAAATAATAATTATTTGATCTTTCATTTTATCTCACTTTTACTTGTGGGATGAGGAAGGCGTGAAGATCTTAATGGATGAAATAAGGAGGGAATGTTTGTTTGTAGAAGGAACGGAAAACCATATCACATTAGAGTAAGATTAAAGTATATGTTTATTTCAATTTATTTCTTTTCTCTACTTCTTATATATTCTACATCCACATCTCTCGTATGGATGGTTATATATACAACATACGCCTTAGCACAAGTTTAAACATTCCTTGGGTTGACATTTATTTGAAGGGTCGCATGATTAATATCTTCAAAATATTGATGATTTGATTGTATGGTCATCACAACAAAAATATCTCATAATTGTACATTCATGATTATGTGGTCCCTATGACCTTACATACACAATTCTAGGGGACATGGAACCATAATTATATAGTTCAAGGAGACTACCAAACATATAGGGAATCTAGGTGAAGAGTAAGTGAGAGAGAGGAGGAGATAAAAATAATGAAACCACAATAAGGAACACATCTAAAATAAGGAAACATCCACTAAAAACCTATTTTGGACCAATAATGGACAAAGACACATGTATATTTAAATTATGCAATTTTATGATTAATTACATTGATAGATGTAATCAATAGTCAAGAACACTTCAATAGACGAAACTATGTAACAAATCCAAAGTATATACCACAAAATCGATACATAACATTTTTTCCTAACAATTATGTTTACTAATAATACCCTTACCAAAATTAGGGGTCTATAATAGAATGTAGAAAACACCTTAACATTAAATATCAGTATGCTAGCACTTGCACCAAAAGGAGGTGCAATGTTACACCGTAGTAAAATATGTGGATTTATCGAGGCATTGAAATAATTTGAAGATGTATTAAAGCGGTATCTCCTGGCATGATAGTAAGGCATGTCGTGTCTATAGAGTCGTAGAAGTAATTCCAACATGCATTGAATAGGCATATAACAAGGCAACAAACATATGCATCTTGTAGCCAATTGACTTGTTATGTTAGTGAGAGGGCCACCTCTTGTGTGACTTTGGCCCTATCATGGCGTAAGGATCATAATATAACACCACGGACCGTGCCAACCAATTAAGGCATGCATGATTTTTGATTTAGTGTGGATTTTTAGAGTCGTAGGAACAATTCAAAGATGCACCAAGCCCACATGACCAACCATGTCTGCAGCATGTCGCTACTTTGACAAAGTTGGCGTCGCCGCACAAATCGAAGATGGAGGAGTGGGAGTTGTATTTGATCCAACTCTTACTTGTGTGTGCTAACTATGTGGTTGTGAAGAACATGGAATGATAACAATATTATTAACATCATTGTTAGTGTTATTTTTAATTAATTATATATATATATATATTAATATATATATATATATATATATATATAAACCACATATAATCCCTAATTAGTGTTTTTAAAAACAACATAATAAATACAACTAGAAAAACAAAATCTAATTTATCCATGAATATTACAACCTCCTACCACCCAATATATATTAACATAAAAATAGATATATAGCATAACCATAATAATAAAAACTCAAATTTAATATTCCTATTTTTTTTTTTCAAATAAATAGATTTACTTACGTAGATATATTTATTGAAATGTATATTTAACTAATATTGAAACAGTTATAGAAAGTTAATTACCCATAAATTTAAAAAGTGAAAAATTTAAATATTAAATAGTAATAAATAATCTCTAAGGTTTTTATTTTTATTTTTATTCTATGGGTTTGAATTTAGGAGACATGTTTTATATGGCTTACTCTTTTAATTAAGGCAATGTTAGTGGGCTCGGGTACGTTAAAATGAGGCAAAAGGAATTTTTAGTGTTTAATGTCTTGCAAATTCTAAGTTGACCACCGCCTTTTTGGAGTATATAGAGAAATGTCGTTGTAATTGTCTAATGTATTTTACTCATTTCCCACTAGAGGGAAGGACTTATCCTTTCCATCATTATTATCTCAAAAAATAGGAAGTTTTCATTGAATTTTTTTGGACGTACATGTTTTGTCAAGAGAGTTTTAAGTAGATGTTGGGGAAGTGGAGTTGTGCTTTATCTTACCACGTCATATTTTCTTGAACCTCGTACATACCATTTGAAAAAGAAACATTAACTCCACTCTCTTTTCTCACTAATTTGATAGATTTTCCAGTATGATTGAACTAAGTGGTGGGAGATGTCAATCATATGGAGTGCCACTTATTTGTGTATGTATTTGAAGTAAATTGTCATGTACAAAAAAAGAGCTGACATTATTGATAATTTCAAGATAGTGTTGGAGCTTCCTTCAATCAGATGATGATGTTCTTTGTCATAAAATTAAAATGGTAGAACCCATCAAGCTAAGGCATTTAGTTATTATCCCACAACAATTGGCTCAAAGTTAGATATAGATTACGAAATATTTGTTTTAAAGCTCACCAATCCTCTAGTAGAATCAAGGCTTCTAAAGAGGTTAGGGATTATTTTACTCATTTCCCAAACATCCTTTAAAATTTTGTGGGCCATTATAAGAAGGTTTGAAGTCCAATCTTCCATTGGCGAGAGAGAATTTGTTATTGAGAAATGAATTTTAGTTGTGCCTTACAAAGCAATAGACCATTTTCCATTGATGAGCATCAAGATATGGTTGATCAAAATATTGTGACAAGGTGCCTAGTAATAATGGATTTCTTTTTTAATTCTATCAAGCTATGTGGGATCTAGTTCTTGATTTTTACAAAATGTACCTTGAATATGTACAAGCATATTCCTTGAAAAGCTTATTAACTTTAGTAGCATCAAGTTCATTCCTAATGATGGGATTCAAAGCTTATTACTAGTCAGAGACTCACAACTCCTCTAAAATTCTCTTATAAGATTATTGCCAAAGCCCTTGTTCATAGAATTATGCATCTTCTTTCTTTCGTTGTTTGTTTTGAATATACCAACTCCATCCGAGGTAGATACATATTGATAAGATAATTGTAGTTTGAGGAAGGCATGCAATGGACTCCCTCTCATTAAAATATTTTTTTGGTCAAAATTTACTTTTGTGTATGTTATGATCACATTGCATGGCATGTTGCAATGATGAAGGGTTTGACTCCAAGTTTGTTTGCTCTATTTAGACCCTTTTTAAATATATTTGTAACGGTCGTATAGTTAATGGCCATCAATATGAAAAAAATAGGATTTTAAAATCCATTCAGAAGGTTTATTGTTGGCTACTTATCTTTATGTACTAGTTGATAAAGGCTTTGAATACTTTTTGAGTGACTATTCTTCTAAAGGGATTATTTATGTATCTCTTTTAATGGTCATTTTTTTAGCGAATCTTTCCTCAACATTCTTAGAGAAGATGAGATGGTCAACAATCATATGGATTGCTATAAGACATTCTATCTTGCCTTAAGCTCAAGCGTGCAATGGGGAAAATCCAATTTTAATAAAGTCCTTTGAAATAAACCTACTTGGTTTTTAAAGTACAATTGAAAGTATACCTCTTACGTAAATACATTTAGATTCTTGGGTATCCCTTTTATTCCATTTATGTTTGAAAAAGCTTTACAACTCTCTTATGTAAAGAGTGGAGAATAAGCTTACTTGTTGGCTTTAAAACTTCTTTCTTTTGTTGGCAAGTTTCATATTTGTTGTAAGATTCTCTCAACAACTCATGCCTACTATTTTCCATATTCATGTCATCCTAAAGATGGACATGGAAAATTTGAAGTCTACTTTATTACTTTATTTCAAAAAAATTGAAGGAAATCCCATTTTAGAGAGTGGTTTAGGACCTTTGTTGTTTTTAAAAATAGATTGGGGGCATGTGCCTAATCGATTAAAAAATAAGTGACTATTCTTTGTGCCAAATGTATCTTCGAGTCCATCAAAGCTAAGGAAGCTTAGAAGGTGGTGCTAAGACATTGTGTTTCTAATGGAAACCCGTATGGCTAGATTGCATAGAAATGGATTAATTTTTAAACCTTCTTTATTGCTCTCATGCTTATCAAAGTGGTAGGAAATTTTGGTGTCAAAAGCATTTTCAAATACCGAGAGGTTATTAGCCCTTGGATTATGTGGATAGGAGATTAGTTTTAAAATGGGCTTTCTTTAATACCCACTCTTTATGGTGGCATCATATTATCAACTTTAATGGCATTCCCTTTTTCAAGGTGTCCTCGGTGAAAGAAATTGATTTCTTTGGAAATGGAATTCAATTAATTACCAATCTCTTAAAACTATGCACTAAAATTTGGATATATTGGCATGATTTCGAGGCCAAGTATGCTCTCAAAATGGATACTTTGATTTTTCCAATGAAATTAAAATGGTTATCCTAGATGATGTTTTGCATAATATTAACCTCAAATTTCCATATATGTAGTGGAAGGATTTCAATTAGCATGCACCCTCACTTCTGCTCCAATAAAAACCCGACTTAGGTTATCACTAACCCTCAACCAAGATGATGTCTTGTGAGATTATTAAAAAATGTTGGAATCCCAATGCTTTCCTGTTTTCTTGGCCTATGATATTTATCACTATTCAGTCATCCATTATTGAGCCTAAGAAAACTCAATGTGGTTGGTATATTCTTACCAATGGATTCCTTTGAGTAATATATTGGTGCATATATCATTATAACACCAATTTCCATGCATGTAGACAAGTATAGTCTCTCAAGAACATTTTTTGTTTTTGTGTCTCAGTACTAAACAAGTTTGGGGATGGATTTAATTCTTTTTTAAAAAAATTGTTATTATTGTACACATAAAGGCTTAAGTCAATCCACACATATCTATGATTCGAATATGATAATAAACAATAAATAAGATATAAATCATGCTAATTAGAGGTGAGCTAATGCATTTTGATTAAGAAATATTGATTTTAGAATAGAGGGAGAGAGATACTTAGTTGACTAATTGTGTTAGAATAATATACATGGTATTAGAAGAATATAGAAACTTATTAGGCCAAAAAGGGTTCCTTAAAATTTGGCATTGTTATGAGGTGTGTGGGAAAGACTTGGCCACAAAGGTTTAGCTTGGAATGCCAAACTTTCCCTATACAACTTTGATCTTTGAAACCGCATTGTTTGTTTAGACCTTGACATGTGCTAGTAAGAATGGGTTGTCTGGGAAAGACTCATACATGAAGGTTTGGCTTGGAACACCAAACTTTCCTTGTGTAACTTTGATATCTGAAATTGCATTTTGTGTGTTGACCTTGACCTATTTAGTAAGAATGGGATGGAAATTTTCATGTCTTTTTCCACTTTTAATTGGATATTACATGTTATCCATTAATGTGATGTTATGTGAGGTTTCACGTAATTTCATATATTCACTTATAACCCTATAAAAACTCAAAGTAGCATGCGAAAGAATCCCTAAACTAATTTCATATTGTCCTCAAATGGAAATACAATGAAGCATTAAACTACATATCTATTGAATAAAGGTTTATACGATTCTAAGAAATTCATTAATCCCATGTGAGAAAGAGTGTTGGTCCTCTCATATATATATATATATATATATATATATATATATATATATATATAACAATACTAGACCCCTTTTTGGTTTAAGCATACAAAATATAAAACGTGAATGGTGTTCGTCACGTATGACTAAGTTTTAGGTATGTGTGAAGGGTTGCATGTAGGAGGATGCATGTAGGGTATAAATAGATTCATACAAGTTTGAAGTATTACGCAAAAGTGCGCGCACAAGAAGGAAAGTGAAACAGAAAGTGTGCGGAGGTGCACACACCACAAAGGGACAATTCAAAGGTGCAAAGGCTTGTGTGCATGCATGCGTAATAAATGGGAACTAGCCAATTTTGGAGCATTAGCTAAAAAATAGAGAAAATCAGGATGACGTGAGGCACATGCAAGGGATATAAATAGGAAAAAGAACATGTAGACAAAGACAAAGGCAGCGCATGGTGACTTCCTAATTATATGAATTAAAGCATGGTTAAATCAAATTATTTATAGCTTGATCTATTGTAAATTAGAGTTAGAAAAACATGCAAGTTATTATTAGAGCACGCCTATTATTAGGAGTTGCATGAAGGCAATGAAGGGAAAGTCCCCACCATGTGTGTGTGTGTGTGAGGCATCCTTGTAATTACTAATTATTATTTTGAGTTCTTAGTGTTAATTGTGTAGCTTTGTGTGAGTCTGTGTGTGAGCATTATGAGGTGTGTGCATGGTCCAGTTCTTATTATAAGTAGCTAAGGATGCATGATCATTGGTGAGTGTGCGTGGTCCAATGCTTTGTCAAGGATGTAATGGTCATGTAATGAATTATGGTTGTAATGGATAATTGTGTTTGGGTAGTTAAGGTGACTACATCAGTATGTTGATTAAGCTTCCATATTATGTGTGTTGTTAATTTGTATGCTATGATGTATCTTTTGTATGAATTTTTATTATGATGAACATGCTTGAATAACATCTTGTTATGCAAACAAAGGAGGGACCTAGAGGTTGTGTGCACTTCAGGTGATCTTCCAGACTTGTCTAAATGAAGTTTTAGTGTGCCTAGATAAGTACTAGGAAATAAAATACTACATTTTGATTTCGTTGTCGGGACCTCTTTTCAATTTGTCTACCAGGATGTTGCATGCATATGGCATTTTAATTGGCTTTGGAGAACATTAAGATCTAAGTGTATAATGGCCAGGACGTTTTTTCTATGAGATACAACATTGGACCTGACTTTAATTCATAAAAGTGGGTGGAAGACAATATCTATGACTTTTTGTATGAGACATTCTTCAACTTCTTCCCAATAGATTTGTACCAGTGGTTGGTAGCTTATGTGGATAATAGAGGTGTTCGACATGAAGAAAGAAAGACTATCAAGAACTCTCTCGATTTCAAAGTGTCGTGGACAAGATTTGTAGATCGTTCATGGGAAGGTGTGATGCATAGTTATACCTTGGAGTATGTGATTTCAATATACTCATGCCTAGAGGAAGAAAAATTCTAGTTTTTACGCGAGACAAAAGGATCCTATTTGTGAGAACACTTTTAGCTATCAATATCTTGATGGTTGAATTGGGAATGGAGAACCTATCAATGGAAGGCTAAAACCCCACCACATCTAGGGGAAGGAAGCGGGGTTGGGAAGGATGGTGATGGCCCTGGTGGAAGAAAGAGAAAGGGAAGAAAAATGATTCATCTATAATGATGCACGACAAAGGGAAGTTGAGAAGGTGCTTGAGATCGAGAAGAATGATGACTGGCGGAAGAAATGAGAACCCCGTAGAAGGTGAGGGACCTTAGGATCATGTCCTCTCTCGCATTGGGAAATCATAGTAGAGGTATCCCTTTTGCATCTGATGAGAGCGAGTCTAAGGAGAGAATGAGAACCGCATTGTGCATCCGACCCAGCCTCGGCCCCATACCTTACCTTGCACAAGGTGTCGAATCTAAAGGTTGTTGTAGAAGAACATCATAGTGAAGGTGAACATGAAGGTAATGAAGGATCACCACATTGGGTAGGAGATACAGTAAGCACATCTTCATATCATCTTAGGAGGTGCAATAGATTAAGAACGCGCACATGGTAGCACAACAAGTACCAATATTTGGACAGAGTATTTTTCGAGATAATTTTAGAGTTACATCATTAGACATGAGTATTATGGCACCTAAAATATTGGAAGTAATCCTATAGGTACAACGGTGATAGCACATCCAATTGGTATCTAGTTTATCACAACTACTGGGATGTAATGAAGCTCATCTACATAACCACGGGTCGCATGATGAGAGGCTCAAGAGGTTTAGGTCACCACCAAGTGGAGAAAATCTTGGTGGAGGCTCGATTTGGGATCTATCCCCACTCTAGGGAAAGGTTCGCATTAGTCATCGCAACAACCACCTCACATCACAAGAAGAAACCCTCAAATCTTCTATGAGATGTCTCTTCACTTACTAGAGTATAGATGTGTGGAAGATGCAACTGAACATGTGCATAAGTGTGAGTTATTATAGAGAGCTAAGGGAATAACAACTCCTGACTAGAAGGCAAGTCAATTTTCCACCACACTTCGAGGGGGCGCACACAACCGGTACAAGAAATACATCATACTCATGGCGGATTATGATGCATTGTGCACTACATTTTTAGTTGAGTTTCATATCCCTGAGTTCAAGAAACAAATCATTAGCATGCTAAAGGACATTAAGCGGTCCGTCTAAAAGTGTGAAAGAATATGATGCACGTTTTAAGATTTTTGTTCAAACTATCCTATGATATTCATTAGAGCCAACATGTGCAAAGTGGTTTGTAGGAGGCTTGTTGACACCATTCTCGACAAAGAACTGTCACATAAGACATTCACGATCCACACTCAGCTTTAGAGGTAGCATTACGTGTAAAAGTAGTTGGGAGTGTGTATATAGGAGTAAGCCCTTTCTTGAGGCATGGATAACATCAATGGCTACACAGTTGGAGAAGTTGTCTTCCAATTCACGTAGATGGGTTATGGTGCACCGATTGTGATGTTGAAGGACATATGAAGGATAATTGTCCACGTAGGAATGTGCACACATTGTTAACATCTTGTGATATTTTCCACAAGAATCGTGATGTCTAGAACTATCTACATTTGTAGTGCGTGACTCGAAGAATATATCTATAGATTGCAATATTTTTGATGCACATACCCATGATATAGTTGATTGTTGGTTGATCGATCATATTTATGAGGCATGTGAAATCTGGATTGCGGCAGACCAATGTGGTAAGTAGTTCTCGTGTGTAAAAAGGGCATGATAATGAAAGGCACAACAATGAAACCGGAGGTTTCGAGGTGGAGTCGAAGCATAGGTCATGGTGGTAGAGGAATTTTTATGCGTGGGACATGTTATACTTGTGGATCACTGCACCAAAGATCAAGCACAAGTGTCCTAAGAACTAGGTTTGAACGTATTGTGGAAAGGCACACAAGGTTGAGGATTGTCCAGACCTCTATGCCCATATGTGTAATAACAACAAGAAGGAAAAAGGTGTGGCAATGATTAAGGTGGAGTTTGTAAAGCATCAACAAGTGGGCACCTAAGAATATTGTTGAGTCATAAATTCACCTATTTTAGTCACTACACATGCAAAAGCAATGCACACACATGAGAATATTAAATAAAAACCACTTATCATGAGAGAGGAGGTCATAGATGTTAAGTATCCGAACATGTATCAGCATAAAGAGTTTTACCAGAGACCATGGGGGTCATCCTTGAATTATAAGGATAAATTCAATGTTTGAAGGAATAGGCGCACGAGAGAGAACGTGTGAAGAGTACTTAAATTCCCAAAGAATATGTTGATGGTATTTAGGAAGTATGTAGGATGTTGAGGTAAGATAACGTAATCCCTTTTTGGGAGAATGGTTGCGAGAGAAATTATCACATGCGGGGGTTGAATGAAAGCGCCAATCCTTCATGCAAATTTTCCACCACATGACCATGAATATGACAAGGAAATCACACTAGATACAATGATAAATGGTTGGTTGACAAGTAACATTCTCATTTATAAAGGTACAAAAGTTAATTTTATGACATTGATACTTGGAACCGAGATGGGAAGGTCACCATTACAGCCATCTTCAAATTTTTGTACTTGGCAAGAAAAATAGGGTCATTCCCATTAGAGTGCTCAAATATGCCTCTATCACTATTAAGGGTGCTAAATTTACAGTGATTTTAGGTGCTTGAACTTACATCGGCAAATAATTTCCCAACACTTTTATGTCGTCCATGGTATTATGCTAACAACATTGATTTACATTTTAACAAGCATTATGTGAGTTTTGAGAATAAGGAGGAGCGTGTTGTCATACCCTTGGATGATGCAAATATTGCACCTTATACAAATCCTATTAATGAGGAGGATCTTAATAGAATCTATGCACATATAATGCATGACTTGAAATACTTGGATCCATCCAATGAAAGCGTACTTCATTGGGAAGACATGTAATCTATTAGTGACACAACCAGTGTAGCATGTGACAATTGGGCCCATGACACTTATGAGATGGTAGGTCACGAGGTCAAGGGAAGAGTTTCCAGGATGATTAGGTAATGCATTAATAGGTGCTTAGGCAAGACTCATTTACTAAGGTATACTGGAGAAGAGAAACCTGACTCTTATTTGTGTGTGATGTAAGACCAATGGAAAAATGAGGGAGATAAACGAAATTCGATGGTCTACACATTACACGGGAAAACAATGCATTGGTGGGTAACACACAAAGATGATCAATTAGGATGATGCAGGTCAAGGTAACCTTTTTAACAAGGTTTACTTGGATTCCTTCTCTTGTACATGACTATGATGGAAAGACCCCTACTTTGGTACACATCCACAATTGTGATAGACATTGGGCAAAAGGACAAGAAGTTATACCACCATCTCTTTGGGTACACAATTTTTACTCTACTTTGTGGGGATACGTGTGTGTTTGGTATGTGTGTGCCAAGTTAAAGCAAGAAACTACAAGTTGGCGTGACATGACGGAAGGTATTATTCATAATTTTGACTATTTTTCCACTAAACCACTAGTACATGAAGCCTTACATATCATGAAGCGCATTACATTGGGAGATAACACAAAGGCAGAAGAACTTGTGATTCAACTATTATGGGATCCTAATACCGAGGCGTGAAAGGATGGGTTGGAAACAGAAGAAGTTTAGTTGGGGATGTGTCAAAGGAAAAAGAAAAAGGGAAGATGGTTTACCTCATTGATGATGAGGAAGTTGAAGATTTGGACATCAAACACACAAAGGGTGCATTTGAAGTATTGGACTCTGCGATGAGTAAGCGCATGTATATCATGTTCCTATGAAGACTAATAAGGTGAACATTGGGACTTAGGATGCACCTAAATAGGTGATAATTGGTGATTATTGGTTAGAACCATAAGTTGTAAATATTATTGAGTTGTTGCGTGAATTATAGGATTTATTCCCAAGTGGTTATCATGAGCTAAAGTGTGTACATCCATCCTTAGGAGAGATTAAGATCAAGTTAAAGGATGGTGCACTACACTGCGATCGAAAAGGCCTTACAGGATGAATCAAACCTACGCGTAAAGGTAAAAGAGAGGATTGACAAGATGTTGAAGTCGGGAATAATTAAATCTATTGAGGAATCTAAATGGATCATCCCTATGGTGATTAGTATAAAGAAGGATGGTCGGATATGGATTTGTGTGGACAAAATAGTTCCCAATGATTAATGTGTCGTATATCCTTTTCCTACTCCATTCACTGATGAGATCCTTGAAGGCATTGTAGGGCATGAAATCTATTCCTTTATTGATGGATTCTCAAGGTACCATCAGGTATGCATTGTGCACAAATATCAAGAGAAGACCACCTTCATAACTGAATGGGGAAGTTTTACATATACCATTATGGCCTTTGGATTGAAGAATGCACTAGCGGTCTTTTTCATGCATTTTTGTTTAATCATTCCACGAATTTATTCATAAGTTTTTACAGGTATACTTGGATGATTGGACCATGTATGGGTTGGTGAAAGATTATTGTGACAACCTATGATTGATGTTTGAAATATGTTGGTAGCTTAGCATCTCTCTAAACATCAAGAAGTGCATTTTTTCCACCCCCTTTGGTACATTACTTGGGCATATTATTTACAAGGAGGGGTTTTGGTGGACCCAACTAAGACGGAAATCATTTTAGGGCTGGAAGAACTAACAAATTAAAGTGAAGTGCATGGTTTCTTGGGGCACACTAGCTATTATAGAAATTATATCAAAAGGTATGCCAAGTTTTCCGCACCCCTTGAAGAGTTGTTGAAGGCCAAAGGAAAGTTTTACTGGGGAAATGCACAATAACAAACTTTCGATACCTTAAAGGAGAAACTAACTACTATGCCTATATTACATTGTCCCTCTTGGAACAAGCCTTTCCATGTACATGTGGATGCCTCTGGTATGTCCATTGGCACAGTCTTAACACAACTAGGAGAAGGAAATGTAGATCATCCCATCTATTTTGCAAGTAGAAATTTGACATCGGCATAGAAAACTATACAACTACGAAGCACGAAGCGTTATCATGCTTCACAAGTTCTACAAGTTCGATAATTATTGGCCACACCATTTATCTTTTATATAGATCACATGATGTTGAAGGACTTGGTCAATAAACCGGTCTTACAGGGGTGCATCTCCCCTTGGATCCTTTTGTTTCGGAATTTGACTTTACATTCATAGCGAAGCCACACAAGAGTAACTTAGGGCCTTATCACTTATCAAGTATTTACTCTAGAAAGCACACATAGCATTGTGAATACTATTCCGATGCATAGTTTTTCAAATTGAACCACACGCCTATAAATTTAGAATACATAGCAGTATTCTTTCATATTGGACTTATGCCAGAGGGAATAAAGACCTGGAAAATAATTAGCTTGTTATCTATGCAGCATCATAATAGCTCATTGAGGAGACCTATACAATTTGGGGAGAGATGAGGTCTTGCGCATGTGTGTTATGGAGCATGAGCACGAAGCTATCATGGAGGAAGCTCACGGAGGGATAGCCGGAGGACACTATGCGAGATATGCCACAACACACAAGATTGTATTGGAAATTCTATGGTGTGAAATGCTATACAAAACACTAAGACTTTTGTCAAGGCATGTGATCATTTTCAATGTATGGGTAAGCCTAGAAATAGAGATGAGATGTCATTAAGGACAATAACGAGTGCATATCCATTTGAGAAGTGGGATATTTATTTTTGAGGACCTATTGCACCACCTGCGTGCATAACAAAGGAACGCTTTATCATAACATGTACTGATTACTTGACAAGGTGGGAAGAGGATGTGCCTACAAAGGATTGCATTTTAGTAACAACAACTAGATTCTTATGGGAAAATATAATAAGCAGGTATGAATGCCCATTGTGCTTTAAAAGTGATAGAAGAACTCATTTTTTTAATGAGACTATTAGAATTCTATTAGCAGAGTTTATGGTAGCACACCATAAGACAACCCCTTATCACCCATAGGCTAACACAAATCTTGAATCTTTCAACAAGATCTTAGGACAAACACTAACGAATATATGTGATGTTGGAATAAATGATTAGGATGATAAGGTATCGTTTTTCTATGGGCATACAACACAACTTATAAAAGGTTGAATAAAGCCACACCTTTTCAATTGGTGTTTGGCATAGAGGATTTTTACCTATTGAATTTATGTTGTCATACCTAAATATTGAGTGCATAGGAGGATTGAATAATGAATAGGCGCTTAATGAGTGCATTGATAAATTGATACAATTGGATGAGTTGGATGCTCGGCATTGAATCACGGGATTTGAATAAGTGAATCTAAGTACTTAGGGCACGTAGCTTATGGTATTGAAGTGTAATTTGTTAAGTAATCATAAATATTAGAATCTAAGGCACCAAATAAGGAACCCACCGTCAAGCGATCACCCAAGGTCAAGGGAAAGGGTAAGAACAAGAATGTTGTGGATGATTGCACCAAAGGACTATTTATCATAGATGTATTACTCTCTTGAATTATTTTTCGAACAGCCATGGGTATCTCAACTTTAAAAATGTAAAATAAGCAATTACAATCATCACACAAAGGCCTATGAGGGAGAGATAAAGAAGGATGTCATAAGAGAATTGGCATGAAGGAAAACTGAGGGAAAATTAGTATTTGATGACATAATGAAAAAGGACACGGAGAGCGTTGGGGTTCTCAACTTTATGAATTACCATTCTTTGGTAAGAAAAAACACCTTTACCAGTGGTTGATGCCTAGAGTACATAAAGACTTCTTTTATGTTACAAGGAGAAGAATGTACATTATTGCGTAGTTGATTGGAATAGTAACCGGTTTGCACAATTTAGGAGTTGAGATTGGGAAATACCTAGAGGATAATGAGGCAGTAGAGGCTACTACCATAAAATTCAATGATCAACAAGTGAATCATGAATTTTTCATCTTAAATATCATTGATCTAGGTACAAGAGTTGTAGATGCCTTGTAAGTTGTAAATTAGGTGCGTATGAAAGATGGTCGCAAGTGAAGAGGGAATGGTTTCATATTGTTCACAAGATGGAATGGAATACCCAATACAATTTTATCACATTCATTACTCGAAGGGATATTTGAAGAAGTAAAACTCTGTAAAAAGGTGAGAAAATAACCTAGGGCACAATCTAGTTACTAATTGTCTTTTGGGAGATCGAGGTACTAGATGGCTCAAAGGATTAAATGTGGATATATCCAAGAGATAACAAGTTGATATTCAATGTAGATACTATCAATCTGACTATCATACCTTACACACAACTTATATATACCCATCCAAGTCGGCATATGTCAAAATGGTGGAATCGATAACATGGACATAACCCTTCAACTATCGTAGTGGGCTAGGCCACATACAAGGTATATATATACCTTATGCCCAAAATAAAGAATGGAAAATATGTCGAAACCTAATATATTCACCTCCCATAAGCCCCAAAGAGGAATAAAAGAATGGGTATATCAAAGAGAATGTGTGAGGAGACTCCTCCTCAAGAATAGGATGAGGAAGAAGATGAAGAAGATGAGGAGGAAGAATAGACCGTGTTAGACTAAGGTCAAAGATAGAAAATAAAACAAGAGCACAAAGAACATAGTGAAGGTATAAGTACTTTTGAGGTGCCCAAGAAGTCACCCATGATCACGCCAAGAAAACCAAGTCCGGTGAAGAAGAATACAAGTCCTAGGAAGAAGAAGCCAAGGGTGGTTTCTAGCGAAGAAGATGAAGGGACTTGGAAAAGAAGGTGGATGAAGAGGAGGTGGCATGAGAGAAGGATCCCTCAGTTATCCATAACTTGGATGACAATGATAAAGAGGTGTGTGATGCACGCAACCAAGAAGAACCAAGGAAGGATGGAGAAGAGGAAGAAGGTGATGGTGAGCCAACTAAGGAAGATGCATGTGGAGATGGCATACAACATGAGGAAGAGAGTGAGGTTGAGCACGAGGAGGAGGAAAAGAAAGATGGTGACAAATAAACTGGGAGAATATAAGCACAAGAGAAACAAGTGACACAAAGGATCATATTTTTCAAGTTCCAAGGAAACAACCCATGAAGGGGAGAAAATGAAGGCAACCTCCATAGGGCCCCCAAATGCAATATAATGATGACCCCATAAAGGTGATAAGGGCCGAGATACCGGAATTCGAAGTACCCAAAGATCATTTATTTTATTGGGTAACATTTGACAAGGATGAAGCCATTCTAAACATAAGTAAAATGTTCTCTTGAACTATCAAGCGCATATGGAAGAGCCATATTTTGAGGTGAATATGGAATCACTCTCTAAGAGGCAAATTAAAGTATTTTACAGACAAATATTTCTCGTTGCCAACTCCATGTTTCTAATAGATGAACAAGCATGCAATGCGCTTGATAAAATGTCCTCGAGGTGGGATTAATAATTTTTAATAAATATGGTACCATTATGAGGATGTAAAAGGAAGAGGATCGCAAAGATAGGAAAATTTAGAGGCTCAAGAAGAGTTTGAAGGAATAAATGGACTAGACGTATACAACGTACAAGAAGGTGGAAAACATAATAAAAGGTATCACAACCACATGCCCGGACCTAGTTTATAATGCAAAAATGAGTACCCTAAAATTTCATTATTTATGGGACTTGGTGCGGATGTTATTACATGAGAAGAAGTATAGACTAGGTCTAACAATAGAAGAGTTAGTTGCACATGAAAAGAAAAATAAAGAACAAGGGGAAAAATACATTTCGTAGTATGAAACATTGACATCAAAGGTTAAAGAAGCCGCATGGAAGACATGGTTTGTTTTTTATCACTGCCAAGATTTTGACCCAATTTTGAGCACACACACTTCCAACGAGGAGGCGAGAATTAAAGATAATACAGCCAATATGAATAATAATAGGGTCAAGTGTAAAAATGTAATGGCCAAGGTTGATGAGAAAAGAGACCTGATTAAGGCCATGAAGGACACACTTGGGGTAAGACTTAAGGAGATCTTCCCTTTAATCACATGCAAGATGGATGCATTAGATAGTGTGGCCTCAAACCTTAATGTGATAGTCAAAGAGCCGAAGAGAAGATCAATTAATTCATTCTTGTGTAAGTAATCGCTATTTTAGAAGTAGCGCTTGGTAAGGTCATAAAGGAATTATAGATTTGGAAGGAGTTAGAAGCTCATCCTATCAACTTCATCTGGTGGTGGCTCATCCTTTCTTCTCTCTGTGGTGGGTAAGTCTGCATCAACTTGCTCCATTCCCAAATTTATTTGCTGCATTTCTGAGGAAGAACTATCACCATATTCTTTGTTCTTCTTCAGGTACTGATCATGCTTGTTTAAAGTCTCCACTAAGGAAACCAAACCTTTGGGGATTTTGCTACCTTTTGGTCAGATTACTCTACTATTGTCATCATAACCTGGATCAACTTTTCTTGTGACTATTTTTCATGGTGGTGATTTACTCCCTTCAACATACAACTTGTCAAAGTTGCCTTGTTCCAGAAATGTAGATGTATGTTTGTCATCGTTGAAAGTCTGCCACTGTTCAACATTATCAGGGACTTTGGGGCGGTAGACCATCTCCACTTTACGCTTTCCTTGTTTCCGAATATGGATGGTGGTCTATCCGGATTCAATAGTGCAGTCGTGACTGACAAAGAATCTACCTTGGAGTTCTGATTTATTGGAATGAAGTCAATAGAAAAGGCTGTAAAATCGAATGTGGCAGAAAGTACTATATCTCTATAATGCTCTAGCTCATCTCTTTTGAGTTGATTTTTCCCTCGAACCTACTTTACTAGAAGTTCAGCATCTCCTTGGGCTTTGATGAGTTTTACTCCTTTATTTTTATCTTGCTCCGTTCTTAGAAGCCATGCTTCATACTCCGTTGTATGATTGGTGTTCTCAAACATCAGCTTGTGGGAGTATGTGAATATATCATGATCTGGAGATATTAGTAGAACGTCGCTCCTGATCCAAAAGAACAAAAGGTTCCTTTAAACTCCAGAGTCCAAAATTTTTCTTCTTCTTTTGTTGGCTTTGGCTCTGGTTGAAGTTCTAGCTCTAGAATGTCTTTATCCATTTCTAAGAAATAGACCCCACGGTCAGATTCCTGAAAAGAATCTGAGATCTAGAATCTTCAGATTTTGTAACCGTGTACCTGGACTTCTTTTCCAGCTCCAGCTTATGGTTAATCCCCTTAGTAATAATATGAGCGCAGGACCAATCCATTTTTACTTCTCCTCCCAGCTCTTTGCAAAAGTTTCTGCTCAGCAACATCTCGTAAGAGACAGGAATATCTACAACTAGAATTGTCATCATTAATCTTTTGTCAGGAAAAGTTTCCAGAACAACTTGTGCATCTTTGATTTTTCTAATTAAAGGGACTTGTCTCTCCATGGAGTAGCACATTTTTATGGTCTTTGTCAAGGTAAGCCCAAGAGCATCTACAACTTTAGCTGGCATGACATTGTCAGATGCACCTGAATCTAAAATGCAGTTGCTTAACTTGAAACCATTAAGCAATAGGGAAACATAGAACAGTTCCACTCTTTCAGAAGATGGTGAGGATTTAACAACTGCAGTGTTGTTCTAGGGAGGAGTATCCTTGGGCTTAGGCAAAAGGCCTTTTGATGTATTGGATTGTCCTAGTGATTGTACATATTTGACTAGCCTATTTAACTACTCAGGAAAAGCTCTCAAGTATTTGGCTTCTGACATTTGAACTTTAGTTTTCTTGGCATGATCAATAATGTCAAAAGAAGAAATAGATTCAGATACCTAAGCCACTTTTTGTGGTTGAGATGAAGAACTCACATTCTTACTTCCAGAGCTAAGAAAGAAGGAAAAGGGATGCCCCTTCTTTGCTCGTCTGTTAATGCTTCAGCTTGGCAAGTTTGTGATCTTGTAAGTACTGCATATGTATGACCATGATCATCTTCATGAAGTTTCTCATTGTCATGTTCAAATTTATAGTTCAAATAATTAATGTTGGAGTCGCCAGCAGGTCCTATAAAATCATCATCCTCGAGCTGATCAACGATCAGCTTCCTAGGTCTTCTTCATTCATCTCCACGTTGTTTCTGGGAGTAGCTTCAATTGTTAATCTTTGGGAACCAGCAATGCGGTTCTAGTTGTTGTTGTTGTTGAAATTTTGAGCAGGGGTAGTATTTTTGCCTTGAGCCATTTGAGCCATTTGTTTCTTCATCTGCATCATCTCATTTGCTAACTTTTGCAACAGTGAATCGGAAGTAATAGCAGAGGATAAAATTTCAGCTCTAGAAGTGTTGCTCTTTATCTTTCCAGCCATGATGAGGTCATCTTCAATTTCAACCGCCATGTTTTGAGCTACTAACAAATCAAGAGGGACGTACTCTTCAAAGTTAATAGCTTACTTCAGGAAGTAAAGCATTTATGAAGAACACCTTTTGATTCTCATCATTCAGAGAAGCAAAAGTTGGAATTTTGTATAGTAATATTTGGAATTTTACAATAAAATCCCGCATGTGCTCATGTGGCTCCTTCTTCAACTAAGTGAGCTGAGTAATCAATGTACTAGAATCTTCAGCTGGTTTGAATATTTTCAAGAATGCATCCCGCATAGTAGCTCAGTTGGTTATGGTACCAGGAGCTAGCCGGTAGAACCATTCTCTAGCCAAGTCATGCAGAGTCTCTATGAAGAGTCTGACAGATACATCTTCATGTTCGACTGCAAGCACTCCACAAGATATGAAAAATGCAGCCAAGTGGTCATCTAGATTCTACTTTCCATCTCCAAAGAATTTCAAAAAATCTTTCTCATCCCTTTAGGTAGATCATGCATAGGAGGAGTCAGATTCAAAGGCCCAAAAGTTTCTCCCCATGGGACAGGTACTATCTGGTTCTGATTCGCCATGATGAATGGGGCACGTCTTCTCCTTGTGTAGACTTGATGAATAATTCTAGCCACTAGATTGTGCTAAAGATGATCCAGATCTGGATGAGCGTGCACTCTCCTTCCTAGTGAGAGACTAGATCTACGGCTTCTAACTTGAGGAGGAGGATTGAAATTGAATTGCTCCCGCAGCAAGAAATGACCACCCTTCCTTGCACCTTCACGGATCGGCTAATGGACGCTCAACCAGGTTGAGAATTGTATGGAAAACACTCGATCTTCAAAAGATAATCTTTGATATGTAAAGATAGTTGTTCCCCAGTGGAGTCACCAAAAACTATTGGTTAGATTTTTTGCATAGCACAAAACCTAGGCAATCATGAGATAAATCTCCCTCATTTACCGGTGAGGCTCCCGTGTCATATTTTTCAATTAAAGTATGCTAGTATCTATATGGGGTTTTACTTTAGCTACTCAGTTCATGAACCATAACTAAACAGTTCTACTACAAGAAATAAGCAGCTGTTTTAAGAAAGGAGATATTTATAGAAGAAGGGAAAGGGAATTATATAAACACATAGAAGAAATGGGGAAGATGTGCATCCCAATCAATAGATAACAGAGTTGATTGCATGCACATAGAAGAAACCAATATATATAAACACAGAATTATAAGCAAAGGTAGCTCTAGATCTAGATCTAAAATAACACAAAGTTTACTAAAAGATCTAAGATATAAAAGCTAGAAACACAATACACCGTGACACAAAGTTCTACGGAAATCTACTCCTGTATATTCCTTTGCTTTAAGTGGCTCTCAAGGTTTTTAGCACAAAGTCTAGAACACAAGGTTTCTACTTACAAATTCCACTCCTTAACCCGAAGGTTCTTCCTCTACTTATAGAATGTAGAGGGGCAATTACAAGTTGGAAGCTTTTAGTTGAACTAGCACATGTGGAAGTCGGAAAGGAACAATTGGCAATATCCCTCCTAGAATTCTTCTTTCATGACATGCATGATTTACAAATAAAAATAGAACCTTCTATTTTGCACATCTACTACCTATCTCCAAGTAGTTGACTTCTTCAAGTAATGGATTTTAAACCAATCACTTTAATTGTATAATTTAATTGATCGCTCAATTACTTTATCGGAGGAAAGAAGAAGGAAGAGGAAAGGTGCGGTCTTGTCCTTTTTCATGTCTCATGCACGCAATTGATTCTTTTGCCTTTGATTCTCACCAAATCGGATCTAGGAGTAGCCGATCTAAGCAAGTCGGATCTAGAAACAAGATGGAATTGGAAACAATGAGATCTGGAATTGACCGGATCTAGAAACAACAAGCTAGATCTGAAACGAGTTGATCTCGGAAGTGAATGGAATTTTTCCTTCACCTTGTCTTCTCTTTTATCCTCGAAGCTTTTGTAGTTCTTCTCCTGTACATGCATCGGTCAAATGTCCATGAAAATAACTCATCATTTTTATTTTTAATTGCATATGAACAATTAATAATTTTGGAAAGCACTATGAGTGAATGCAACTTCAATGAAGGCTTCAATTGGAAGATTGGAAGCACATGCACAAGATCCTGGAAGAAATTTTCCGCATCTTAACTTCTACACAAGTGATGCGTGAAACAAGAGGATGAATTTTTGCCGAAAGCCTTTGCAATTATGAGATCTGGATCTCAGTGTCTCTAATGTCAAAGAAATCTGGAAGTAATGCATGATCTTCTTGAGCTTTATTTTTCATCCCGCTTTGCCATGGTTGTATCTATCTTTGTCTGAGCAATTCTTCTTCTCTTTATTCGGCCAAAATTCTTCAAAACCAGTGCAGATATGGATAATTCTTTAGATTCGAAGGATATGTTTAATGTATTGGACATTGATTTAAGCTCCCTTTCTCTTATAAAATCACCTGTAATGAATTCTTGCAATTAATTCAGATAAAGATGGCAACCGAAACATGAACAGTGGATTTTAATCATAAAAATCTGCATGATTCAAGCCTACTGCCCCAAATTTGATGTTTTATTTGCATGCAAAGCAAGCATGAATTTTACCAACTTCACCTGAGCACCTGTATCACTTATGCAAACAATTATCCAGACACAAATCAACCTCCTTCAACCTATGCGCCAAAATTGGAAGCTTTCAACATTAATTTCACCTTCTTCTGAGCAAAAATCCTCTCCAAATGGGGCGCACTTTTCCTCTGGGCTGCACTTCTCTACCTATGAATTAATTAATTCATCCATATGGCAGCCCCTGCTTATATAATCTTCACCATTCTATAATTAATTAATGTCTTTCCTATTCCTGGCAATTAATTAATTAATTAATAAGCTTCACTCTTCAAATGGGGCGCCTATTTTGTGCATGCTCATGGCTGCCATTAAATAAATTAAATTTATTTAATTTTAGACTTCTGCTTCCAGTTAACTCAAGCCTCACAGTATGCTTTGACCTTAGCCACTGAAAATAGGAATTAATTTAATCATTTAATACTTTAAAAAGTATTATTTCTCTCCCAAATGGGGCTGCATTAAATAAATTAAATTTATTTAATTTTGGAATTCTATTTTTAAATTCCTTTTGTCCACTTCCCTTTGTTGACTTTTCCACAAGCTTGGGCGCCAAAATTGGGTGAATAAATATTAACAAATATTTATTTAATGCATTATTATTCACCCAAGGTGGGTCGCACTTTTTGGAATAAGGAATTTCTATTTTTAAAAGTCACATGACAATGGGATTATTTACCTTGCAAGGCAGCCCTGAAAATCCCATGATTCACTTAAGTTGTTTGACTTTCATAATGGGATTATTTACCCTGCCAGGCAGGCAATAAAATCCCATGATTCACTTAAGTTGTTTTTCTTTTATTCCACAATGGAAATTTTTACCCTGCAAGGCAGTAAAAATTCCCGCCTGCCTGCTACCTCTAATTTTCCCATCATAACTTAAGTGACTTTGCCTTCATGGGAAAAAGTACCCTGCAAGGTAGGTACAAAAATCCCACCTGCCTGCTACGACCAAAAATCCCATGATCCACTTCAAACCCTCTTTTTCCAAAAATGCGGCCAGCCCAGAAGAAGCTTTTTGGTGCACGACTTCGTCTTTTCCAAGAGAACCAGATCTCCGATGGCGAATTCCTTCTAGCACAACGTGCGTATGTGATCTCTAGATACTCCAAGCCAAGAATTAGGCCAAACCGGTAAAGGAATTGATCTAAAGAAATTTCACAGAAAACAAAACGAAAAACACAAAAACACAAAACGTTGCCAGAAGTTACAAATAAAGCCCATGACTCATTCCTGGTTAAAACCCTACTGGTATACTGGAATAATGATATGTACGATCACAACAGAGTTAAACCGGAGTGCAAATTGCCTCAAACAGGGCTCAAAATAATTAAATACAAATTTCCCGCAGACAAATCCTAACGACAGAATATAACAATTTTGGGCATCTGGGTATTTGGCAAAAATGGCTAATATGGCTCCTTGGGAATATCTTGACACAATACGAGAACTTTCTCGGCAATTAACACACAAAACAACCCATTATTTTAAAAGTAGGATTTTTTTAACATGGGGTAGTCTCAAATTTCAGGGTGAAAATTGGGGACACCAAAGTCCCAGATCCATTCAGCCCATGCTTCTTCAATAGTGGTGATCTAGTCTTTACATAGATCCTAAATTCTAACCCAGTAGCACTTAATACCTACCTCGCTTCCCAAGGTGTATTCCTCCAACAACTAACACCCAAAAATCAACCTTCCATCACTAATCTCACCTTTGACACATCCAGCTCATCAACCTAATCACAAACTAGTTATCCAGTAAATTCATCCTTACTCCACCGCTATTGGTGGAATGGGAGCATCAATCCATGTTTCATTAGGTAGAAGTCAACATTTTTTTACCTTAACATTATTTCATTACATAACACATCCAATCAATAACCATCCTCATCATCATATCCTTCATCAATCTCTTCATCTTTACGTAATGATACTAATGCATCTCCTTTCACATCTAGTCCCATAGCCTTCAGCTTCTTCTCCTACATCTTATATAAGCTTAGTTTTTATTCCCAATACAACCCCTCTTATCCCCTCACAACAACCCACATCCTCCATCTAGAATTTAGTCATGTCCATCCCCACATCTATACCTCTCATCAATACTAGTTCTATTACTAGCACTCGCCCCTTCTTCAAACAAACATCTATTTCTCATGTCTCATAGTGTAGAACCATTCCATACCAATGTACTTCACCCGTCTTCAACCTCTTATCAACACTTCCATTCCATCTTAATATATACCACAACCATCTCAACCCCTCATCAACATGTCCATTCCTATCCCCTATTAGTATATCCAACCATCACAACCTTTGGTTTCATAACATTACTATAACATTCCCATGAGCCCCCTTTAACCTAATGTCTCATTACCCTATCATCTATATCAACAATCAAATCCACATGTCCATAATCAACCTATATCGTCATCATTCAACCCCCAACAATCATCACAAAGTGATCCTTTACAAGCATTAATGATTAGGATTTCAAGTCTTGAAGCCATTGTCATGGGTCCTAAAAGCACCCTATCATACAAAATAAATTGTAATGAACCTATTCATTATCGCACCTTTCAAATCCTATTCCCCACATTGGGAACTCTAAAATTTTATTAAATTTTATAGTAAGGAGGACCCTCAATAACATATTTGAGGTTTTTTCCATGCATGTTATCTTATCACACATGATCAAGACCTTATGTTAAGGAAATTTCCCATGTCCTTAGAGGGCCCAGACTTGATTTGTACAATAGTATCCCACATTATTCCCTCTTTTCCATTGCATAGTTTGCATAATTATTATTAAAACATTTCTCCATCAATATCACCCATAAGATCTCCATTATAAACCTTTACACTATTAAACAATTTAAAGACGAAGTTTGTCATTGCAGACTTCATCACTTCGTCACAAGACGGGATCATCAATTAATTATCCTTCTCGCTCCACAAACTAAATTGATAGAGTTATTTTATCAATCGTGTGCTAAACACATATCATCAACACTTCAGATATAATCTTTCCAAACATTTTACAAAGCCTTTTCCATGACCTGTAAATTAGAACTTTGTGCCATCAAGGATGGTAAATTCAAACTAAGATCAAAGAAACCTAAGAATGAGTTCTCATTTAATCCTTCTTCCAATAACGATAAGTCTAAAGGCTCGTAAAATGTGATCGTCATAAAAGTTGTGTCTAAAGTTCATTCTGATTCTAAATGCACCCAAATCAAACACAAATAAACACCTATCGTAGAATCCTATAGTGTGTTATTCGATAAGCTCTTAGTCGTGCGTATGATCCAAATTCCTCCTATTCTCCCTATCAACACATCTGTTTCGAAACCCTCATGGTGTCAAGAAAATGAATATTGTAAATACCATTGGGTCCGAGGCCACAACATTGAAAGGTGTCATTCATTTAGAAATGTCCTTTAGGATATTATCGACCGAGGTGACCTATAACTTGACAATCAAATGCACCTCCTAATCAAAACTTGGATGTCTTTAAATAGCCCTTTCCTAATCATGTCCCATCCACTAGTCAACCCCAATCCAATGTCGTTGAGTCTCATCACAAAATAAACACTATTAAATACCTCCCACCTACACCTCCAACACATAGTGTTTCTACTATGAAAACACCAACTGAATCATCCAACTCCTCCAATCTTACAACCAACGAGACTCGCAAACCCTTCAAGATATACCACATCTACTTCAAACTCGCTCGTGGTCTCTTTAAAAGTCTCATAAAAGAAACCCATCCTATAAATAAAAAAATCTCTTTCAATGACCATGTCACCCGACATCACATGCAGAACCTCAATAAATCCACTATAAAACCCACAAACCACTTATCTAGAAAAACATAAACTATATCACAAAATCGTCAAACAACCTCATCACAAAATACAAAGCCCTTTCCTTCCATCTTAGGGCCTCATCCTTCATCTAAATTAATAGTCACTGTTACATGAATCTAATATCATTCCTCAATTGACACCTAAGCATATCACACAAACAATGACCTCACTTTCCATGAGCTCCAAATTATCAAACGAAACACAAATCCCCTCAACCTCAACTTCGATGGGGTACTACACTAGAACCCTTGAAAAACTCATCCAACTATCCATCATAACATTACCTCATCTCAAATCATCTATCTCTCAAGGGTGAAAACCCACTTGGTATAATTTCAAAGCATTATGTGCCTATCATGGTACTTTAGTACATTCTACCGAGGACTGTAAAGCCCACCACACTATTATTTGAAGCCTTACTAAGAAATATATTCTCCCTACAAGTCTATGACATCCAAATAAAATAAATAAAAGTCATCTAATCCCTAAATCCATGTCATTTGAACCATCATCCAACACTCTATCCAAATCCAAAAAGTGAGGCCTATTCAAGTAAGACATCAATCCATAAAATCGATCTGCTCTATGTGGGCCCAAGACCCCAAGGATTTAGATAAAAATAGGCCCAGGGTATCTAATTCACTAGCTCTTGAATCACCTAACCCTCCACGATATTCTAAGGAAAAGGTATCCATCCTTGCTCCTCCACACACCACCACCACCTTTCTACAAAATACCATTTCAAACAACTTCATTAAGCTCCCATGAAGATGTCCCTTTACGATCTTTTCCAAAATTTTCTCGCACCATCGACAAGTGATGATTCTATATCAGTACCATTAGATGATCCTCAACCATTCACAAACCTGGATGGCACCCTCAAAATGTCCACCAATATTTCTTTCGATGATTCCAAAATCCCATCTTTATAACCCAAAGATCATGATCTCCCACCCTTTTCATTATCCATATTGATGATACTCTTGTTAAAAGAGTTATGATCAAAAATGGAACTAACATTAATATCATATCTTCTCATGCTTTCAACCATATTTAACTACCTAACTCCATCATCACTCATTCACCTAAAGTATTGTGTGTCTTTAACAACACAAAGGGACCCTACATTAGGCACAATTATCTTACCTATCAAAGTAGGTTTTAAGTGTCTTCACAAACTATTCTATCTTGTAGAAGGAGAGTTTCAATAAAATATGCTACTAGGCTAACCTTAGATATGTGCCATGTTTTTATCCCATCCACCTTACATTAATGTCTAAAATAAAAACACAAAGGTAAAAACTTTTTTGTGTTCGCTAGACTTGAATCCTTTTAAGAATGTCATATCACCTATAGACCTAATGACATGCTCATTCCTAAGATGAACTTGGGCTCCTCTCACTAAGATTATACAAGTTCTTCCATCTCCGCATCTAAGTTACCAGAAAATAGCTCCTTCGAGGATGTTATGCAATGAATTTCATTGGGGGAGTATCACCTCCTAGCTCTCAACTCACTTCCTACACCAAAACATATAGGAGACTTGATAAAAACCAATGTACAAACCCAAAATTGGAGACATCATCTCCTTTGGTCCTCCCCATCTTAAAACTAATATTTTCTATGGAGGGATCAATCATCCTTCCCCACATCATGACAATCAACACCATGTTAAACCATTTGTATCTAATTTTTCATTTTTATACAACCAATCCTTCACGTAGATGTATCTTCATCATCGTTCTGGAAAGGCTTCATCTTGGTATGTTACGAATAAGGAATACATGACTTGGTCTTTAACCAGTCCCACAAACCTCATGAGAAATATGGATTAGGTTTCAAAATCCTTCCTCAGAAACCTCATGATCACGATCTAGACCCATAGCGGAACTAGAATAATCCTTTTACCCTCACATGACCACTCTATCGACATGGATGATGTCATTTCCATCCCATTTGAATTTTTTTAATCAATACAATCACCTTAGGACCACTCACTTATCAAACTAATGATGGCACTAAGACCATTCCACTAATATTACCTAAAATGGTAGAGGAAGACTCCCCTACCATCGATATTCTTCAATTCCATGACAACCAATCTATCCTATCCTATACGGGAGCAGAGGACCATTACCTTCAAAAAACTCTACCACTTGACACATCGACACTTCTTAACAAATCCACTATCGACATCAATATAGGGACTTCACAAGACCCTCACATAGTTAAGGTTGGCCAATCTTTATATTCAAAAGAATTAAAAGACTTTACCGCTTTCCTTTCTAAACAATTCAAGCCTTTGAATGATTATATATTGATATGTCGTATTGACCCTAACATCATCATTCTTAACATCATCACAATCCCTAATGTTAATTCTCTAAAATAAAAACTACGTAGAATGCACCCTTAATTATCCTTACTCATCAAATAAAAACTACAACATCCATTATCTACTAACTTCATATTACCCATTGACTATCCACAATGGGTTTCTAATATCGTACTCATAACAAAATCCTCTGTAAAGTTACGCATTTTTATATACTTTTGAGATCTTAATCTCACTTTTCCTAAAGATGACTTCCCACTTCCTAACATTGATCAACTTGTCAACCTCACCTTACCGTGGCCATAAAATTCTCTTATGGATGACTTCTCTAGCTACAATCAAATCCTTATCGCAAAATATGACCAACATAAAACATCCTTCATCACTCCTCTTGGGGAAGTTTTTCTACCATGTTATGCCCTTTGAATCAAAATGCAAGGGCCGCCTATTAGCGCACCATGACATACATCTTGTATTTCCTCATTCATAAAACCATATAAGACTACACTTGACAATATCCTTGGAAAATATAAACAATGCAGAGACCACCTCACCTTCCTTGATGTTATATTTTCTTGTATTATTCAATACTTCCTTTGTCTTAACTCAACTAAGTGTGTGTTCAGTGTTCTCACTGGAAATCTCCTAGGTTTCATCATGTCTATCGGGGGCATCGAAGTAGATCCTGCCAAAATCAAAGCCATCATTAAGATTCCTCCTCCTTCTAACATCAAACAAATTTTTAGTATCCAAGGTAGACTTCAATAAGTTCATCGCTTCATCTCTTAGCTTTCAAATTTCTATCAACCTTTCCATCATCTCCTTTAGAAGGATGTCCATTTCAAATGGGATCACAACTGTCAAAAATCCTTCGAGGACCTCAAACAATATCTTCTATCACCACCTGTACTCACACCTCCATGCGAGGGGGAGCCATTTTATCTATACATATGTGTCATCAACCATGCCCTAGGTGTTATGTTAGCACATCAAGATGAGCAGGGTAGAGAATAGGCTATAAAATATATAATCCACACACTTCATGACTACGAAACATGTTACACCAAAGTAGAAAATTTTTGTTGCAGGTCATGTACTTCAAACTTCTTCATTATCTCCTTAATCATAAAAATTTAATTATCACCAATTTCAATCCCCTCAAAGCCATGCACTCTAAACCATACCATAGTGATTATATCACTTGATGGCTTATACTCATGACTGAATTTGATCTAGAATTCATATCACAAAAATTATCAAGGGGAAAGCCATCACTGATCAACTCATAGAAGCTCCCTTCTTGATAATCAACTACCTCACGAACAATTTCTTGACAAATCCATCAACAACATCGATCAAGAATACACTCCTCTCAAAATGATGCTTTTATTTGATGGATCTAAGTGTTAGTAGGGGGAGGTGCTAGTATTATTATCATACCTCCTTGGGGGACTCTTATCCCTCTATCCTTCAAATTAAATTTTAAATTCACTAATAACATGGTCAAATACGAATCTCTCATCATGGGTCTCCAAACTGCAATCATGTTTGGTGTTAAAATTCTATACATCTATGGAGACTCTCAACTAATCATCAACCAAATCAAAGGAATTTATCAAACAAGAATGAAACTTTATAAAAATATAAGAACATTGTTGAATTCCTCTTATAATATTTTGATCAATACACCATCCAAACAGTTCCATGATCTTCCAATAAGTTTGCATGACACTATGGATACTCTAATATCACTCATTCCATTATCAACTGAAGATTCCAAATTTTTTGTTGTTGTGCATAGATTTGATCAACCATCTCAAACCAACAAACTCCCTTCTATCAATCGTATTAAGGCAATCAAATGGATCTTTAGTACGCTCAGTTCTATTACTACCTTTCTCAATAAAAATTGATGCAGATCATCACTCCCGGGTTGGTATAGTTGTATCTAGTCAAATTTTGGATTGTGTAGGTCTTAGAAGTGTCATTAAAGGGTTATAGTTGTCATTAGATGGTCCTTTTAGGCTTTGGAGGTTCAAAATTTGAATTTGGAGTTTTTCCCTCCATTTGTCCTATTTGAAAATTTGAATTGCTCTTATGCCAATTTTGGATTTTTAATTAGGTGTGGGGGGCTCTAATTAGAAAATCTAGTATGTTCTTACTTCCTTTTTGTCATTATGTGTGTTTGAGGGCTCTTGTGGAAATGTGAATTGTCATATTATCAAGTTGTCTTTTAATCCCTCTTTGTCAAGAAGTCTCCTCATGTGACTTGATCACAAGTCCATAGTAGATAGTTATGGGAAAAAACTCGAGCTAAGATGATATATATTCCATTGTGTAACTAATTTAATTCATTGATCAATCATAGAACAGGTATTAGAGCTCCGAGAACGAAGAAGAAGAATAAGCTTTGTTAGTTTTTGTTGGCAAATGAACTTATCGAATGGCTGAATCTATGTGTGAATGTATGAAGATCATCTTGTAGTGGAGACTTTCTATCTAGAATGATAAGAATAAAGTAAGAAACCATTAAAGAAAGGAATTTGAACACATTAATGTAATAATTTGTGGATTATTTTTTGATATAGGTTTGGAATGAATATAGATATCCTTATACCAGATTTATAGGATCAACTCAGCAAGACTCAAGTACCTTAGAGGAGAAAATGATTTAAGTAGAGATATTGTGTTTGGATAGACTAGAGGAGTTGTGAAATTAGTTCCTTCGATGTTGTGAATAAGAAGAGGTAATAACCCTCATAACAAAACCCTTATCAATTACCATACCTTGTTCTAAAGGGTAGAACCAAAAGGATTGATGATCAAACACATGCTACATGGGTAAATATAACCTCATTGGTAATATTTTCTTTTACACACCCTTAATACAGACTCCATGAGAAATTAGGAGCCTTAAATCATTCCCAAAAATAATTTTCTAGAAAGGTCTTCTTGGGCCTGCATAGGACTGAGTTAGTTTCTAAAGTAAAACTTAAATATCTCGATTTCACCCTTGGAATTAATTGATATTTTGTAGGTATAGATTGCCTTGAGGAGTGTTCTAAGTGTTGTAAAGGTATTTTTACAAAAGCATGCCCTAGCCGAAAGATTTTGATGACAGCCTTCTAGAAAATCATGTAGCTTGTCTTTAGAGACCTAATGGGGGTCTAAAATAGTGTGAATTGGTGAATATTTTCCTAAGAAGTAACCTCCCGAGTTGGATCACACCTAGGAATCACCATAATGGGTATCAAAAATGCTATCTAGTTAGTGAAATGAATCCTCTAAATCTAAGATATGATTGAATCAATCTTGGGCAAAGGTGGCTAAAAGATGGAACTAGGCTTGTGAGGAAGATTTGTAAAGGATGTTGTAAAAAGATTAAGAGTTGAGTAAATTATTTTCACCCACACCTCTAAATTGGGAAATGGTGTTCATAAATTCTATTGATTTGATCAGTGGTACTAGTGGAGTGCTTTAGGTCACACTATTCCATTAATCTAGTTCTCAAGATAACTAGTAGATAGATTTTGTAAAAAGAGACCTTAATGACTAACTCTAATGGTGATAATAAATTTAGTGAATGAGTTTGCATAGATAAAGACCCTTGAACTGTGGATAAAGTTTCAAATTTCCATTTGTTCATCAAGCCAAAAATTGCAAGCTTTTGAAGCATTTTGAGTTTATATGAATAAACACTTGTGCACGGTGACCGAATTGATGAGTGGAACTAAAATGAGTTGTTTAAATCAATTAGTTTAGTGCAAAAAGTGTCATGGTTTGAGAATCCTAAACATGTTGAGGGGATATCCTTAATCCATTTGATCATTCAAGGTAAATTTTCAAGCTTTAGGGACATCTTGAGTAACAAGGAACAAGCAAATCACTAGTCATTGTGGGTATATATGTTAGATTGAACTAATTGTTGAGTGGATTTGATCAATATCCTTGGTGCCTACATCAAAATATCCCTTCGATCTATCTAAAAATGCTAAATGATCCTTTTTCAACATGTTAACTGATACGTCATCATAGGTGGTGTTCTCTACAAACGTAGGTTTGATGGCCTCTTACTACGATGCCTCAAATCTCATGAATCTACTAAATCTATCCAAGAATTCCACGATGAAATATGTGTTGGACACTTCAACAAAGATGGTTTTTGCTAAATGTTTCCTACGGATGGGCTATTATTGGCCTACCCTTAATAAAGACAATTGCGCATACGTCAAGAAATGCGTTAAATGTCAACAACATTCTAATCTCACTCACATCCCAAGTCAAGCCCTACAACCTACTCAGGATCTATGATCTTTCTCACAATGGGGACTTGACCTCATTGGCCTCATCAACCCTATTTTGTCACAATGACACCATTCTATCATCATTGCTACATCAATACTTTACAAAATGGGTGGAGACTATCCCCTGTATCCACTAAAGTAAATAAAATTGTTTATTTCATCTATTAACATATAATATGTCACTTCAACATCCCTCACAAGCTTATCACAGATAATGGAAACTATTTCAAAAACAAGGTAATGAAGAAATTATGCAGTAGTTTCAACATTAGACTAATATTTTCATCTCCTTACTACCCACAAACAAATAAACAAACAAAAGCTTCTAATAAACACTCAACAAAATCCTCATGAAAACCGCTCGACCAAGCAGTACGAATTGTCATCTCCAAATTCCATTTTCTCTATGGGCCTATTGAACTAACACCCATACCCCTATAGGTGTTACACCCTTATCTTTAGTCTATAGATCCGAGGTAGTTCTACCCCTCAAATTTCAAATTCCATCTCTTTGTGTGTCCCTTTGGGGATTTTATCTCTCACGAGGATTACTGTCAAAAATGTCTAGCACAACTTAAATTGTTAGATGAACGTCACATAAAACCATCGAACATCATCATGTCCATCAAAAATGCATCAAATGATCATACACCAAACATGTCAAACAACTTTAATTTAACATTGGTGATCTTGTCTTCATAGAAAATTAAAATGTAATTACTCCGAAATGAGTAAACGTGGAAAGTTTTCCCCGATCGATCTCGTCCATATGACATCACTCATAAATATGAAATTTGAGATCCTATTATATAGCCTCCTCGATGGTAAACCTAAAAAGGAACCTCTAAATGCCTTGCACTTGCATCCTTTCTATTGTTAACACATCTACTTTCATAACATTAGTCACATCGAAGATCTCATTCCACCACTAGCATATCATTCACTATCATAATGATTAGAATTATGTGGTCCGGCATCGTATCTTAGACCTTAAGATGAGCACCATAGCTATGTTCATCACATCTTCCACATGGACAAGTTCCTCCTTAGTAGGAACCCCGTAATCATTACTCACATATCTCCCTTATCTACCAACTAAAAACATGCTAAGGGGTACACATGTGTGGTTTGTACACATGTCTTTTCACCTCCTTAAAATGGTCTATTTGGCCTGCCCTTAGCTCAAAAATAAAAATTCAAAAATATTCATATGGATGCACATTGTCGAAAATATATTGACTGATCCCTCGAAGGACAATTATTGATCATGATATCAAAATACACACTTTGGTCCTCAAGGAAATATGTCAATCAAAATATAGACCGATCTCACGAAGGACAACTATCTACAAATAAAAATCATAGATCGCTCCCTCAAGGATGGATACCCATATCATTACAAAAAGGCTTCTCACATCAATCAACCTTGGTATCAAATTTAAGTATTAAAATCATCCTACGAAATCTTCCCACCTCGATCAAATTTCCCATCAAAGCAAAATTCCCACATTTATCAATTTGTGCAATAAAATCTAGCTAGGGAATAAGCCTACAAGCCATCAAAAGGAGAACCTACTTCCTCCCATACAAACTACATATGTCGACCCTTCTCGTGTTCTAGAAAGTATATAAGTTCATTTTCATCCATATCCAAGATCCTACATGTAATTAATTATTATTATTTATATGTTAATATCGCTTAAAATGCCTCAAGTGAATTTTCATACATTTAATTTACCATCATATCACTACATTTATTCTTAACCATGATTAAAGTGAATTTTGAAACATCAAGATCACTACATTTGAGTTGCATCACATCAAATATAAACATCGCATCAACATCAAATATCATACAACTAAACATCATATCAATATCTACGCATCTAACGCCATATCAAGTACATCAAAACTATCTAAATATCTCAAAATCTCATCACAAATTCATATACAACATCAACATCAAGATAAATCAAATAATCATGAATCATATATATATATATATATATATATATATATATATATATATATATATATATATATATATATATATAATAATAACATTTAGATAAAATTCCTCAAAAGGGTGCATATACACAATCATCTACATCCGAGTCATATAAAAAACCCATATACTATGTGGTAAAATCAAAATAAGACACATGCTTGCCACCCTAACCTCATGCGGCTCCTCCATTAGGCCCCGTATCTCTTTGAGGCTGCGTGACACTCCCAAGACTCATTGAGGTAGCCTAACGATTCGATGTCTTCTCACTCACACCGTGTCCTCACATAACACATTACACCAAGTAGGAAATCTATCACTAAGGACTCATAGTACTCATATCCTCACCCAATGCCTCAAAACAACTCAACATTCATAAAAATAGGATGCCCCATCTTCCTCATGCTGCTAGAACTACACCTAGAGGTACTACATCCTTCCCTGTACAAGGCCATGATCACTAGGCTATACTCCCTGTAACCTCTAAAATTGTCCCCACATCCCCATATTTCACCCACAACACCTCCCATCACGGTGACATCTATCTCATTGATGATAATGAGTTTTGGGCTCTAATTTTGCATGGTATATCTCATGTTACAAGATGTCTCACTCTTGGCAAGCGGTGTCATGCTCTACCATAAACTTGTCTCACTCCAACTTCAAGATGTCAAAAGCTTCCTATAGCCCGGCCACTCATCGCCACCTTCACCCTCCTCCTCCTCTCACTCCTCTTCCTCCTCCCCACCACCCTATCTCCTCGAGTGGCCCACTATTATGTCCACAAATCACTAAATCCCTCCACCACTCTAGCATCATCCACATCTATGGCCTCTTGGCTCCCCTCGCTTCCTCCTCGGTCGGCCTTGCCTCATCTACTATCTGGCCTAGGAAAGTCCCTCTTTGAGTCATCTTGTTGATAAACAATCAACTCACCAGTAGCGTAAACTTGAATTGTCTCCACACCGGAGGAAAATATATTACCTTATCATATTTTCCTCCTCCTTGAATCCACCATACCCACCTCAACCCCGCCAACTCTACATCCATCCTGCACATGCAAATAATCTCACATAAGGTTTCCAGACTATATCATCAACAAATAAACTCCATAGTTGATCACCATAATAGGTCTGGTCTCTCTCCACTCCATCATCCCTCATCCAATCAAACCTCCACATCATAAACCCCACAAATACTCGTTGGGTCTCCCCGACCTCTCGTAGGCTTGGTGGCCTCACAACAGATACATGCTCATATGCCCAATAATGTAATAGGAACCCCACATCGAACCCATACGTCTGACCTATCACAAATATCCACAGCTCATGGTATACCTAAGACAACAATACACAACCCCATGCATATACTATCTAGTGCTCCATAATCTTGGCCCCAACATCCACAAGTGTCTAAGGAAATATGCCACCCTTAAATCTAGTATTGCATAGTATGAAATCGCCAACATCACCAATTACATCACCCGATTACCCAAAACTTCTCCATCATAATAGCTCTCAATATGAAATACCCCTACTGTATATCTAATTTTTGGGGCATCATCTCCATATAGCCATCTTATAGTCTCAAGACGAGCCTCTCTCGAGTGATGGGCAAATCTACTCACCATGGATCAAGTAATCTCATGATCATGTACACTTCCTCCAGGGTGATGGTCATATCACTAATGCGGAATCATAAAGTCCTTATACTTGGCTCCCATTTATCAATCAAAGTAACCATCAGCCTTGCATCTTAAGGAATCCTCTATTAGTGGTGAAATCCTCCTAAACCAACGGCCACCAAATGGGCACACTTTTCATCTTTCACATATGCTTTAATCCTCTCTAACATCTCCAGGACTATATCATAGAGATTAATGGTGTCCCTCACCTAAAAATAAAAAAATTTTAAAAACCATTAAAATAAACAACAAAATTCATATCTACTTACCCCTCTCCCGGTCTATTACCTCTTCCTACCACTCCCGCCGCCTCCATCTCTCAAAAATACTCAAAAATAACTAATCGAGATCTCAAATCACACAATGACAGGTTTTAAATGATCCATTTACGCAACCGGCTTGGCTTATATATTTTCTATTTTTGGAATCGTCGATGATCTTAAATTGTCGCCATCATTTTTCAAAACATTGGCAATCCATAATCACCATCGATTATAGCCCTTTTTACACAACTTATCAATTTTGGTCACCTATACCTCTCCTATTACACTGTAACTTCATCAAAATCTTCATACCTTTTCTTTGATGCTCAACACCTTGTCAAAACTTTTTTTTTGACCATACATCAAGTTTTGCACACATTATGGATGTCTTCCTTTGACCCTTTGGTCCCACAGCTTCACACATCCTCATGAGAGCGCTCCCTTTAGATCCTCTCCATGTAGCAGTCTTCTCAAGCACATGGCTATATGTGGTCCACATTAGCATCACCCTCCAAAGGTCGTATAATGTCCCCTACCAAGTGTTTTCAAGATTACTACCATCTTTACAAACTCCTCCAACATGGTCATTTTCAAACTACAATCAAAATCCTATAGCATCTTAAAGCAAACCTATCCAAAAATCTAACTCTCTTCAATCTAATGACCAACACAATTGGCCATTGGCTTGAGGGGGACAATATCACAATATCCTTATCACAAAATTGGGGTATCCTCGCACTAGGTTTAATCTCGTAGCTTGTGCCTATAAACAACTCAACAAAAAGGGGCAAATGTAGACACCATTTTTTCACCCCTAGGTGACCCACACACATTAATCACATTATCATAGTTATCATTATTTTCCTTATCCTAAGTACCTTATAAACTACCATCGTAAATCCTAAATTACCCATGTAAATCTCATTTACCCTACCCTAACCACTTAAAACCAACCTAGCCTAATTTACCCTACCCATCTTAACCCCTAACCTCTTACAACTTGAATCCCTAACATCCCACCATTCATTAAAAAAACCTAAAGCTTCAGACGGAAAGTGGTTTCAACCATTTTCCATCTTTCCTTTGTTGGTTTGTAACCTCTCTAGACAAATCGACTACGATTCGTGATTGTTGCGGACGTCATTGATTCTATTTAGTTAATTTCTTCCTCCATTTCACAATTAGTTATAAATTTGAATTCAAGGGATTCTACACCTACAAAAAACATCACTATGCTTAGTATCATTAACACCATGCTACCAAAGCCTTGGAAATCATCATTAGATCACCAATCAACCTTTTTGGGAGCTCTATCATCTCCATAATATCTTTCAAGGTTAGTATATTTGTTTCGTATATTTGTATATGTTGCATTCATTATAATATCTTATCATTCATCTACTCCATATTACATAGCCTTCTCAAGTTTTATCTCTCATTTATTCATTTAGCCAACCTTTAGAATACTTGCAGCTTTTAAACAATGATCATCGTCAATCACTCCCTTCACCTCTTTTTCCTTCATTAGCCTCCTAAACACTCCTAAATATCTATTTTCTGAATTTCCCAACTTTCTGGAATCCTCATAGTTTACCTCAACACTTTCAAATATGTTTGTCATCAATCATTTTCTGCTTTTATCATTCCTTTAGCAAAAAGTTAGTATTTTCTCCCGATCGTCGTTGATCGGTATACATATCCTATTTCCTTATCATTAGTCCTACAAACACATATGAATTTCTATTTGCTAAATCTCATGGGCATATAGACTCCTTCTAGTCTTCATTAACATTGTTAATCTTTAGCTTTGGAATTTTATCATTTTCTATTTTATCAGTCTTTTGTCAAAGTTAACATTTTGTACCCGATCGTGCATATATCATATTTTCACAAATCTTTCTTGATCTAATCAGCTTGTTTTGCGAGATGTATGATCCAAAAATGGTATTTATATTTTTACAATCGATTTCAATTTTCTTCGGATATTTAATTTTTCCAATTTCAAATATGATCAAGAGTGCTTAATTGAACAATTTTTGGGTGTTTTGAAACCCAAAATTTCAAACTCTTTCTTAACAATCAATTTATCTCTCAAAATCTAACTTCTAAGATTTAATTGAATCTAATACAAATCCATTAAAATTATTCACAAGCTGAATTGATATATGCACTCAATCTGATTTATGAACCCAAAATTGACTTGTGCATTCATTTTTTAGGTTGTGAGATTGGATTGTCAATTTTCACTTAAATCCAATTTAATCAGTTAATTTTTGCTTCATCAATTTAATCAATTTCTAAATACTGATTTTTATCTGATCAAAAGCTTTAGAAACTAAAAATAAATCCACAACAAGAAACCGATAACGAAGTTCACTTTCGTAGTTACGTCTTTGGATTCACGAATTGTGAATCGGTCTATTTAATCCAATGAAGTACAATTTATCACCTTCAATAATGACAAATAGATATTTATACCAATAATTAGAGCTTAAAAACTGAATTACAGACTATGATTTCCTATTAAATAGCATCCACAATCTCACCCGTGGCTCTGCTGTGTTCTCCAAAGTGCCTTTCTTGTGTAAATGTGATTAAAAAATCACCTACAATGGAAAATCAGAAACACTTCATGGAAAAATAATACTACCACTGTCTTCCTATCAAAATTTTGAGCAACGTTTCTTTTTACACCAGTCCCGACTCGCCCTCTAAGTGCCTCAAAACTGATGATCTCTTCAACCACCTATATTCTACATTGTGACAACTAACCAACCTTTTTTAAATACCCGCTATCTCATTTTTAGTCGTGTACAACCCTTATGGAATATTGGTTGGATTCTTTCTTTGGACTTCCTAGGTTCTAGGTTTGACCCACATCTCCACTATTTTTTCTGCAGTTTACATATTGGGATCAAAATCCCACATTTTCTCGCGTATGGTCAGGGGAGAGGTTTAAATATGGACCGACTCACCTATGAATACATGGCTTTGGCCACACCTTGACCACTTTTTATTTCTCGATCCAAAGGGCTTTCCGTGTTTAGTTGGCCAAGTAGTCGACCGAGTTGGAGATAGCCACGTAGTGGCAAGCACATTCTTTCAATGCCCAATGTGTGGGTCGAATCGTGTTGGGGCCACATGGGTGGTTGTGTGCATATAATTTGAACCACCTAATCCATGGGCCAAGATGTGAGGTCATTGGAACGGTCAATGTGTGAGCCAAGATGATATAAATCGCCATGTATTAAGTGGCATGCACGTTATGCGAATTGCCCCATGGGGGCCGAGTTGATGTTGCCACGTGGGTGGAAAATGTGTTGATTAAGTTTGCCCAATTTGGCCTAGCTATATCTTCGATCTGCCAAGTATGATGGAGTTAGGTTGAGATATAATTAGATTTCCCATTGTGTTGAGTTGTATTTAATCTTGGTATATATTGATGGGTGAGCATTATAGAGATATTAAGGTTGACTCGCCGAGGTATAGATGAGCTCGGTTGACTCGATGGGGAGTTGACCACCCCACCGAGCTAGAAAATATCTTGCATCGAGCTATACCCTGTAATGTCATATAGTAGACAACCATGTAATATAATTCAAATATCATGCAAATATCGCACATATAGAGTATAGAAGAATAATATGGCATATATAAGCAATATTGTAACAATGGTATAATGAGTCGAGGCCAAGGCACCCCTCCATTAAAAGAGTGTGTCGAACTCCGGTGAGGGCCCTCAAACAACAAATAGCAAGGCCCACTAATATTTCCACCATATGTTGAAGACCGAGGTTAAAACACAAAATTTACTCTTTTACCCATTTTTCACTTCTACCACGTGTCACGTCCGGATTGGACAGTTGACCTAGTTTGACCATATTATTGCCAAACTTTGACCTGCGATATCTTTCACCTATGAGCTCCGTTTTCTAAGTTCTACCACGTCATTGTAAAATATCTCAAGATGATCTACATTGCCGCGATAGGTTAGGGAGATTTTGGTAAAATCTAAATCCAAAAATCCTTTGGATAAATATATGTGTTGTAGATGATTGTTTCAGGTCCTTCACACCCCATCACCAACATATACAATCTCCTAATCGTCTAACAACCCTTCATGTGGGAACAATTTGATATTTTCCATGAACTCAAACTTATGCGCTATTGGATTCTTTCACAACATTGAAGATATCAAAGACCAGATAGAAATCATAAAAGAAGAGCAAGAAGATGTTGAAGAGTTCTAGTACGACTACTTCAAAGATTTCGAGCTTGCAGCTGGTTTAGCTTGGGCCACTTACAATGTTGAACAAGATCTTTCAATCCCCCTTGAATTTTGTTATATCATTGTTTTCATTTATCTTATTATCATCAAATCACTTAATTGTATCAAACAAGTCGCCACCCTTCAAGAAAGCTTGTTTGGATTCCTGGATCAACATTTTCTAAGCATCTCATTCTCATCTTTATCTAATATCTCTTTATTTAGATGTTTTTGCATACATGTCTTCTCACTTGGTGAAAGGAGAAGCCTCTTTCATTTCTTGAGCATCTCATCATCCCGAAATTGTGAATATATGTGCATGTATCGGTAAATAATGCCTTATTCAATTTTTTGGTATTTTTAGCATTTATAACACCTAACCAAAAAAAACCATAAACAATGTGTTAGTTGTATGATTAAGAAAGTAGTGGCACAACTTGTGAAATGTGAATGCTACTTTGTCAAAACATACTTTTAATCCTATGAATACTTGAATTTCATGAGCTATAAGAGTTCTACTGAGATAGTAGACTCTGGGTCCTACCCTTTGTCATCGTGTTGTCTGCAAATAACACCCCATGGCATGTTGTGTAGTTGATGTATAAGAAGCATGTGATTCTACTAAACACGTGACATTAGTAATGGTGGAGTTGATAGATATTATTTAAACTTGGTGAAAGAATCTTAACATTCCTGGGTCCATTTGAACTAGACATCTTTCTTGAGTAGTTGATTGAAATGGTGGCATTTATCTACTTACCGAGATATGAAACGTGAAATAGACTAAAATTTTCCTCATAGTCCTCATAGGTTGATTAAAGATTTTGTGAGGGAGGCATCTCCATGATTGCTTTGACTTTAGTGAGGTCAACTTTAATTCCCCTTCATGAGAATATGAATCCTAGGAACTTCCCTGGAGTGACACCAAACACACATTTTTTATGATTAAGGCATACCTTATATTCTCACAATCATTCAAAGATGCATCTCAAAATGGTTAGATGATTCCATTTCACACATTCACAACATACTACATATCTTGGTTACACATACTCTTACTTGCTTATACTAGTTACATGTACACTTTGTTTCCATGCTAGACATATACTTTGTATGTCATTATCTTTTCTATATACACATGTGCGTTCACTTGTTCTCTAGTTGTGAATAAAAACTTTACAAAGATCTTTACATGTAACATGGATCCTTGGCGCACGCCTTTTACTAGTCCCACCGAGGCTTCCGGGGAATCTACTTTCTTACACACTATAGGTGTTATTGTTTCATTTTATACTACTTCCTATTCTTACTAGCACACTACTCTATCGATACATACACGTCTTGACATACTTTTTTATCTTTCTAACATGATAATGGGTGCTTCATGTGCAAAATTTTCCTTATAGGAACTATTTTTCACCATGGTTGTCTGATACTTTGTTTGATATTGTTTGTGATTTTATTTTATCGTATGTCATTGTTTGTGGGCTATGCCCTATGTATTGTTTGATCATTACTTGTATGCTTTTGGCCGCTTTGGCCCTAATTGTCTTGCGACATTGTGAGCGATGTCCCATGTTTGAAACCCACTTTTCACAGTCTACTTTTTCTACACTATTGTTTGTTTACATTGTCTTCTATAGCATGTTTGTCACTTTTTCTACTAACACATGTTTCTAGCCACTTTGTTTACATGTTCCTTGGTTTCTACCATGCACATTCCCTCCCCCTCATAGTATCAGTTTTAAATCAGATTTTGGTCCTCTCCTTTGGGTTGCATCCTCCTAGTGATGTCATATGCACCCCAAATGAGGGGGCATACATTAGGTGAATTAGTCGCCCATACAATAACTTAGAGCTTCAATACATGCCTGCATAGTATAGGAACATAACAAGTTACAATCACGTAAATGGGTCAGATTTTGACTTGGGTCCTCAATTCAACACAGACACTAGCGTATAGATATAAACACTAGCGTTTGGGGGAACTTTCTTAGGCACCTATGACCAGGGTAGTTACAATCACTCTCTCATATCAAAACTATTTTCAAGAGTTCCCGTGAGCATTTATAGTTATAATCCTCCAACAATCAGAATGTATTCTATCTCCTTTTTCTACTTGGATCAAACTGGAACAACACGGAATAAAAAGTAAGATCACACCATCTCGCAATGGTGTATAAAGTTGGGAAGCAACATGGAAAAAGAATAACATTAGACCTTTCTCCTCAACACTCTTCTACTGTGGCATGAGATCACCCAAAAAACTCTCTCTTGGCATGGTATCACCCAAAAAAATCACTCTTCTACAACAGTTTAGGACACTTTCTATCCTTTTCACTTGTCATGGATCAAAAATACACGTACCATTTTACTACATTTTTACATTTTTAGATACTTTTATAGAGTTTTCATAATACACGACTTTGACTACTCTTTCGCTCTTCTTTTTTGTAGGTCTTGTTAGTGTAGGATATTTATTTTCCTAGTATTTGTTTATTTACTTGGAGCTTTCCTACACTCATGGGATATGCTTGCTTAGTTGTTGCAGTTGTGTTGAGTTAGCTTACCAGTTCTGTTGAGTTAGCCTACTAGTTGTGTAGAGTCAACTCTACTTCTAGTATTAATTAGTGAGAGGTATTCCCCAATGATCTAGGAGAAGGTTACACATTCACCTCTTATATGTACATGACTTACATCATTCTATCTCATGGAATATGGAGCACATGGAGTATTGAGTTGATTTGGATCCATTCGTGCCTAGTGAGTTTTGATCATATTGCATTTTATTGTTAGTTATTTTGATTTCTATAATTGCTTGTGCATTTGTTTTTCATTAGAGATCCAAAACTCTAATATGGTATCAAAGTGATTTTGGTGATATGTTTTCCATTACTAAGTTATTTGTAGTTTTTCGAATACTTCGTTTGTGAAACTAACAGTTCATGTGCAAATAGATCTGATTCTATCTTGGTTCTTTTTCAATTGAGATTGTTATTTGTAAAAAAATAAAAAAATAACAAGTAAAGGAGAACTCTTGTAGTTTTTATTGTGACAGCGACCATTTCTACGCAAGAAAAAGCTATTGGAAATCTATTTGGGCCATTTCTTGTTACAGAGAATCTTCTAAAGGAATTTTTCAGTGTGATTTTGATTTGGCTTCACTCAGAAATCAGCTAGGACGTCCTCATATCTGGGTTGTTGTTTTGACCATCAAAGCCACGTTTTTGCTATGTGAAGGGTATTTTTCCTGTTTGGAGCCACATTTTTGCAATCTAGAGGGGCGTTTTTGTTGTGTGAAGGGCATTTTTGTCATTTGGAGCCACGTTTTGCAGTCCTGGAGGGGCATTTTTGTTGTGTGAAGGGTGTTTTTCTATTTGGAGCCATGTTTTTGTAGTCTAGAGGGGCATTTTTGTTGTTTAGGGGCATTTTCTACTGTTTTAGGAGCTCTACAGACCATTGGAGAGGCATTTTCCCTTCCCTGGCAGCGTAAACATTCAATTTTGACATGGTTTTTCCCCTTGGTATGATAAAAATGACCCTTGGTATGTTGTCTTCAACTCCAACGTGCCCTAGCTAATCTAACATTTTATTTTATTGTAATTATCTCCAATTTTGACTCTAAAGTTATTTCAAAACCTAGCATTATTTTCTTTTTTTTGGAAAACAAAGTCATTTGGAAAAAAATGCATTAGAAGGAATTAAGTGTTTAATTAAACTTGTATCTTCGCCTGACAAAGACGAAGGGTGAGGCCCGAGTTGGCAGGAGGCCAATTCCCCCTCAAAACTAAACCATTGTGTTCTTCATTCCATCCTAGTTCTAACGAGTATACACATGACCCCCTTTCCTCTCATTTATGACATTTTTTAATCAATTTGTAAAATTTTAATTAAATAAGCCATTATTTACATGAAATTATTTTTGTTATAACTTTTGATTGGTAGCTCGGATTTGAGCACTATTTTTGTCAAAAGTTCATGTTCTCTCGTGCTCTACATGATGGATTTGTTTATTTTGTAAAAGCAATCGCTTTATAAAGTGCCACATTTTTGGGGGTTTTGTACTTGTACTTTTCGCACTAAGTTATAAAGTTCCATCTGGGATAATTTTGGGGTTTATCTACATTATGGAGTTTCAATTTCATCATTTTTTTGTTATGCTCGACTCGGGAACTTTTTGTCTTGGAAGGCAAACATTATCAATCATTGCACTATGCATAATTTGTTGCCCTACCTCCATGGTCTTATTCTTGAGCGTGATGAGCCTCTACAAAATTATGAGTGGTTTAACCACAATGATGAGTTCTATGGCCTTCTCAATCTTATTTTTTCTAGGGATACATTTTTTTTATTTGAGCACACTGAGTGACCTTTCACTGCTTAGACCATTATCCGACAATTGTATGGCAACCTTGTTTCACCATCTGAGAGCGACACTTCCCTGGACCACTCTAGTGCCTCCATAGATTACCCCCCTTCTCACATCACTTTCATTGTTAATTATACCTTTGCACCTATTGCTCCTCATGAGTCCCATGTTGACCATTTGCCACAGATTCTTGCTATTGAACACACTCTACCTATTGTTTCCCTCACAGAGCTCATTGTCGCCCATGTTCATGCTTCCATTCACTCTCCGCAATAGTGTTATATTGGAGAACCTTCTTCTTAGATAGATGTGATCATTGCCTCACGTGCTCCATTTGGATCTTGATTTCTCGATTGACGACACTCCACATACACCGGTTGTTACCTTTGAGTGCAACGTTGTTTCATCTTGGACTTCCAAAGTAGCTCTTCGTGAACTATCTTCTCCTCCCACATCATGTCGTGATGTTTATACATTCTTTTCGACATTATTCTCACTAAGAAACCCCATTGGGATGATTATTTTCCGACCTTAATTGTCTATTTACATATTCCTCTTATGTTCCATTACAATAATATGCTCTAATTTAGTCATCACACATTTTTGAGGACCCATTCATCTCTCTCATTGGGAGTGCCTACCTCGGGACATTTGTCACTTCCATTATTTCAAAGATGTTTCATGATCCACCTCTTCTTGTGGATCCCTTTGTGAGGGTTATTGAGGCCCCACCATCTTCTCTCTCATACACATATACTGCAGTGGCATTACCATTGCCTTTTGTGCACATGTTTTCCATTACCTTTCGGTTCGGACTAGATGCATAGATTAGAGTACTGCATGATTATTCTTCCTTTAAGGAGTGGGCCAAATTTCAGTGCTCCCTTTGTGTCCTTCCCAAGGGTAGGAACCTTGTTCAGTGCAAGTGGATTCTCTTCAGTCTTTACGCAAAGGACCACATCATTGACACTCTTCTTAGGGGACCTTCTTTTCCTCACTTATTTCTCTCTCTACTCTGGGGGATGATCATTATACATGGGTACCTCATCAGGATGAGTTATTGGGACCCACCACTTCTTCTTCTTCTCTAGTTTTCTTGAGTGAGTTATTTGTCTCTTTTTTGGAGGGATTTTTTCCCACTAGGTTTTCTCCTTTTCTCCACTTTATGAGAGATTTTCATTGTAAGTGGGTATCTTATCGTGACTTATTTTTGGGACCCACTTTCTTGTTTCACTATCCACCTAAGTTGTGCTTATGGGGGTGTTAGTGTAGGATATTTATTTTCCTTGTATTTTTATTTACTTGGAGCTTTCCTACACTCGTTGGATATGCTTGCTTAGTTGTTGTAGTTGTGTTGAGTTAGCTTACTAGTTTTGTTGAGTTAGCCTACTAGTTGTGTTAAGTCAAATCTATTTCTAGTATAAGTTAGTGATAATTATTCCCCACTAATCTAGGAGGAGGTTACACATTCACTTCCTATATGTAAATGAATTGCATTATTCTATCTCATGGAATATGGAGCATATGGAGCATTGAGCTAATTTGGATCCATTTGTGCCTTGTCGGTTTTGATCATATTACATTTTATTGTTAGTTACTTTGATTTCTACAATTACTCATGCATTCATTCTTCATCAGAGATCCAAAAAATCTTATAGTTTTGTCCTTAATACAAAACAAGAAGTAACCCTTCATCAAGCTACAACAACAATAGGTACAACACAATACAGTTCATATGCTTCACCCCTAGGGTTACTCCCTTTCTTAGCTTCCACATTGTATTTTAATCACTCCACACTTTTACTTGTCTCTTCGACACAATTTCACCATCACACTCTACATGGTTATCAAGTATGCATCTCTTATCTACTTTATGTTATCGAGTATTCACTCAACAACATAAAGTGGGGGAAATGTAGACACAAAATCATGCACTTGGGTACATTTCTAGGTCCTAATCACATACTATTATTCATATGATTCCTAAGCAAGAAAACTAGCAATTGACAATTATCTTTGGCCTTTTGTTTGTGTTTCTTATTTTCTATTTGGCCTTCTACACCCTACAACCCAGTCTGATCTTCATTGCTTTATCTTTCTTGACTTCGACACCAATGTCGAGCCAAGATTCATGCGCCCTCGTCCCCTCCTGGGCGCCCGACCTCTTTATATCTTACTCACCTCTTTTGGGCCTCTTTTATCTTTTGGATATCTTATTTTCTTATGGTTCGCCTTCCAGCTTGTCAATTGTGAAAATCAACTAAGGGAATCATATAAATACACAACTATATCACTATAATAAAGGACCAAGATCTAAACATCTATTGTCACCACCTAAGGTTGCATCCAAAGGCATTATAAGAGAATAAAAGTATCTATCTAGCTTTCATTTAAGGGACAAGGCACCGCATTTTCTGCATACACTTCATAAGAGGGGAAGTTCATTTTGGCATCCACGCATATATTTATATTGCTACATCACTTGTTATCAAGTGCATCTTGCACAAGAGCTTCCTATGGCATGATTTCTACACACACGCACAAGAATTACATGGAGTCTCGAGATGCAATACAATTCTCGGTCATAATCTCACTTTGTCGGGTGAACATCGGGCCATTCCGACTCCCTAGTTACATATTTATTTTTAAGATTTGATGTAGTTTGGGGTTTTATAGGATATTATTTATTTTGCAGGTTACAGGTGAATTCTCGACCATCCAATGATATACGGGCAATCAAAAACAAAGGTTAGCGATACTTGTATGACACAAGAAAAAACTAATTTTTGAGTTCCTACGCACAGGCGCCCAACAGAGGTATTTGGAACCTAGGCACCCTCACCCCGGTCCAGGAGCCCTAGTTCCAACTCATCTAGAAATTCCATAATTTATCGTGCATAGTTGTTATAGTTTGTTCCCCTATTCATTTGTTTTCTAGTCCAAAATACTTCTAGATCAATTGTGAAATCAACTAAGTCTTCTACTCTCTCTCTTGCACCTAGGGTTCCATATATTCTTTATCTTATTGCTTGTGTCAATTATATATTTTAGCATTTATTTATCGTACACGACTCTGCAATTAGGATTTCACAAATTCTAGTTTTTTTAAATCACCTAGAAAACTTTTTTGTGGTTGGTGGTAAACCACACTAGAAAACCATACATAAACATGATCGATATAGGATAATATTTTCCATATGTTCACACAAAGGGGGAATGTTAGGAATATTTTTGGATTAGTGCTCACATATTTATTTGTAAGGTTTAAATGTAATATTCATATATTGCATTAGTGAGTTTGTGTGATATTAGTTATATTGTATATTATAATAATGAGTTAATATAACTCATATTAATAATATAGTGTGTGAGTATAAGTAAATTTAAGTGATTTATAATAAACAACTCGTATAGTTAATTGAAATAGCGAAGTTGTGAGAAAACTCGTGTAAATAATTGTGTGTGGAGATATTGTTGGGATATGTGAGAGAATAGTGTTGAGTGATCATAAGAGAGGTTAGTGGGATGTTATTAGTAAGCCTCATCTCCTTGTAAGCTCCATATATGTTGAATAAATAAAAATGTGTGTTTATTATTAAAAAAGTGCTTTGTAATTTTTGTCTTCATTCTTCAATTATTTCATGTAATTGTTGTTATTTATATTAGTTGAGATCTCAATTTCATATCATGCCACATAGTGTAGTGATGTATGGAAATGTTGGTGAGAAAATTTGTCAGTTGGGAAAATTAGGTGTCTCCACCAACGTTCGTGGGGCTATGCTCCTCTGCATTGGATGGTGCAGCTCCCATTATTGAATGTGACTAATCTAGTCCTAAACTAAATGTTGTGTGTTGGCCCAAATAGGTCGAGTATCACATAGGGACACTTCACTAAACCTATGAAAAATTTCTTGTATGAGGTATAAGGGAGGAAATCACATCGATGAGGAGGGAGGAGAGAAATTAGGCAAAGAAGGATACTGCTATGAGTAGGCCAATTGCAAAGTTCACACCCAATAATAAGAATAGTTTGACATTTAATATAAAAGAAAGCAACAATGAAGCTATTTAGTGAGACAAAAAAACCTTAGACACCAAGTGCTTAGATTCAATCTATCAAAGATGCAAAGCTCTTTTCAATCACTATTATTGCAAAGTGCATAAAGAGAGAAGTAGAAGAATACAAGAAAATGAGAATAGAATAAATGTAGCTTTTATTTCATGTGTAGTGATGAGTACAAAGCTTCAATCAATCTACAACAATTCACAATTGCTACCAAAATCACTAACTTTCAAGATCCTTTGGAATGGAGAAGCCATCCCAATTTATAGCAATGTGAATTATCCTCTCACCTCCCTCACATGACTCTTTGTGTTCCATATTCCACTTGTGACCATTTGTTTTCCATTAGAAAAGAAAAATTAAGTATTTCTCTTATAATTTTGAGAAAATACTTTTACAATTTTAAAATAGGTCACTTAAGTGAATATGACAAAATACAATAATTATGCTCAATGAAGAATTAGAAAGGAGAGATAAGGAGGAGGGAGAAAGAGGGAAGGAGGGAGAAGATGAGGAGCTCTAAGCATGAATGAAGATGCCTCCACCTTTGATGAAGATCAACTCCACTAATGGACTAGTGAAATGCTCTAATGCAATGATGAACTTTGGACCTTTGATCTCTTTTGCACCATGAGAAACCTCCTCTTGAACAAACCATGAAAATTTTTCACTCCCTTTTTCCCAATCATGCATATGAATGAGACCTTGAAACAATTTCTTACACAATGCAACCATGATGATTTTGCCACTTCGAAGATCTTTAAGGATGACAATATGATCATTGATGACCCTCTGCATCATTGTTATGTTTTCACTAATGAAGGTTGCTCCTTTGGACGCTTTTAAACACTTTTCCATTTTTGAAAACTCTTTGAAATGATGCACTTCCGCACACTTCCTAGATACACTAAGAAGAGGGATGATGAACACTTGAGAAGAAGACCACTGAAAATATCGAAGATGACTCCTCATTGAGAAACTCCTTTTGATCATTGAGACACTATCACAACTTTGTGATCAATCCTTCACATGAGAGAAATTGAACATACTTTGTTTTCCCATTCATGATCTTGATTTTTTCATTGTAGGAACATTGATGATGAGCGAAGAATGTGAAAAATCATCCTAAGTCCAGAATGGGGAAATGAGGATGAAATCAAAACCAATGCCTTTTATCATTTGATCATGCACTTGAATGTGGAATGAACTAAAATGGCCTTTGATACAAAACTAGTAATTCTCATTTTTGACACTCTTTGCTCTTCACATCGAGGAATGCGAGAATTGAGTTGAAAACAGAGAGAGGAGTTCTTGTGAGTTCGATGCCATTGTTGGATGAGTGAAGGACTGAGATGTGATCACTTCTGGCTTATTTTTCCCACTTACTATTTTTGGAATATCCACTATGTACATGTAAAACTAACTATGCTAATTGAAATGAAACTAACACCTAGTAGCTTCAAAGAAAAGTTAATCAAACAAGAACATCATGATAAGAGCTTAAGGAAAATAACTTCTTCAATGCATAAACATGATAAAACCACTAAATGCTAAGCCATTCCTACTCTTTGTGATTGTTACTTAAAGTATGAACCTAATTAGATCACCTAGCAATCAAATTGGTGTTGTTTGCCTCAAGAATTGAGGATGATATCTCACCAAGAAATGGCTACAAGGCCATCTTTGGATCTTCCCATGCTCTTCAATTTGAGAGAATAGATGTAAGATGGAGAAGCTATTTCCAACAATGGAGAATGGCTCAAATCAAAATGCCTATAGTTTTCACTAGTGCAAAAATGAGGTGTAAGAAGAAAGGGAAGGAGGAGGGTTCCTTATATAGCTTGCATGTTTGGGCAAGGCTTGCAATTTGGTGGATGTGGGATAAATCCCAAAGAAGAAATGTAAAGGATATGCATGTTTAATAAAGGATGTGCACTTTATGGGAGTTGAGAGGGGTTTAATTAATCAAATGTGATTAATTAATAGGTAGGGATAAGCTTGTAGAATCTATTTAGAGGAAATTTAGAGGAAAATTAACTTGATTCGGGGATGTGAGAGGGATTTTAACCAATAAAAGGGGTTTATTGATTAAAATAGAAGGTGTGACTAACTAATAATGTTTAATTAATCACTTAGAAGTGGATTATAACTAATGAAAGGTCATTAATTGGCATCCAAGATGGGGAAGGGTTAATTAATTAATGAAAGGTCATTAATTAAATAATAAGAAGGGGAATGTTAGCTAATTAGCAGAAAAAATGCTAATTATTACGGAAATGATGGGAAAGAGGATAATTAGTGTAATTTTAGTATTAAAACTGCGTAAGCGGATTTTAGGTGTCTACATTTGCCCCTCTTTGGGGTGGCATAAGTGACGCCACTTCAAAGATAGTAGACAATTATAAACAAGTAAATTTTGAAGGGATAGAAGAAAAATTAGTAGAATGAAGGATGCCCCCTCGAGTGTTGATGGGGTGATGGAAGAGGTCGATCAACGATCGAAAAGATGAAGGAAAAGAATAGAGAAGATAAGGGGTGTAGGGGGGATAATTGTAATCCCTATTTCTCCAAGTGTTTTTGAAGAAAAAGTGTGATAGAAGAAAATGATAAGGAAAAAATGAAGATGAATAAAAATGGAGATGAAGAGAATGTAGATAGCTTTCATCCAGCTGATGTAAAAACAATTTTATTTCATCATTTTTCTCTTGTGATCTATGTCATCGACTCTTTATTATATATATATATACATAGGAGTGACTCAAAGAAACATACAGAATGTAATGCTTTATGAGAAAGTAAACAAGAAGACAAAAGAAACCAAGAAACCAAACAAGTACATAAAAATACGCTCAAACAAAAAATGTTCAAGATAGTTGTACCAATGTTTTTGTTATCTAGCTTCATATTCCACCTATTCGAGTTATATGACAAGGGTTAAAGATGACACCCCAAGCAACAATACATTGCAAGGTGAATAAATAGAGGACATGGAAGTCCCATGAAAAAGTAGATGTTCCCTATGAAACAGTACCATGCAACTCATTTGTGTAAGGAAGTACAGACATAGCAGGTGAATCAACTTTTGTTAATGGAGGTAGACCAAAACGACCCACAAGTCATGTGTAAGAACATGTGAGAACCAAAGAAAGATTGTTTTGTAGGATAGTTTTTGATGTTTGAGGATATTGTGTTTGAAAAAATCATTGAGTAAATGTTGTGTTTACCAATTTTGTGATTTTTTTGAATTTTTAGGATTTTTGAATTTTTACCAATTTTTAGGATTTTTGAATTTTTACCATTTTTTTGAGTTTTGGAATTATACCAATTTTTTGATTTTTAATGATTTTTGACAATGTTTTTAGGGTTTTTTTTAAAGTTTTCTAAAGCTATGTATAGGAAAAATGAAGATGCAAAGATGCCCGCAACAAGAGATGGGAATATACAAGGAAAATCATGCGAATCAAATTGGTGTTGTTTGTCTCAAGAATCGAGGATGAGATCTTACCAAGAAATGACTACAAGGCCATATTTGGATCTTCCCGTGCTCCTCAATTTGAGATAATGGATGTAAGATGGAGAAGCTATTTCCAACAATGGAGAATGACTCAAAATCAAAATTCCTATAGTTTTCACTAGTGCAAAAATGAGGTGTAAGAAGAAAGGGAAGGAGGAGGGTTCCTTATATAGCTTGCCTATTTGGGCAAGGCTTACAATTTGATGGATGTGGGATAAGGCCCAAAGAATAAATGCAAAGGATATGCATGTTTAATAAAGGATGTGCACTTTATGGGAGTCGAAACGGTTTAATTAATCAAATGTGATTAATTAATAGGTAGGGATAAGCTTGTAGAAGCTATTTAGAGGGGATTTAGAGGAAAATTAGCATGATTCGGGGGATGTGAGAGGGGAATTTAACCAATAAAAGGGGTTTATTGATTAAAATAGAAGGCGTAATTAACTAATAATGTTTAATTAATCACTTAGAAGTAGATTATAATTAATGAAAGGTCGTTAATTGACATCCAGAATGGGGAAGGGTTAATTAATTAACGAAAGGTCATTAATTAACAAATAAGAAGGGGAATGTTAGCTAATTAGTGGAAAAGCGCTAATTATTATGGAAATGACGAGAAAGAGGATAATTAGTGCAATTTTAGTATTAAAACTACGTAAGTGGATTTTAGGTGTCTACATCCACCATTATGGTCCCATTTAGCCAATTCTTTTTCATTTTTGCAAATTTTACCAATTTTGAGTGTCTCGATCATGGGGAAATGGAATGAGGAGTATGAATGCACAATTTCCTTGAGGCTTACTATTTTTAGTAGGTGCTTACATAGAGACTTACTAAAAATATAAAGTGGTTTTCTAGGTGTCGGATTCGAACAAAATCAATTTTTTTATATGGGTTTTTCCTCTTTGTCTCGTATACAAATTGTTAGCTCAATCCGGTCTCTAGTAATAATGGTAAATAAAATTACAAATTTTGGTGCAAAAATCCTTCTTGTGCATGTAAAATCCACCACCGGATTTTTATGGCATCTCGAAAACGCAGTGAAAGAAGAAAAAAAATCACATCAAACAAGTTCCTATTTTTTTAGATATGAGTTTTTCATTCTCATGGGCAACGTAGTCAATTTGGTGCAAAATTGTGCCCAGGCCTTTAAAAATTGTGCTTTTTAGTAAAATTTCTCTATTTTAGATCATGGAAACATGTGTGCAATAGATGAAAATGGAAAATGGTGAAGGAGGAATTCTAGAAAAAAATTGCTAGAGTTCCGGGTGAAAATGGAGAAATGTGGGGGGAATGAGAAAAATGGCTAAGTGTTGATATTTATAGGTGTGAGATGGAGAGAGGAAGGGGGTTGAATTTTTTGTCCCCCTTGTCCCATTGGGAACGAGATAGGGGAACACCAAAAGTGTGCCTTAGCCCTAGAGTGACACATGACATGGCGGGGCTGGAAAATGAGCAAAAAGTGCTTAACGGAGGTCTTCGGGGTCATATGGTGTGTCCATAGGCTCAAAAGGAGTGACACAATTTATTGTCCCCCATGTCCCCTTTGAAAGGGACATAGGGACACCAAAATTGCACCTTAGTGCCATGTTGACATGTGGCACTGAGAAAACATCCTAACTATGAGAGTGTCCTTGAGAGAGAGCTTGAAAACGAAGTTTCGAGCTCCCGAAGGTCATTTTTGGGAACTTATTTATATGATTTTATTGAAAAACATCATTTGGAGAAGAATGAGATGGGTCTTAAGGTCTTATTCTTCTTGAAACCCCTTCAAAAATGACCTTCTTCCTTGGATTCATAGAGTGTTCCCAAAAAATATGAGTTCCCCGAGAAGAGTCAAAAGCTTGTGAAAAATATGAATGTTTCATATTGTAGAGGATCCTATTATATTTCCAATGAGTGTTTTTTTTTCCTCCTAAATCCTTATAGAGCTCCTGGAACCATCCGTCGAGGATCGTACCTATTTTGATTGCCTTCTCCTCCCAGGGGCTAAGACTTGGTCATATGAAAAACCATGTGGAAGCAAGGGGGAGGGAGTATTTTATTATCCCCATTATTCCCTTGGAAAATTATAGAGAGACAAAAATTTCATGTTATCTTGGTGATGACAAGTGTCAAACATGCGTGGCATGGAGCAGGGGGCTAGAAAAATGCCAAAAAGTGCCTATCGGAGCCTCCTAGGGTCATATGAGGTGTCCATGAGGCCTAAGGTGGGGGGTAAATTTTTGTCCCCCTTGTCCCCTTGGAAAGGAAAAAGAACATCAAAATTACACCTCAACCTCATGTTTCCATGTGGCACTAAAAAAATTTTGCTAAGGATGGAGCTTGTACCTTGGAGAAGAACTTGAAAATGACATTATCAAAGCTCCCAGATGAATTTTTAGGCACTTATTTATATGATTTTAACTGGAAACAACATTTTTGAAGGATGGGATTGGTCTCAAGTTCTTATTCAGCTTTAAAAATTCTCAAAAATTGCTTTCTTGATCAAGACCATTAGTTGTGCCTGCAAAGAATGAGTTGTGGAAAGCAATGCATGGGTGTTGTAAAAATATGAGATTACCACCATGTAGGGATTTGAATTATATTTCCATTGATATTTTTTTACCTCCATACCATTCCGAGATATCCTAGAATCATCTCTCGAAGCTCATGTGCCTTTTCATAGCAAGCTCCTTCGGCCTCAAAAACCCGCTTTTGTTGAACTGGCTCCTAAACCTCCGGATCTTTCCAAAATATTCCTAAATCACTTGCAAAATGATCTTGGATCATGAATACACCTCCTTGATGAATTTAGGACTTGAAATCAGCTCGGAGAATATGCACCATCCTATAAAAGCTAAAAATAGCCATTCCTAAGCCTGTCGAAAGATCCATCTTGAAAGACACTGCCTCAAATGGAACTTGTGAGCTTGTTTTTATTAATCCAACACATGAGAATGGTTGGAACTACACATATGGAAAATGAAAAAATGATTATGAGTGTGACACAAGGGGAATAGTTGATCCGAGAGAGTGACTAAAATGTTTACAATAAAAAATTTGACACTAGGATCCGTTGTCATGCTTGGAAATTAGAAATTTTCATGTTGTACATTTTCATGATAACAAGACACACAATATGTTAGAAACATGATTGTGATGTCGTAAACAAGGTGTAAATTTGATAAAGAGGGCCCTAAATATGGGTTGGACAATTGTGAGGCTATAATTGGAGTATTAAGGGCGACGATGAATTGGGGCACCTATTGCCCCAAGCAATTTGTTACTATAAATAGTAAAGTATAAAAGTAAAATGTACTTTTCATTATTTGATTATGATTGAGTGTGATAGGAGCTCTAGTATTACAAAGATGCCACAAGCGAGAGAGCCTATGTGGTCATGATTCAAGAGGTTGTGGTGACATTGGAGGGCCTCAAGCTCTTAAGCTTCAATGCCTATTGAGAGTAGTGAGGATGATGAGTGAATGCTCGAAGGGAAATGCACTTAGCATATTGTATGGATTTTTTTGTACACATGCATACATATTGTTTTTGGTTTTGTTGCAAAATTTTGTTTGCCATAATGTGGTTGATGAGATGACTAGATATATGTGAGGATTGTTAGATGTAAATGATTTAGCTTTGGAGTGTATATTAGTTGATCTTATGATGTGCCCATTGGATTATATATGTATATTGTGAATATTGGTAAGTAATATATGTGACATGTAAAAAGGATAGAGTGGACATGATTAGAATATTTGTGAGTTAATCTAGATTGTATGATTTGAGAATTAGTTATGCATGCATTGATGTGCTTGTAGTGATGAGAAAGTGTAATAGGTGGTATATGAGTAACCTCTACATATTATCTCGGGGGCATATATGGAGAGAGAATCTATTCTTAAAAAATTAGGAAGGGTAATCCTCATATGTATATTATGAAGATTGGTAAGTAATATATATGATGTGTAACAACGATAGAGTGGACACGATTAGAATATTTGTGAGTTAATCTAGATTGTATGATTTGGGAATTAGTTGTGTGTGCATTGATGTGATTGTAGTGATGAGAAAGTTTAATAGGTGGTATATGTGTAACCTCTACATAATATCTCATGGGCATATATGGAGAGAGAACATATTCTTAAAAAATAAGGAAGGGTAATCCTCATATATGTCACAAGATACTTAGTTTAAGGGTAACAATCAACAGAGACATATATATCGAGTATAATATATGGGTAAATAAAACATTTTGATAGAGAAATAAAGTGTGGCAAGGTGTGAGTAGTCATTCTAGAGACTGAAATTGTATTTAGTGCAAATCAAACGTGAAGCTTGAGTTAAATTGGACATGTCATCAATGGTGCCATAAAATTTGTATGAGTCTGTGTGTACAAATTTTAGTACAAAATTCTACTCAAAGAACCATCTATTTATATGTGGGTTGTGGTGGCTCCCATGGAGGAATAACTTCATCATGAGAACCATCACTTGATATATCGGAAGAAAAATGGTTGTTAAGAGTAACATTTTTCTAGTCCGATTTTGTGGAGGAGGTGAAGTAGATCTATCATAATGGCGTGTTCCAAAATAAATAATGCCTTTATCCTCAATCAATTTAAGTTTTTGATCTAATTCATAACAATCATTGTCACAATACCCATTAATTCAGTGAAAAAATTGTAAAAAGGCCATCAATTTGCTTGTTGAAGCCAATGAGGAAGATGATGGTCATTAGATGGAAACCAAATTATCTCCTTGTCAAGTAGTATGTAAGTAGTATATCATCTGGTTGATCAATAGATTTGTCAAAATAGACCAAAGTGTATACTTATGCCTAGAAGGAGTCTTTGGGATAACTCTTGGTTTAGGCTTGGGATTATAAAAAGTGTTACCACAATGCAAAACCTTAACTTGAGTATCATTAGGTATTGATTCTAGTGATACATCATAGTCATGCATAATAGAAGCAACTTTGCAATGTTGTCATCGAGAGGCTTAGATTGATGTGGGAGTGTAAGCTCTCTCTCTAGATCAATAACATGTAAACAAATATTGGTAGATGAATTTCATGTGTCATAGAGTAATTTGTACTTAAGAGGTCGTATGTGATCTCGACAAAAAAATATATTGCATCTCTAGGTCAATGGGTTGATATAATAATAAGTGCATGTTTTCTTTGAAATGTAAGATATAGTTAGATACAAGTTCAATTTCACCTTGATGTAAAGAGGGTAACCACTCATATGTAGCTTTAGGGATTTTATTGCAACTAAAGTGGGCTAGGAAAGCATCTTCAAGTTCTAAAAGGTACATAGAGATCTACTAGGAGGTGAGTAAACTTAATACATAACCTCTATTATGAGACTCTTAGGGAACACTTTGAGAAGTAATTTATCATTATGATGTGAGGCCACAAGTTCCCTATAATACTTAAGATGTGGGTAAGATATGAGGTATCATCAAACAATTGGAATGAAGGCATGAAAAAATTCCTAGGAAATTGTGAATAGAAAATGTTACGCCCGAATAGGATTGCCATAAATAGTACTTGAATCAATGTTAGCATTGTAAGATTTGGTCTCCAAGGTCAAAGTATGTACTTTACATTGGCATAGACATCTAGATGCTCATTTATGGGTTGTACCTTACCATTAAGAGTCGGGAAATCGTCATATGAACACTATTTTATTTAAAGGAAATGTTAGGTGATGTGTCATTAGCTAGAACTTGGGGTTCTATGGGCTTGCTCTCATGTTGAGATTCAAAAGGATTATTACTATTAGCCACAAACAAATCATGCACACTAGGAGAGCAAATTAGAATATGTGTATTACTATTATCCATCAAAGTCATTAGTTCTTCATTCAAGAAGACTGGAGAGACAACATTGTGTTCATTGATATCATGTGCATGAAAACAAGAATCATCATGTGTGCCATCATTGGGAATTCCTTATAAACAAATTCTAGATCATTATCGAAGCATAATGAACAACATCAATCAATGTAAGGATAGATGAAATATCGTCCTCATGCAAGCTAGAAACACTCTCATCATCACTAGAATATATAGGATTTGTGACTCTAAGAGGGACATTTACAGGTGGAGGAAGGTGGGTTTTCACCATCATTGTCCCAACTAGATACATTACTCTTGCAACTAGGACCACTATCACTTTTGGTATTGGGAGGGCACATAGAAATGCCATGGTCTCAACTATGACTTTGGATTCTTTAGGGGTGGGGGAGGAAGAGTGCCATGTGTTGGAGCAAAGCGGGAAGTTTGTCTCAAAATACAAATGGATTGGCGCGTTGATCATAATTGTGGACTATATCATCCCCATTAGGATATGAAGAGGGAACCGCATGTCTTACATTCACAAAAGTGGTATGGACCCTATTAGAGAGATGAGAGCCACTATGTTTCCACATGACATGAAAACAAGCCATAATTACACGTGGGAGACCGATTAGAAAAACCACACACATACCTAAGGTAACTCTAGGGTTTGAAAACAACAAGCCTAATATAAGGGAACTGGAAAGATCTTAGATTAGGTGAAGGGTTTGATCAAAAGCGGGCTCACTAAAATGTATCAAACCTAATTAATTTTAATTAGGTTTTGTGAATGATACTACAATAATTAAACTTATATATACATTCAGATTTATGTTATAAATCAAATAGAATAAACATACAACATTACAATCACAATAACTAACCGATACATGTAATTTGGAATGTAAACAAGATGAAAGCAGAAAACGACAAGCATAATATAAGGAACTGGAAAGATCCTAGATTAGGTGAAGGGTTCGATCAAAAGCGGGTTCACTAAAATGTATCAACCCTAATTAATTTTAATTAGGTTTTGTGAATGATACTACAATAATTAAACTTATATATACATTCGATTTATGTTATAAATAAAATAGAATAAACATACAACATTACAATCACAATAAGTAATCGATACATGCAATTTGGAATGTAAACAAGATGGAAAGCGGAAAACAACAAGCCTAATATAAGAGGAACTGCAAGATCCTAGATTAGGTGAAGGGTTTGATCAAAAGCGAGTTCACTAAAATGTATCAACCCTAATTAATTTTAATTAGGTTTTGTGAATGATACTACAATAATTGTAATTATATATACATTCAGATTTATGTTATAAATCAAATAGAATAAACATACAACATTACAATCACAATAACTAATGATACATGCAATTTGGAATGTAAACAAGATGGAAAGCGACACTTAGCTTGTTTAGAAACTTTTAGTGTGTTGATGAGTGACATGGGCAAGAATATGATATGGAAACTTGTCAAATCAACTGCAGCTCTATGTTCATGATCGTACAAAAGGTGCAAGGACATATGGTACAATATAGGCAAAACTATACAGTCTTAAACCTATAGGAAACAAGGATTTGCAATTGATATTTCTCATTATGTGTAATTGTTTTTTGCTCTTTGGTATCTTTAAATTTACACAAAACCCTAGATATCGCACTTGAAACAACAAAACAAACCATAGCTATCATAAACACACCCAAGAAATAATTAGCTCTAAAAAATAAAGATGCAAATGTTTGAGTTAGACTGACCTTAGTGGTCACCCCGTTTGTGAGTCATCAAATGTTGCACTACATTTTAGATTCAATGTAGTTCTCCTAGTGCTTTGTGTTGATGTGCATGCAACTATCCCTTAACCTAGTTTAGCCCTTGTGCCTCAACACCAATAACAGGCTATACTACTTCATCCCAATAGAAACCCTTGTGTGTAAATGACAATATCATATTTATGTCCTCCTATGTTGTGTATATAATATGCATATGTATCTCTTACTTCCTTAGCTCAATAGATGGTAAATATATACGTGACGAGATAATAAATGCTTACATTAGAATTGTATATATGAATTCTTAAGTTAAATTGTGACATTAATGGTGGGAAAGGATGACCTAAAACATAAGAAAAGTACCATAAAAAGAGTAATGGACAGACTCAGAAGATAAAAATTAGAGAAAAAGCGAAGGGGTGTAGGACCGTCATGAACTAGGTCGGGACTATATGTACGGTCCTAACCGATTAGTAAGGTTTTGGATCAACACAAGATGAGACAAAACTAAAGAATGAAATGACTAGGGATCCCTATCAATCGACACAAAATTGTGATAGCAAAGTGAAACATTGACACGAGACCGATCAAACCAAGTAATAAAGGAAAAAAGAAGAAGGGGTTATGCCACTAAGATCTAGCTTGAAGTTTAGAACTCGTGCATATGATGGTGCAATAAAAGCGTGAAGTAATAATTATTTTGTGTCTACACTTTTTACAATACAATAATGTACTTCAAAGTCCCGCTTTACCCAATCAAAGTGAGAGTATAACACATCAATATAAAAACATCCAAACAATATTACAATATAATGGTACCAAAACTATGGCTATAAAAAAACATGAGCTAAAACCACACAAACCACCCATAAGGATTCCTAAAAAAAAATTAGGGTGCTTCCTAAACCCCCATTTGTAGATTTCAGCCCCAAACCCTTGGGCGAGAGGGCCTATTGACTCTCCTGCAACCTTTGACCCAAAGTTATCGATTTGGTGCTCCACGTGGTTCCCCATTATACACATACAATATAGATGAGTGCAAATCATTAGAAATATAAAATACCTTTCTAACATTATATGAACCCTTATAGTTTGACAAAATTGTAGGAAACACTCGATGCAAGTCAACAATCAACCATTTATGTTTAAATGTCCCAACCCTTATCTTTCAAATGTGTATAACAACTAGTATTGATTAGAATGAATCTTTGAATGCTTTTCCTATGCTTATGGTATGGGGATGCTTAAGAAACAAAATACATTTCACTCTTATAACGTTAATGTCACTTGTGTGGAAAGGAATAATTCAATATGTGTTTTTATATCCAAATGCACCAATCCACATATGTCTTGATCATATTTGTATGTAAGTTGATACACAAGGGGTTTGAAAGCAAACCAAAATAAGTACAAAACTTAGTAGAACTACATCAAGGGTCAAAAGCCCTGAAAAATGTAAAGAGCATTTTTGTGGAGTATAAAATTTGTAACATTCCACGAAAGTGGTCAAGGCCCCAAATCTTCCCAAAAATAGAGGGGGCGAGAAAACTAGGAGAAATGGGGAAAACCGGGTTATAGTAGGAAAAAAGCGATAAGTACATGGATCAACTAAGTGATGGGAGAAAACATAACAAAAAACATAAAAGGACTTGACAAAGGTGAATGGTTTAAGGAAGAAAAGTCAACAACATGCACCGATTAGAGACTAACTTGAACCAAATATAACACTAAAGCAAATAATTAGTCCCACGCCAACATTCAATGTCCAAATATAGGTCAATTTGCAAATGGTTCATAACCTTTTTAATACTTAAATTTGGAAAAGGTCCATAACCTTAACATAAACCTAGTCATGAGGGTCTTGGTGATTGGTAAGGCACGTGCACTTGAACAAGATGAGTCCAAAGTTCGGACCTTGGGGGCACATACAAAGTCCTTATATGTTGACCGCGTCCCCCGAGTGTGTACCAATTGTACAATGGCAATAATTGATTGAACAAGACAATGACGGAGGAATACCTCCCCCATAATAAACCTAGGCGGTAAAATCCAACAAAAATTTAATATTTAAGTGCAAATTTACTAGTGTAAGGGGGAATAAAATTCATACATAAGAGAGTGCTAGAAAAAGAACAAGCTGTAAGCATGTTAAGAGAAAATTATCATGTGTGGTGAATAACGTGAGTCATCGATTGACCCACACAGGATAAAAGGGAGAAGCATGTTATTTGTGTTAAGAGGAGATATCATGATTGCAAAGAAATGCTTGGAGATATGGGAATCATGCTTGGTGTGTTTGTAGAGTTGAGGGTGATCAAATCCCCAATAAGGTGCTTGATTTTGTAATAATGTGGGAAGTTAATGTCACGACACCAAGGGGAGAGTGTCACATGGATTTCTATCTATAATGCTTCCCCATAATGGGCCCACACTGCTTTGGAGATGGATATAAGTCTAAGATATGTGGAAACCGCTATAAGGTGAAAGGGAAACAATGTCTCATTGCTCCCATTGTGTTTATACATGTTGAATTTTGTAATATTGGTGCTTTGGAGAGTTTGAAACCATTGATTATTTTTCCATTGCATTTGTACCAAATAGAATGGTGTTATGCATTCTCAACTACACGTGTTCAATGCATAGTACACTTTTTTTTTTGTCAAAGAGTGAGTGATGGGTGATAGAATTGGATTTAAGTTGTGTAAAAATGAGAGAGAAAGGTGACCTTGTATAGCCAACCTTGTTTGATCCTTGTATAATGTACGAAAAGGAGGACGACCTTATATGACCAATCCATTGGACTTTGATTGTTGATTGTTGATTTGGGAGAGTGTGAAATAATGTCACTCGAGGTGAAAGTGAATAAATAAAACTATGTCAAAGACTGTGTAATGGAGAGGAGAGAGATATGGGTAGTGCAATTATAGATATTGGATAGAGTAAACAATAGAGGATGATGAAGCGATGTGGGCAAGAGAGGTAGATACAAATTTAGTAGAGAAAATAAGGGCACCATCGTAAAGGGTGTGCCACACAATGTAGTGATGTATGTACACGAAATATGTTAGAAACATGAATGTGATGCATGAAACAAGGTGTAAATTTGATAAAGAATGACCTAGATATAGGTTGGACAATTGTGAGGTTGTAATTGGAGTATTAGGAAGACAAAGTGAATTGGGGTACCTAATGCCCCAGATAATTTGTTGCTATAAATAGTAAAGTGGAAAAGTAAAAAGTACTTTTCATTGTTTGATTGTGATTGAGTGTGATAAGAGCTCTAAGATTGTAAAGATACCACAAGAGAGAGAGCACATGCGGTCATGATTCGGGAGGTCATGGTGACACCGGAAGGGCCTCAAGCTCTTAATCTCGATGCCTATTGAGAGTAGTGAGGATGATGGTGATAGATAGGCATTTGCTAGATAATAAATGCTCACATTAGACTTGTATATATGAGTTCTTAAGTTGAATTGTGGCCTTAATGGTGGGAAAGGATGACCTAGAACATGAGAAAAGCACCATAAAAAGAGTAATGGAATGAATCAGAAGATAAAAGTTAGAGAAAAACAAAGGGGTTTAGGACCGTACAACTAGGTTAGGACCGTTTATGCACGGTCCTAATCGATCTGTCGGATTTTGGACCAACACAAGATAAAACAAAACTAAAGAATGACATGGCCAGGATCCCTATAGGTTGACACAAAATCGTGATAGAAGAGTGAAACATTGACGCAAGACCAGTCAAACCAAGTAATAAAGAACAAAAGAAGAAGGGTTACACCACTAAGATCTAGCTTCAAGGTTCATAACTCGTGCATATGCAAGTGTAATAAAATCATGATGTAATAATGATTTTGTGCATATTTTGGTGTCTACATTAGTTGTTTACAATACAATAATGTACTTCAAGTTTTGCTTTACCCCAATCAAAGTGAGAGTATAACACATCAATATAAAAACGTCCAAACAATATTACAATATAATGGTACCAAAACTATGGTTATAAAAAAACATGAGCTAAAACCACACAAACCACCCATAAAGATTTCCAAAAATAGCTTTCAAGGGTGCATCCATAAACCCCCATATGTAGGTTCTACCCCAAACCCTTGGGCTAGAGGGCCTATTAACTCTCATACAACCTTTGACCTAGAGTTATGGCTTTGGTCCTCCATGTGGTTCCCCATTATACACATACAATATAGATGAGTGTAAATCATTAGAACTATACAATACCTTTCTAACATTATATGACCCCTTATAGTTTGACAAAATCATAGGAAACACTCAATGCAAGTCAACAATCAACCATTTATGTTTAAATGTCCCAACCCTTATATTTCAAATGTGTATAACAACTAGTATTGATTAGAGTGAGTCTTTGAATGCTTTTCCTATGCTTTTGGTATGGGGATGCTTAAGAAACAAAATAGATTTCACTATTATAACTTTAATGTCACCTGTGTGGAAAGGGAATAATTCAATATGTGTTTTTATATCCAAATGCACCAATCCACATATGTCTTGATCTGTTTGTGTGTAAGTTGATACACAATAGGTGGGAAAGCCAACCAAAATAAGTAAAAAACTTAGTAAAACTACATCAAGGGTCAAAAGCCCTGAAAAATGTAAAGAACATTTTTGTGGAGTACAAAAAAATTTAACATTCCACAAAAGTGGTCAAGGCCCCAAATCCTGCCAAAAATAAAGCGGGGGAGAGAACTAGGAGAAATGTGGAAAACCCAGGTTATAGCAGACAAAAAGTGATAAGTACGTGGATCAACTAAGTGATGGGAGAAAACATAAAAGGACTTGACAAAGGGTAATGGTTCAAGGAAGACAAGTCGACAAATAACGACTCAAGGGAGCATGCACCAATTAAAGCCTAATTGAACCAACTATAACACCAAAGCAATTAACTAATCCCACACCAACATTAAATGTCCAAATATAGGCCAATTTGAAAATGGTCCATAACCTTTTTAATACTTAAATTTGGAAAGGGTCCATAACCTTAACATAAACCTAGTCATGAGGGTCTTGACCCGATTGGTAAGACATGTACACTTACCAAGATGGGGTCCAAGGTTCAAACCTATTAAGCATGCCCGAGTCCTTATATGTTGACGGTGTGAAAAAAAAAAAAAAAACATCCTCCCTCATAATAATAATAAAACCAAACCAAACCTTAAAATAAACCTAGGTGGCAGAATCCAGCAGAAATTTAATATTAGGTCACCTTTGAAAAAAATAAATAATATTCAAGAACCAATACACGTCACGAGAAGATTGGACATCGACCCAGTTTAACAATTGTAAACTGTCGTAAAACAGTAAAATGTAAAGATTTGAAAAAATATCATTTATAAATACAGGGCATGCTGGAGCCGTTTTAATTCAATTGGGGGCTCCAACACCTGCTTTTTGACTTTGGCGCCGTAATTAGAAGGTAAGCCAATGAACTCCGCTAACTTCTATCATTTTTTTATTACTAAGATTTAGGAAGCTTGGAAGCCAATCTAAGCCATCTCTGCACAATTTGGACACGTTACAACGGGGACCTGGTCATTTTAATTTCTCGTTAAATACAGATCCATGGTGTGATCGATGTTTTGATTTTGTTTGTTTTGCAGAAAGAAGAACAATGGCTAACAGGTTTCTGGCACTTTCTTGTTTGGGGAAGGGAAGAAGGAGAATGGGGAGCAGGAAGGAAATCATATGGTTCTGTCTCCTCCTCCTTATTATCCTTCGATGCCCAGATACCCATTTGAGTCTCCGAGGCAGGGGGAGCAGGAACATCTGCTCCTCCATCTCCAGTTTCTTTGGAGATCAGGAAGGCTCTGTACAAGGTGGGAGGCATGCAGTGCTCTGCATGTGCTGCTTCCATTGAGAAGGCGGTGAAAAGGCTCACTGGTATTCAGGATGCTACAATCAGTGTTCTTCATAATAAGGCTCAAGTGGTTTATCATCCCGAGTTTGTCAATGTAAGGTCTCTCATCCTTTAAAATTCATACATTTTGTTTTCCTCTCCTGTGTTTTTAAGGTTATGATCTGTTTGGTTTGTGAATTTTCCCAAGATTGGACATGTAAAAATTTTTCGAATTCGGAATAAGATTTGGAGGTCGTTTGATTTTGTTTGTTGATTTGAAATTCTTGCAATGGGTTTTCTGAAGTCTTTGTTTTTGGACTAGTAAATTGTTTGCATTTTAAGTACTGCAGGGGGCTTTACCTTACTTGCACCTGATCCACTTCTCTCGAACTAGGGCACCCAGAGTTGGATTTTGTATTTTACTCAATGTTACACACTAACGTGTATTTGATGCATGAAAATCCCGGCCTTTGCTATGAAAGTAGAATCCCATCAAAAATATTTGTGTGTTGTTTTTTTGATTTTTTGAATTTGGGGCTAGCTTTCCATGCGGGTGTTGATGTTTTTGAATTTGGGGTCTGGATTTGAAGGTGGTGTTTGACTTTTTCTAAAAATATGGGAACTAGATTGGAAAGTGGGGTTTGATTTTTTTGAATTTGATGATTGGATTTTAAGGTGGTGCTTTGTTTTTTTGAATTTGGGGATTGGATTTGAAGGTGGTATTTTTTTTTCCTGAAATTGGGGATTGGATTTGAAGTTGCTGTTTCGATTTTTCTGAACTTTGGGATTGGAATCGAAGGTTGTTTGGTGCTTTCGAATTTGTGGATGTATTTTGGAAGTGCTGTTTGGTTTCAACGACTTTGTGGTTTGAACTTGGAGGCAGTGTCTACTCCATTTTTGAATATGTGGATTAAATTTCCAGGCGTCTTTGCTCTCCTCTTTTATTCAGAGGTTGAATTTGAATGTTTAATTTGAAGGTGGTGATCAATCTGTTTGAATCTGTGGATTGGATGTGATATTAGTGTCTTTATTTATTTGAAATATGGAGATTGGATCTGAAGTTTTTGTTTGGTTGAGCTTTTTGTACCCATAATTAAAATAAGCAGGAGACTTCAACCTTGAATGAAATATGGGTCAGATAATTCCTTGTATTGACTGTTTTAGCATTCCTTTCCTCGTTGTGAAGCCCTGCAGTTGGACACTACTAAAAATATGGTAACCTTGCTCTGTGGACATTCTTTGCATTGATAGTCTGACTGGTACTTCCAATACTACTGCAGGATGATCAGTAGCATGTTTTATGCTTTTAGCTAGTTCTTTTGAAGGTGTTGTTCTGACTTGTTCATTTTTATTTTTAAATATGTGGATTGAATTTGCATTTGGGGTTTGATTTTTTTGTTTGTTGAATTTGCAGATTGAATTTGAAGGCAGGTTGTGTTTGCTTGAATTTGTGGACTGTATTTGTTGGTGGTGTGCGATTTGTTTGAACTTCAGGATTGGATTTGAAGGTGGTGTTTGGTTTGAACTTTTATCTACCCAGAAGTATAATTTGTCTGAATTTGTGGACTGTATCTGATGGTCGTATCTGATTTGTTTGAACTTGGGGATTGGATTTGAAGGTGGTGTTTGGTTTGACCTTTTTGTACCCAGAAGTAAAGCAGGCAGAAGTATTAATCCAACTGTGACATATGTTAATTTTACTCTCCGTCTTGGCTGTTTTAGCATGCCCTACCTCGTTTTGAAGCCCTGTAGTTATTAGCAACTAAAAATATTGCACCCTTTAACAGTATGGTGTGTGGACACATTTGTATCTCTTGGCTTCAGCTTTGTTTTCCGTTTTTACACTATTACTTTCCATACCCCTGCAGCTTCTAGTTTTTCCATCATCTAACATGGTTTAACTAATGGAACTATTTCTGAGGCCTTCTTCAATTCAGCAAGATCAAGAGAACTCTAAATAAGCGTTCAATCTCTTGTATCCTAACATTTTCCCCTGGGTATGCAATCCCTCTAGGATCCCCATGGTTATTACCTGTTTTATTTTAAGACAATAACTATAGCTGTGAAAGACCCGAGTTCTGCATTCTTAAATTCCCTTGACTTCTGTTAGAAATTATGTTTTCCTATCCATTGCTAATGGCTCTCTATTCTAGGAACCTACCCTCGTGGGGAATCTTTTGAATTACATGCCAAAAATTTGTCGTTAGAATTATAATGCCCTATCCATTTACTAATGGATTTCTCTATCCTAGGAATATGAGGAATCTTTGGAATTCCATGCCACAAATATGGTGTCTGCTTGGGTTTTGAGGACCTATTTTGCATTAGACATGCACATGTGGGGTGTGGGGAGTTACTTTGTGGAGCTTAACTGAAAATGAAAACTTGGTTTAAACATGGAAATTAAATTTGGCCACTTAATCCTAAAAAATTTTGGTGCTCACTTGTATGTTGATGTTGTATGTTAAATTACTATGTATTTGTCAAAATATTCACACCTATGATAAATATACACAAGCTCTGATCTGACTACTCGATTTGAAGATTTTATGTATTCCCAGAATTCATCTTGTACTGCTAAATTGCACAGATTGTTCTACTATGATTAAGGAACTAGATGGTAACCTTTTCTGAGTACAGTTTTAGATCTCTGCATCTTAATCTTCTAGCAAAACTCTTAAAAGTATTGAAACCAAAAGAAAGCATTGTTTTAATTTGGTTGCCAACAGTTTCCTTTGTGGTTCTTTCTGTCTGTGACTTTGGCTTTTCTTTTAATACATCTGTTGTCAGTCTAATCCATTTTAACGAGAAATTCTTCTTTGTTAGAAGACTCTAATCTTCCAAACCTCTAGAAATGTATCTCTACCTTAGAAATGTGTTTTTACTGCCAGGGTCCTGGTTTCCATCGTGCAGGTTTCCATGAGTGCAAATGGCTATTTTCATGGACCAGGTAGGACTTGAACCCAGGACCCGCCATTAGCATCGGGAGTGCTCCACTACTCCTTCGAAGATTTAAATCATCTGGAACATCTTGAAATGTGTTTTACTTCCAGGGTTTTGGTTTCCACTTCGCAATTTTCAACAAGTACAAGCTGTTATTTTCCATGGATCAGCTACAACTTGAACCCAGGACCTGCCATTGGCATACGAGGTTGCTCCACTGCTCCTTAGAAGATTCGAATTATCTAGAAATCTCGAAATGTATTTCTACCTTAGAAATGTGTTTTACTTGCAGGGTTCTGGTTTCCACTTTGCAATTTTCCACAATTACAAACTGTAACTTATTTTCCATGGGTCAGCTAGGAATTGAACCCAGGACCTGCCATTAGCATACTGCAGGGGAACATCACCACTGAACTACTGTCCCATTTTTAGCTTGTAGCTTGTAGTGTTGATTGTTATTCTGAAACCTCTCTCAAGTGACACTTCTTGGCCTGGGGCTCCTGTCCGATTCTGATACCATGTTATTTGCCATGGACCAGCTAGGACTCAAACGTAGGACCTCCCATTAGCATTCCGAGGTGCTACACCACTGTGGTGCTGGCTCATTTGCAGTCTGCAGTGTGGATTGTTCTTTCAACACAAATCCTACCGTTGAAGAGTCATTTTACTTGGCTTACTAGGTACCTCCCTTGTTCTACATTATTTATATTATTCTCCTATTCTGTTAGGGAAAACTCTCATATGCCATGACCATCAACCCTCTCATACTGTCTGTTTTAATGGGCATTAATTAACCCCTTCCTCGTTATGGAAAATGTCTCTGCAGTTTGACTTCTTTCTTACTATTGTTTAATTTATTTTTCATCTGGGAGCTGCATGGGAAACAAAATTTCAAAATGGAAAATAGGAAAACTAAATTGAAAAAGCTAGAATAGTATGCTTAACATTGCCAGTTTATATTTGAAATTGATTCTAGGTGTCAACTTTTCTTGTACTTGCCTGCGTTTCATTTATACAAGAAACAAGAATCTAGAGTAGTGAGAGACCGAATTCATAAAGCTGAATTCCACGAAGGAACAGTTTGGGATGCTTGACAGTGGACGTTTGGGAATGAATTTAAAGGTTGCTTTCTAAATTTAATATTTACAGCATAATTTATCATAGCTTCTTTTATGGGGTCGGTACAAAAGTCAGTGCTGTTAATGCACTTTTTCAATGAACTGATTGATTTTCCTCTTTTGAGTTATGCTAAAACTGTTTTGAATGCCTGTGCAGGAAGAATTGATCAGGGAAGCCATTGAAGATGCGGTTTTGAAGCCACCCTAATGGAAGATGACATTGATGAGGTATCTGTAATAACTGTATGTCGGCTTCGCATAAAAGGAATGACATGCACTTCTTGTTCTAGCACCGTAGAATCTGCCTTGCAAGCGGTCCAGGGAGTGAGAAGTGCTGTAGTCGCTTTAGCAACAGAAGAAGCAGAAATCAGATATGACCCCAAACAGGTTAACTACAAGCAGTTGATTGATGCGGTCGATGACACTGGTTTTGAAGCTGTCCTGATTAGTACTGGAGAGGATAGGAATAAGGTTCATCTCAAACTTGAGGGAATTCTCTCTGATGGTGAAATTGAATTAATTGAGAGTTCGCTTCAAGCTTTGCCAGGAGTAGAAGCTACAGAAGTGGATACACAACTAGAGAAACTAGTTGTATCATACAATCCAGAAATGACAGGACCTAGAACTTTCATAGAGGTAATTGAGAAGACATGTTCTGGAAACTGCAAGGCAACTTTGTTTCAGCATGGAGGGCCAGGAGGTCCCGACAGAAGTGATGAAATTAAGCAGTATCATAAGTCTTTCCTATGGAGTTTGGTTTTCACTGTACCAGTATTTCTCCTAGCCATGATTTTTATGTATATTCCAGGAATTAAAAGAGGGCTAGAATTGAAACTAGTGAATATGTTAATGCTTGGAGAGCTCTTAAGGTGGATATTATCAACTCCTGTGCAATTTGTCATTGGTCGGCGCTTTTATACTGGTGCATACAAAGCTTTACGTCACGGCTCTGCCAACATGGATGTTTTGATTGCCTTGGGAACAAATGCAGCTTATTTCTACTCAGTCTACATAGTATTGAGGGCTGCAAGTGATATGGAGTTTAAAGGTACTGATTTTTTTGAAACCAGTGCAATGCTTATCTCCTTCATTCTTCTCGGAAAGTATTTGGAAGTTCTTGCTAAAGGGAAGACTTCAGAAGCTATTGCCAAGCTTATGGATTTAGCACCGGACACAGCTACTTTACTGATTCATGACAGTGAAGGCAATGTTGCTTCAGAACGTACAATTAGCAGTCAGTTGATCCAACGCAATGATATAATTAAAGCTTTGCCTGGCGAGAAAGTCCCTTCAGATGGATTGGTTGTCTGGGGACAAAGTCATGTCAATGAAAGTATGATAACAGGTGAGGCCAGGCCTGTTGCAAAGAGAATGGGTGATGAAGTCATTGGTGGAACACTAAACGAGAATGGAGTGCTACACATAAGAGCTACACATGTAGGCTCTGAGACTGCTCTATCACAAATAGTCCGACTTGTTGAAGCAGCACAAATGGCTAAAGCACCGGTGCAGAAATTTGCAGATAGAATTTCAAAATTCTTTGTCCCATTGGTAAGTAATGAAATGCATCTTTAGCAGTTTTAAGATTAGACATCAGTAACTTGAGTCCATAACCCAATTTAAATCTTTTTTGTCATGCTTGTAAGTGAAACTGATTCTTTAACGTTTTTGTTTTTACCCAACTGTGATAGAGATGTGAAAAAGCTGAACCCTGTCTCATTTCAATTTTTGTTTTACCTTGAATTCAAGCACTGTTATTTTGGTTCCCTGTATGTAGGTTATTGCAATTTCCTTTACCACCTGGCTAGCATGGTTTATAGCAGGGAAGCTTGGTTCATACCCCAAGTCTTGGATCCCGTCTAAAATGGACGAGTTTGAGCTTGCTCTTCAGTTTGGAATATCTGTCATGGTTATAGCTTGTCCCTGTGCTTTGGGTCTTGCGACACCTACTGCAGTCATGGTGGGTACTGGAGTAGGGGCCAGTCAAGGTGTTCTCATCAAAGGGGAGGGGCACTTGAGAGTGCACATAAAGTAAGCAATTTATTTCAATTGATATTTTTATTATTTAATTAAGTTTCTAAAATCTGGACAATATCAGTCTGTTGAAAAGATATTTATAATTGAAAGGTTAGTTGATTACTTGGAGGTTTGACTATGCAGGTGAATTGCATTGTATTTGATAAGACAGGAACACTCACTGTTGGAAAACCTGTTGTTGTTAACACCCACCTTCTGAAAACCATGCTCTTGCGTGATTTCTACATGGTGGTTGCTGCAGCTGAGGTAGTGCCTTAGATCAACCCTCCTGTTCTTAATACTAACCTTTTTTGGTTACTTCTCATCTGTTCTCTATCTGGTTTCATGCAAATGAATGTGTTGATTGATGAGAAGCCTGTATGAATTTGAGTCATTGTTGCCATTACTTCTGTAAGGATAGGTTATGATTTGGCAGGGGAAAGATGGGAGTAATTGACTATTTTAATCAGGATATCATATTTGATTTGCATCCAACTGGTTTTTTTGTTTTCAGACTTGAAAAGGGATTATATTTCTGATTAGGTAACTGAATATTGCATTGTGTTCTAGGCAAACAGTGAGCATCCTTTGGCCAAGGCTGTGGTTGAGTATGCTAACAAATTTAGACCAGCAAGTTCAGACTTAAGCTGGCTGCCCGAAGTACAAGATTTTGTTTCAATAACCGGTCATGGTGTCAGAGCTTTAGTGCAGAACAAGACTATTCTTGTAGGAAACACAAAGCTGATGTTAGATTCTGAAATCACTATTTCTGAAGATGCTTATGAAATTTTGAAGGAGGCTGAAGAGATGGCTCGAACAGGAATTTTGGTATCTTTTGATGGAGTGTTGGTTGGCATAGTTGAAATATCGGACCCAGTTAAGCCAGAGGCACAAGATGTAGTGTCCATTTTGAAGTCAATGAACATAAAGAGTATTGTGGTCACTGGAGACAACTGGGGTACAGCAAATGCCATTGCCAAGGAGGTTGGGATTGAGACTGTTATGGCAGAGACACTACCTGAGGGAAAAGCAGAGAAAGTGAAAGAGTTGCAGGTACAGCACCTCTTGTTTTCGCATTAAACACATTAATCCCGATGGACTATTTTTGCCCTATATCTATGCATTTTTGGTTGGACTGGCATAAGGGGTTAGAAACATCTTTTAGGTCATTAATAGTTAGGAATGAAGATTATAGTATCTTTTCCTTAAAGAAAGTGTACATAAGGATACAAAAACAGTCCAAGCTTTTTCAAATGTGTTTAATTTTGTACTAAAGAACCTGTTTCCTGTTTTGAATCAGCAGATGTCTGGTTTGACAGTGGCTATGGTTGGTGATGGCATCAACGATTCACCTGCACTTGTGGCTGCCGATGTTGGTATGGCAATTGGTGCAGGTACAGATATAGCAATTGAAGCTGCAGACATAGTATTGATGAGAAGTAACCTGGAAGATGTCATTACTGCCATTGATCTTTCAAGGAAAACATTCAAACGAATCAGACTCAACTACTTATGGGCCTTGGGTTATAATGTGATGGGCATTCCTATAGCAGCTGGATTATTGTTTCCATTCACTGGGTTTCGTCTTCCTCCATGGATTGCAGGGGCTGCTATGGCAGCTTCTTCAGTGAGTGTTGTTTGTTGTTCGCTTTTATTAAAATATTATAAGAGGCCAAGGAAGTTGGACAGGCTGCAAATACAAGGAGTCAGATTTCAGTGAAATTTGAACTACAGAGACAATGTCAAAACATCAAGGTCAAGCAAAAAAATACAAAAATAAATTTCACACTAGAATGTGGCATTTTTGTACAGTTTCTTACTCATTATTTAGAGAAATTTGGAATGCATCTAAAATAACATCTCTAGTGTAATAGTTTGTTGTCCATAAGAATGTTTTGAGGGATTTGACCTGCACGGAAATTTGGTGGTTTGAGGGATTCAACCAGTGTGGCAGTTTGGTGGTTTGAGCGTGTGATTTGACCTGCATGACAATTTGGTGGTTTGAGGATTCAACCAACATGGTGATTTGGTGGTTTGAGCATGTGATTTGAGGTATTTGATGTTCATGACAGTTGGATGGTTTGAGGGCTTTGACCAGAATGGCAATTTGGTAGTTTGAGCGTTTTCAACCTGTATGGCAATTTGGCAGTTTGTGTGTTTCAATCAACATGGCAATTTGATGTTTGGACCTATCTACTATAGACACATTGGAGAAGGCTTTCATGTATTTACAATTTTACCGCCATGATTGAAAAGCACAACAACAGATTTACAAGAAATAATACTTCAATAATAATCCATCTTAATTCATTCCGGATCATACAATATATAATGAGATGCAATTCCTATATTCTAGGAAGTTGCTCCAACAATCTACCTATATCCGTGATATTGTTGTAACTCACAACAATATCACAACTATCAAATAATACAACCAAATATGTGAATAATTACTCACGTAATTATTCTCTTTACAATATCTATAATAATGGAGCACTAATAAAATATATTTCCTAACATTCCCCCCCTTAGTGCGAACATGGGGAAAACCTGCCTTATACTTGCACCTGCTCATGATTTGGTGATTTTCACAAGATGATCACAAACCTCATGGATGGTTTTGCAAACGGTTGACCACAAACCGAGAATGGTGGTTTTACAATTGGTTTACCACAAACCACAAAGTGATGGTTTTGCGAATGGATTACCAACAACCAAGAATGGTGGTTTTGCAATTGGTTTACCACAAACCACAAATGAAGGTTTTCAAGTGGTTTACCTACAACCACATCATGATGTGCCAAGTACTATTATCAGCCCTTATCAATATCTCATTACAGGAATAACATAGAAAATTCAATCTGAAATTTCTTGCTCACACACAAATTGAAAATTGGAAAAGGAACATTGAGATCATGTTCCCCCCCCTCAATGTGAAATTTCCACTTATTCAATCACGAATACTGCAAACAGGAACACTGATACTGGAACTTTGAAAAAACATGACAAGAAGCACATGACACAAGCTGAAAGCAAATACACCACAAAAATGTCACCAAATCATCTGTGCGGCCCCATCGTTGGCGGATGGACAGAGGTCGCTGAATGACCTCCAACCTCCGATGCCTCCCCTCCTGCCTCCGGTGTTTGTTGCTAACTCAACGGAATATGGCTTTGAAGCTCATCAGGTTTCACATTGAACTTTATTTTGTCTCCCTCCCGCAATGTGAACCACAAAATTTATTAGGACGTCGGTCACCTCCGAAAATGCATCCACAAGATGTTTTATTTTTACAATGACTCTTTTGACGATGAGACTACTTTGAACAATAACATTTGACAAAATGATACTGGATTTTGACAACACAATTATTTAGACAATGACATATATGAGAATGGAAACATTAACACAAATAATGACAACGATAATGAAAAGTAATTAAAGATTACTTTTCGAGAATAGTGACACTTAACTCTTTTAAAATACGACAAAATGACATACAAAGACTTTATTGACAAATGAGTTCGATTGACAACTTCTTTTATAACAATACAAAAAAATGACAATATAAAGACTTTGGCCGAAAATATAACTATTCAAAACTTTTATTTTGATACTAAAACTTGACTGGTGATAATGATACTTTCATGCACGATATTAATTGAACCACTATAGACAAACAAACCTATCAACACCAAGAACTAAACTATAACTTATTAGATTGACTCACATTACGGTTGTCTATATCTATTTCACCTAAATCGTACTTGGAAGCCACTGGGAAATGAAATTGATTATGCGTTGTGTCCCATTGGCATACATGCAAGCAATCAATCGAATGAGAGATCCATGTGGATTGCATGCAAGGTGGCATTGGATGTATCATTTGAAGATGGTTGTTTTTGGTGCTGTAGAGTTCTGACACCAGATTTGAAGGGCTCGACGCATGGGACTAAAAAAATGACAATATAAAGACTTTGGCCGAAAATATAACTATGCAAAACTTTTATTTTGATACTAAAACTTGACTGGTGATAATGATACTTTCATGCACGATATTAATTGAACCACTATAGACAAACAAACCTATCAACACCAAGAACTAAACTATAACTTATTAGATTGACTCACATTACGGTTGTCTATATCTATTTCACCTAAACTGAAGAGTACTTGGAAGCCACTGGTCAATGAAATTGATTATGCGTTCAGGTCTGACTGGCATACATGCACAACTGTCAGAATGAGAGATCCATGTGGATTGCATGCAAGGTGGCATTGAATGTATCATTCGAAGATGGTTGTTTTTGTGCATTATAGAGTTCACAGTCCAGATTTGAAGGGCTCGATGCTTGGGAGGAGCTCGCCGTGGTCTTCAAGGAGGTTGGCTCGATCTGGAGACTTAATCTCTGCGAACAATATTTACTGAATCTTGATCAATTTGCTTCACGTCTTATGCACCTCAAGAAATCCTTGCGTTGTGAATCCAAAAGAATATAGTTCGTGATTAGGACGTATAGAACAGGTGCACAAAAGGAATAGCAATTCTATGAGCCACGAGCAAGGAAAACAAAAACCGTTCTTTCCTCTCCTTATTCACTTCTTGTCCAAAGAGTAGGCTTGTGTTGACAGTTGTAAGTTATCTCTTTATACACTCGTATGCAAACTAAAGAAGACTCCTTTCTGTAATTTGATTATTTATAAAAATGGATGCATGCGCTGGAAGCAAGATGTGGATCTGAACGCATCACAACAAAATAATATTTCTCACAGTAAAATAACTAATCTGTGCGTTACCCCTGGGAATGGCCCACCGTGTTTAGCAATTCAAATGCAAAATGTAATCGACTCTATTCAGATCTTCACAGAATAAACGCACACTAAAACTCACATTATTTTTAACACTCTTTCACATAATTTGGGACAACAAAACAAAGCTGCCCCCAGTAGACAATTATTTCTCCATTGAAGGAATGCAACGCTCTGGTACCAAATGAAAAGCACAACAACAGATTTACAAGGAATAATACTTCAATAATAATCCATCTTAATTCATTCGGATCATACAATATATAATGAGATGCAATTCCTATATTCTAGGAAGTTGCTCCAACAATCTACCTATATCCGTGATATTGTTGTAACTCACAACAATATCACAACTATCAAATAATACAACCAAATATGTGAATAATTACTCACGTAATTATTCTCTTTACAATATCTATAATAATGGAGCACTAATAAATTATATTTCTTACAATGATGTGATTGTTCATATGGTCATTGAGAATGTAGATATTTGGTGTTTTCTTTTCTCGCAATTATGTAAATTGTTTTATCCAATAAATATGGATCTGTTAGAGAAAGACATTTGGCATAACATGTCTCCATAATCATGTCTCCATTATGTAAATATTCTCTACAAATCATTCTTTAGGAAAATATTCACCGGTACAACAAGCAACCCTTATTCACAGAGTATGGAAACCATCAATCAAACTAAGCAAAAGCTCCATAGAAACAAACTCCTCTCCTTTTTCATAGTAAAGATAAATGTGAATCAAACAAGTAGAGATAATGAAGTTAAAAACACTTACCTAAGACTATAACATGTTTAATAATGTTTTAAAAATCCTCGGAATTTGGGGTGGTGATAACATGTTTAGTAACATATATTAAAAAAGTAAATACTTAAAAATTAAAAACATTAACAAAAATATTGGGGATGGCAGGAAGTCCTCAAGCGTCCCTAAAATAAGGGAATGTTTTCAAATGTCCCTGAAACTTAGGGGTCATCCTCCTTTTATTTGGAATTTGAGGATGCGAAAGTCGGGGAATTGTTTACTTCAAATTTTGTTTCATATTTTTGTGGAATTGTTTACTACAAATTTTGCACATATTACAAATATTATTATGAAATATGTAGTGTCTTTGTTCTTTCCTTCAAACTAGATTTTTCTCTTTTGAGGGATTCGACTAGCCTTTTACTCTAATCTACTCTATTTTATGTCGTCGAAATAAGCACTTTCAATCATTTGAAAGTAATGTTTGGTGCTTTACTTTGAAATTCTATCTACTCATTGATCCAATAATTGCTTAGCTTGTAATTGTAAAGGACAAGTCTATGAATGGTATGCACCACATACAAATGGCCCAAGTCTAAGGTTCGACACTTTTCTCGGTCACACCACATACGGATGGCCCAAGTGGTGATGTATCACTTTGTAAAAATATGTGAAACTTTTGCCAAAGCTATGCTAGTGCTCTTTGAAGTACAACAAAACTTTAGTGGTTTTGAAGTGCCACACACCATTTGATGATACCTTACCTTTCCTTTGGCCTTGAGATGACCTTGAGCCCTAACGATGGACTTGTAACATGTACCAAGCCACCAACTTCTTCAATGTACTTCATAGTGAGCTCTTAAATACAATATAACATTAAGACCTAGGTTTGCTCATGCATCACACACCCCAAGCAAAAGTTTGTTAGCATAGTTCTCACAAATTTGAGCTAGTAGGTAGAACGATTCGTTTGACCCAAAGTATAAGACCACGACATGCCCTTCTACCATGTTAGGTACCTCTAATGATTTTCATTCAAGTTCCTCCTTTGTTTCCATCCATCTTCTAGATCACAAATTGTCTTCCTTCACCCATCTTTGATTACCCTCCTCTTCCACTTGCCCATTGGTTAAGTCTATCCGCTCCCTCCAATATGCAATCTCTCTTTTTCCATCCTCTTGTGGGATTTTTCCCACCTATATCCATCCACTTCCACCAAGTGTCTTCAAGACTCTGTTGTTTTTCTAGCCTTCACTGGATTTGAACCGACTACCTCTTGATTAAGCTCAATATCTCTTTCATCCTCACATTCCTCCTACAATAGCATGCAACTCATGCTTTTGTCCCTCTTCTAGCTCACAAATTTTCATTTTCATTTCGAACACGATTTCCCATGCTTGGCCTCCAAAGGTCGTTCCATTTGTAATCTTCTTCACAACACTCTCTTTTGATGTTGTATGTTCACCCATACTCGAACAAAATCAGCGAATCAAACATTCTAAGAATAAAAAAATCCTATGTGCACTAACTCCAACATCAATACTACTATAACATCACTATTTTACAACTTCCACTAATGTGAAACTTCCCTATACATGCTCTCAACCTTCTTCTCTTTATCAACTCGCTGCAACATTACTCTCTTCTCCACTCATTGCCCCTCCAAATTGGCATCATGTGTATTCACTTACACTTCATTCACATCCACCTTCATGTCCTCTTAAAGACATGCTTATGTTGTAGAACATCATCCTCTTTTATACATGCTTGGGATGGTAACAACATTAGTTATGCAACATCCTCCTTTCCTTTTCTTTCTTCTCTTTTCATCTTCTTTTGACATCAAATGTATGTCATATGCAAAGAATCTTGCACTCTCATTGTGCATATTGAAACACTATGTCCATTGAATCTCGAGAGTCTCTTCTTCAACTCCTATATGAGCTTCTTCAACGCATGCAACACTATGTACATCCCTCATCGTTTCTTATACAAACACATCCACCCAACTCTATCACATTCTTTGTGTTTTTTCCACATGTGAGACATTCTTCATCTTCCCTTGTTGTCCAAAACTCTTGGGATCAACCTCTACTAACAATGTTTGAAAATTTCCATCTACTCCATTATTTACCCATCTCTTAAGATGGAGAATGAATGCCCTCCCTTCTCTATCCAATGTTGTCCCATGAGAAGGTGTTCTTGCCAATCTCTTTCAACATATTTTGTGAGAGCCTTCTCTCCGACCTTCACCGTTGTTGAAACTACATTTAAATCACTAGACAAAATGGTGTGAGAAAAAAAATGGTGTGGGAAATTCCTTCACTTTAATATGCCATATGGGCATGTTATGTAAGTCTTCACTACTTTTGTACTCTTTTGATAACTAATTGTTGCATGATGGAATGTCAAGAGCCCATTCACCTATTCACCAACCTTAACAACCTCTAATGATGCCCTTTCATCATGATTCATTTTTATTTCTCCTTAGAAACAACTATAAGAGATTCTTCATTTGTTCCATCTATATCCTCATTCACCACGTCTTATTTCACATGATTTGCTCGATTATTATCAATCTTGAGCTTATCACAACCTTTCATACTCATATATTTTCCTCTCATCGATGGCTTTAGTTTCTCAAAAGGAAACTTCTCTTATGCATTCTACCTATTGTTTGTTTTGTACTCATTTTTACTTACGACTAAATCAACATTTGAACAATATGAGATATGACATCTCCCATGCACCTCTCCTTAATTGTTACCTCAAATGTACCACAATCTCCTTGCAACATTATTATTGTGATAGTTTTTTTTTACATTCTTCTTCATGAGGAATTCATCCTCTATAAACTATACATAGCTCGTCTCATCCTCGAGACGGATACTCAAAGTCTCTTCTATTTTGTTTTCTCCTCGGTAGAGATCTTAGAAGTCTCCATAACAACTCCACTCTCATAATTCCCTACTTGGAAACCTTCTTACCACTCTTCCCAACATCATCCGGAGAACCTCTTTTGCTTTCTCCTCTCTCTTGTTGTTTGTCAAAACATATTTGAGTTACTTATATGACAATGTAGACACTTTGGAAAACACACCTTTCGCATAAGGTCTCTTATTCAAAAATACCAAAAACATCATAAAACATGATAATCCCAAAAAAATCAAATAATCCCACAAAAAATAAAAAATATAAAACCCCACAAAAATGGGAATAAAGACAACTCACCACTCATTTACTAACCCTCACCCACTCACATTTAATTATATTCACCCCACCTACTCATTTGCATGTCCAATGCACTTTGTAGACCCTTATCATCTCACCCACATATGCACATTGCACCCATATGTGTCCCACTCCCCTATGCACTCAAAAGCTATAAAACACCACTCACCCCCATCATTCCAACCCTTAACTCTTCGTGCACTTAAGCCATATTTGAGTTTTATTGCTCTCTTGCTTGCATATCTCGGTTTTGTAGGTCTTGAAGAAATGCAATAAGAGCAAAAAGAATAGATACAACTTGATGCATCATTTTTTTAGTGAAATTCCAACACATGCGAGAATCACAATTGCAATTTGACTTGCGATCTCCGTAATGTATTTTCGGTGAATCGCAACTATGATTGTCTTGCGATATGAGTTTGGTATATTTGTCATTTACATATATTATTTTGTCATTTTAATCAATAAATTTCTTTTCTCCTTAAATGGTTAGGGATCTAACTGAGGCAGGTCCCCTAACCACAAAAAATAACTAACATTTTTTAAGTGTGATTGTGTGCATGTTTAGATTCAGATCTAGAAGAGTTTTACCCACTTTATTCAATGAAAGAACCCATAATTTTCCTTCTCTTCACAATGGCAACATAAGCCCATTTTGTTTTAGTAGCATTGATTTGGATATTTCATATCAACTAATCCATCTTGCAAGTGATCCAAATCTAGGCATACATGCAACTTCACGACTCTCATTTCCATTCAAGGAAATATTTTTCCCTTCACTCTTACTTGAATCTTATTCAACCACCGTAATTGCATTCTTGGGTGCACTAATTTATCAATTGATTTGGAAACCAAAAATTCCCATCTTATCACCTTCTCTTTTCTTTTTTTGTCTCCTCTCTTGGAGATCTCTCAAACATGCAACTCCAACATTACACGAGCTTGTGTTTTTAACCATACCATGTTGGGGTATTCAATCCCTTTCTTTTCAAAGTAAAACTTAAACTCCATTATCAATCTAATCATCTCTTTTGGGCTCTCTCTACCTAAAAACAAAGGGGTACTAGATTCACTTTTTCTTTCATCACAATATTTGTTTGTCTCCTTTCTAAGGATTCTAATTTGGACACCCATTCTTCTAACATATATGTTGTTGCAATATGTGACTTTAGGTCATTTTCCCTTTCTCCATACTCTCCTTTGATCCATTTCTTCCACTCTTTGTTCTCTAGTCATTGACCCAAAATGAAGAACACATTACTCTTTTGTCTCAACCGCAAATTGTCTCACGTTCGATGTTCTACATTCTTCTAAGCACATTCTTCTAAGCACTTATCATCATAGTCATGTTATCTAGTTCTTCATTTTTTCCATATTCACAACCAAATCTTCAATTTGAACTTTAGGTGCTTCACTTCCTTTTTTGCTCACGTCTTCTATATTTACTTAATACTAGACAATCTCCATAACATCCAATCTTACTTGGATCCTCTCAACATCTTTACAAAGTCTCGCAACTCTCGAGGCCTTTCTCCTCTTCCAAGAGGTATTCTTCGTATGTAATTTACACAACTATGTGTTCTCTACCCATCTATCAAGATGGTTATCCCTTGTCCTCTACCCACTTTCTCACGTGGAGGACACTCACCGCAACACTTTCTACCCAACTCTTTGTTGGAATTTCTAAACACACTTTCATGATACTCTTATTCTAATGCCATAAGATGCGGTAAAGTTTAGGGGGCCAATGAATGACAACCTTACCTTTGAACTCTTATTGATTCACTAAAATGGACACACGTTGATGCCAAATGATGGCATGCGGGGGTCAACTCAAAGAGAGACAATCGAGACCGAATCAAAGTACACAACTCACAATGGAAACACAAGACTTGTCACACCACAATTTCTCCCCATTCACTCATCAATTTACACAGACATTATACTACAACTCACAACTAGCACCGTAGGACCTTGGGCTAACTACTCTACCTTATTTAGACTCACAATAAGACCAAAAGACTCCTAACCATATCTCTCTTTCCTTCTAAAGGCATTTTTCTTCTTCTAGTTTGAACCCCTTTATAAGATTTGAATTTTGGCTTATATGGCCAAAGAGGAGTTACAAGAATCTAACGGTGTCCAAGAAGTTATGAGTACCACTCGACCTCTAAATCTACATGTTATAAACTTAGTTCAGAAGCATTTGATCAATTGTGGCAAGCCACGTGACACTATGTTGGAATCTTGCCATTTTTAGGGTTATATCATTTCTTGCATGTATAGTCCTAAAATTTTGACAACCTAATTGATCTTGTTTTCTTGTATGTAACACATCCAATAAGGGGTGGATAACATTACTTTTATGATCAATTATGAGGAAGGTAACACACACACACACACACACACACACACACGTCTCTTTTAACACGCACTTGGCATGTTGCACTCCACACCACACACAAACATGTGGATGTTGTCAACACCTTATGGTAGAGACAAGCTGGCCTTCATGACATGATTTTCTATTATTAGATGACTCCAAGTCATCCTTGTATAAGGATATGCACTCTTTCAAATAACACCCATATGATTAGACCAAGGTAGTGTTGCCTTCAGAGTGCATGATTTTCTAAAGCTACGTTGGTGCCCTTTGTCATATTGTGAAACTTTAAAAATAGTAAGAATACCGCACACTATTTGATGATGTTACACCTTTCCTTTGACCTCAAATGACCTTAAACCTTAACAACGAGCTTATGTCTAAGCCACCATTTTTTGATATACTTCACAATTAACTTACAAAATAGCACTAACACTAAAGAATCTCCAAATATCATGCTTTAATATTGAAGATAAATAAATTAATAAGTAAAAGGATCTTGAAGCAATTAAGTATAATTAATAAAAGTAAAACAACCAATAACAAATATACCACAAAGTGCTCAATTATTCGATGTTACACCTTACCTTTGACCACCATCTACAAAAGGAATCTCCGAAAGATGCCTAAATATTAAAGTATAAAACAAGTACACGTGTATGAAATGAACCATAATCATGAAATTCATCCATTATTTATTTTTTGGATTGAGGGTAATTTGAGGGTGTTAAAGGACCCACATCCTTGTAAATGAGGATTTTAGAGAGGATCCACACTAACACTAAAGAATCTCCACATAATAGGAACCCAATCATGACTTTGGAACCGATGAAGATAAATAAATTAATAAGTGGGACAAAGGATCTTCGGCGAGAGGAGCAGCCACAATTAAGTATAATTAATAAAAGTAAAACAGACCACGATAACAAATATACCACAAAGTGAGGAGAAGGAGCCACCATTCGGTCGACAAATAGAAGCCACTTACACGGCCAAAACACATCTCAAAAGGAATCTCCGAAAGATGCCTAAAACCACCTCCGAGGAGGATCGTGCCTCGGGGATTTGAAACCGGGTGGGCAAGCACACAACCATTTGACTTGAACTCCCACCCCATCGGCGAAATTCATCCCGGATTATTATTTTCAACTATTGTGGATCATTTTTTGATGAAGTCTTAGGTTCTTTTAATTATTTCATTTTTATGGAAGTAGCTTATTATCTTATCCATAATGTGAAATATGATATTATGGATTATTTTGTGATGATTTACTTTGGTCCTTTTCATTATGTCATTTCATTTTCTTTATTATTGATGAGGTATTAGTTTTTTTGATTGGCCAGACCTTGATTGGTTATACTTGAATAGAGTTAGAGAAGTGGATTAGAGGAAGTCTATTATTTTTTAATTTCGAATGGTTTTTTTTTTTCTTTTGACTAAAATAAAGTGTCTATTATAAATAACAATTACATGCGAGTTGGAAGGTATAGTGGAAAGGATCTCAATGAGAAACTAATTTAAAAATGTATTTTGATACGATAGTTAAAGTACAATGTAATTGGTAATGCAATTTTGGTTTGTATGGTGTGATATAGATGATTGAAGGAGTATACATAGAAAATATTGCAAACAACAAAAATGTCTACAAAAAGTATATTGAAGATATGTTTATTTTTTTGTATTTTATTATTAAGAAAGAAATTAAATAGTTTTATATTAATATTAGATGTGTGCTATGTTACTATGTTAATGACCACACACAACATCTTGAGATGATGTTTAAAAAAATCCACATAAAACAAATAATTCAATATCTACAAAGCAAATTCTAGATTATAATACTAAAAATGAAAATAAAAGTAAAATGAAGGTCCCTAATTATGTGTATTTCTTACATGAAATAAGAATCTCGTGTTACATGCCCTCTCCCTTCTAAATATGAAAGGCCATAGTACATATGTCTTCCTTTGTTGAACATGCATATGGTTGGTTTTGAAGGAAATATATAAACATCTTCACAAAAACTTCTCCCAACAATATAAACTTACAATTTGAAAAACACTTCCACATTAGATAGAGACAATTGTGAGTTTGTTTCCATGAACCAAAAATAAAATTACAAAGTGGACGTCATTAAATCATGTATATGTGTTTTGTTTTGAAGGCGACAAGTAGGTTTAAGACTTGACCGAAAACACTGTCACTACAACTTGTTGTTATGACATGTGTTAGTAGTACCTATTTTGATGTAGCCTCCCTTTAGTTACTATTGATTAAGGGGCCATTACAACAACGAGAAGATATCAATTTGTTATGAATGGAATCACAAAATTATATTTTAAATTTTAAAGGAGGAAGAACCATTTCATAATCCTTGAAGGCCCGGACTTAAAAATACGAACGTTATCTTTGTCAACTTATAAGCATGTATTTGTTGTAGGCAGTTAAGATCGAATTAGTTGGGCTTATGGACTTTTACTTTGAAGCACATATAGTCTTCTTGCAATTTCATGCATTATATCAGTAGAGTCCAAGGAATGTACTCTTTTGATTGGTATTGGTCACTTGGATGGAAGCAATTGGCTATATATACTTAAAGTGGAATATAGTGAATCATGGGTAAGCCAAAAGCGTGAAATCAAATGTCGTAATATATTTATGCTAAGGCATTTTTACTAGCAAATTTTGGATCATAAGGATAATATTGATGGCCAAGATTGGATGAGGGCGACGATGCAAGACCACCGAATAGTTTTCAACCGTTGATTGTTATTGTTATTTTTTATTGCTTGAAAAATATATATCCAAAAGCTTCAGTGAGAATTGATAGGTATATTTCCTTTGCTTTTCTTTTACCGGATCTTAGTGTATTATATGTTATTGCTCACATAACTCTAGATTTTCCCTGAGCTCCTCGATGCCATGCCGCAGACAATGCGACACAACTATTTTGGGTGCGGTAGATGCGTAAGAATAATTAGAGTTCATCAACCATTTTTAGAGGGTCAACGAGTTATTTACATTTCCTTCGGCAACAAGAATTCCATCTCGAGCGCGTTGTTGAGTTGTGGAGCTCAATTACTTCAGATTAGCATGTAATGTAAAACTTGCTTGGAAAACATAGTAACCATCATTGGTTAGGAGGGACCGGCATCGGTCACCTAGGACCGACATCGGTCAGGCAAGGAGGAACCGACATCGGTTAGGGCGAACCGACATCGGTTACCTGTGCGTGAGTGTTTTAATTAACTCTCGGGAATTAGATCTATTTTTAGCATTAAAGTAGATCTATTGATTGTAATTGCATGGCTAAGTTCCCTAAGTTTATAAACGACTATATAAGCATAAAAGCTAGGGTTTAGAAGTAAGAATTAACAAGAATTAAGAAGAACTTGAAAATGTTGGTGAGAGAGAGAATTCTTGGAGAAGAAACAAAAGATTGAAAGAAAGAAAGTACTTGAACATCTAAGAGGTGTGGAAGATTGTAAATCTTCATTGTATATCTTGTCAAAGCTTTGGATAATATATTGGCTTGTTTCTTGGTGGACGTAGCTCACACTGGATGAACCATATTAAATATGGTGTTGATTTATATCTCTTGTTTTGTATATTTCTTTAGGTAGAATATCCACTTTTATTTGCATGTATGCTTAGATATGATATATTATCTGCAACTGGTGTCCTAATCCCAACAACTAGCATCAAAGCTTTGTTTGAGGGTTTTTTGTGTTGAAAAATTTACTCACAGAGGGTTTTCTGATTGAGTGGGAGCTGCAACAATGACAAAAGAAAACGAATACAAGGTAGAGAATTTTGACGACCGAAATTATCAATTATGGAAGATGTAGATTGAAGATTATATGTATCAAAGAGATTTGTATTTACCGTTGGATGAGAAGTCTAGACCTACGAAGATGACTGATGAAGAATGGAAGATTCTTGACATAAATACTTTGGGATCTATAAGATTGAGCCTGACAACATCCGTGGCTTCCAATATTACATAAGCGACTTCTACGGTAGGGTTAATGAAATCTCTTGCTAATTTATATGAAAAACCTAGTGCTTCAAATAAAGTTTATTTGACGAAGAAACTATTTAGTTCTAAGATGCATGAATGTGGATTTGCATCTAGTCATTTGAATGATTTCATATCTATTGATTGTAATTGCATGACTAAGTGCCCTAAGTTTATAAACGACTATATAAGCATATAAGCTAGGGTTTAGAAGTAAGAATTAACAAGAATTAAGAAGAACTTGAAAATGTTAGTGAGAGAGAGAATTCTTTGAGAAGAAACAAAAGATTGAAAGAAAGAAAGTATTGTACATCGTGAGAGATGTGGAAGTTTTTAAAATTCATTGTATATCTTCTTCCAAAGCTTTGGATAATAGATTGGCTTGTTTCTTGGTGGATGTAGCCCACACCGGGTGGACTACGTTAAACCTACCGTTGATTTATATCTCTCGTTTTGTATATTTCTTTTGGTAGAATATTCGTTTTTATTGCATGTATGCTTAGATTTGATATATTATCTATACAACCTTGTGCTAACTAACAACCGGTATCGAGATTTGTTTGAGGGTTTTTGTGTTGATGATTTTTACTCACGAGGGTTTTCGGATTAAGTGGGAGCTACAACAATGGCGAAGAAAACAAATACAAGGTAGAGAAGTTTGACAACCAAAATTATCAATTATTGAAGATGCAAATTGAGGATTATCCGTATTAAAGAGATTTATACTTACCATTGGATGAAAATTCTAGACCTACAAAGATGACTGATAAAGAATGGAAGATTCTTGACATAAATATTTTAGGGATCTATAAGATTGAGCCTCGACAAAGATCCGTGGCTTCCAATATTACAGGTGTTAATGACTTTTATTATAGGGTTAATGAAATCTCTTGTTAATTTATATGAAAAACTAGTGCTTCAAATAAAGTTTATTTGATGAAGAAACTATTTAGTTCTAAGATGCATGAATGTGGATCTGCATCTAGTCATTTGAATGGTTTCAGATCTATTGTAAATCAATTAAAATCGGTTGATATACCGTTTGATGATGAAGTGAAAGCACTTTTATTCTTATGTTCTTTGCTTGATATCCGCGATATCTTGGTAATGGCTGTTAGTAATATAACATCTGCTAATAATATTTTGAAGTTTAATGATGTGGTTAGTATAATCTTGAATGAATAACTTTGCAGGAAGAGTACGAGAGAATCATCATCTTGAAATTCTTTGAATGTAGAAAGTAGGGGTAGGCAGAAGGAGAGATCTAAGAGTAAGAGTAATGTGAAATCAAAGTTAAGGGATTGCAGATCTAAATCCAGTAGGTAAGGGAATTACTCATTGGAAACATGGAAAGAAAGGACATGTAAAGGAATATTTTGGTCAAATGATAAAAGAGAACCAACAACCAGACAAAAGTAAAGAAGTAAATCTTGTTACAACAGAGGTAATTCAAGATGATCTTATTCTTTCTTTAGATAATATAATTGAATCATGGGTTTTAGATTTAGGAGCTTCTTTCCATGTAACCCCTAATAAGGGTTATTTTAGAAATTATGTCCATGGTAATTTTGGGCATGTTTATTTGGGTGATGATGAACCTTGCAGTATAATTGGTAAAGGGAAGTTCATCTAAATTACAAAATGGAAATACATGGATATTGAAAGATGTGAGGCATGTGCCAAGCCTCAGGAGGAATCTTATTTCTGCAGGGAAACTAGGTGAAGTTGGTTGCATGGTTACTTTTACAGGAGACTCTTGGAAATTCATCAAGGGTGCTCTTGTTGTGAAAGAGGTAAGAAGGAAGGAACATTATATTTATCTATATGTGTTAATGATTCTTTTTCGCATTATCTACTTCATATTCGATGCATGCATGTGGCATAATCAGTTGGGCCATATGAGTAAAAAGGAATGTAGATCTTAAAGGCTAAGGGTAAGTTATAAGATTTGAAAGATTTAAATCTTGATTTCTGTGAGCATTGTATCTTTGGAAAGTAAAAGAGAGTGATATTTCTCAAAGTTGGGGTAACTAAGAAGGAGTAGAAATTGGAGCTTGTACACTCAGATGTGTGGGGACCAACCCAGGTAGCTTCTCATGGAGGATCCCAATATTATGTTACTTTCATTGATGATGCTACAAAAAAGGTATGGGTTTATTGTATTAAACGTAAATATGATGTTTTTGAGACTTTTAAAAGATGGAAAGCCCTTGTTGAGAATAAATTAAATTCTAAATTTAAGTGCATTAGATCTCGACAATGGTGATGAATACTATAGCAAGACTTTCAATGATTATTTTTCAAAGTGAATGGGATGCGTAGAAAGAATGGTTCCAAGAACACCACATGAGAATGGTGTTGCGAGAGAGAATGAACAAGACAATCATGGAATGTGCTAGAAGTATGAGGATACATTACGGATTGCCCTTGTAGTTTTGGGCGTAAATTGATACAACGGTTTATTTGATTAACCATGGACCTTCAAGTTCACTAGATGAAGGAATACCGAGGAAGCTTGGACCGAAAAAGAGGTGGATCTTTCTTTTCTTAAGTTTTTGGTTCGAAGCTTTTGTGCATGTTGATAAGGAAAATAGGAAAAAATGGATGCAAAATCCAAGATGCACTTTCATTGGTTATGGATTTGGTAATTTTGGATTCCATTTTGGGATTTAGAGAATTCTAAAATTATTAGGAGTCATGATGTTGAATGGAATGAAAAGAAAATGTACATGGATAACATTTTGGTACCCAAGGATGAACCGGTTGAGAAGTTTGTGGATGAAAATAAACTCTCGGATTTAAAAGTAATACCTACAAGGTTACACAATAACAAGTGTTGATTGACCCCTGACAGACATCGGTCAACAAAATTGACATCGATTATAGGTGAGCGGCATCGACCACGATCACTTTGGATACAAATGTCCAGGAGGTCCAAAATGAGCCTCCGGTACCCCAAACTCATGTGAGAAGGTCACAAATGGTAAGTAAACCTCTAGAAATATTTACACCTTCTCTATTTTATCTATTATTGACTGATAATGGTGAACCAAAAAGTTTTGAAGAAGCAATGTAGGATAAGACCCACATCCAATGGGAGCATGGCATGGATGAGGAGATGAACTCCTTGGAATAGAACCAAACTTGGGATTTGGTTAAGTTTCCAGAAGGTAAGAGGACATTACAGAACAAGTGGGTTTACAAGATCAAGGAAGAAGAGGGTGGACAAAAAAGGTACAAGGCAAGGCTTGTAGTAAAGGGATTTGCACAGAAAGAGGTATTGACTTTGGTGAAATATTTTCTTCTATTGTTAAGATGAATTCTATTCATACTTGTATTGAGTTTAGTTGTAGTAGATGATTTGCATTCGGAGAAACTAGATGTGAAGACGACTTTCCTTTTTGGTGATTTGGATGAAGAGATTTATATGTAGAAAGCTTGGGTATGAAGTCAAGGGTAAGGAGAAATTAGTGTGCGAGGTTGAAAAAAAGAGCCTATATGGGCTCAAACAAGCTCCAAGGCAATGATACATGAGGTTTGATAGTTTTATACATGAGCATGGTTACTTGAGATGTAAATCGACCATTGTTTTTATTTCAATAAGCTTGAAAATGGGAGCTATATTATTTTGTTACTGTATGTGGATGATATGCTTGTTGTAGGATCTAGTATGTAGGACATTGGTGAGATTAAGGGAAAGCTAGCTCACACATTTTCTATGAAGGATGTATGAGCTACAAAAAGAATCCTTGGCATGTAAATACACAAAGACAAGAAAAATAAGAAATTGTATTTGTCTCGGGAGGATTATATCTACAAGGTGTTAGAAAGGTTCAAGATGCAGAATGTAAAACTGTTAGTACACCTATGGCCAGACACTTCAAATTAAGAAAAGATAAGTGTCCATCATCAAGAGGAGGTCAAATACATGACACAAGTGTCATATGATTCAGCAAAGGGAGTCTCATATATGCTATGGTTTGTACTGCAGACCGGACATTGCACAAGTAGTGAGATTTGTGAGTAGATATATGTCCAATCCATGTAAAGAGCATTAAAGCAGTCCAATGGATACTAAAGTATTTGAAAGGGACATCTAGCATGTAGTTATGCTATGGAGGTTCAGATATTTCATTATGTGGCTATGTTGATTCAGATATGAATGGAGATTTGGATGGTAGGAGGAGCACTATTGGATATATTTTCACATGAGGTGGGATTACGGTTAGCTAGATTTCAAGATTACGAGGTCAGGTTGTGGCTTTGTCTACTACAGAGGTAGAGTATGTTGCAACTACAGAGGCTAGCAAGAGATGATATGGATGAGTAGGTTCATGGAAGAGTTGGGAAAGGAGAAAGATGATTACAAATTGTTCAGTGACAATCAGAGTGTAATTCATTTGGCAAAGAACTCAACGTTTCATTCGAGAATGAAACACATTTAGTTGAGGTATCACTTCATACAACAGGTATTGGAGGATGGAAAATTGAATATGGAAAAGATTCATATGAGTGAGAACCCTATGGATATGCTAACAAAGCCGTTAGTAAAGGAGAAGTTGGAGCTACACTCCACTTATTTTGGTCTTCAAGTTTGAGAGTTGAAGAGGAAGAAACAAAGCTAAGGAAGAATCCAAGAATGACATTGTATGACAGGTATGGTGCAAAGAATTAATCTCCAAGTGGGAGATTATTGAGTTGTGGAACTCAATTATTTCATATTAGCATGCAATGTAAAACTTGCTGGAAAACACAAGATGCAGTCATTAGTTAGGAGGGAACAACATCAATCACCTAGGACTGACATATCGGTCAGAAGGAGGAACTGACATCGGTTAGGTGAACTGACATCGTTTACCTGTGCGTGAGTGTTTTAATTAACTCTCAAGAATTAGATCTATTGATTGTAATTGCATGGCTAAGTGCCCTAAGTTTATAAACGCCTATATAAGCATAAAAGCTAGGGTTTAGAAGTAAGAATTAAGAAGAACTTGAAAAATTTGGTGAGAGAGAGAATTCTTGGAGAAGAAGCAAAAGCTTGAAAGAAAGAAAGTATTGTACATCTGAGAGGTGTGAAAGATTATAAATCTTCATTGTATATCTTATCAAAGCTTTGGATAATAGATTGGCTTGTTTCTTGGTGGACGTAGCCCACACTGGGTGAACCACGTTAAATATGGTGTTGATTTATATCTCTTGTTTTGTATATTTCTTCTAGTAGAATATCCGCTTTTATTTGCATGTATGCTTAGATATGATATATTATTTGTACAACCAGTGTGCTAATCCCAACACGTGTATGAAATGACCAAAAAATGTCGATAGAGCCTTTGTTTCGCAAGGAGGAGGTGGTACCAAATTATTAGGTCTCTCCTTTTATGTGAATGTGGAACTTAATATGCTAGTGTTAGGTGCACAATAGAGTATGCATTGCAAACATATATAAACAAGTGTTTTAAAGAAAATAATAGTAATGCAATTCTCCTATCAAAACTATGCACTACTTCTACACATCTATCTTTGGCTTACTCCTCTCAAAGGAAGAAGAAGAAGACCCATATGTTGATTTATCTTATTTTAAAGGTTTGGTCTTAGACCTTTACTGTAGGTGTGAATATGTTTGTTTTTTAATTTATGAAACTTTAAAGCTTTTATGTAGTTTCGAGGTACTCTGCTAATATATATTTTAGTTTTATCCAAAGTAGTAGGGAATATTTTCTGGTTTGATTTAAAATTTAGTGCTACATGTGCTATTGATTTTCTCTAGAAATAGGGAACAAATTGTGGCATTTTACTTTATTTTTATTTTGTGTTATTGTGTTATAGTAATGGTATGGATATGTTAACTATATCCGTGTATTTGAATAAAATTCATTACAAGTATCAATCCCAAGGACATATGATAAGTGAGATAGGTTGCTTTTTCTAGAAAATTTGGGTGAAAGTAGTCATATAGGCGTCACAGTGGGTAGAATCCATTGCTCGAGGTCTTCTTTTCTTTCTTTATCGGTAACAACAACGCAATTATCCATAGTTATTGTGTTAGGAAATGACCAATTGTATTTGCTTAGTAAACAAGAGCAACTATTTGGGTGAAAAACTATTATCCATAGTTATTGAGGAATGACGATGCCATTGCTTAGTAAACAAGAGCAAGCTATTGCGTCTATTATCTTTATTGTGCCAACAATATAAAAAAATTAGCGTGTCTTGTAAAACATTGGAATTTGTTTAATAATTTTTTTGGTTAAAAGGTTGAGTGTTGAAACAACCTCACGAAATTCGGGTATGATCAACCTCCTTCAATAAGTCGAGGTCCTGGGGAAATAATTTTTAGAGGGGTTTCAATGGTTTCATTTGTGTAGGAATGCAATGCTAAATGAATTGAAGAAATAAGACATACGAATAAGCTAAAATTCTTTTAACGTGCTATTTAAAACAATTTTTAAGCTATAAATGAAAAAATAGAGGAAAGATTGTTCAATTTAAATATATTCAACAAATTATATCACCTTGAATATTTTTACAATTTAAATATCTTCACAAATTATATCACCGAAATATTTTTTACTCAACTCAATCCTCACACATTTATGGGATGCCATTGAATTCTATTTTGTTTTTATTTATGTATTTCGTGGATATTCAATACTTTTTGAAGTTCTTTGTCTTGGGATCTAGATTTCCATTTTGGTTTTGACTACTCAATTAAATACAATTTTATAGAGATTTCTGCAATTTTTGATTAAATATCTATTGAAGTTAAATTATTTTTCGATTGAGTTGTTAATGGGCCTAAATATTTTGTTATGCTAAAAACAAGGCTTTAAATCTACAAAAAAAGAATACAATTAAATAAAATCAATGCAAACAATAACTAATGAAAATAAAAGAGAATGGGAAAAATAAAATTAGGAAACACGTATCAACGTATTCTAACAAGACGAAATAGTGTCATGTACTTACAAAAGAATCAAGTAGGCCATCATGCACATTGTGCATAATATTTTTTTATTATTAAGAAATTAAATTGAGATTGACATAGTAGATGTCATTTGTCAAGCACGATTTTAAACTTTTTCATTGTTGGTTCTTCCGCAGGTAATTGTTGAGTACCGTTTGTTTCCATTTATATTTTTCCAAAGTGCACTTTGGTTTTGTTCGTTATTGATTGCCTTGGTTTGTGATGGTCCTTGTATGTTTCTTTTATTTTGTAGGCCTAAGAATCAAAGTGGTGTCGTAACATTCAACTATTTTGGCTAGGGGTGTGCTTCATGGAATTAAAGTCACATAATTCTCTGACAATTAGAATCTAGACATGGACTCGTAGTGACATTTTCTAAACATATAAATGCAAAACACTTCTCTTGTGTATATTGACTTGTGCATTTTATCATATATCGATTTTTCCGTCCTTCACTTGTAAGTGAAATTGATTTTTTATTAGCTCTTATGTTTGAGTGAATTTATGGATTTTGCACATCAACTTGTGTATTTTACCATATATAAATTTGTCCGATCATTCGCATATAAGTGAAATGGCCTTTTATTAACTCTTATGTTTGAGTGGATTTTATGATTTTTGTACAATAACAAATGAATGGCTTAACATGGATTGTATTGTGGAGACTTTGAAGTTGGTATATATGGTTCATAATATTTTAGTGGCTATAGTGGATTATGCTTATTACTTTGTAATTTTGGCATGTACATGAGTCATTTTAGCAACATTACTACATGTCGCTAATGATTATAGGTGTTATTTGACATTCTTTTGCATACATTTATTGAAACCCAAATTTGTTTCACAACTAAGCTTATTTCAAATATAATTTATCATTATATGAATTTACCTAAAATAATTGTTTTTAACATTTCTCCTAAATTTATTTTAGTTTTATGTCCAGGGGTATACCTTGTTTGGAATGTTCTCATTTGTGTTATATGCGATGAGAAGTGAAAGAATATGATATAAAAACAACAACACATATCTAGATACGAGTTCCCTTTAATGATCAACAAAATACTTTCAACGGAAGCTATTTAATTGCAATATAGTTATAGATGAAAATCAAGTTAGCATGCACAAATAAAATGAATATAAAACCGATTCAAATACAACATGCAAAACTCAACAAATCAACTACCTCGTATAAAACAAAGATGAAAGGAAGAGGAACAATACTTGCACTTATTGTCTAACATGCAATTCTCCTTCCTTGATGGTGGATATGCTTGTGAACTTCCCTTGATGATTTCTTGATTGTTTTCTTGATGAAGATGATGAAGGATTGCTTGATTATAGATAGATGATTGATAGAATGGGTTGATTGATTGAAGAACAAAGGAGCCGAATTTTGTGATGGATTTAGATGATTGTTTCAAGCTAGCTCTCATAGAGGAGGAGAGATCAATTTACAGCTTGTGCATGGAGGATTCAATGACTAAGATTGAGCCATGTTGGATTGAATCCAAGTGTTAGAATTGGATGAGGGGATGGAGGATTCTAGAGTATAAATTTCTAGAATTTGTGGGAGATTTCCATTGAATTAAAAATTTAATGGAATGTTGTAGATGTATTTGAATATTTGAAAATGAGAGGGAGAAATAAAGAAGCTTCTATATTTAGAGGTGAAGATGTGCACATGATTAGGATTAAATTAGGTTGATTAATGATGATTAGGGATGTGATTTGATGGAGAGGCTAGGTGTAGGGTAGGTGGTAGGTGAGGTGTAGGAATATTAAATTCCTAGAAAATATTAATAGGGATTAGAATAGGATAATATGAAGTAATAATGGATTAATGATAAAAAGGGATGTAAGATGGATTAAAAGGATAAATAATAAATGATAAATGATGATAGAGGGGAAATATGATAAAATGAATTAATAATAATAATTAATCTTATTATTATATGGTTGATGTATGATAATAATAATGATGGATTAAAATGGATTAAAATAGATTGTTAGCGGATAAATGGTGATAAGACTAAAATGCGGGACATGATTAATGTTAATTAATCATGTAGAAATTTTAGGTGTCTACATTTTTTCTCCTCTTCAAGGATTATTGTAAAGTGATCGATGATCAAAGAAGAAGTAGAAGAGGATAGGATGGTAATGTGATGTTGATGCCCCCTCGAGGGGTTAGGTGGGGAGGAACAAGGCGGGTAACCACTCGAAAAGAGGAGAGGCCCAAGCTAGTATATGAGGGATGATTAGAGGATGAGAATATTTGAGGATTCAGAGGATTAGGATTAGAGGATGAGATGATTATAAGAAGTGGAAGGTGAGAGGATTAGATGATGAGGAGATTAAGGATTATGAGATATTGGATTTTGATTTTTGATGCTCCATCATTGATGTATACAAGGTAAAATTTTATGATTTGATTAAAGGATGTTAGATTTGATGATGTCGGATTCAAAGATGTTAGTTGTTGAGATGCACCTGCCAAGGGGTTGATGTTTTTGATGTTTGGATATTGGATGTTGCTGGATTACGGATTTTGGATTGTTGATGTTGTTGATGTTGGATGTTGGATTTTGATAATTTGGATTTGGGATGCCCCAGTTAAGGGGTAAGGATTTTGATTTTGGATGTTGGATATTGGATGTTGTTGGATGTTTGGATGATAGGACTTGATAGGATTGATTGAAAATATTCGATAGATTGATTGGATGAATAAGATTTGATGATTGGATGTTAGATGATTATGAAGGGTTGGTTGGATAAGGTGATGATGATTAAGCTAAGTGATGATTGAAAGGGGTGGAGCACGAGGCGTAACCACTCGAAAAGAGGAGAGGCCCAAGCTAGTAGAGGAGGGATTATTAGAGGATGAGAAGATTTGAGGATTCAGAGGATTAGGATTAGAGGATGAGAGGATTAGAAGAAGTAGAAGATGAGAGGATTAGAGGATGAGGAGAGGTTGGATTTTGGATTTTTGATGCCCCAGTCAATGATGTATGACAAGGGTGAAGATTTATGATTTGGATTAAAGGATGTTGGATTTGATGATGTTGGATTTGAAGATGTTAGTTGTTGAGATGCCCTAGTCAAGGGGTTGATGTTTTGGATGTTTGGATATTGGATGTTGTTGGATTACAAGATGTTTAGATTGTTGATGTTGGATGTTGGATTTTGATAATCTAGATTTGGGATGTCCCAGTTAAGGGGTAAGAATTTTGATTTTGGATGTTGGATATTGGATATTACTAGATGCTTGGATGGAAAATCAAGTTAACATGCACAAATAAAATGAATATAAAACCAATTCAAATGCAACATGCAAACTCAAAAAATCAACTACCTCAAATAAAGCAAAGATGAAAGGAAGAGGAAAATACATGCACTTACCATCTAGCATGCAATTCTCCTTCCTTGATGGTGGATGTGCTTGGAAGATGATCGATTTCTTTAGATTTGGATGTGGATGCACTTGGACAACACTTCCCCTTGATGATTTCTTGATTGCTGATGAAGATGATGAAGGATTTCTTGATTGTAGATGGATGATTGATATAATGGGTTGATTGATTGAAGAACAAAGGAGCAAAATTTTGTTATGGATTTAGAAGATTGTTTCAAGCTAGCTCTCATGGAGGAGGAGAGATCAATTTATAGTTTGTGGATGGAGGATTCAATGGCTAAGATTGAGCCATGTTGGATTGAATCCAAGGTTTTAAAATGGATGAGAGGGGAGGGTGTAGAAAATTCTATATTTTCTTAGAATCCTCTATTGAATTTAAAATTCAATAGAATAGTGTATTTTTAATTTGAATATTTGAAAAGGAGGGAAAAATGGAGAGACTTCTAGAATTAGAAGTCTCTAGATTTGGGGGCTCATTTAAGTGGGGATTAGGTGAGATTAATTGTATTTAGTGGAGTGATTAGATGGAGAGGCTAGGCATAGAATAGGTATAGGGTAGGTGGTAGGTGGGTGAGTATTTTTAAATTGGTGGAAAATAGTTAATGAAGGTTATTTAGTGTAATGAATGAAATATTAATAGTGTATTAATATTTCTAAGGGTATGAATGGGATTTATGGAATGGGTAATAATTGGAACATGATTGTATATAGTATGATAATAATTAATTATTATAAGGGTTTGTGATGGGGATAAATGGTTATTATGGGATAAGTGAATTATTTTACTTAGTAGATTATGTAGACATTTTACATGTCTACATTTTGCGCCCACAAAGGCGCTAAAATGTAGAGGAAAATTTGTGTTAGTGTGCAAACATGATATGATTATGCAATCAAACCAACACAAATGTAACACAACTAATCCACTACCTCCGATTGAGAAAGATGGAAAGAAGGGGAAAACAATTTACCTGTACTTACCTACAAGTAGAATTCTCCTCCTTTGTTGCCTTGGATTTGCTCCTTTGATTTTGCTTTCTTGGATAAATGCAATGGATGCTTTAGATTCTTGGACAAATTTTGGCAGCACCTCCCTTTGATCAATGGCTTGATTGAGCTCAATAGATTGCTATGAAGATTGCTTGGATTGCTAGAAAATTGGGCAGCATTTACTTGCAAATTTCTAAGGTGCTTGCCATGGAGGGTGACACCTCTATTTATAGTTGGAGGAGTAGAAATGGATGGTTGAGATTTTTCCATGGGGAGGGTGTAGAAAATTATAGATTTTCTTAGAATCCTCTATTGAATTTAAAATTCAATAGAATAGTGTATTTTTAATTTGAATATTTGAAAAAGGAGGGAAGAATGGAGAGGTTTCTAGAATTAGAAGCCTCTAGATTTGGGGGCTTATTTAAGTGGGGATTAGGTGAGATTAATTGTATTTAGTGGAGTGATTAGATGGAGAGGCTAGGCATAGAATAGGTATAGGGTAGGTGGTAGGTGGGTGAGTATTTTTAAATTAGTGGAAAATAGTTAATGAAGGTTATTTAGTGTAATGAATGAAATATTAATAATGTATTAATATTTCTAAGGGTATGAATGAGATTTATGGAATGGGTAATAATTGGAACATGATTGTATATAGTATGATAATAATTAATTATTAATTATTATAAGGGTTTGTGATGGGGATAAATGGTTATTATGGGATAAGTGAATTATTTTACTTAGCAAATTATGTCGACATTTTACATGTCTACATTTTGCCCCTCTTTGAAGTGTTATTGCGTAGCAATGACAATTCAAAGAAGAAAAGAAGAAAAGATGTTGTGGATGGTGATATGATGCCCCTCGAGAGGTTAGAGGGAGGAACGAGTCAGATAACTGCTCGAAAAGAGAAGAGGCTTAAGTTAATCAGTGAGGAGAGAAGAATAGTGGAGGTAGAAGGCTTTAGAAGAGAGGAGAGAAGGTTAGAAGAGGTAGAAGGCTTGAGAAGAGAGGAGATAAGGTTAGAAGAGGTGGAATGATTTAAAAGAGATGAGAGAAGGTTAGAAGAGGTAGAAGAGCGAAGGGAGAGAAAGACAAGAGGAAAAAGAAGTAGAAGAATAAGAGGAAAATGAGAAGAAATATAGAATTAGAGGAAGTTAGGAGAAAGAGAGGAGAATTAAGAGATAAGGGATTTGTTAACGATGTATGATGAGGGGGATATTTTTGGAGTTGGTGATGTAGATTTTGGGATGCCCTAGTGAAGGGTGGTAATTAGGTTGTGGAGATGTGAGGATGCCCCAGTCAAAGGTGTATGACATGGGTGATTAAAAGATGTGGGATTCTTAGGATGCCCAATCATGGGTCATTAAAAGATGTTGGATTTGGATGAATGATGGGGTAGATTGGTAAAATATTGGTTGGATTGGATGTTGATGAGATGGTATGCATGATAAGGGGATGTGCTGGCATACTGTGTCCATCAAATCATCATTAGCATTTGTGATCAATGTGGCATAAAGCGAGATGCACCAAGGTATAAGGACCATGATGTTTTAATTGCTAGATGCCCCTGTCCTCATATCATTGGACAAATTAATGTAAAAAAGAGGGTCCTCATATCATTGGACCAATGAAAGTGGCCTCATATCATCAGCCAAAATATGATGCAAATGCAAGAAAAAGATAAACAAGCGAACAAGCACATACAAATGCATGCAAAAGTGTTTTAGATTTTATGTGCGTTGTTGATTTTTATGGATTTTTAAGATTTTTTTGTTAGATTTTAAAGATAGTTTAGGTGTGGTGGGATGAATATGTGATAGGAATGGGGGTTGAAAGGAGGTGAATTTATCCTATAAGTCCCAAGGGAGATGTGGATAGGGATTAGGGCTAAAGGGATGATTTTGGATAGGATAAGGGATGTGGGATAAAGGGATTGGTTGGATAAGATAAAGGAGGTTTGATAGGATGAGGGATGTGATGAGGTAGGATATGGGACTAGGTGATGACTTATTTGATTGGATAAGGTAGGATGTGAGAGGATTAGATAAGATAGACCCCTAAGGGTGGGATGATGGATGAGGATTTGAGGAAAATGGGATAGATTTGATAGGATAAGGGGGTGGATGAGGATCAGATGAGGATTGATTTGGGATAGGGATTGGTTGGATAAGATTGAAGGATAGGAGAAGGATTGTTTGATATTGGATGGTTGAAGGATAGATTGGATAGGATAGGGATTGGTTAAGTGATTAGTTGGGGTGTGGGATGGGAGATAGATTGAAGGATATAGGATAAGATGGGGGGATAAGATATGCCCCTAGCTATGAGAGGGATTTATTGATAAGTGTGGTGTACCCCCAAGTGTGTGGAAAAAGTAAGGGATGGTGCCCCAACGGATTATAAAGTTGCCCCAGTCATAATGATGATGAGTTAAAGGAAGGAAAAGGGGGATATGATAAAGCAATAGGATCATTGATTTCCCATGGATGATGGATGCAAAAGGATGTGGATGTAAAGGATGGATGGTTTGTAATGGATGATGAACAAAAGATGAGCTTAAAATCACATGTTGTAAAATAAAAGTAGGACTAAAACAAGAGTGTGACCAAGGTCTAAGCCATACTTGGCAACATACAAGCGTGATGTCTCTTCGAGATGAAGTGTGTGCAAAAGTGATAGTTAATTACCACTTGAAGTGAAGACTTAATGGGTAGTATGTGAAGACAAACTAGCCAATGTATAGGGAGTGATTAAGTCAAGTAGGTTGATGGAAGGTTAAGCCATGCATTGCTCCACTGCCAGCTAGGCATCCATAGCCTTGATGGAGATACATTTGATTCTTATCACACCATTGCTCTACTGACAACCATGCGTCCATAGCCCGGTTAGAGTTGCTGGAAACACCCCTAAAGAGAGTCTCGAGGTGGATTTTATTTGATTTTTTGAATTTTAATATGATTTTTTTAATCTTTTGTTTTTGATATTTTGATATTTTTATGATCCACTCTCTTAAGACCTATAGGGGTTAAGAATCACAAGTGGCTAGATGGGGGGATGGAGATGAGTGTAGTGATGACATTGGCGCAGTGTCATAAGATGCACCTAAGGGTCTTCACCACAAGTTAAGTAAGATGTGTGATTAAGTGATTGGATCTCTAAGATATGATCATTCTTAGATGTTGATAGTAAGGATAGCCCAAGGTCACACAAGTGCAATAAGTACTAATGAATTACATCATGTACGATTAATTCAATTAAGTATTTGTGAAGATGGAGTGAATTGGAATGAGGAAAGAACATCCATGTACAAAAGACAACCTAAATGCTCAATCCATTTTTAGATGTTTGGGATGTATAGGGGGATTAGAGGATTGAGGATTGGTAAGTTTTGATGGGATGGTCAAGAGAATTGGCGAGATCGGTTTTGATTGGGGATAAATGGTTATTATGGGATAAATGAATTATTTTACTTACTAGATTATGTTGACATTTTACATGTCTACAATAATAAGTAAGGTTCTAAGGATAGCTCATTATTTTGTACTTCTCTTATGAGTGAGACAAGTTTTTAAATAAGAATACAAAAAAATTAGAATGTATACGTAGATTTGTTTCTAAACAAATTAATTTGTGGATTTTTCCGCATTTAAATTTGTCTCTTGTTTTGAGAAGAGATATGTTTTTAGTGAGTTGTCGATGTTTCAACCTTTTCTTTCTTCTCGGCCATTAGAAATGTGATACTCTAAATTTTTTAGAAAATCAAGTTTTAACAAGTTTCATGACCCACTACAAGAGATGGATTACGACCCCATGTGTTGCCTTCAACATATCCATTACACCCTTTTGATACAATCCCAATGATTGCTAATTGTAGTCATTTTATTTAAAACTCCACATCTCAACACAACATCCTTTATATGTGCAACAAATTAAATGTTTTTATTTCAAAATATATGTATGAATTTATTCATTCAAGGATTATGAATGGGGACATTTTGATATCAAGACAATTTTTTATTCAATTAGCATTCTTTTATGTAGTATCTTCATAATTTAATAAAATAATTCACACCAAATGAATTTTGTTTTACGAGTTTATTAAGTGAATTTTTAATTCTTTTTATAAGGAGAATGGTCAACATTTAAAGGTTTTTACAATTGATCAATACATTCATGGTTTAATATGTGGTTTACCATTAAACATTGGTATTTAATGTTGGGTAGAAATGATAAGATTGAAATATTACATAGTAATATTCACTTAAGTAAATGGACTCGTGATTAACTATTTCCATAATTATGTGTAGAAGTCATGGGACCCATAAATCTAATTCAATAGATAGTAATGTGGGAGTGGTGAATATATTTTAGGTTGAGTTAGAATATTATGTGAAGGGAGACTTGTGTCTTATATATGTGTTTACTGTAGACACTTAATTTTGGTAGGAGATTAGTTAATTTTTTGGGTGTTAATGTATTTTTGTGTTTATTAATTATTCATTTAACTTAGGTTCTTATTAGTACATGTTCCCTTGTATTGTCATCCCTTATCTCATCTTTTTTATTTCACTATATGCACCTTATCAATTTATCTTCATGTTAGCCCCATTTATCTACATATCTATCATTCTCTTCCATTTGTATCTTTGTTTTATCTTCCTCACAATTTTCTCTCTTTTTGTTTATGGCTAGGTTTGATACTTTGATTAGTTTCATAAGATTCATACCATAAATATATCTATGCTTCAAGTCACAACTCTATAAAAGTGATCTCTTACATTTTTGGGCCCTTTTGACCCAAAATTTGGTTTCCTTGAGTTTTTCCCCTTTTTGATTGGTTTTCTTACCCATGGTGTATCATATTTCACACCAATAAGATCATAATTTTAATTCAAGAAGTCTTAAAATACTTAAGTGCATTATGCATTTAATGCACTCAACGACACATTTAATTTGTAAGGAGAAATTAATTATATGTGTGATGTTGTAGCTATAAGAACATAATCTATTCTATCTTTAAAGAGTTATCATGCTAAAATTCCACTTCAAGAATTTAGAGAATCATTCGAGCCTATACCAGTTGTTACATGCAATTGGAAAATAACGGTGAGACACTTGCATACACTAGATTAATTGTTAACTTGCATCAAGCTTAGTGTGCAATTTTATCGAATCACAAGGGGTTTGATTAAAAAATTAACTGGAACATCCAAAATCCCTAATTGATTACATATATGGAGGCCTATTAAATAGTCAAAGCATAGCTATATAGCAAGAACTGCAGAAACCACAAAGCTTATTCAAGGCTAAAGACAAGCCTACAACAAAAACCCCATAATATGAAAGTAAATAGTGTAACAAGCTCAACAAGCTCATTGACACATAAGATATAACTATTACAAACATATATTAGCTATTTATTCTAATACCCTCCCTTAATGACTAAATTGGAAACTACTCCAAGCTTATCTCTAAATTTTACAAATTTATCTTTTCTCAATGGTTTATTCATTACATAAGTTGGTTGTTTAGAGGTAAGACACTAATAAAGATGTATATCTTCATGATTAACCAACTGTTGGATGTAGTGGTAGTGAACTTGAATGTGTTTTGTTCTAGCATGAAAATAGATTCTTTACTAACTTTAGAACACTTTGATCATCTCAAAAGATAGGTGAAGGTGTGTTTATCAGAGACACTTAAAAATCAGTTGTGAGTGCAACTAGTGAGTTGATGTGGATTCATTACTATTTGAATCCACATCAACTCACTAGCTGCACTCACAACTAATTTTTATTTAAAGCTTTAATATATGATAAGGCAAGTGTGCTATGAAGCTTACTTTGCCATAAAATATGCATGAACCAAGAGTGGAGACATAACCTATGGTATACTTTCTACAATCAATCGATATTTCCCAATCTAAATCAACATACCATGTGAGATTAAAATGAACAAATTTATCATATAGAATGCTAAAGTCAAGAGTTCCTTTGAGATATATGAGAACATGTTTTAAATCTTACAAATGTTCTTCATGAGATTGAGACATGAAGCGAGAAAGATAACTTACTACAAAACATAAATCTAGTCTAGTAGTAGTAAGATAAATCAAACTACCTACTAATTTATAATATATTGCTTCATTGATTGATGGTGAATAAGTTTCAATTGAGAGTTTTTTCAGTAACTTACATATGTATACTTGTTGGACTGCAATCATAAATTCTAAATTTGACTTACAAGGATTTGACATATTTTGTTTGAGATATAAAAGTAATATAAATATAGTTATAACACCGCAAAAATTCTACACCTAAACAATATTGGAGTAGTCTTAGATCATAATTTCAAATGCAAAAAAAATGTCCGCATTTACCTTTTTAATCAAGTAAATGCTACTTATGATGATGACAAGATCATCAACAAAGACAACTAGAACAACTATTTCATCACCATCCAACTTATTATAGAGAGTAGAATCTGGATTACTTCTTTTAAAATCATACTCTCTAAGATATTTATCAGTTTTAACATATCAAGCTTGAGGAGCCTACTAAAGTCCATACAAGGACTTTACTAACCTACAAACCAAATGTTATTTTATAGGAATATCAAATCCTTGTGGTTGAACCATGTACACATATTCTTCTAAGTCTTCGTTAAGGAAAGCAATTTTGATATCCATCTGATATACATGCTAACCAAATTGAGAGGAAATAACAATAACCAACATGAATGTTACCATTTTTACTATAGGAGAAAAAGTTTCTTCATAGTCTACTCCTTCTTCCCATGTATATCCCTTATCAAAAACATGATCTTTATAATTATCTAAAGATCCATTTGATAAGTTTTACCTTATAAATCCATTTACAACTAATGGATTTCTCACCCTGAGGAAAATTAGAAAATTCCAAGTGTCATTTTTCATTAATGCATCATACTCGACCTTCATAGTAAATTCCAATTCAAGATTTCCTTTGGCTTAGATATAATTATTGGGTTCAAAAATTTGTGAAACAATTGAATTGAGAGTATAATTTAGCTATTCATCATGTTACGTTGCTTGTTTCCCAAATCTTGTGTACTATCCTTTTATGGTTGTTGGATATTCATCATCCTTCACATCTTTCAATGTGGTACAATACCAATTTGGTCTTTTATGTTGAATTATCTAATTTGAATGTGAATCACTATATTTTTCCATGGGACTAGAATTCTTTAGTTTATGCCTTTTTAAGTCATGTTCAATTTTAGTACTTGAATTTGATTCATAATCATCATCAATAGCTATCCATAGATTACTAATATCGGTGGGTTTTCCACCACTTGAGAAATATGGAATTTTCTCATCTATTGTTACATCTATACTTCTACCAACCTTAGTTGCAGAGATATCTAGTAGTTTATATGCTTTTGATTTAATAGCCCACAATTATTTACCTTTTCAACATCTAAACCACTTCTTTTTTCCTTAGGAATTAATACTATAGTGATAAAAAAACATAAAACGTTTACATCAAGATTTCTACTTGACCATGTGTCTGCAAGAGTGATGTTATGCACATCTTTACAAGGAATTCTATATAAGATGAAGACCACAATATTGACAAGTTCTATCTAGTACCAAAAAGGTACATTTATGCTTTACACTAAATATTTGAATGATTTCACCCTTTTTAATTTACTTGAATGTTTTATTTAACATGCATAAAAAGGATGAATAATGTTATAGGTGATTATTTTGATTTAATTAACTTCCAACATTAATTTCACAAATCAGAATAATGTTTTTCAAAGTGACGAGTGACCTAACAAATGTAAAAACATAATAGAGAGAAATCACTTAGTTGTTTATGTGTGGATTTATAGGAGTATGGGTGATTTGATTGTAGGAACATATAGATACAAAACTAGAAATACTTTGTCTCTGAAAATGTGATTTATAACTAAGTTTGGCTAAAAACCATACAACTCGACCAATAACATCATCGTACACTCCCGACGCTTTTGTATGGTCTTGGGACTTCTTGCAATACTGGGTCTATAACTTCCGAGTGCTTCACCCGTCTAGGAATATGTGTCATTATTTTTGGTCTTCTTCACTCGCCTTCATAATGACTATAAAATTTTATCAAAACCTCAAACCCTTGTAGTGTAAGGAGTTCTTGCAAAAAAAAATGTTAGTTAGGTTGTGGGAACCCATGTGCACCATTGACATCACCACTACTCCAAAGAGGGCTAAAACGAGATGTCATTCTCCTAACATGTGATATCTACCACAAAGTGTAATCGAATTTGACAACCGTGCTTCGAAAATGTCTTGCTTGAGTTTCACACTTGCTCAAATATTTAGGAAGGGCCACTTTTCTTGCTTGTATGATGAAAATGGAGACTCCTAAACCTGGAAGGAGACTTCAGGACCAGAGAGGGTTTTGGATTAATGGATGTGCATGATTTATTTCATTGTTTAGGGAGATTTAGGTGCCTTTAGTACTAACTTTTGCATGAGGAGTTCATAAAGTGCCATGCTTTTAAACTAAGTATGATTTACTTGCATTTATATGCTTCAAGGGAATTATGACATGAAATACTATCCAAAGGGGTGTTTTTTTTGTATTAAGGTGATGTAATTGAAATAAGTAATGTATAACATGTCAGTACAAAAGCGTACAATAGGATCGATATGTGGATTTTATAACCCGATCAAACCGGCAATTTTGACCAGAGAAAAAAAAACACATTTGGACTTTATGGGCCTAAGCATGGATGTTTCTAAGTGTATTTTATGTAATTATATTTCAGAAAAGGCTGAAAAAGAGGTGTGAAAAGATAAGTAAGTACATGAAGTGCTATCAAGGTGTGCTAAGAAAGAGTGAGGAGAGTGCATTTTTCCATACAAGTGTGTAATGTCAAGATTAGCAATGTCAAATGATATATTGCCAAATTTGAGTGTTTACATTCCCTCCCTTTAAGTATGAAATTGAAAATTACATGTTTAAAAGGAAAATATAGTTAAGTGTATAATCACACTTTTTATTTTATTATAGTAGCTTTTTCTTTTGTAGTGTCCCATTGTGTTTGTGTTGGCATGATCCAAGATGAAACCTGTAACATAGAGTGTTGTCAATGCCTAAGATAGGAAATTGAAATGTAACTCAAATGTAATGAAAGTAATGTAAAGAAATGTGCAACAATAAATCCAAAATAGATACAAACCATGAAAGGAATAAACATGTTTGTTTTGTATAGGGAATGTGCTATCATTTATCAGTGCCTTGGAGATTCTAGATTTACCAAATTTTGATGGATAATCGGGGTGATCTATCCCTAATTTTTTAGAGGAGAGTTCAATTCATTAGGTGTACAAACCCAACACATGAATGCTGAAGAGAAGAATAAAAAATGAGGATTTGAAGCACCCCAGTAAAGGAAGAAGACCATGTATCAAAGTTATTCAACAACTATGATATATTCCCTTTAAGTGCAAGAGGATAAGAAGGATTGACTATGAAAAACATATCCTCTTCAATACCTTCCATAACCCCACATAAAAACCGCATATATAGGACAAATTTTTTAAATTAGGACACACAATAGAAAAGAGAATAAGTTCCCCCATACTCTTCCCATGTGCCACACAACTGAGTATAAATTGAGTAGAACTAATGCATGTTGAAATCTGACTAGAGAAAGGATACCCATGCCCCTAATGTGCCAAAACTAAAACTAAAACTGAGTACCATGGAGGAGAGAGATTGAAATACTTCTTGCTTCCTGAATCTATGCCAAATTGAGTCAATTTGAGTCTAAAACCATATGAAAATCATGTGTCAATGGTGAAAAATATGAAGTTGTTAAGAAATCTAGAGAAAATTCCCTAGACAAACTATATAGTCGTCGAACCGTCCTTACTATCCTCGACTAGTTTGTACATTTCTAAACATGTGTATATTTTTATGCATTTCTATGCTGAGTCCATTTTTAGTCATTTATGTCTATATCTCGCATAATATGTGCCCATAAAAATGTATGTGTTTGTTGGTAATATAGAATAAACCTAGGATGTTTTCCCACTTTTTAAGGCACGTGCGATGAATTATGTGAGCACGTGACTCAAAGTAAAATATGTATGCCCATGCCTAATCATCTGAGAAGCTTTGTATAACCTCTAAAATACTGATGCAATGGCCACCAATAAGAAATCAGATCTACAAGGGGATATGCACGATAAAGACCATAACACAAAGCAAGAGAAATAATAGTAAAAACATGATAACCACACCGGTTTGATGCATCAAAACAATAATAGCAACAATAGTAAACTATGTGTCATTAGAAAACAAGTGCATACAAATTTAGGAGAAAGTGTAAACATATCAAATAATGTCACACAAAATGTGAAGTGCTTGTAAACATGGGACACCCACAGAGTCGTAAGATAATAAAGGCTATTGAGCCAAAAATACAAAATGTGCAACCACACACAAAACATTATGCCACAAACATGGGACACCCATGATGTCACAAGAAAATCAAGGCCATTAGGCCAAAAATATAGTAGCAAACAAGCATGCATACACAACTAGAAAATATGTATGAAAATCAAGTGTATCTAAATGTGATGAAAAACACATAACATATGATAAAAAAAACCAGTGAAGCAATAATTATAAGTGTTGCACAAAACACACGTGTTAGTCCAAAAGATAATAAATACATAATATAAATATATATATATATATATATATATATATATATATATATATATATAACCAAGCGTAATGAGGATAGAAAGCAACTATAATGGAAATATCACCTGGATATAATGTACAAAAGTAGATGCCCATAGAGGTTAGAAATCTAGGTAAAGGTCGTCAACACCTACCATTGTGTATCACTCATGTATGTCATGTATCATGCTCAATATACCATGTGAACGTATGCATGTAAATAAGAAATAATACCTATCAAACCAAAGGAATAAACAATATGTATAATGTGAAGTGCAAAAATGTGTACCATAGAAACATGTCCTAATTTTGTATTTTTACAAATGTTTATTTTTGTATTTTGAAAATACTTAAGTGTTTTTTTATTTTAGACCCCCTAAGGGCATAAATGAAAACCTACTCTCCAAAGAGAAGGAAGGGTGATCTAATAATGCATGTAGGGATGGGAATATATAGATGTTTAGTACTTTTAATGAATAGAGAGTATGCAAACCGAGATGGGAAGCAAGGTTCCCCCAAAAGTGTGTGTGTGTGTGTGTGTGTGCAAAGTGAGGTTCAAGTGTGTAATTTATACCTCAACAAAGATCAAGATGAACCTATAAATATAGTGTGTCATCGGGAAACAAGGGGGAAGTAGGATTCCCTTAGTATCGGAGGAGTCATATAGTTGTGCATATGGATGATATAAGGTGAATGTACTAGGTAGAAGCATGGGTTATAACATTAGACTTATAGATCTAGCAAGGAAAAATCCTGATTTAGACTATGAATTTAGTGATATGGGAAAAATGTTTGTTGACATGAGAAGGGATTTTAGATTGATCACTAATGCAAAAACTCTGGGCCATCATTGGTGAGGAAAGAATCATCAATATCAAAGAGAGGAATAGCAAATTCCTCTGTATATTCTCTCTTGCGTAACATGGTACTATCTTGTATATTTTCCTTCATATTATCATCATTGGGGATGTGAGTTGCGGTGAGAGATAATTTTGTGGAAGTGAAATTTGGATTAAGCCGACTGTGCCTATTCCTATAGAAATATACATATCATCATAACCATCATCTTTAATTGCATTTAAAGCATCTCGGACATAGGTAGTAAATGCCACATGATGAGTAATTAATGCATAAACAAGATAATTTGTATGTGTGATAGAATTAGTATCACAATCAATATCATCATTGAGATCAAAGTTTGTGTCGGTTCGTGGTGGAGAATGTGAGATATCAATAGAATCCATTAGTATGGTGCCCCTTGATTAGGCTTGTGTATGCTCAAAGTAGTTGGAGGTGTTGTGTAATTAGACAAGCTCAACCGGTATTTCTACCATTTTTTTGTACAATATGATGACATGCTTCATGTATTAATGGTGGTATTGTGTTCAAATCCTATTTGTGATGAGATGATTCATGTTGTATTTCCAGAGGTGTATCAGTCAAGATCAAAGTATTCTCATGAGAGATATGAGTTATATCCTTTTGTTTCCATTGAGACTGTTGGTGCTCAATCCAACTCCTTAGATCGAGCTAGTATTTTACATAGACTTTCCTTAAATGTAATTGTTCTGTGTGCCTCGTATTGCTCATCGTGCTTCAAAGTTCATTCTGAGTAAGGTAGAAGTATCAAATTGTAATAAATTTCATGCCTTGGTGAAATAAGAGAAAGGATTCAATAGAAATGTCGAAGGACTAGTCTAATGGACTGGTTAATAGTGTTATAAAATCTTCGATTACGGGTGATCGGGACTATGTCTACATCTTTTGCAAATAACCTATAATCGGCACTCGAATTACTCATTTGCTCCAAAATCTAAAGCTTCGAGACTCAAAAGCATACAACCCGACCACAAAAGTATAACGCTACAAGATCAAGTTAAATAACTCATTTTAAAATGGACTTAGCGGTTTTAAAAATCATGGGACATTTAAATGGCCATCAAAGATCTACATCGTAGAGTAATTCAAATGCCCATGAAGCAGGAGGCATGGAGAGATTCTAGGCCTCTCTAAGCCGTTCAAGTTTTGCGGACTTCAAGTCTATGGAATTTACCAATTTCATAAAGCTTCTGTCCGAGTAGTCCGGAAGGTCAAGGGAAAATACGTGGAAACATTTCAATGAAGACAATGAAGAAGTATGCCTAGATAAAATTTACAATGTGAAGGCCTTACCCCTGCAACCAATGAAAGACAAACACGAAAGCAAGAGATCCCGACACTGCAAAATCCAAAATTAACGTGGAGCTTTCTCATTTTTCTATGCTTCACACCCTAAAAGGGCTAACATTACAAGAAGCATGGAGATTTCTCATTGGCTTACGTTTCACAACAAACAATCAAGGTCATCTAAAAGTTTGAATTGTGAGGAGCATGGATCTTTCTCATTGGCTCACATTTCATGGAAATCAATTAAGGTTATCGATAGTCTCAAAATATGAAAAAGTGTGGAGCTTTCTCATTGGCTTATGTTTCACGACAATTAGTCACAATTATCATAAGTCTCAAACTGCAAAGGAGCGTGGAGCTTTTTCATTGGATCATGTTTCGTGGTAGGTAGTTAAGTAAAATAATAGTCTAAATTGTGAAGCAAGTGTGGAGATTTTTCATTGGCTCATGTTTCACATGGTGGGTACAAGTAAAAGAAAAGACTGACATTGTGAAAATGTGGAACTTCCTCATTGGCTCACGTTTCGCAGAGGGAAATCAAGTAAAAGAACAATCCCGAATTGCAAAGGAGAGTGAAATTTTATTATTTTCTCACATTTTGTAGACAAAGGAAATTCCTGAAGCCAATTAAAAGCTATCACGTGTCACTCTCATGTTCATCTCGACATGCAAAACTTCAAATGGCCATAACTTTTGATCTAGAGCTCCAAATCATGCAAAATTGGTCTCGTTGGAAAGGTCTCCTCGAGCCCTTAAATTTAGAATCATTTGATTTAGGAATTGATGGAGTTTGAAAATAAAAATGATAAAATAAAAATGCATATATGTATCGTAGTATCAACTAACTATTTTTACATATGTGGCAGTGAAGGCATGGAATCAATCCCAAAATGCTAATAGAAAATTAAATATTTTCAGTTAGACAAGTTACATTCCTGCTCTAATAAAAAGATCTTTCTTTGTGAACAAAGAGAAGATTCACTTGTTGTTTTAGGGGAAAATCGAATTGTAATAATTCATCAGAATTGTATAAATATGGGGGCTTGTCCTCATATCAAAAGGAGTTAGTTTTGGTATTCTGATCAAAGGGGCTTAGTCTTTCTATTTCTAAAAAGGTCGAGAGATAAAATTATGAATAGTGCATGTTTCCTTTGTGAAATACATATAGATTTCCATTTCCCATACTTCTTTGTCAAGGTGGTTACAATGTACAACCATTAACAAACTTCCAAAGCATTCTCTTGATGTTCCCTTGTTAATAAAATCAAGATCTGAATGAAATATGTTCTTTTTTAGTGTAATTTTTGTGTTTTGAGTTTTATATGTCAAATTTTCAATTGATGAGTTATATTTTCTGCTACAATCTTGTGTTTATTTTTTCTCTTTTTCTTACACTAGATCTTTCCTTAATGGTTGTGCTTTGGTCATTAGCTCAATATTGTGCTATGAGCATTTACTCTGTAATATTGGATGTAATTGTAAAATCCTTACTCTAACCATTTTATGTTGAGAGATTTTTGTTAGCCTTTGAGTGTATCTTGGGCGTACGAGGAAGAAGCAATAAAAAAGTTATTACAAGGCTTGCATGAGCTCTTGTGTCAATTATTTTAGAGATTGTGCTGAAACTTTGCATCTGTTGAGTATTAATGAATGCAAATCTTTCTTTGTAGAAATTGTCACTACTTAATCCAGTTTTCTATACTTTCCAAAATTACAGGGCTACTCTAAGTGTTAAATGCTCTATTACAAGGAATCTCTCATCCTATAATCCCCCTTTGTGAAGTTACAAATACCATAATTGATCCCACCCCTCATATTAACTTCCATTTGTCCATTTACTACTTTGTTTCTCTAAATATCACTGAAGGTGCCTTCTATCCTTAATTCTATTATCTAGAGAATGCAAGAACAACGAAATCCTAAATCCTACTGTCTATAGTAACATGTGTCTGTATAGTAAGCATATACAACATATTTTGTGACAACTCATGAGAGTGAGTGTTGTATTCATGGCCATGTTTATCCTAGATTGATCCATCATTTGACAAAGTCAAGAGGAAAAAAGAATTCATCTCCCTCCTCTACATTCAAGTTACACCATAGGTCCTCTCACCCTAGTTTAAGGCAGGACCAAAAGTAGCAAGAAAATTCCATCTCCTCTATATGTGCCCCTCAATCATCCTAAGGCTTGATCCTAAGGAAAGTGTTAGACCCATCCCTAGCTACAAAACAACATACCACCCAATCTACCACCATCCAAGCATTCCCCCTTCCCTAAAGAATTGTTTTCTGCAGACCACCATGGGGTGCAAATTTGAGGACCAACAAAGACTTTAGGACTTGAGATAATTACATAGGATAATGTTGTATATGAAAGGATATAAACCCTTTATGTTCAAGTTGTTGGATGCATCATTGTAGAGAATAGGAATCATTGCCACGATGTCCATTAATGTCATGATAGTTACAAAATGGTTGACCTTTGAAGTTTGTAATATGATAGGGGATGGTAATGAGTAGGTAACAAATTGATTAACCTCTTATCTAGTAACTCATATTAGATATCATGTTATTCAACATTTTTGGCAAACCAAAAAGGTTCTTTTGATTGTGGTTGCCTTAATATTTGAGATTAATTGTGTGGAACATACACATTGTTACCTCTAGGTAGGAATTAAAGTTCACTTGTATAAGCACATGCAATGGACACAAAAATTTATCGCGTTGCACATATTTGGCCTTAGAAATATCATGATGAATGGAAAGAGAACTAATATGTGCATTGGAAGTATCCTTGAGATGTTGTATCTCATCCTTGAGAGATGTAATTGTAGTATTCATAGCTTGAAATTTATCTTGAAAAGCATGGTGTAAATATTGAATAGACTCTAAGATAGCCTTATGGAATGTGTCATCATTACTAATGGATGGAGATGAAATACGACTCAAGATTGAATTCACATGAGAAGGTAGTGTATTATTAGGAGCTTGATTTTTTACACTAGTTTTATGAGAGTATCTCTACATGTTGGGTGGAGCATTGAATTAAATGATACAATGATACTTATGAAATTGGGGCATGGGCCATGATGGAAGAAAAAAGGATGTAAGAAACTCCCATTAGATATGATAGAATACCGATCAACATATGAAGGGTTGACAATCGAGAGACCATAGAGATAAATTTGAAAATTAGTTTAAGGTGAAGTAAGAGGATGAAATCGGAATGGAATCAATACAATTTTTTATATATTTGAAGAAGAATCCCTAGGAAACTAGGGTTTGATCACGAGTCGGGATCACCGAATAATTTCAACATTTTTTATTTAAGAATATTTCAATTAACATGCATAAAAGGATGAGTAATGTTACAGATTATTATAATTAATTAACTTCTAACATTAGTTTCAAAAGCATAATAACAGTTTTCAAAGTGACGAGTGACATAACAAATGTCAAAACATAAGAGAGAGTGCATTTAGATTATTCTTTGTGGATTTGGAGGAGTGTGAGTGATCTTAGTGTAAGAACAAGAATATATGGAATTGGAAATGCTTCGCCTCTCGAAATATGATCTCGAATCGAGCTTGGACAAAATCATACAACTACCAATCAAAGGTCTATATGATCTTGACCCTTCTATATGGTCTTGGACCTACTTGAAATCAAGACCTAGAACTTATTTAGTGATTTTCCTACCTAGGAATGTGTGTCACTTTATGTTGATTTCCTTCACTCACCTTCAAAATGACTTTATAAACTTTTCTCAAACCCTTAAACCATTATATTATAAGAAGGGGTTCCTGCAAAACAAATTTAGTTGGGTCAGGAAACCCCTATGCACTTCGATGTCTCCATTACTCCGAAGAGGGATAAAACCAAACTCTATTCTTCTAGCATGTAATATCTACCATATTGCAATCAAAATTTGACAATTGTGCTTTGAAAATGCCTTTCTTAAGTTTCACACTTTCTCAAATGTTTAGGAAGGGTCACTTTTCTTACTTGTATGATGAAAATGGAGACTCCTAAACCTAGAAGAATAGTTAAAAATAGTAAAGGGTTCTTCCTAATGGATGTTCCTGAGTTATTTCATTGTTTAGGGAGCTTTAGGTGCCTTTAGTGCTAGATTTTACATGAGGAGTTCATAAAGTGCCAAGTTTTTAAAATGAGGTATGATTTACTTGCTTATATATACTTTTGACGGGTGTTATGACATGAAAGGATGACCAAAGGGGTGTGTTTGTTCATATAAAGGTGATGGAATTGAAATAAGTAATGCACAACATGTCGGTCCAAAACCATACAATAGGGTCAATATGTAGATTTTCACAACCTAACCAAGATTGGAGCTTTTGGACAGGAGAGAGAAAAACACATTTTGACTTTACGGCCTAACCATGGATGCTTATAGATTTATTTTGTGCAAAAAAATTCAAAATTGTCGACGTAGAGGTGTGCAAAGATAAACAAGTATATGAAGTGCTATTAGGATGTGCTAAACAAGAGTGAGGAGAGTGCATTTATCCATACAAGTGTGCAATTCTACGATTAGCAAAGTCAAAGGATAGTTTGTCAAATTTGATTGCCTATACTAGATATCCCCATAATAATACTATTCCTTCATTCTATAACTCCATTTTTTTGTGAAGTGCAAGGAGTTCTATATTGTTTGTGTATACCTTCTTGTGTATAGTAATTTTTGATTTTTTTGAGAGGAACTCGCCTCCATTGTCGGATTTGAGTGTTTTAACTTATTTATCCGATTAATTTTCAACCAATCATTTCCACGCAACATGTTATCACTAAAAAGTGTACCGAAAACTAATCAACCCTTTCACCTAACACAAAAGGTCAAGTTGGAATTAGACTAGTTTAATCATGAGAAAACTTAAGGATAACTTAAGCATGGGTAGTTTAAATATAGGTTAATTGTAGACAAAATGAACCTAAGATTATGGAGTAATTTCTATCTTCTATAACAAAAAAGAATATACAAAAACAACAAAGAAAAAATAATTAACAAACAAGAAAAATTAACAAAACAAGACCATTTATCACTAAGTCCAATAAACAATGAGATCATTTAAGCAATGCAATAATATCATTTATTAAAAGGTTTATTAAACAATGAAATCACTTATCAATAGGACCAAATTATTTGTCCAAGAAATATTATCAAACCCTTATCTAACAAAGTGAAGTCTATTAATGAGACAACCTCTTGAAAGGGTGAATCAAGTAAGTGATAATTTATTCATGATCTCATAATGTATTTCATTGATCACGTAATGCAACTTAGCCTTGAAAAATGAAATTAAACAAATCATACAAAGTGTACATATGAACATATTATTCACAAAATATGGCACATTTACACAGTCTTTGAGACCAAATGAAAGGTAAATAAATTAATGAGAAACAAATTTGTAACATAGAAAGTACAATGATTGTCAAGACAATATCTAACAAGAGTTATGATCAAATCAAAATGCTAACATGGCTATCAATCTAAAAATATATTAAGATTGAGTAAAATGAATTTCACAAAGACATACTCGTGATATGACACATCAAAATTTGCAATCAATTTTATATAAGATACATAATAACTAAATTATATAATCAATCAAATAACATTATAACTAGGTATACATGTTGTATCATATGTTATACTAAAAACCTCAAAACAATAAAGCATCATAACACCAGTAAAATCAATTATCTCATAAGATCATTTGCAAAGAAAAAAATCTCTTATGAAATAATCTTCAAATACTTCCGATATCCCTTCAAAATGTGTCTTCCAAGTCCTTTTATAATCCTCTTTTGTGAAAAATCAGTTACAACTGATTTGTCCTCAAGTTTTAAATTAAATTTTATATTATAAACATTATGCTCACATCAAAATTAAACTCAACTTTATAATATAAAATAGGAAAGACTCAATATTTTCTATGTCATCTCTATCTCCTCCTACTCCTCCATACCACTACCATCTTGTGGATCTCTCATCTATGGAGTCACCCATACTACATTCCCTCTCAACCCATACACTACCCACCATGTATCAAAGTCTTATGTGGTACCCACATCATTCCCTCCAACAAGATCTACCGGCATCATCCTCGTCACTTATCACCTCATACACCGACACTAGTCAACCATATGCACCCAATCATGAGTATCTAACTAGCTCTAGTGGCAATACCCTCGGCGTAACCTAAACTACTTCATCACGCGGCCATACCGAACTAGTTATGTCTCTCATGTCCACCTCCCAATGACCCATTTCACCCTCCATACTCATCACAACTAAATTGCATCCTCTCGCCATACCAAAATCCCCTTCACCTCCCTAAAAGGCCTCCATATAATTATTAGGAAATAAGGGATAAAATATGTGGAACAATCCCACATAGAATCGCAATAATAGAAACTAATATGCATAAAAATTACAAATCTGAAATAAAAGTGTAGAAAATAAAAGAACACAATATAGAGACATTATTTAATGTGGTTCACCCAATTTGGGCTACATCCACCAAGAATCACTTGCTTAGATTTTTATTACAAGCCACCTCTTTCTCTCAATACAATACCTAACTTTATTTGGAGCTATGCTCAACAAACCCTACCGAATTCACACCAAATCACACACATCTACAATGATTTGTCTTCCTTATAAAAATCCTAAAAGCACATCCATATGAAACAACTTAAGCAATTTTACAATACCGTGGGTACCAAAATCATGGGCCAAAACCGCCCCATAAACCTATGGGTCAAAAATCCCGCACATATGAGAAGAGCATGTTTCCCGAGATGTTGGGCATGTTTTTAAAAACAAAAAATTTCTTGGGGACTCGCACTCCTAAACTCCAAAGAAGAAAATTATGGAGAGTGTATAATACTTTTAGTGTATAGTCTTCAACACTTCCACACATGAAAATAGGCTCCACAACATAACAATATCCCACTTGGAGACTAGTTTTCCTTTGAGCAAGCTTCTCAACCCTTCACACATGCCGCTTATGAAGACCAACCAAAGATGAACATAACTTCAATTTATCCATCAGTGACTACCTTGGTCATCATGTCTGCAGGATCCTAACCGGTATGAATCTTCTTCAGCTTCAAATTCTCTTCCTCTAAAGTTGTAATAATGAAATGGCACCTTAATTATATATGCTTCATCTTAGAGTGGAAAACAAAGTTATTAGCTAGGTGTATAACACTTTGACTATCACTATGTAGCTTTCATTCTTCCTACTTATGCCCCAACTCCTCAAGAAATTATTGTAACCAAATCATCTGTTTTTTTCCTTTGTGGTAGCACATACTCCAAACCTTATGTAGTTGAAAAAGCCACAAAAAGTCTCGTAGTTGTGAAATCCAACTCACTATTGTCCCACCTATAGTGAAAATATAACTCGTCATGCTCCTCATGTTGTCTACATATCCAACCATATCTCGAATCTATACAACTACACAAAGTGGTGTCCAATCTCATCAGTAGCACAAAATTATCCCCATGGTCCCTCTCAAGTACCAAAGGATCCACTTTATTGTATGGAAATGATATTTACCTAGATCACTCATAAATCTACTCACATATCCAACTGCATGGGCAATATCAGGCCTAAAGCACACCATTGCATACATCAAACTGCCAAGCCACGATGATCAAGGTACCTTAGACATATGGTTTCTCTCCTTCTCTGTCTTGGGACACAACTCCTTTGATAACTTGAAATGGCCTCACAAAGGAGTCCCAACTGGTTTTAACATCCCTGCATATTAAACCTCTCCAAGACCTTTTAATGTACTCTTCCTAAGATAAAGTAAACTTTACTTCCTTCCTATCTTGAGATATCCTCATACCAAGGATTTGATTGGCTGCCCCAAAATCCTTCATAAAGAAAGGAGTCGTTTAGCTACTTCTTGAGTACTTTTATTTCCCGCATGTTTTTACCTTGCAACCAACATTTCATCCACATATAAGCACAAAATAATATAACTACCATCTTGAAATTTCTTTATATACACGCATAGGTCAAAATGGCATCTAATATAACTTTGCTCCATCATGAAGCTATCAAATTTCTTATACCATTGACGTGGAGCTTGTTTCAGGCCATACAAGTTCTTCTTCGCACACCATCTCCTATTTACCTTTGAGCTCATAGCCCTCAGGTTGCTGCATATATTGGTCCTCCTCCAAATCACCATAGAGGAATGCAATCTTTATACATCTATTTTCTCTAAGTGTAAGTCTTCAATGCTGCCACTATTCCAAGAATGAGCTCTAATAGAAGTCATTTTTACTACAAGAAAAAATATCATCAAAATCTATACCTTTTTTCTCAAAAATCCCTTGACCACCAACGTGGCCTTATATATTTTCTTGCCTCCTTCTTTAAATTTTTACACCCACTTGTTTTGCAATTCTCTTTTCCTTCGGTAGCTTCACTAAATCCCAAGTCTAGTTCTCCATGAGATACCGTGTTCCTCATCCATGGATTGCTCCCACTTCTTCTTGGCATCTACCCGCATTGCTTCATCAAAGCTCTTTGGCTCTCCACCGTCAGGTGAGTAATAAATAATAAATAAGAGAAAAATGTTTAGGTGCTCTTCTTTCCCTAGAAGACCTCAATTATAGGAGTTTCGGGTTTTTTTGCATAGGTTTCCCGAATTGATCCATGTGTCACTTTCCCATCCATAAGATCCTTTACCACTACATATTTTCCTAGATTCTTCCCCGATTTCCTACAATTGTTGCTCATACATAAATTTCTCATTAAATACCACATCCCTAGATTAAATGATTTTCTTTTCCTTAATACTCCAACATTTATATCCAAATTCATCACCACCATAACCAATGGAATTACATTTTTCTCATAAGGTTAGACCAAACGAGTTGTACACACACACACATTTAAAACTAAAGCATACAAGCAATAAACACATAAATAACCAATAGAAGAAAATACACAAGATATAACGTGGTTCACCTAGTGTGGGCTACGTCCACCAAGAAATAACCAATATATTATTCCATAGGTTGTATAATTGAAGATCTATAATCTTCCACACCTTACACGATGTACAATATTTTTCCTCTCATAAGCTTCTCTAAGCTCTCACCAAGAATTCCTTCTTACAATTCTCCCAATCTAACCTCTAATCCTAGTTTCTTAGCTTATATAAGCCTATACAAACTTAGGCATTCCATTCATTTACAACCATTAGATCAACTTTATAACAAATATTAGATCTAATTCCTGTGACTTAAATATAAACAATCACGCAGAGTAACCAATGCCGCTACCTAACCGATGTCGGTGTGTCCCAATTAATGTCAGTTAGTATGATAGGTGACTAACACCGGTCATCCAACCGATGCTAGCTACTGTGTAAACCTGCAAGTTGTAAATAAACTCTTTTATGAAGAAATTCAGCTCCATAATCTCAACAATCTCACACTTGGAGATAGATTTCTGCACTATCATGCATATCTCCATCCTTGGTTCCTCTCTGGCTTTATTTTTTACTCTTTAAGTCTCAAACTCAAAGACCAATAGAAGTGGAGTGTAGCTCCAACTTATCCTTTACCAATGGATTTATTAGCATATCCACAAGGTTCTCATTCGTATGAATTTTCTCTAACTTTAGCTGCCCATCCTCCAAAACTTTCCATATGAAGTGATATCTCAACTAAATGTGTTTTGTTCTTGAATGAAAATGTTGAGTTCTTTTCCAAATGAATTGCACTTTGACTATCACTATACAATCTACAATCCTCTTGATCCTTTCCCAACTCTTCCATGAACCTACTCATCCATATCATCTCTTTGCTAGCCTCTGTAGCTACACAACATACGATCTCTATGATAGACAAGGCCACAACCTTCTGCAATCTCAAAATCCAGCTAATTGTCATCCCACCTATTATGAATACATATCCAATGGTGCTTCTCCTACCATCCAAATCTCTAGCCATATCTGAATCAACATAGCCCCGTAAAGTAGTATCTGACCCTCCATAACATAACTACATGTCGGATGTCCCTCTCAAATACCTAAGAATCCATTGGACTACTTTCCAATGCTCTTTACCTGGATTGGCCATAAATCTTCTCACAACTCCCACTTCCTGTGCAATGTCTAGTCTGGTACAAACCATAGCATACATAAGACTTCCAACTGCTAAAGCATATGGAACTCAGTGCCATGTACTTGACCTCCTCATGTGATGTAGGACACTGATCTTTGCTCAATTTAAAGTGTCCAGCCATAGGTGTACCTACAGGTTTTGCATCCTGCATTTTAAATCTTTTCAACACCTTATTGATATAATCCTCCTGAGACAAATACAATTTTCTGTTCTTCTGTCTCTAAGAATTTTCATGCCAAGGATTTTCTTTGCAACTCCCAAATCCTTCATTGCAAATGTGTGAGCTAATTTTTCTTTAAGCTCACCAATGTCCTGCATACTAGATCTTGTAATAAGCATATCATCCACATACAAAAAAAATAATATAGCTCCCATTTTCAAGCTTCTTGAAATAAACACAATGGTCAGATCCACATCTCATATAACCATGATCATGCATAAAATTTTCAAACCTCATATACCATTTCCTTGGAGCTTGTTTGAGCCCATACAAGCTCTTTTTCAACTTGCACACATGTTTCTCCTTACCCTTGACTTCATAACTAAGCGGCTGATTCATATAGATCTCCTCCTCCAAATCACCATGAAGGAAATTCTCTTAACATCAAGTCTATTCTAAATGTAAATCTTCTACTACAACTAAACTCGAACAATACATATGGAAGTCATTTTAATGACGGAGAGAAAATATCTCACCAAAATCAATACCGGGTTTTGTGCAAACCCTTTTACCACAAGCCTTACTTTGTATCATTTTTGTCCACCCTCTTCCTCCTTGATCCTATAACCCCACTTGTTCTAAATGTCCTCTTACTTGCTGGAAACTTGACCAAATATCATGTTTGGTTCTATTTCAAGGAATTCATCTCCTCATCCATGTCAAGATCCCATCAACATGGGTATCTTGTCACGCATTACTTCTTAAAAAAAAAATCGATTCACCACTATCAGTCAATAAAAGATAAAATAATGAAGGAGTAAATATTTTTGGAGGTTTACTTACTCTTTGAGACCTTCTTACAGAAATTTGGGGTGTCTTGAGGCTCATTCTGGACCTCCTGGACATTCGTGTCCAAATCTAACAGGGGCGATGACCGACATTAGTCACCTATAACCGACGCTGGTTCCTCAGTAGCCAACATCAATTCACCCAATTGATGTCGATCCTATGAAGCCGATGTCATTTCACCCAACGAACGTCTTCTTGCTCTAGTCGACACCGTCACCTTGACCGATGCCAGTGTCTCTGTGGATTTTTGTTTTAAATCTAAGAATGCACTTTTCTCAACAAACTCTTCACCCGGTTCATTCTTGGGTACCAAAACCTGATCCTTGTACATTCTCTTTTCATTCCAATCAATGTTATGACTCCTAACAATCTTAACATCTTCTAAATCCCAAAACCAGAATCTGAAATCATCATAACCATAACCAATGAAAGTGCATCTCTTGGATTTAGCATCCAACTTCTTCCTATTTTCTTTATCAACATGCACAAAATATTCTGAACCAAATACTCTAAGAAAAGAAAGATCTACCTCTTTTCTAGTCCATGCTTCTTCTAGTATTCCACCATTTAGTGCACTTGAGGGGCCACGGTTGATCAAATATACTTGTTGTATCTATTGCTTCTACCCAAAACTACAAGGGTAATCCAACATGTATCCTCATGCTTCTAACACATTCCATAATAGTTTTGTTCATTCTTTCTAGCCACTCCATTCTCCTGTGGAGTTCTAGGAACCGTTCTTTCTCTATATTCCATTCACTGAATAGTAATCATTGAAAACCTTGCTACAAAGTACTCACCACCATTGTCAGATCTAAGGCACTTCAACTTCAAATTAGTTTGATTTTCTATAAGGTCTTTCCATCTTTTAAATGTTTCAAAAACATCATATTTACGTTTAATACAATAAACCCATACCTTTCTTGTGGCATCATCAATGAAAGTCACATAGTATTGAGATCCTCCATGAGAAGCTACCCGGGCCGGCACCCACACATCTTAGTGCATAAGCTCCAATTTCTGCTCCTTATTTGTTGACTCAACTTTAAGAAACCTCACTTTCTTTTGCTTTCCAAATATGCAATGCTCAAAGAAATCAAATCTACATCTTTCAAATCTGATAACTTACCTTTTGAATTTAATATTTGCATTCCCTTTTAACTTACTCATATGGCCTAACCGATTATGCCACATGTTTGCATCTGAATCTAAAGTAGACAAAGTAGAGAAGGAATCGGTAATACATGTAGACAAATAAAATGTTCCTACCTTCTTGCCTCTTGCAACAACAAGAGCTCATTTGGAAACTTTTGAATCAATTGTTAATGTAATGTATGCATCCATCTTCACCTAGTTGTCCTACAGAAATTAGATTTCTTCCGAGGCTTACCACATGCCTCACATATTTCAATATCCATGTATTTCCATTCTACAATTTAAGATGAACTTCATCTTTACCAGTAATCATGCATGGTTCATCATCTCCTAAATAAACATGCCCAAAATTACCTTGACATAATTTATGAAGTAACCCTTATTAGGGGTAGCAAAGAAAGAAGCTCCTAAATCTAAAACCCATGATTAAATTTTATTATCGGGAGAGAATAAGGGCATCTTGCATTACCTCTGATGCTACATTTTCCTCTTTACTTTTCTTTCGTACATTCTCTTCATTTTCCTTGAACCAACAAATCCTTCTTTACATGTCCTTTCTTTCCACAATTCCAACGGGTTATTCCTCTACATTTAGATCTGCCACTCTTAGACTTTGATTTCTCATTACTCTTGCTCTTAGATCTCTACTTTTTCCTTCCTCTACTTTCTACATTCAAATCATTCCTAGATGATGATTCTCCTAAATTTTCCTATGTATTTCTTCATTTAGAATTATACCAATCACATCATCAAACTTTAAAATATTAGTAGCATATGTTGTATTACTAACAACCATTACCAAATTATCCCAACTATCTAGAAAAGAACACAAGAATAAAAATGATTTCACTTCATCCTTAAAAGGGATATTAACTGATTTTAATTGATTTACAATAGAACATAAATCATTCAAATGATTAGACACAAATCCACCTTCTTACATTTTAGAATTAAACAATTTCTTCATCAAATAAAATTTATTCGATGCACTTGGTTTTTCATATAAATTAGCTAAAGCTTTCATTAATTCTATCGTGGTTGTTGCTTCTATTATATTCAAAGCCACAGATGTTTCCAGGCTCAATCTTATAGATCCCAAAGCCTTTCTGTCAAGAATCTTCCATTCTTCATCAGTCATCTTTGCAGCCTTGCCTTCTCATCCAATGGTAAATATAGATCTCTAATACAGATAATCCTCCACCTGCATCTTCCATAGATGATAATTACGGCCTTCAAATTTCTCTACTTTGTATTTACTATCTTCTAGCCATTGTGTGCTCCCACTCAATTAGAAATCCTTGTGAGTAAATCTTTCAACACACACAACCCTCAAACAAAGCTTTGATACTAGTTGTTGGGGTTAGACCAAACCGGTTGTATAGATATATATTAGATTAAAGCATACAAGCAATAAACATGGAAATAACCAAAAAAGAAAATACACAAGATATAATGTGGTTCACCCAGTGTGGGCTACGTCCACCAAGAAACAACCAATATATTATTCTAGAGGTTGTATAATTGAAGATCTACAATCTTCCACACCTTACACAATGTATAGTAATTTTCCTCTCACAAGATTCTCTAAGCTCTCACCAAGAATTCCTTCTTACAATTCTCCCAATCTAACCTCTAACCCTAGTTTCCTAGCTTATATAAGCCTATACAAACTTAGGGCACTTTAGCCATTCATTTACAACCATTAGATCAACTTTATAACAAATATTAGATCTAATTCCCGTGACTTAAATATAAAAATCACACATAGGTAACCGATGTCGGTTACCATAACCAATGTCGGTTAGTATGATGGGTGACCGACGCGATCAACCAACCGATGTCGCCATCTGTGTAAACCCGTAAGTTGTAAATAAGCTCCTTTGTGAAGCAATTCAGCTCCACAATCTCAACATTTTCTGATTTAGCCTCTAGCTTAGTCTTACCAATCTTGTTTATATAGACAAACACCTCACATCTAAAGAATTTAAGAAATGAATAATAACTTTCTTACCATACCAAGCCTCAAGTATGCCTCCATCCAAGACACTTGAGGGTCCTTTATTTATCAAGTACATAGATGTGCTCACGAATTTTCCCAAAAAGAAAGAGGCAGTCCCACATTTAACCTCATGCCACTAGTACATTCTATTATTGTCATATTCATCCTTTTTGACACCCCTTTCTATTGTGGTGTTCCTAGAGCCATCTTTTTCCGTATGGATACCATTCTTAAAACAATAATAATCAAAATCATCACTACAATAATCCCTCCATTATTTGACCTAGACATTTTAGTTTAAGACTTGTTTCATTCTCTACTAAAGGATTTCCATTTAACAAAAGTGTTTAATACAAGAGATTTATTTCTAATACAATATACCCAAACTTTCCTTATCGCATCATTAATAAAAGTGACATAATAATTTGAACCCCAAGAGATGATACCTGAGCCAACCCCACACATCGAATGCACCAACTCTAACTTACTCTCTTTTCTTAGTAGGTTTAACCTTGAGAAACTTTACTCACTTTTGTTTCCCATACATGCAGTTTTTACATAACTCAAAACCTATTTTTGTATATCTAGGAAAATTCTCCTTTATGATCTACATGCCCTTATGGCTCATATGACCGAGCCTATAATGCCACATTGTTGTATTTGTGTCGAAGCCACTAGATTACAAACATTAGTGTTATCAATTGTTAAATACAAGGTTCCAACCTTCTTTCCTCTTGCCACCACAAGAGCACCCTTGTAACCTTCAAAGAGTCCACTATAAATATCACAAGACAACCATCATTTCCCAACAACCCCCGCCGATATTAAATTTTGTCTCAATGTAGGAACATGTATGACATCCTTTAATAGCCATATATTCCCATTATACATCTTAACTCTGAACAAAATATTTCCCAACTATGTTTCAAGGTCTCATCATCACCAAGAAAAACATACCCAAAATCCTCTTGAACATAATCAACAAAATAATCCTATGTGGAATAACATGGAAAGAAACCCTAAATCTAAAACCCGAGATTCAACAATATTATACAAAGAAAGAATCAAAGCATCGTGGAAAACATTTATTTGTTGCCACATTCACCTCCATGATTTCTTCCATGTTGTTTCTTCTTGTCCCAAAGCTCCCAACAATCCTTCTTTTGCGCATGTCCATACTCACTTTCCACGGTGCCAAAGATATCATCTTGCTTTTGGATTTTGACCTTTCATGATCTTTCAATTTTCCACGGCTTCCTCTATTCTTTTGCCTCCTTCTATTTTCCACCTTAAAATCATTCCCTCAAGTAGAAGATTCCTGGATCTTTTATTCGCATTTCCTCGCTTAGAATCACCCCTAAAACATCCTCACACTTCAACTTCTTCATCAAATTCTATTAGTAAAGTCCTAACTAGCATATTCACAACCTTATTAAAATCATTCAAATGTTATGCTACTGAACTATTCTAAGACATCCTCATATTAAACAACTTTTTCATTAAAAATATCTTGTTAGAGGTAAAGGGTTTTTCATATAACTTCCTAATGCATCCATAAGTTCTTTTGTAGTCTTTTCCTTTGAAACATTAAATAATACCAAAGATGTAAGACATAGACAGATTGTTCCAAGTGCCTTCCTATCCAACAAATCCCACTCCACATCCATCATTCTCAAGGGTTTGTGGAGAGTGTACAGGAATTTTAGTGTACATTCTTCAACACTTCCACACATGAAAACATACTCCACAACATAATAGGCTGACCTAGACATTCATTCATTTCCTCCAATGACATTTTTCTCAATTTGAATTTCTTTGTTACAATCCTAGTCGGCTTTACTCAAACCCCGACCAAAAAAATGTGGAGAGTGTATAATACCTTTAGTGTACAGATATTCAACACTTCCACACATGAAAACAAAGCTCCACAACATAACAATAATATCAACCAACTTCAAGATCACCAAAATCTACCGATAGTGATCCATCATACTCTCATAGGGCTTCTATCCGAACAACTCCTTATCCATCCTCCACCGTAGAAATAATGGTAACTCCACCGAGAACTTCTCATGGATAATAACCCACGCGGCATATCCATTGTTATATGCTTGTATTCCCACACCTCGCAAAGAAGACCCCATACTAAAACCTAGTTGAACTCACGAATATGTCTATGTCAAGTAGTGCCTACCCCCACATATACACTACACCACACTCTATAAGCTCCAAAGCACCTCACATAGCCCCCACCGTAATGTATACCTTCATGAATCTAGTAAAATGATATTGCAAATAATGTTGCATAGATATATCATCACTCATGTACATGCACCCCGATCATACAAATCATGATATCTAAATCCCCCACTCTCAATATCGATCCCATCTACTATGGACCCATATAATCTCCACAATATCCCATCTCGCATCATCAAATCCACCACCGAGACAACCTGCTCACCATTAATTAAAATATAGAATATCCTCCATACATTTTCCAAGTGATCATCATATCACTAGTCACCATATGAAATGTGTTTTTATCACTATTCTATCTCTCTAATAATGCTATCAATAAGCACATGTTAATATGCACTTTAAATCCATGTAATGTAAAACAACCCCACTCTCTAGTAAAAAATTCCATGTCTAACTATGTCATCTCTTTTAGGAATAAAACTAAGCTTAATTCATCATTAGTTGATATTTAAATAAATGTAATAAGTTAGTATTTAATTTAAATACTTTAAACTTATGTCAATAGGTATTAGTTATCCTTAGTTATTAGTTAACTAAGTGATAGTGTTCTCATCCCAATGTTTTTGGGATCATGTTCTATCTTGCATATTTTGTTCCCGGATGATTTCCATGAGGGGCAATAGGGCAATATGTTATTTCTACATATTTTCTCAGATTAGATGATTTGTTTCCATATATTGTGGATGAGATAGAAGTTGTCCAATATCTATAAATATTGCAGCTCTCTCATTTGTCTGTAATGCTTGATTTTGATATTAATAAAATACACAAGCACCGTCTTGTTTATGTGCAAAGCTTTTGTGTCAAATATTGTTTTCAAGTATTCATTGTCAAGATTTGGTATCAGAGTAATATTCTGATCCAAAGAGGAGTGTAGGAAGTTTTAGGGAAGTTTAGGGAGATCTGGAGAAATTACAGAGCTAGGAGGAGCCATAGATGCCCCCAGCCATTTCACAGCCCCTACCCAAATCCACACCTCGGTTCATGGTTGATTTGCAGTTGAAGAACACCTGGAGTGCAATCACAGGCCCTTGCAGACCTGGATGTAAATTTGTTGCAAAAGGTGACATTGTTTCATTCTCTGGTATTTTTTTTAATTACATGTACCTGCATTTTTAAAAATTGGAAGCATTTTAAAATATATATATATAATATTTTTGTATTATGGGGACCCAATATTTTCAAGCTCCCCACATAAATTCTACTTCCTCTTCTTTGTGCTCTATCTTTTCATATATCTGGCAAGAGAATTCTACGTGCCTATGAGAAGATCTATGTCCAAAGCGTCATCCCGAAGCCTCCAATCAACTTGGAGATTGCATTCACAGATCAAGAGCATTGAAGAGAGAAAAATACGTGTCTGCACAAAGATTCAACATTGAAAATTGTGTTGAAAGGAGGAAGAAGAAGTTGCCTCGAAGGAAAAAAAAAGACCTGTGTACAAAGAGAAACAATAAAAAAGTTGCATGCAAAGGGTTAATAACGCTTAGCAAAGTAGTTGAATTGCATTAATGCACCATAAAACACACTACACATGCATGTAAGTTGTTATCTATGTTCGGTTTTAAAAAAATCTTTTAAAAAAATTTACATTTTTGGACATCATGAAAAGAATAAGAAGCATAATTTTTTTCCATTTTTGGAAAAGGGCCCTAAAGATATTGATGTCAGTAATCTTAAAAGAGCCATAACTTTCAACCTGGTACCTCAAATTGAGGTGCCGTTTTTTTTTTAAGTGTGTGTTAACGAGATCTACGCTTGTTCAAGATTTTAATAAGCTTTGTTTTGTAAAAATTAACAAATTAGAGATTGTTTGTATTTCAAAAGAGGCCAAAGAGTCCAATTTTTTTAAATCGGCCAAGAGAGCCATTTTTTTGCAAATCGGCCACAGAGCCAAATTTGTAACATGGCCAATAGTGCCAAAAATTCATTGTACATGGCCGAAAAGGAGCCCAAAATAAATAAAATAATATTTGGGGGTGTGCATGCTTTAAGGGGGGAAAAGTGTTCAATTTTTCTTCTACTGTTTATCACTTTTCACAATGGTCGCAATTAAGGTACCAAAGTTCTTTTTGCGATTCTCAATCACATGCCGTTCTAATAATTATCTAGCATGGAAAACAAAAATTCATGCACAACTTGATTTTGAAAATCTATGGTCCGTTGTTTCTAGTACATTAACAAGATCTACAACAGATGTTACACAACAAGCTACATTTGATCGTGCAAATCAAAAAGCAAAGTTAATAATCTTGTTTAGTGTTTCAGATGAGGTACAACCTCATATTCGTGAGACCACAACAACAAAATAATCTTGGGACAAGTTGAAAACAATATATGAGTCAAAAATAAGAACAAAATACTTCATCTCTAAAGTCAACTATTGAACTTGAAAATGCAACCAACTGAAAAAGTTGAAATGTTTTTAAGAAGAGTAAAGCAACTTTGCATGCATCACTTCAAGCTTTGGAAGAAGTAATCGACACATCACTTATGCCTATAGTATTGAGACTCTTCCTCCTTATAGGATTTTTGTGACCATGTTAAACATAATTGGTCAAACAACAACTTTTGAAGAGTTGGTGAATATGCTACAACAAGAGGAAGCTATTTACTCAACTACTTTGAAACTAAAGAGCGGAGCTCTTGCTTCTAATCAAAAAGGAAAAAAATAGGCTAAGTCTAATAAACGGCCTCAGAAGCAAGGTAATACTCAATAAGGCCAAAAGGACCAACAAAAATGTCTTATTTGTGGTTGAAAAGGACATGAGTTAAAAAATTGTTGTACAACACATTCCAACAAGGATCATCAAGTGGTAAAAATATTAATTACCAACAAACAAAATTTGGTCAACAACAAAGTAAACAAGGACAAAATAATAACAAGTGGAAGAAGAAACCAACTCAACAAGGAAATGTAGCCAAATAGGAAGATCAATTTGATGATGATGACTTCCTATATTCTACACAATCAAATGAAGTATCCAATTCTACAAATCAAATTTGGTATGTTGACTCAGGTGCAACTCGACACATGACATGAAAGAAAGATTGGTTCTTCACAATGATTAAAACACCCACCAAAAATCATGTCTCTTTGGGTGATGATACATCATACAATGTTGAAGGAATTGGTTCCATTTCACTACCACTTGGGCATCATAATTGTAAAATTACAGATGTTCTTTATGTCCCTGGTTTAACAAAAAAATTGTTATCCGTGAGTCAATTATTAGATCACAATCTCAAAATTGACTTTGATTGTAAAGGTGGTAAAAATATGTGCCTAATTCGAGATAAGTCATGAAGCTCGAAAATTGTTGCAAAATCTTCGAATGTGGGAAGAATGTTTCAGTTGGATTTTGTTCAACGAAATGATCAAGCACTTGTAGCCAAGGATACATCATCAGCTCAATTATGGCATCGAAGACTTAGACATGTGAGTTTTGGCTATCTTGACACACTTCATCAATACGACATGGTTAGGGGTTTACCACCTCTAAAAAAGGGTGCAAATAAATGTCAGCATTGTTTGGCAAGAAAACAAAATAGAGCACCATTCAAACATAGTAAATTTTGGGCGAAGGCAAAACTTGACTTGGTGCATACCATTAAAGCGGACCTATGAGACTTAGCCACTCTCAATTTCAATATTTCATGCTCTTTGTTGATGATTTTTTAAGAAAATGTGGATACACTGTCTTTCTATATAAGACCAAGCTTTTGAAAATTTCAAGAAGTTTACACCCTTGTTGAAACAGTCTAATAGGAAAATAAAACACTCCACTCAAATTGAGGGGAGAATACACAAGCAATGAGTTCAATGATTTTTTCGTGAAAACACATGACATTTGTCATCAAATGGCTCCTCTCACACACTGCAAAAAATGGTGTTGTTGAAAGGTGAAATCATACTATCATGGATATGGTGTGATGTATCATGATTGATTATGCCGGTTTATCAAAAATATTTTGGGCCAAAGCAGCTGAAATGACAATCTATTTACTAAACAGAGTTCCCACTATAGCTCTTGATGGAGTAACACCACGGAAGCATGGCCAGGAATAAGCCATCTATTTCACACCTTAGAGTTTTGGATGTAAAGCAAGTATGCACATTCTAAGAAACAAAGAGCTAAGCTTGATATGAAATCAAAAAAACTTATCTTTTTGGGATACAATGATGAAGCACTTGGCTATAGACTTATCAATCCAAGAACAAGAAGGGTATACACTAGTCAAGATTTTGAGTTCTTTGAGAAGAAAGAAGAAGATGTTCCTTCCATACACTCAAATGATGAAAAAATCATCCCTACAATGAAAATAGAGGATGGTAATCTACCATTCTTTAATGAGGACTTGCAGTATGGCTTTCTAAATGAGTTTAATTTGGCCTTAATGAGTAAAGTTGTTGAAACTATTGAGCCATCCTCATTTTTAGAAGCCCTACAATCTAAACCTTAAAGATGCTATGGATGCAAAATATAAGTCACTTATGAAAAATAATACATGGAAACTTACAAATCTTCCACCAGGAAAAAGCCGATTGGATGCAGATGGATCTTCAAAATGAAGTACAAAGCAGATGGAAAAATTGATAAACATAAGGCTAGACTAGTTCTACCTATGCTTAAAAAGAAGGCATTCGTTATGAGGAGAATTTTTCTCCCACAACTAAGATAAAAACTTTCAAGTTAATATTTTCTCTAGCTACACAATTTGGTTAGAAAATACACCAAATGGATGTGAAAAGTGCCTTTCTTAATGGTGATTTACAAGAAGAAATTTACATGACTCAACCAAAAGGTTTTGTCATACCAAGTAAAGAGGAAAAGGTATGTAAACTCATAAAATCACTATATGGTCTAAAGCAATCTCCCAGGGCATGGTACATAAAAATTGTGAGCATCTCATTCAACATGGATTCAACAGGAGTCCATACAATCCTAATCTTTATCTCAAAAAGCAAGGGGGGGAGATAGTGATCGTTGTAGTATATGTCAATGATCTAGTCATCACTGGAGGATCAGTGAGGATGATTGAGTCAACAAAGAAAGATCTAACATGATCATTTGACATGACCAATCTCGGGCTTCTACATTATTGTCTTGGACTTGAAGTTTGGAAAAGAGAAAATCATATATTTGTGTCACAATTGAAATACACCAAGACAATGCTCTCAGAAATTCAAAGATGATGGATAGTAAGCCATTTTCCACACCTATGGAGACAAGAATTCAAATATCTCAAATAGATCCATCACCACAAGTAAATACAACTCTCTATCGGTAGTTGATCAAGAGTCTCATCTACTTGACTTACACTAGGTCGGATATCAGCTATGTAGTCAGCTATCTTTCATGGTTCATGCAAGAACCAAGGGTTTCTCACTAGAAAGCAACAAAGCGGATACTAAGGTACATTAGAGGAACTATGGACTATGGCCTAGAATACAAGAAGAAGAATAACTTCTTCTTGATAGGATATTCAGATTCAGATCATGTAGGAAACATAGATGATAAGAAATCCACTTTAGGATTTGTATTCTTTTTGGGATCTACACCGATATCATGGGGGAGTAAGAAGCAAAATTGTGTTTCAAGGTCCTCCATAGAATCAATTTCGTGCAAAAGGTGGAGCTTCCTGTGAAGTGATATGGCTCGATGTATACTTAAAGGATTGGGAATATCATAGAAAGATACAACTATCATACATGTTGATAATGAAGGAGTAGTAAACCTGGTTCGAATCTAGTTTTTCATAAGAGCACCAAACACATTGAGGTGCGGTGTACATTTCATTCAAATATGTTCATAACAACAACATCTAGCTCCAATATTTCCCAACAAATATGCAATGTGCAGATGTCTTCACAAAGTCACTTGCTCGAGGTAAATTTGAGGGTTTTAGAGAATTTATCTTCTGTTCACTTGAGACCATGTTGAATTAAGGGGGATATTAGGAATAAAACTTAGATTAATTCATCATTAGTTGATATTTGAATAATTGTAATAAGTTAAAGTATTTAATTTAAATACTTTAACTTATGTCAATATGTATTAGTTATCCTTAGTTGTTAGTTAACTAAGTGATAGTGTTCTCATCCCAAAGTTTGTGGGATTGTGTTCTATCTTGCATATTTTGTTCCCATGATTTCCATGAGGGACAATAGGATCGATTAGTTAGGGCAATATGCTATTTCTACATATTTACTCGATTAGATGATTTGTTTCCATATATTGTGGATGAGATAGAAGATGTCCAATATCTATAAATATTACAACTCTCTCATTTTTCTCGTAATTCTTGATTTTGATATTAATAAAATACACAAGCACCGTCTTATTTTTGTGCAAATATTGTGTGTAACATATTGTTTTCAAGTATTCATTGTCAAGAATTTCCTTCCACAATAAGTACATAAAACTTGAAAAGTGGTGTCGTAATGTCAATAATGACAGACCACCGCATCCATAAAACATGACCTTCATCAATCCCATACTTCATTCAATCATCATCCAAATTTCACCTTTGGTGTTATTGAGTGGTCACATAACAGTGATTTACCGTGGTCGCAATGAGAGTTGCGATGTGGTTGCAACACGGTCATGGGTTGATTCGCAACATCTTAAAAATCAACAAAAACAAACTAGTTCATAAAAAATAAAAAATATTCTCAACAATAAGCCTACCTCTTACTAGGAATCTCTCTTCCTTGGTGTTATCATCCCCATGGGTGTGTCATATCTATTACTCCTCCTAGCCTCTCTGTCCCCACATTTCCAAGTGGGCTAGCCTCACCACCCCACCTCTATATATGCTCCCCACCCGCACCAGACTACATAGTGCTCTCCACCTAGTTGTGCTGCAGATGACCCTACACCATACCCGGTTGTGCCACAAAGTGACCAAGGTATGTCTACCACTTTCCCTCCCTTTGCCTCCATCATTGCACAATATGGTCAACCCTCTACAACTCCATCCCCTTCTCTCCTCGTTGTTGGTGCTACAATGATTGGTCCCAGCCTCCACCCCGCTCAAAATTTCTTCCCTTCACTTCCCCGTGGCCACCTCCTCACCACTTGACACTTCCCCACCACCGTTATCCATAAAAACACTAAATGCATACCCCAACAAGATGTAGTGGCCCAAACTCACCTCACGCCGGTTGCACTCAAGATGGATCAATCCATGCACCCACCTTCACCCCACCAACCGGAGCTCGAGACCATCCATAACCCCCGACCTGGACCCAACCCACATAACTTTACAGAGTCACACTCACAACCCATCCCACCTAACTTCTCTAATCACACTTACAACCCACCCCACCCACCACGCCCAAACCTACTCACCATTATGACTCACATCACTACCATCAATCCTTGTGACCCGCTCACTCTTCCTACCCCAACTCATCCTTTCTTAACCCAACTCCCTTCACCTCGTTTCACCCCAAGCTCACCTTCCACACTAATCCTACCTTGCTCACATCACACTAAGTCACTCTTCTGACTCACACACCTCGCACATGTAGCTATTTTCTAAACACAAACCATAAGCCCACACCATCACCATAACCACTTAGAAAACTTCACCTCCTCAACTCTAGTCTCATGCATGCTCTCTCCACTCCCATATGCAATTCCCCCACATGCTCTCCTCTCTATCCCGCACACTCTCAACTCCACCCCACCCCACACACTCTCTTCCCCACACACTCTTCACCTCACCCACACGTGCTCTTTCCCGCACAATCCTTCATCACTCACACACGCACTCTTGTGCCACACAATATTTACCTTTCCTACATGCATGTCCTTCCATGTGCGCTCTCTTCCCCACATGCTCTCTACTTCACCCCACATACTTCACCTTGCCCCCACGTACTCTACCACATACACTCTCCCCTTTCCCTTGTGTGCACTTTTCCCCATTTACTCTATGTCATATGTGCTCTCTAACCATCTCATGTGCTATTTTATACCCTACACAATCTATACCTCACGTAGTCTTCACCTCACATATACGAGTGTTCTTCCCCATGCACTCTCTACCTCACTCGCACACATGCTTCGACCTGCGTGCTCTTCACCTCGCTTGCACACACACTTTGACCCATGCACTCTCCTCTCCACCATGTATGCTATATGCTCTTCCCCTGTGGGATCTCACCCCTATGCTCTCTAACACGTGCACTCAACCACATGCACTCTCCACCTCATTTATGCATGCTCTTTTTGTCCTTTGTGCTCTTTTTCCTCACCCGCACACACGTGCTCCACCCCATGTTATCTCCACATTATCCTTGCATGAGCTCCATACCATGTATTCTCTACTTCATCTCCCCAACACCCCATTTACATAATCATATTCACCTCACTCATATCCTTCATTGTTTGTAATCACCGTTTGTCTTCAATTGCGACATTTTTTTCCTATTAGGGCACCCTAAGGGCATCCCAAAATTGTCACTTGAGGGGGATAACACATCAAATCCTTCTCATCAATCTTATGGCATTCAATCATCAATATTCTTAGTAAATTTAATCAATAGTCTCCACCTTGCAAAATCAACTTATTAATCCCTTCATAGTCTCCGACTAAGTGGCCCATCGATCACATTTCCAAGTTCCCATCTATCCAATCAACCATCTAATCCCTCATGACTGTAGAAACCACAGTCATAGGGTTCGATGACCCCCATCTCATCTTCATTTTTGTGTTGCATCCTTCTTGCTACAACATGCAAGCCCAAAAGGGGAAAATGTAGACACTAGAAAACTCACCTTGTGCATAAGGTCTCCTATTCAAAAATACCAAAAACATCATAAAACATAATAGTCCTAAAACAAATCAAATAATCCCACAAAAACAACTAAAAATTATAAAACCCTATAAAATGGTGATAAAATACACCTCATCACTCATTTACTAGTCTTCACTCACTCACATTTAATTATGTCCATCCCACCTACCCATTTGCATGCCCAATGCACTATGGATCCTTATCATCTCACCCATTTATGCACATTACACCCATATGTGTCACAATCCCTATGCACTCAAAAACTATAAAACACCACTCACCCCCATCATTTCAATCTCTTTCCCCCTTGAATCTTTGTGCACTTGAGCCCATACTTGATTTTTTGCTTCTTTGCTCACATATTTTAGTATTGTAGGTTTTAGAGAGGTGAAGGCGGATCAAAAAGGATATGTGCAACTTGTTTCTCCATTATTTTAGAAATATTACAACACAAGTTTTAGTCACAACTAGCATGACTTGTAATCTCCATGTAATTTTCAAAGTGAATCACAACCTCGTGAATGATTTGCAATCGAGTCAGTATACCTTTCCATTTTCATGTTTTTGTCATTTTATTCAATAAAATGTCTTTTATCTCCTTAAATGGTTAGGAATCTGATCTAGGTAAGGTCCCCACAAAAAACTATTAACATATTTCCAAGTTTGTTTATGTGTAGGTTATACATTCATATCAATAATATTTTACCCACTTTATTCATTGAAAGAACCCATGTTTTTCCTTCTCTTTTCAATGGTAGAGTAAGATCATTTATTTAGTAATATTGATTTAGGAGATTTTATATATCTACAATACATCTTGCAAATTGATCCAAATCTAGGCACATACAATGAATGATGGTGTTTTACATAAATAAATGTAAAGTTGACATTACTTTATTTCCAGTCAAGATTCCATATCCTCAACAAAGCTACATTTGGTTCTAGTTGAAACATTTCCCTACTGACATCTAAAAATCCATAACCTTGATTAAGATGTTTAAAAGGCCCACAAACACATTTTATGCTTTTAACTTGTTTTTTTATTGTTTTTAAAAGGATATTGAAAATGTTCATTTCTCACATTTGTTTTGAGGGGTTTCGGATCCACTAAAACGACGAGAGTGTAGGAGTTTTAGATGATATGTGGAGACAATATTGGCTAGTTTTTGTAATGATGTCTTGGGTCCTTCATGAAGCATTTTTAAAATATGTTATAGTAATTTGACCTTTGGGAGAAATTTCATTCCTAAATTCACTAGGTGATGGTAAAGAAAAATTGTAAAAGGTTGTTGGCACTCTAAATCTTAAGAAATGTAACAAAATGATGATAATCACTTAAAGTTTTGATTCAAACCATAACATGGAATGTGAATAAATTTTGCAAATGTGAAAGAAGGTGGAAACAAAATATAGATGGATGATAAAATTATGGGGAAAGAACCTACGTGTGGGATAACAATGAGTTATAAATTTGGATATATTTTCTGATGTTTATGTTATTACATGATGTAAATGTTGACAAGATGGGACATGTGGGGAATTGGGAGGTTTTTATATAAAAAATCGGAGAGGGCCATGGCCCTTGTTGACATGTCAAGAGTGGAGATAAAGATGAATCCCCTAGTGCTTGGTCTAATAGACTAAATGTATTACATTAGGTAAGAATGAGGTGAATAAGAATATGTAAAAATGGATACTACATGACCAAGGTGATGAGAAGTGAAGAAAATATTCCATTAGTGTGTGAAAGATGACATTGATTGGTATGTGCATATTGGGGAGAGATAGATGGGATGAATATAATAGGGTCCTATGCGGGTTCTCGAATAAACATGTGTGAAAAATATTCATGTGGATGAGGACTTGAGAAAAATGCAATGTCAGTAGAAATCATGGGTCCAAGTGTTGTATAAGCATAAAGAAGACTTGTGGTAAGAGAAATGTGTTTAATAGGTTCAAATTGTAATGGTTTGATATGATGAATCTTATGTAATATGTGTGGTTTGAAAGTATGAATGTGTTTGGTAGGAGGAAGCTTGTATAAGAAAATGTTGTGTTGACAAGGATTTAAGAAAAATTCCATGTCATGATGAATTGTGATAAATTGTTGGAAAATTCTTAGGAGATTGTGTGATAATGGTATTAGTGTGTAAAATAAGGATGTCTTGAAAAATGGTGTATTATGAGAAAGGGGAGAAAAAGGCTCCTTTCCCAATGTTGAGGTTATGGTTAACCTAAATCCTTCATGATGGGTAAGGTAGGAAAGGACATGATTAAAATTGGACTAATAAGATTCATCCACACTAGTAGAGTATATGATAATAGTGATAAGAGTTTTATCAAGTGCATACATAGGATTAGTATAAGTGGTATCGTTAACAAGGGATTGTGTTGATAATAGACAAAGATGATGGTGGATTTGAAATAAAGGTTTCTTATTGAGTAGAAGATGATGATGATGATGTAGTTGATGGGGTTGAAAAGAGTGGTGGAGAGATAGATTACTTTGGGCTTGATGAGAATGGTGATGATGATTCTTGTTTTGATGGTAATGGTAACATTTCATTAGATGAAATAGATTGTAACATAGGTGTTAGTGTGGAAGGTGACAAATGATGAGGAAATGGACAAAAATGAGGATGAGGGGATTGGTGAGGAAGATAACATGGTGTGTCCAAATATGATGATGGTTGAGGTTATAAAGAGGCTATGATGATATTGGAGTTAGGGATTTTTTTAGTGGCGAATATTTGTAATTTGGAAAATATTCCATTTTTGGAAAATTTGAAAAGGCAAATTTTTGGAGTAGGTTAGTGTACTATTCACCTAAAATTTCTAATATAATTTTTTAGGGCTCGCCGCTACCATTGAAAAATACTCCTATATAAACCTAGGTAATTCACCTAGTAGTATACTATTAACTTACTGAGGTACCATCTGAATTACTTGTAAATTACCGAGAAGACAAAGTGTGGCTCGAGTCTCGAGACTGGTTGTTGCGGACTTCACATAGGAAAGTGTCATTGATGCATGAAAAGGAAGATTTTCATTTCCAGACGGATGACAATATAGTGTTGTTGACGCGCGACAAAAGAAGGTGTTGACGTACGACAAGAGAGTTGTTGACGCGTGACAAGAGGGTTGATGCATGATAAGGGGAGGGTTACATGGGTGAAAAATAAGTGTTGTTAACGGCGAAGGGGGTTGCAAACGGTTGAAAAAATGAAGCATTTTTTTGGTGTCGTGTGACAACAAGGTTTGTTGTCACACGAAAATGAGCCTTGATGTCACATGACAATAATCCTTATTGTTGTATGAAAACAAGCCTTGTTTTCATGCGACAACAAGGTTTGTTTTTGTGTGACAACAAACCTTGTTGTCTCCCGACACCAAAAAATGTTGAGTGCTCCCCTTAAGAAAATGATAGGCAAAAATTTGACTCTGAAATCCCGGAAAATTCACCTTTCCGAACGAAATTGGTTCGAGGTATATTCACCAGGATTTTCCACCTCCAATTTACCAAAGGATTCTTAAAATGAACGCTGATTGGAGTATTTTTAGTTGTAAGATATAATGGGGTTATGCTAGAAATGTCTAGTGGAGGGATAAACAAATTTAAGACATGAGAAGGAGAAGCATGTGGTGTTAGAGGGGAAGTGATAGGGGTATGAAAATTGGAAAGGTGATAGGGTATATCAGGCGTGTGATATGTGGGATGAATATTTGTGGTAAAGATGATAGGATGTGGAAGTTTTCATCATGGGGGAAGAATATAGTTAGAATATGTAGGTAGTTTGGTCACTAACGTTGTCCACGTGTTGATTATGTGAAGGAATATGATTGGCGACTTCGATGTTGCTATTGTCATGAATGTCTTGAATGATATCATGTAACTTAAGAAACATGTCCATGGAATTTAAATAATCTTCTCTACAAAATTCCAGAGGCTACAATTCCTATAGAGGAGATGAGGCCCAAGATATTTTCGTGGATGTGGAAGATTATCTCATGATGTATGCAAAGAATAAGAAAGGACCAAGTAAGGACAATGTATCAAAGCTCAAGTTCTAGAGCTACAAACTCTTTGGTGTAAAAACTTGTTAATGATGTACTTTCTCTTAAGAAGTAGCTTGCTTAGAGTACCATATACAAGGACATTCTAAGGAAGAACTTCCCAAACAAGAAAATAATTGTTGTTTCACCTCATATACTTTCTTTTAGGCTCCACCCATGAATGTTACTTGTGGCACCTAATCAAATGATGAAAATGAAGAAGAGGCTACTTCAAAAATGAAGGAGAAGAAGGTGAATGTTGATTGAAGAAATTGATCTACAAAGGTTATTTTCTTTGAATATGCATCTTCTTCAAAGATGAATATGAGGATTTTGTAGCTGATATGAACAACCATTCTAGTGTTGTTTTTACATGATCAAAAACTTTGGAAAAAGGAAAAATCATCCAAGCATGAAGAGAAGGAGAAAGAAGACCCTCAACCGGTGACTCTACTACTAGAAAAAATAGTAACTAAGAGAGGTTCTCCACTTCCTCCATCCTTGAAATCATCCAAAAATAATTTTGAGCCACATCTCATCACAAGGCATCTTCTAATCAAGGTAAGTCAAGTACTTCCACTTCTTCTAAAAATGATGCTTCCACTTCTACACATCAAAAGAGTAATGAAAATTTGCAACTACTTCCTCTAGATCAAATCAAATTGTCCCTAGTATTCCCTATGCTCTCTAAAGATATCTTCCTCTAGCCTTTGATATTATTGACCATGTGAAAAATCCAAAGTTTCATATCTTTGAATCAAAATACCTGTAAAATCACCCTAAATAGTTTGATAAGCTAGTCAAATTTATCAAAAGTGGAAGTTCCAAATCTAGTGTGTCATCCACTTCCAAAGGATTACTTCCCACCCAAGAAAATCCAAAGCCAAAATATTCTAGCTTCTACCTTCATCTACCAAAAAATTGAACCTTTCTATGTTTCCTTTTTGATCAATGGGTACCAACTTAATAATTACATTATTGATTCTGGTGCATCTGACAATGTCATGCCCGCTAAGGTTGCTCAAGATCTTGGTTTGAGTCTCTCTCAGGAATTTGGTCATTGTTACTCAATGGAGACAAAGGAAGTTCCACTTGTTGAAGAATCAAATATGCACAACTTAATTTTGTGGCCTATCCAAAAAGTGAGTAAAAGCAACAATTCTAGTGGCAGATATTCCAACTACCTATGGATGCTCCTTAGTAGAATATTTTTCTAAGGGATATGGGAGGTGAAATATAGATGGACTAGTCTTCGACTTGATACTAGTCAAAAATGAAATGAAGAAGCTCCTCCTTGAACCTAAGATGAAATACATGGTTCAAAATCGGATGATCCTAGAGCACATGTTCTCTTCCAAATAAGGAATTTGGGAAAGTTCCATTTGAGGAAAGAGGTAATGAAACTACTTCATGAGTTTTGAATGAGATGAAGAGTTTCTCATTCTTGAGGAAAGGCCAATATATATTGCTGATGATATTTGGAGCATGGAATTTGATGGAAGTTGTTCAACAATTGGCTTAGTGCAAAGTATTGTCTTGTCTTCTCTACAAGGATATTTGTTCCCTTTGGCTTATAAAGTTGTAGTTCTCCAACACCAATAATACAACCGAGTATGAATCCTTGTTGCTTGGGTTTCAAGATGTCAAAGAAATGGGAATCAAGAAGCTCATAGTGCAAGGAGATGTTGATTTGATCATGAAACAAGTAAGGGATATATTCCAAGTGAAGAACTCCCATCTCTCATCACTATAGGAATAGAGTTTGGGATTTCCTAGAATATTTTGATGCATTTGATATCAAGTAATTCCTTGAGATCAAAACACTAAGGATGATTCATTGGCAATGTCCTCCTCTTTGATGATTCCACATCCCAATTTTGGTGGAAAATTTTTTTGGTGGAGATGATTTTCCGCCCAAGTGTGCCAAACAACTCAAAGAGATTTGGCAAGTGTTTAATGATGATAACCACATTTTTCCTTCTTATAACAACCAATATTTTAGGTCTATGTACTTTAAAGGAAGTGACTCACTCCCATGGAGATTACTACAAATGATGGTGACAATAACATAATGATCAAGTAGATGAAGATGGAGTAATCCAATTGAAAGGAAATAAATTCCAAAGGGGCTAGTGTCATTAGAGGAATTTTTGACAAGAATGATAGGTTTATCCATGATAAAATCCAAGGATCAACCTAGATCTTCATCAATATGAGAAAATAAACATCGGTACAAGTGAACAACCAAGGATGGTGAACATAGGAAAATGTTGTTCACCTAGGAACGAAGAAACTTCTCAACCTTGTTGAAGAAGTATTCAGATGTACTTAGCATATTTCATATGATGATCTCAAATCCTTTCAACCACAATCAATGCAACACTCCATCCCCTAAAACCATATGTGAAGGCCTTCTGAAAAAGTAAAGAAAGTATAATCTAAATATTTTCAAACCATCAAAGAAGAATTTGAGAAACTACTCAATGATCACATCATTTTCCTATCCATCACTAAACATGGATAGCTAATATCATCATTGAAAATAAGAATGGTGAAATATTTATCTTGTATGTGGATTTTTAAATCTAAATCAAGCTTCTCTAAAGACAACTACCCTTTTTGGTCATGGATCATATCCTACAAGTAATGAATGGTTCAAAATGATGTCTATGATTGATGGATTCTCTGGATATAACCAGATTGAGGTAGCCAAGGAAGATCAGTTTAAGACTACTTTCACCACTCCTTGGGGCACATTTTCATATCATTGTATGCCCTTCAGGATAATCAATGTAGGTCACCTTTCATAGGGATATGGACTTAGCTTTCAAGGATTTGAGGGGAAATGCATAGTGGTGTATCTGGATGATCTCATGTGTACTCAAAGAAGAGAGGAGAACACTTGCAATAGTTGGAGTAGGTTTTGATCCATTGTAGAGGCATCACATCTCTCTCAATCCAAAGAAGTCAATATTTGGAGTTATTGAAAGGAAATTTCCCTTGGTCACATTGTGAGAAAGGAAGGTACAAAAATTGACCTAGAGAGAGAGAAAATCCATTCAAATATTGTCTTTTCCCATAAGTAAGCCATCTGCACTTGTTCTTCTTGGAAAAAGTAAATTTCTTAAGAAGATTTGTTCCAGACTTTTCCAAGAGCTTACAAAATAAATCATCCATATGATGAAACCCAAGGAATATTTCAAGTGGAGTAAAGAAGGGAAGAGGATTTTGAGTCAATCAAAGGTGTTATTGTAAAAGCACCCACTTTAGTCCACCCCATATTTCAACAAAGAGTTCATTGTGTATTGTTATGCTTCAAAGCATACCATTTTAGTTGTCCTCATTCAGAAAATGATGATAAAGTTCAGTCACCCATTGCATTCATGAGTGCTCCTTTGAAGGCATATGAGCTTAATTATTCACAACATGAGAAACATGCCTATGTGGTGGTCAGAGCTTTGAAGAACTTCAAGTTTTACCTCTTGAACTCACATACTATTGTCATGGTCCCTATCTTGGTTATTAAATCCATTTTGATGCAAGCAAGATCCCAATGTGAAGAGAGGAAATTGGGTGTCAAAAGTGCAAGAGTATGACCTTGACATTAAACCTTCCAAATTGGTATGAGGAAATGGCTTATGTGAACTCCTTTCTCGAGAAGAATGGGAAGATTGTTCCAACTATTATGAGTGCTTGATCAAGGATCTTCCTCTCATGCTCTTTATAAGCACCACCAATCCTTGGTATTTAGACATAACATATTTTTTGACCTATGGTGATTTCCCCATGAGGACTAGATTATAAGTAAAGGTGTACTCTCCATCTCAAAGTAGAAAAATATGTTATTTGGGAGAACATACTATATAAGAAAGGACTAGATGGAACTTTCCTAAGGTGCATTGAGGAAGAACAAAAAATAATATTTTCAAGGCATACCATGATCAAGTGTGTGGAGGTCATTTCTTAGCAATGGTAACAAAAAAAATTTTTGAGAGGTGGATATTATTGGCCTACCCTCTTCCGAGATGCATACAAATGGGTGGGGAAATGTGATCCATGTCAACAATTTGTAGGGAAACCAAGGCTTTTTACTTTACCTCTCAGGCCCATGATCATTGAGGAACCCTTCCAACAAGTGGGGTTTGGATTTCATTGGTGTATTGAACCCGCACTCCAACACGGGTCATATGTATGTCCTCACCGCTACTAATTACTTCACAAAGTGGGTGGAATCTATTCCAACCAAGCATGCCAACTCTAAAATGGTATGTAATTTCTTGAAGGAGAATATCATTTTAGATTCAAAGGTACCAAACAAAATAGTAGCCAACAATGCTACTTACTTCTCTTTGTTGAATTGATGGATTTTTTCTATAACCATGGTATTTCACTATCTCACTTTGTTGATTACTATCCACAAGGCAATGGCCAAGTGGATTCTAGTAAAAAAATATTATTACTATTGTTCAAAAACTAGTGGATGTTAATCAAAGGGATTGGCATAAGAAATTATATGATGCATTATGGGTTGATCGGATCATGCCCAAGAATTCCATCGAAACTTCTCCTTTCCAACTATTTATATGGACTCAAGCTCAAATACCAATTTCTCTAGAGTTACTGTCTTGCAACTAGTGAAGGCAATAGAAAATGGAGAATACTTAGATGCTCTTGACAAGAGGATTTTCTACTTAGAGAAATTGAATGAAGACAGGAAAGTAGTAGTTGATGTGTTAAGAAGACACCAATCAAAAGTGAAGAGGATTTTTTTATCAAAAGACACAAGATAAAAGATTTTGGATTGAGAGACCTTGTCCTACTCTGGAACAAGAGAAGAGAACCCAAAGGAATCCATGGAAATTTTAATCTCTTTGGATCTTGGCCCTTCAAGATCAAGCACTTCTATGGAGAGAATACATACTATCTTTCTTACCTTAATGGGACCCCATTGAGTTTCCTCATAGTGGGCAACATCTAAAGCTCTACAAGTAATAAGGTTGGTTGTCCCCAACCATGTACCATAATTTCCATTTTGTGTGTTTCCTTTGGTTTTGTGTGTTTTCCCTTTATTGTTGTGTGTGTTCCTCATGTTTTCTTGTGTGTTTTTGTTGCTTGTATTAGTTGGTGAAAAAATGACTCTATTTCCCAATTATCAAGGAATTTTCTTCTACTTACCAAGAGAAGTTATGAACTCCTCATTTCCCCTTATTCAATTCCCCAAGTAGATCTATATATTTTCATGAAAATGTTATAACATGTAAAATTAAAAAAAAATTGGTAATGACAACTAAGCCCACACTTGAAAATTTCCTCTCTAATCATATGTGAACCCTTCCTTCTAGTCCATATTCCTCAATTTCACCCTCATTTGAATTAGAGGAACATGCTAACAAGATTTTAAATGTGTTTAATGTGCAGGATATATGCCCAAGGTGATTAATGAAGTCACTAAGATTCAAGGAAGAAGAATTATCTCCAGAGGCCTAGAAAAGGCCATTTTGGCCATTCTACAACTGGTAAACACCCTCCGGAAGTTAAATGGAAGTTTCAAACCATGTGAGAGTTTTGGAGAGAAATTAAGTCATACAAGGAAATTTAGGAAATTGGTGTAATAAATTGATGTCAGGAATCAAACAAGAAAATCGGGACATTTTGGGCACAGGGAATGAAGGCTTCCAATAATGAAAGACAACTTGTTTCTAAATTTATGGAGTTTCAAAGGAGTTGGGAGAAAAAAATAATCAACATAAAATATCTTAGAACCTCTACATGATGGATACATCACTTTTGTTCCAAGACTTAAAAATATTCTATAATAATCAAGGACACTACAGTTGCCCCTTCAAGTCAAGAATGGAATAGGCCATAAAAACAAAATTTAAGGAATAATTGGCCCTAATAATGGTTATAATGATCTCAAGTGGTGATTTATAATCAAAATCATATAAGGTTTGACCCCAAAACACCCTTCCATGGTCCCATGGCAAAAAAAGCATTATTATCGTGTCTTAATTTGGGCTTAACAGTGACATCAACATTATAAAACATCATGAGAGGGATTTTTCACCATGCTTTGTCCCCTTGGCATGTCCCCAAGGTGCAAAAGGGACAAAGGGGACACCAAATTGTGCTCCCCCATTGATTTTGAAGTTTCGTCACTTAGAACTTGACTTGAGGTGTTATGCAAATGTATGAGAGAGTTAAGTCAACATGCCCACTTTTCATGATATCCATACCCATTTTCACACTTTTGAGCATAATTTCCCCATTTTTTTCCCCTAAGGTGTAAAGGGATAAGGGGACACAAAATTGTGACTCCCCATCTTGGCCAACTTCTTACAAACTAAAGCTCACCACTTTTGCACCTAGGCACTCCAAAAACTTGCATTTTGACTCCCCCTCTCATGTACTTGGACCCATGGAAAATTTCTCAAATTCACCCTTTCTATCTTCCAAGTGTAAAGGGGACAGGGGAAATAAAAGTGTGCCCCCCATCCAACCACTCAACTCTTGGTCCCATGAAAAACCAATTTTAAGCCCCGGAAGCCATTTTTCAACCCCTACATCTCATTCACACTGAACAAGAGGCTTCCACTTGTCACCATCTGGTGCAAAGTGCACTTAGGTGTCCCTTGTGTCCCCTTTTTCCCTCTTACACCAGTGTAACTCCACTTCAACCATCCATTAACCATAGTTAAGTTATCGGGTCAAAAAGATGAGTTAAAGCTTGCAAGAAAATGACTAACTCTCCTTACCTCTCATACACTTAGCCATTTTTATCATTCAAAGTGTTTTTATATTTCCCTCCCAAACCTCCATTTTCACCAGACATGCTACTAAAATTTTACCATACATCCATGCTCCAAAATAGAAAAATGTTCATAACTCTCTAATCATGCACCTGTTTTCAACCAAATTTTACCTATGCACTCCTCCTAAAAATGCCTTTAAGTTGACTGTAAGAGAATTTACATTGATGTTCTATATGATTTACAACATCCATTTTAAATTTTCTAAGATACCTGAAATTTTTCCTTTTTGATTTATGGAGTTCTGTAGATGAAAAACTTCAAAAACTGGAGCATAAGGTCTTAAAGTAAAACCTAAAATATGAGACCAATTTTGTTGCAATTCGACATCTGAAGGACACCCTTATAAAAATATTAAGTGTGCAAGGCTCCACATGTCCAAATATAGTAAGTTTCTTGAAATCAAAAAAATTCTCAAGGCACTTGTTGATACTCCAAACAAGAAAAAACCATTAAAAGGTGAAAATTGTGAAAACTTACTAAAAATAGTTGTCCTAGATAGGACCTGCTAAAAATAGAAATCCTTGCAATTGAGCTCAAATCACTTGTGTCAACTCACATTCCACCTATCTCACTACTTTTTGACACCATGAAGTTCAAGTATTCATGTTTGGATCCATTTCCACTCTGATCACTAAATACCCTAGTGTGGGAGATAGTGATGTCACCCACATGGATCTGGAGGATTTGAAAAATAGAATTCTTGCAAACCTCGTGAACTAGTTGATGATGAAATATTCTTGAGTGGAATATTTATGGAAGGAGGTCACCCAATATCTGCATTTTTAGCACTAAATTAGTCTTGCCTATGTGCACAACAATATGAGGCTAACTCTAGAACAATTCAAGCAAATGACAACTCACTCCTCATAGTCTAACACCGAAGGGAATTTCTTAGTGTATACAAATTCCCACCAGTAGCAACATGGTCATCATAACCAAGGAAAATACTTCACAAGAGTGGGCTAAAACTAATTCATATCTGCAAGGCCCAACACTCGGTTCATGGCTTGATAAGGAAGAAAACCTTCCTCGTATTTCCAAGAACCTATCAAGGAGTGAATTTTGTGAGGCTTATTTTGATTCCATTATTATATTGAGTAGAGTGATGGGGAAGAAATAATGAAATATTTCCAATATTGGATGGCTTAGTTCATCCTTATGGCTAGTGAAGGAAAATAGGTGGTGGATTGGGGAAAATCATCATGACAACATCCATGGGAAAATGTTGTAGTTTCCCACCACTAAGAGGTCCACCATGACTTCTTACCTTGTACATGCCCTTTCCTTCACAATACCATTCAAAGGATTTTCCACAACTCCCATGTGCCTCAAAATTACCTACATACGATAAGTATCCACAGAGGACTCATAATGAGATCAATTCCCACTTTGTTAGGGTGAATGATGTATTCACCATGTTAATTATTAGGCTCCTTCAAGGAAATCCATATTGGAGGATATCTTCTTAAGTGTATCACAATGATTTAAAAATATGGGAGCCACTTCATACAACTCCCTACCTTCACCTAAATCATAGTCTTAGGTTATGATCTTGCTCCTCGCAAGCTACCCGGGTACCCGAGTGACAAAATCATAATGTTTAAATTGTGTAGGAAAATAACTCATGTTCATGTCAAGTGTAAGAATAACAAGAGAAAAGGTGTGGCATTTCCCATCTCTTTAAGAATATAATCATGCATGAATGAAACATATGTATCAAACATCGAAGCATCCTTCACTAACCTCAATCTTTACTCCTACACATCTAGGTCTAACTTCGATCTCGAAGAAATCTAGAGACCTTCACTTTTCTAGGTTTGCATCATATGCCCCAAATTAAAGACTATTGGGCCAATTGTATGGATGATTTTGAGGTACAAAAAAGGGACTATAAGATGGCGGTGGACCAAATGAGGGATATCAAATTATAATAGTTCATTGAGGGGATAAAATATGATGGGTCAAACTTATTTGATCCCGAGTACCAAGTGCGCAATCTTCATCCCTTCTTTTTTAAGACCCGTCAAATATCATAGAATTAGGTGATATTAAGGAGAGGATTTTGTGATAAAAATTCCAAAGATCAAAGGAATGGTTCAAAAAAAGATAACTACTTTCATCGATTTTGGTGGTCTCTTGACTCTATCTAGATAGGTGTCTCAAACTTCCTCTCTGAAAGCATCCAAAAATGCCATGGGTTCCACTCACTCAGAATAATATTCAAAGAGAAAGATTGTGGAGGAAGAGCACACTAAATATTCCCATCCTAGGAAGCTCCATAAGAAATATATGATCATTGAAGCTTCAATTGAGCCTCTCGAACAAGGTGAAATTGATCCTTCATAGTCTCCTATTCACCAACGACATCCAAGTGTATCTTCCTCGAATGGTTGACGGACTCATCCCAACGTGAGAAATTTGTGATCACCTATCGAGCTCCTAAAAGTGCCCCCATGTCTTCTAAATATTGTGTCTACACCTACAAAAACTTTCCCATGGATTTAGGAGTTGTTTAGGAATGAGTCAAGGATAGTGCAACAAGCCACAACACCTAATTTTGAAACCATCTCAAAATTCATGAAAACCAAGTGGACCAAGAAAGCACAAGTAACCTCTTGTTTTTTAAGTGGAGCCTCTTGATCCCGGTATGTGGAGGTTTCATGATAGAATTTGTAAAACCTATGGTGGAGATGACTCGACATGACTATGAGTTGACCCAAATCTTCTTGGGGCAAGCCACACATGAAAGAGATGCATATTTGTTCAAAGAGTATGTGCCCCACTTGCTTGCTCAGAATGAAGAGTATAAACAAACAATGGAGCAATTGGAAGAGCATGTGAGAAACTCTTACTTTCTTTTCAATCCTTCTAAGAACCCAATGTAATTTCACCTCTTACTTGTGAGACCATCTCTCCCATCACTTTCCACCTGAGATGATCAAGAGAGCGCAAGGATACACAATGTTCAAAAAGAGGCAAGAGATCCCTTCTCATTCAATGAGGATACTTTGGAATCTCTCAATGGAAATTAGAGGTTCAATCTCTAATACTACAAGATATCATCAAGTTTGTTCAACCAATGCAAGACCCTTGGCAATGTTCCCGAAAATTGGATCAATACTTTGAGTTTTTTTACATTATTCCACAGGAGACAAGCGACACTACTGTGGAACCCATTTTAGTAAAGATTTCAAATGTAAGGAAATCATTCCAGGAATATTCCCTCAATCTTCTCCAACAACCAGTTTTTCATCATTAAAGGCTTTGTCTTCATCAGATTGATCAACACTCCTCTTTCTCTCCCCTCTTTCTTCTCCCTCCATATTCTAATTCTTCATTAACAATGTGTTTTTTCACTATTTTGTTTTATTCACTTAAGTGACCTTTAATTTGACATTGTAAGAGTTCTTTTTCATTAATAAGAAAAAGGATCGCTCTTCTTCCCTAGGAATATGAAAGGTCACAAGTGATGAGGAAAGGTGAAATGTCATGTGTGGGGAGATGAAAAGACATTTGTAATGCTATAAATTAGAATGGCTTCTCCATTCCAAGGGGTTATCAATTACTAGTCACTAGTAGATAATTTTTTCTCTACTAGATACAAACAAAAGATTACTTTCTTTTATTCCTCTTGTTTATGTTTCCTCTATTTCTTGCATATTCAACTTTGTATGCATGGTGGTCTTGAAAAACCAAGAAAGGACTTGTACCTTTGATGAATGAATCAATAAAACTTTGTCTTTGGTTTGTTAGTCTCATTGTTGTTTGCATAATTGAATTCTTCTAATTGAGTGTGGATATACTCCAGTTAATGTTGTGAAATTTGCAAGTTCCTATTCACAAAATTAACCTTCCTTCACTATATTCTTACTCCCCTCTACCTCCTTTTCCAAGAAAATTCTTCCCTTGTACTAAGTACAAGAAATTTGCCACAGTTTAGTGGAGTATTCATGTGTGATCCCCACTTCATGGCCACCCACTGATTTGTTTTTATGCATTTAATAAATGGGAGCCTCCCCATTACCAAGAGGAGGGACTTAGTCCCAAAGCGTTGGTGAAAAATCACTAATTTTTCCTTGTGAAAAATTACTTCACCAATAGGACCATATGTGATTTTTTCAATCATTTGAAGGATAAAGGGAATATGGTGCAAAGATCATGGAGGCAAATGTACTTTGGAGATATCCCAAAAGAAAGGCTTAAATATTGTTAATGGAAATAATTATTTACAATGTCATCCCTCGTGATTTATTGGGTAGTTAAAACACACGTCAATTTAAGGGGAATTTACTTGGACGTTCCGGATAGTTTTGAGATAGGTATATGTGGAGTGGAGATAACATCCCATGTTGAGTCAATGTAGTAGTTGAATTTGATAACCACAAAACATGGCCAAATAAGTGGTTTTGTGTCATCTTTATAGATCATTTTGTTCGATGTGTTAGACATATTCACTAAGACTCGCATTTGGAAATGTTTATTGGTGTAATTTTTTTTTGAGGTATTAACAAAATAGAAAATTTAGTTTTTGTGTACATTCATGAGTCCTCCTTTGATGCTCTAGTTCATCGAAGATTATAACTATGTAATGCTTCAATTTGAATATTTTGATTTAGTTGATGGGTTTGAAGATTATAATTCATCGGTTTGAAGATTATAATTTTGTGAAACGGTTTGAATTATAATCATGTGCTTTATCATGGTGCCTTGTTTTGAGATTTATTAGTGTGGTCGTGGAGGTGTGGATTGTGAATTTGGGAGGGGGATGTTATGTCAACATATATGTTACAAAATCAAAATGAAAATATAAAAACTTGATTATCTTTGAGAAGAGGGAACATGTAGTGATGTTGGTGTAGTGTTGTATGGAAAATTAGTGGAAAAATCATGTTACAACCAAAAATTGTATACATAACGAAAATAAAAATACTTCAAAACAAAACAAAATGGTATAATAAGAATAAATTTTGACACCTATTATAAAGGTCGCAACACATTTGATAACTTTAATTATTATTAATAAAATATAGGTAACATATATTAGATCGTAAGTGACATAAACTCCTGACACATTATATTCAATCTATCTTAATTGCAACCTATAAAGTTTGTGTTTTTAATGATTTTGTAACTTTTTGGGATTACTCCAATTACATTATTAGAAGTTTTATAAGAAACACATTCAACTAATACAAAAAAATGTAAGTGTAATACAAATAAAAAATACTTTAAAATAAAAATAAATGGTATAGTAAGAATAAATTTTGACACACATTATAAAGATCGCAACAAATTTGACAACTTTAATTAATTATTAAAACTATCATACCTATGTTAAATAAATCTATTTAAAATATGCAGATGTATAATTCTCAAGACACCTATTCCATTTATGTATCAAATTCAATGTAGGTGCCTCGAGAATGATACCTCTTGACATATTTTACATAGATTTATTTAAGATAGGTATGCTAGTTATTTTTAATTATATAATATGTATTTATACAAGTAGTATAGTATATAATTATGTATAATATTATAATAAATTAGTATATGGTAAATATATAAATAGTTAAATTATATGACAAACGTTGTGTGATTTGGTTGTTTGTCTATTTTTAGGCGATGCCTACTTTTTGTAATCTCCTAGGCTCGGCCTAGTTTGTCGTCCTTCTTGCTTTGTTTGTGGTTTTGGGGTGTGCTCTCATACCGCCCGCTTTTTTTGTTGAAAGTTATCTTGTATCGTATTGAATTAATATAATAAAATATCTAATTAATCAAAATTAATATAATTATATTAAATAGTTATAACAAATTTATAATATTTAAATTAGTTGATATATTAAAAATTATGCATAAATATATATATCGGTATTCACTATAGTCATAAATATTGAACATTTTGTTATACATAAGGTGCTTATTATTATCTTATGAATATGAATATTATCATGAAATTCTAATTAACTAAGGAACCCATTATGTTACCATTAGTTCCAAAAAAAAAAAGATAGAAAAAATAAACTTTACCATAACAAATATCTCCCTAAATGACTTGGAAATTCTTACAAATAAAAATGAACAACTCACGTCATTACGCACCCCACTCTCATAGTAATATTTTTGTGACATAATAATATGCCTCCTCTCCACGCAATAAATTGTTAGGAACACATAGGGGAGGGTGAACATGGTCCAATAGTTGACATGACTATTGATCACACAATACCCAATAGTTGTCATAGTATTATGAAGTAGATTTTTATTTTTGACATAATAATTATGTAGAGTAGTCAATCACATCATGACATGTAAGACCTCTCACCTATGTACAAATATAAAAATTCAATGTTCAAGCATTTTCATAAATTTATTGTTTTAAATCAATTTAAAATATGGTTTTCCTTCCAATTGAACATTCCAAACAAAAATATAAACTAACATAAATATGAAGGACATATAAGTGAAAAAATCACAATTCCATATGATAAACAATTGATTTTGTGGATCCCTCAACTTAGGGTGTATCACTACTAGCCCCTCTCCCTTATTCACCACCCTAAAAACTTTAATAAATATTGTTTTAGATAAAATATTGTCGGACTAACAAAAACATTGCAGTACAAACTGATGACGGCAACATTGACGGCAGCCAGATCCGTCGTCAATTGCCAATTGTAATGGCTCTCAGATTCGTAACTATGCCTTAAATCCGTTACATTTCTCCATAAACTAACAGAAAAACACTGTTATGGTATATTTCACACTTCTGGCTGTGTTTCCAGTCTGGAAGGTCCGTGAAAAGCTCTCAGGAAGATTTACAGAGGTGCCCACTTAGCAATTTGCGGGGCTTGACACCTTCAGTTGGTGGTAGGAACGAACGAGTTCTATAAAGATTGTCAATTTGTCACAACTCGCGCTATTCATAATGCAACCGTTAAAAAAATAAACTTAAAACCATTTTTATTGTTGAAACCCGTGCTGCTGTTGCATTCAATGCAAAACGCAGTTGATGTGACGTCTCGAGGGAGATGTGAAGTAGAATCCAAATTCCATTGCGACAAGCTCGGGAGTTCCAAACAAAAATGAACGCCCTTAGTTTATGAAACCGTTTGTCAATTCCGATGCAAACTGTGCAAAGTGCTGTTTTTAGCGATGGAAACACCTGAGAAATGCTCAAACAATGTAATGCCGGTCGTGGCGATGCCAACAGGTTCAGTGTAAAAACGGCAAAACAAGGGTTTGAGCTCGACAGTTACACGAACGAATATGCGTCCACCCAATGCAGTCCATACTATGTCGTTGATACCGTACTGAGTTTGTCGCTAACAATCAGTATATATGTAGTTTGGAGCACCCCGAAGTTAGCAGAAATTTAATAATGTGAAAAATGTCGGCATCACATCAGCAGAAATGTAGATCGCCTCAAAAAAACAGTAAAAAATACACGTCACGCACAAGAATCCATTGATCCAGTTTTACATATGTGAAAGCTTTGTGAGTAAATGTAAACCCTCGTAAAACAGTAAAATGTAAATATTTGAAAAAAATCATTTATAAATACAGGGCATGCTGGAGCCGTTTTAATTCTTCTAGGGGCTCCAACCTTTGCTTTTTGGCTTTGGCGCCGATTCCCCGATTAGGAAATTAGAAGGTAAGCCAATGAACTCTGCTAAATTCTATCATTTTTCTATTACTAAGATTTAGGAAGCTTGGAAGCCAATCTAATCTAAGTCATCACTGCACAATTTACAAACGTTACTACACAGACCTGCTATTTTAATTCCTCATCGCATGTTTTGAAATAAAGAGGTGGTGGAAACACTACATCATGGAACCATAGTAGATATGATGACAATTTGAGAGTAGACAACCTAGCATCCTTGTTTGAGGAGGAAAGACTGGTCAAAACAACAAATCTTTGGGTGAAGATCTACAGCAAGAGATTCAACATCAAAAAGAAAAAGGCAATAGTTTCGAGGCAAAACTCTTAGAACAGCTCTTGAGGTGGCTTTGTTCACTTTGATTGCGGCTTTGGGTCCCATAGACTACTTAATCTCTAGACGTAATTAAAATTGTTCGTTTATTCATGCAATACAGATCCATGGTGTGATTAATGTTTTTGATGTTGTTTGTTTTGCGAAAAAGAAGAAAAATGGCTAACAAGTTTCTCGCACTTTCTGTTTGGGGAAAGGGAAGAAGGATAATGGGGAACAAGAACGAAATCATATGGTTCTCGTCTCCCCCTCCTTATTATCCTTCGATGCCCGGATACCCATTTGAGTCTCCCAAGGCGGGGGTGCTTTGGAACATCTGCTCCTCCATCTCTAGCTTCTTTGGAGATCGGGCTATGTACAAGGTGGAAGGCATGCGGTGCTTCTGCATGTCTTTGCTTCCATTGAGAAGGCGGTGAAAAGGCTCACTGTTATTCAGGATGCTACAATCGGTGTCCTTCATAATAAGGCTCAAGTGGCTTATCATCCCGAGCTTGTCAATGTAAGGTCTCTAATCCTTTAAAATTCATGCAATTTGTTTTCCTCTCCTGTGTTTTTAAGGTTATGTTTTGTTTGGTTTGTGAATTTTTCAAGATTGGATGCGTAGGAATTTTTGAATTCGAATAAGGTTTGAAGGTTGTTAAATTTTGTTTGTTGTTTGAAATTCTTACAATGGATTTTCTCAAGTTTTTTTTGTGGATCTCGGCAAATTGTTTGCTTTCTAAGTACCTGCAAGGTCTTTACCGTGCACTTGCACTGGCTCACTACCCTCGAACCGGGGCATCCAGGGTTGGATTCTCAGTATATTACTCAATATTACACATTAACGTGTAATTGATACATTTGAAACTCGAACTTTGCTATGAAAGTAGAGTCCCATCCGGATTGATCTTTCTATCTTTAATGGTTGAATATTTGTGTGTGTTTTTTTTTCTTATTATTTTTCAAATTTGGGAGCTAGCTTTGAATGTGGGTGTTATATGCGGGGCCGAATTAAAGGTTGGGAGCGCCCTAGGCAATAGTTTGAGTGGACGCCCTCCTCACAAATTTAGTTAGTATATTTTTTCCATAAAGTAAATAAATAAAATATGTCTATATTCTTTTATTTTTAAATTTACATCATGGTCATACTAAAATAATAATAAAAATATATTAATAAATTATCACATAAGGATGAAAAATATTTCGTGGATGGAAAACATTAATCGTAGTGGATGCTCAAAATGCAAAAAAATCAATATTTTATACAAGGCTTCTTACAAGTCTGATTTAGCCATATCAAGTAGGTGACAAGAACTCTATCTTGAAATAAAGCACCATTTCTTTGCAAAGAAACAAAAACGTTTATGTAGCTCCCATGGTTTTGTGAAGAGTCATATTTGGACCAGGCCTACGAATTCCTCCATAACAAAATAGTAGAATTTTTCCCCAAAAAATTAAGAATAGAAAAAAAAATACTTTTTTCCTTCAATTATACTCACCTCTACTAGATACAACAGCGACATTATAAACAAAACATTAACCTTTTTCTAGAACAAACTACACACCTACATAATCTAGAGCTATATCAGAGAATGGGTAACAATACCAACAAAATCATATGTGCTTATAAATATGTGATATTTTCTTTTACTTGCAAAAATATTACAAAACTTTTTTATGTGTATGTGTGAAATTGATGTTACTATACAATAATATCTATAAATGGGTTTATCAATACTAAATCTTCAGATAAATTATTTTAAAGTTAAGTTCTAAAATTAACTAAAAAAAAAGAAATTTTTAGATTCAGGCGCCCCCTGACTGTTGGCGCCCTAGGCAACTGCCTACTTTGCCTAAGGCTTAATCCCCTCTGGTTATATGTTTTTGAATTTGTTGGATTTGAAGGTGGCGTCTGATATTTTGAATTTGGAAATTGGATTTGAAGGTGGTGTTTGATTTTTTTATTAAAAAAATGGGAAATAGATTGGAAATTGGGGTTTGATTTTATTTGAATTTGGTGATTGAATTTGGAGGTGGTGTTTTGTATTTTTGAATTTGGGGATTGGATTCGAAGGTGGTACTTTATGTTTCTGAATTTGGGGATTGGATTTGAAGCTGCTGTTTTGAATTTTTAAACTTATGGATTGGATTCGAAGCTGGTGTTTTGACTTGTTTGAACCTAGGGATTGGAATTGAAGGTGGTGTTTGGCGCTTTTGAATTTATATATGTATTTTGGAAGTGATGTTTGGTTTTAATGACTCTGTGGTTTAAACTTGGAGGCAGTGTCCACTTGACTTTTTAATACATGGATTGAATTTGCAGGCGTATTTGTTCTCTTTTATCCAGAGGTTGAATTTGCATGTTTGATTTGAAGGTGGTGTTTGATTTGTTTGAATCTGTGGATTGGATATGATATTAGTATCTTTATTTATTTGAAATATGGAGATTGGATTTGAAGATTTTGTTTGGTTTGAGCTCTTTTGTACGCATAATTAAAATAAGCAGGAGACTTCAACCTTGAATGAAACATGGGTCAGATAATTTCTTGTCTCGGCTTTTAGCATTCCTTGCCTCGTTCTGAAGCCCTGCAGCTGGGCACTACTAAAAATACGGTATCCTTGCTCTGTGGACATTCTTTGCGTTGATAGTCTGACTGATGCTTCCAATACTACTGCAGGATGATCAATAGCAAGTTTTACGCTTTTAGCTAGTTCTTTTGAAGGTGTTGTTCTGACTTGTTCACTTTTGTTTTTAATATGTGGATTGAATTTGCATTTGGGGTTTGATTTTTGTTTGTTTGTTGAATTTGCAGATTGCATTTGAAGGCAGATTGTGTTTGCTTGAATTGTGGACTGTATTTGTCAGTGGTGTGCGATTTGTTTGAACTTCGGGATTGAATTTGAAGGTGGTGTTTGGTTTGAACTTTTATCTACCCAGAAGTATGATTTTTCTGAATTTGTGGACCATATCTGATGGTGGTATCTGATTGGTTTGAACTCGGGGATTGGATTTGAAGGTGGTGTTTGGTTTGACCATTTTTGTACCCGGAAGTAAAGCAGGCAGAAGTATTAATCCAACTGTGACATATGTTAGGTTTACTCCGTGTCTTGGCTGTTTAGCATTCCCTACCTTGTTTTGAAGCCTTATAATTATTCGCAACTCAAAATGTTGCACTCTTTAACAATATGGTGTGTGGACACATTTATATGTATCTTGGCTTCAGCTTTGTTTTGCGATTTTTACAGTATTACTTTCCATACCCTTGTAGCCTCTAGTTTCTCCATCGGCTCCCAAAGTTTAACAAATGGGATTGCATCTAAGGCCTTCTTCAATTCAGCAAGCCAAGAGAACTCTAAATAAGTGTTCAATCTCTTGTATCCTGACTTTTCCACTAGGTATGCAATCCCTGTAAGATCTCCATGGTTATTACTTGTTATACTTAACAAAGACAATACCTATAGCTGCGAAAAGACCTGAGTTCTGCATTCTTAAATTCCATTGACCTCAGTTAGAAATTATGTGTTCCTATCCATTGCTAATGGCTTTCTCTAACCCAGGAAGCGACCCTTGTGGGGAATGTTTTGAATTACATGCCAAAAATTTGTCATTAGAATTATAATGCCATATCCATTTACTAATGGACTTCTCTATCCCAGGAATACGAGGAATCTTTGGAATTCCATGCCACAAATATCGTGTCTGCTTGGGTTTTGAGGACCTATTTTGCATTATACATGCACATGTGGGGTGTTACTTTGTGGAGCTTAACCGAAAATGGAAACTTGGTTTAAATGTAGAAATTAAATCTGGCCACTTTATTCCTAAAAAAATTTGGTGCTCACTTGTACATTGATGTTGTATGTTAAATTACTACATATTCTTCAAAATATTAACACTTAATATAAATGTTCAAAATTTTAATCCTTTAAGGCTTTATACACAAGATCTGATCCGACTACTTGATTTGAAGATTTTTGTATTCCCAGAATTCGTCTTGTACTGCTAAATTCAACTGATTGTTCTACTATGATTAAGGGACTAGATGATAACCTTTTCTGAGTGCAGTTTTAGATCTCTGCATCTTAATCTTCCAGCAAAAGTTTTTAAATATCAAGACCAAAAGAAAGTTCTGTTTTAATTTGGTTTGCCAACAATTTCCTTTGTGGTTCTTTATTTGTTTGTGACTTTCGCTTTTCTTTTAATGTCTCGTGTTAGTCTAATCCATTTTAACGAGAAATTCTTCCTTCTTAGAAGACTTAAATCTTCCAAAGCATCTAGAAATGTATCGCTACCTTAGAAATGTGTTTTACTGCCAGGGTCCTGGTTTCCACAGTGCAATTTTCAATGAGTATAAACGGTTATTTTTCATGGACCAGCTAGGACTTGAACCCAGTACCCGCCATTAGCATCATGAGTGCTCCACTACTCCTTAGAAGATTCAAATCATTTGGAACATCTCGAAATGTGTCTCTACTTTAGAAATGTGTTTTACTTCCAGGGTTCTGGTTTCCGCTTTGCAATTCTCCACAAGTACAAACTGTTATGTTCCATGGATCCGCTAGAACTTGAACCCAGGACATTCCATTAGCATCTGGGGTTGCTCCACTACTCCTTAGAGCATTCGAATCATTTGGAACATCTTGAAATGTGTCTTCACCTTGGAAATGTGTTTTACTTCCAGGGTTCGGGTTTCCACTTTGCAATTTTCCACAAGTACAAACTGTTATTTTTCATGGATCAGCTAGGAATTGAACCTAGGACCTGTCATTAGCATACTGCGGGGATACATCACCACTGAGCTAACATCCCATTTGTAGTTTATAGTGTGGATTGCTCTTCTGAAACCTCTCTCAAGCCACACTTATTGGCCTGGGGCTCCCAGTCTGACTCAGATACCGTGTTATTTGTGGCGGACCATCTAGGAGTCCAACCTAGGACCTGCCATTAACATGCTGGGGTGCTACACCACCGTGGTACTGGCTCATTTGCACTCTGCAGTGTGGATTGTTCTTCCAACACAAATCCTACCGTTGAAGAGTCATTTTACTTGGCTTATTAGATAACTCCCTTGTTCTACAACATTTATATTATTCTCTTATTCTGTTTAGGACAACTCTCATGTGTCGTGACCATCAACCCTCGTCTACTGTCTGTTTTAATGGGCCTTAATTAACCCCTTCACCTCCCTATGGAAAACGTCTCTGCACTCTGACTTCTTTCTTACTATTGTTTAATTTATTTTTTATCTGGTAGCTGCATGGGAAACAAATTTGAAAAATGAAAAATGGGAAAACTAAATTGAAAAAGCTAGAATAGCATGCTTAACATTGCCAATTTATATTTGAAATTTATTCTAGGTGTCATCTTTTCTAGTACTTGCCTGTGTTTTATTTATACAAGAAACAAGAATATAGAGTAGTGGGAGACCAAATTCATGAAGCTCAATTCCACGAAGGAACAGTTTGGGATGCTTGACAGTGGACATTTGGAAATGAATTTAAAGGTTGCTTTCTAAATTTAATATTTACAGCATGATTTATCACAGCTGCTTTTATGGGGTCGGTACAAAAAGTCAGTGCTGTTAATGTGCTTTTTCAATGAACTGATTGATTTTCCTCTTTTGAGTTATGCTAAAACTGTTTTGCATGCCTGTGCAGGAGGATTTGATCAGGGAAGCCATTGTAGATGCTGGTTTTGATGCCACCCTAATGGAAGATGAGGTTGATGAGGTATCTGTGATAACTGTATGTCGGCTTCGCATAAAAGGAATGACATGCACTTCTTGTTCTAGCACCGTGGAATCTGCCTTGCAAGCGGTCCAGGGAGTGAGAAGTGCTGTAGTCGCTTTAGCAACAGAAGAAGCAGAAATCAGATATGACCCCAAACAGGTTAACTACAAGCAGTTGATTGATGCGGTCGATGACACTGGTTTTGAAGCTGTCCTGATTAGTACTGGAGAGGATAGGAATAAGGTTCGTCTCAAACTTGAGGGAATTCTCTCTGATGGTGAAATTAATTTAATTGAGAGTTCGCTTCAAGCTTTGCCAGGAGTAGAAGCTACAGAAGTGGATACACAACTAGAGAAACTAGTTGTGTCATACAATCCAGAAAAGACAGGACCTAGAACTTTCATAGAGGTAATTGAGAAGACATGTTCTGGAAACTGCAAGGCAACTTTGTTTCAGCCTGGAGGGCCAGGAGGTCCTGACAGAAGTGAAGAAATTAAGCAGTGCTATAAGTCTTTCCTATGGAGTTCGGTTTTCACTGTACCAGTATTTCTTCTGGCCATGATTTTTATGTATATTCCAGGACTTAAAAGAGGGCTAGAATTGAAACTTGTGAATATGTTAATGCTTGGTGAGCTTTTAAGGTGGATATTATCAACTCCTGTGCAATTTATCATTGGTCGGCGCTTTTATACTGGTGCGTACAAAGCTTTACGTCACGGCTCTGCCAACATGGATGTTTTGGTTGCCTTGGGAACAAATGCAGCTTATTTCTACTCAGTCTACACAGTATTTAGGGCTGCAACTGATATGGAGTTCAAAGGTACTGATTTTTTTGAAACCAGTGCAATGCTTATCTCCTTCATTCTTCTTGGAAAGTATTTGGAAGCTCTTGCAAAAGGGAAAACTTCAGAAGCTATTGCCAAGCTTATGGATTTAGCACCGGAGACAGCTACTTTACTGATTCATGACAGTGAAGGGAATGTTGTTGCGGAACGTACAATCAGCAGTCAGTTGATCCAACGCAATGATATAATTAAAACTTTGCCCGGCGAGAAAGTCCTTCAGATGGATTGGTCGTCTGGGGACAAAGTCATGTCAATGAAAGTATGATAACAGGTGAGGCCAATCCTGTTGCAAAGAGAATGGGTGATGAAGTCATTGGTGGAACACTAAATGAGAACGGAGTGCTACACATAAGAGCTACACATGTAGGTTCCGAGACTGCTCTATCACAAATATTCCGACTTGTTGAAGCAGCACAAATGGCTAAAGCACCAGTGCAGAAATTTGCTGATAGAGTTTCGAAATTCTTTGTCCCATTGGTAAGTAATGAAAGGCATTTTTAGCAGTTTTAAGATTAGACATCAGTAACTTGAGTCCATGACCCAATTTAAAGTTTTTTTCATGCTTGTAAGTGAAAATGATTCTTTAACGTTTTTTGTTTTTACCCAACCGTGATAGAGATGTGAAAAAGCTGATCCCCGTCTCATTTCAATTTGTGTTTTACTTCGAATCTAAGCACTGTTATTTTGGCTCCCTGTATGTAGGTTATTGCAATTTCCTTTACCACCTGGCTAGCATGGTTTGTAGCAGGGAAGATTGGTTCATATCCCAAGTCTTGGATCCCGTCTAAAATGGACGAGTTTGAGCTTGCTCTTCAGTTTGGAATATCTGTCATGGTTGTAGCGTGTCCCTGTGCTTTGGGTCTTGCAACACCTACTGCAGTCATGGTGGGTACTGGAGTAGGGGCCAGTCAAGGTGTTCTCATCAAAGGGGAGGGGCACTTGAGAGTGCACATAAAGTAAGCAATTTATTTCAATTGAGATTTTTTGTTATTTAATTAAGTTTCTAAAATTTGGGGAGTATTATTTTGTTATAAATATATTTGAAATTGAAAGGTTAGTTGATTACTAGGAGGTTTGACTATGTGCAGGTGAACTGCGTTTTATTTGATAAGACAGGAACACTCACTGTTGGAAAACCTGTTGTTGCTAACACCCACCTTCTAAAACCATGCTCTTGCGTGATTTCTACATGGTGGTTGCTGCAGCTGAGGTAGGGCCTGAGATGAACCCTGTTGTTCTTAATACTAACCTTTTCTGGTTACTGCTCGTCTGTTCTGTATCCTGTTTTGTGCAAATGAATGTGTTGATTGAAGAGAAGCCTGTATGAATTTGAGTCATTGTTGTGATTACTTATTTAAGGGTAGGTTCTGATTTGGCAGGGGAAAGATGGAAGTAATTGACTATTGCAACAGGATATCATATCAATCATTACCTTTGATTTGCATCCAGCTGGTTTTTTCGTTTTCAGATTTGAAAAGGGATTATATTTCTGATTAGGTTGCTGAATATTGCATTGTGTTCCAGGCAAACAGTGAGCATCCTTTGGCCAAGGCTTTGGTTGAGTATGCTAACAAATTTAGACCAGAAAGTTCAGACTTAAGCTGGTTGCCTGAAGTACAAGATTTTGTTTCAATTACTGGTCAAGGTGTCAGAGCTTTAGTGCAGAATAAGACTATTCTTGTAGGAAACACAAAGCTGATGTTAGATACTGAAATCACTATTTCTGAAGATGCTTATGAAATTTTGAAGGAGGCTGAAGAGATGGCTCGAACAGGAATTTTGGTATCTTTTGATGGAGTGTTGGTTGGCATAGCTGAAATATCGGACCCAGTTAAGCCAGAGGCACAAGATGTAGTATCCATTTTGAAGTCAATGAACATAAAGAGTATTGTGGTCACTGGAGACAACTGGGGTACAGCAAATGCCATTGCCAAGGAGGTTGGGATCGAGACTGTTATGGCAGAGACACTACCTGAGCGAAAAGCAGAGAAAGTGAAAGAGTTGCAGGTATGGCACCTTTTGTTTTTGTGTTAAAAGCATTAATCCCCATGGAGTAATTTTTGCCCTGTATCTATGCATTTTTATTGGACTAGCATAAGGGGTTAGAAACCTCTTTTTAGGTCATTAATAGTTAGCAATGAAGATTATAGTATTTTTTCCTTACAGAAAATGTCCATAACGATACAAAAGCAGTCCAAGCTATTTCATAAGTGTGTTTGATTTTGTACTAAAGAACTTGTGTCCTGTATTGAATCTGCAGATGTCTGGTTTGACAGTGGCAATGGTTGGTGATGGCATCAATGATTCACCAGCACTTGTGGCTGCCGATGTTGGTATGGCAATTGGTGCAGGTACAGATATAGCAATTGAAGCTGCAGACATAGTATTGATGAGAAGTAACTTGGAAGATGTCATTACTGCCATTGATCTTTCAAGGAAAACATTCAAACGAATCAGACTCAACTACTTATGGGCCTTGGGTTATAATGTGATGGGCATTCCTATAGCAGCTGGATTATTGTTTCCATTCACTGGGGTTCGTCTTCCTCCATGGATTGCAGGGGCCGCTATGGCAGCTTCTTCAGTGAGTGTTTGTTTGTTGTTCACTTTTATTAAAATATTACAAGAGGCCAAGGAAGTTGGACAGGCTGCAAATACAAGCAGTCAAAGTTCAGTGAAATTTGAACCACGTACAAAAATAAAGTTTACACTGGAATTGTTAGAAGATGTATACAAGGAAGAAATAAAGAGAAGTCGGATTGCACACATGTGAGACTGTGTGTTCGTCTATTTATTATAAAAGAAATAGTTACAAAACGGTTGATGTAGTTACAACCAACTTGTAGTTAGGCACCTTATAAATAAGTCTTATATTCTCATACCCCCTCTTAAGACTTATTCTACATAAAGCAAAAACAAACAATGTAACAAAACAGAACTACACTATCTTCAAACACTTTCACTTTGAAAGCAATGCTATGATAAGGTAGGTCTCGATCAAGCTGCTTCATGACCTTCGTAAAGGTGTAGCTCCCGAGCTAAATTCCCGAGTTCCCGGATTCCACCTCCCGAACTCCCAAATCACAGATCTCCCGAATTATTGGACAACCATCCACACTGAGCCATCCACACTCCATCAAGTTGTCTCATGACCCTTGTGAGGGTATAATTCCCAAGATCCACAGTCTCCCAAACAATCTAAGCAACCATCCATACCGAGCTTCATCTACTTTGTATCTTTACTTGCCTTCAAAGTTTAAAGCATCTTTATATTGCATATTCGTCACTATCCTCACTACCTTCTGCATCCGGTGGGTCTTCAACCATGGTTCACTACCTTTTGCATCCGGTGGGTCTTCAACCATGGCTATAGTAGCTATATTTGATATGACTTTACCCTTGAGCACATAATTAGCTTGAACACGTCAATCCCATGTTGTGTGACCTCTTTTCTTACAATAATGACATTCAATCTCCGACTTATCTTTATCTGAACTTCTATGATATTTTCTAGTTCTAGAATAGAATGCACTTTCTTGTTGGGAATGACCTTCTCGCATCCTCTCGTAGTTTGTTTTCCTCGGCCTAGAAGAGTTGCTATCATACCATCCAGAGATCGAGATTGAATTTGACTGAGGATAAAAACTACATTGTTATATTTTGAAGACAGACTATTTAATAGGATAGCTTTGGCATCCTCATCCTCAATCACAGCTTTCACTTCTGCTAGTTGTCTGATCAAGGACTTTCGATTATTGATGTGGCTTGACATAGAGACTCTATCATCCATTTTGAACCTATATAATTGAAATTTTAGGGAAAATTTGGCATTCATCGCTTTCGCTCCAAATAATTTATTTAGAGTATGCCAAATTTCCTTTGATGATTTATCTAGGTCTACATGATGAAGTTCGAGTCGAGAGAGCAAGGCCAATAATAGCTTTCGCTCTATCATCTTTGTTTTGCCATTCTAACAATTTTGATGCATCGGTAGGTGTTGTCTCTTTCCCATTTACAATGCCCCACAAATTTTTACTCATAAGTTGCATTTGCATTTTTACTCTCCATGAATGAAAATTTAGACCGAATATTTTTCAACCGAATTTCCATTTTAATAAAATAAAATATATACAACTTCGTATTTTTTTTTGAAATGAGTAAACAAAATAAAATAAAATACCAGTTGCACACTTCCGAATAAAATGTCACTTGCACAATTCCGTGCCCTAGCGCAGGTATTGTCTTTAGATTTCCGACCAGACAGGGTTTCACTATGACTGTACGTTATGCCCTTGGTAACTGTATTTGCTTTTGTGTCTTTCTTGCCCTACGTCTGTGGAAAACGTCTGTGCCCTTGCAATTTGTGACTGTAATGATTGATTGTAATGGCCTTCAAATGTTTGTGAATCGTAACTCTATTCACGTCTTATTTCGTGCTCGAAAATACTGTTATTTTCCTGAAAAACGTGTCATTCGCGACTGTAGTAAATTCGTGGCCCGTGACTTTGTATGTAATCGTGGCTATATCTATATATGCATGCGAAAATGCCCTTCGACCCTTTTCGCTCACGACTGCAAGTTAAATGTTTCGAAAATGCCCTAGAAAAACCGCAACTGTTTACTTCAATTACGATTGTGCCTTCACTTCGATTCAGACTTCTTCAGTATTTATTTTGACCTTCAAAATTCTTCTTCAGCGTGCCCTAGATATCTGTCGAAAAACAAAAACGAAAATGTGTTTGTTTTTCTCCTTATGCTTCAGATTTCGTGCCTTAATGGGTCGGATTTTCTATCCTTCTCTCTTTCTTGGCTTGCCCTTGCTTTGATACCAATGTTAGAAGATGTATACAAGGAAGAAATAAAGAGAAGTTGGATTGCAAACATTTGAGACTGTGTATCCGTCTATTTATTATAAAAGAAATAGTTACAAAACGGTTGTAGTTACAACCGGTTACAACCAACTTGTAGTTAGGCACCTTATAAATAAGTCTTATATTCTCATAGGAATGCGGCATATTTGTACAATTTCTTATGCATTATTTAGAGAAATTTGGAATACATCTAAAATAGCATGTGTCGTGTGAAAAGCTTGTTGTCCATAAGAATGTTTTGAGGGGTTTGACCTGCATGGAAATTTGGTGGTTTGAGCATGTGATTTGAGGGATTTGACCCGCATGACAATTTGGTGGTTTGAGTCAACCATCTTGGCAATTTGTTGGTTTGAGCGTGTGATTTGAGGGATTTGACCCGCATGGAAATTTGGTGGTTAGAGGGATTCAACCAACGTGTTAGTTTGGTGGTTTGAGTGTGTGATTTGAGGGATTTGACATGCCCGACAATTTGGTGGTTTGAGGGATTCACCCACATGGAATTTGGCCGTTTGAGCGTGTGATGGAGCTATTTGACCTTCATGACAATTTTGATGGTTTAAGGGATTTGACCGAATGGCAATTTGGTAGTTTGAGCATGTCAACCAAGATGGTAGTTTGGCGCTTTGTGTGTTTCACCAACATGGCAATTTGACGTTTTGACCAACAATGGCAATTTGACGTTTGGACCAACCTGTTATAGACACACTCGAGAAGGCTTTGATGTATTTACTTTGCCATGATGTGATTGTTCATGAGGTCATTGAGAATGTAGATATGTGGTGTTTTCTTTTCTGCAATTACGTAAAATTGTTTTATTCAATAAATATGGATTTATTAGAGAAAGGCATTCGACACAACCTATCTCCATAATCATGTCTTCATTTTGTAAATATTCTCTACAAATCATTCTTTAGGAAAATATTCACTGGTACAACAAACACCCTCATTTAAAGAGTATGGAAGTGATTAACTTAAACTAAGCAAAAGCTCCATAGAACAAACTCCTCTCTTTTTCATGGTAAATATAAATCTGAATAAAACAAGCAAAGAAAATGAAGTTAAAAATACATGATTTAATTTTCTATTTAGCATACTTACCTAAGACTAGGGGTCGGGTTTCCTCGATGGCAAAAAAATCCTCGGCATATGGGGGTGGTGATAAAATGTTTAATAATATATAAAAATATTTTTAAAAAATTAAAAACATTAACAAAAATATTGGGGATGACAGAAGTCACCGAAGCGTCCCCCTAAAATAAAGGAATATTTTCGAAATGTCCTCAAACTTAGGGTCACCCCTTTTATTTGGATGTTGGGGATGCCAAGCCGGGAAGCTTCAAGCGGGGATGGGAGAGACACATCCTGCATGGCACTATTTAGAATAAATGAAGATATAAACATTGGTGCTCATTTTGATTATGTATACTACCAAATTGAACTAGAAAATTTTAGCATTGTAGGAAAGAGGATTTATAGTTTGAAATTTGAGTGGCTAAATAGTGTATATTTGTTTCACATTTTTGTGGAATTGTATACTTCAAATTTTGCACATATCACAAATATTATTATGAAATATGTAGTCTTTGTTCTATTCTTTAAATCGAGTTTTCTCTTTTGAGGGAAGGACTGAGTCACATTACTCTAATCTACTCTATTTTATGTGGTTAGAAATAAGCATTTTCAATCATTTTTAAGTAATGCTTGTGCTTTATCGAAGTTATATCTACTCATTGATCCAATAATTGCTTAGCTTGTAAAGGACAAGTCTAAGAAGTGTATGGTGGATTCACTAAGATTCTCTCCTTTCTCTTGCTCCCTTTCCATGGGTGACGGATTAATGTAGGGGTGACGGAATTAATGTAGGTTTAGGTACTCTTGGAGGATTTATTTGTATGGACTCACCCAAACCTGTTTCTTCCCCTTCCTTAGATGAGAGTGTTTTTCCCCACCGCTTCTTGCACTAGTGTCCATATAGGTTAGCACGTTGACTTCTATAGACTCAATTATTGGCCCCGCACTACCGTATCTTTTCCATCGCCCCCTTTGTTCAACTCACTTTCTCCATTTATGTGAGTTGTTCCTAAGTCTGGTCTTGACGAAAAACTCTCTCGCTTCTTCTCTTTGGTGCACCATCTACTTATACAAAGGTGGCTGGATATTTTCTTCTTCTTCTTCTTCTTCTTCTTCTTCTTCTTTGGCATGCTCTTATATAGTTGGGGAACTTTCATTTGCTTCACCCTCTTGACCTCTTTGGCTTCACCCGAAAGGTGGGTGCATTTCTTCATCCGGCTCTACCTCCACCTACACACCCATGGTATTTTCCTCTTATTTGGCCTTAAGTATTAGAACAACTAATGGGCTTAATTTCCTACCACTATTGGCTCTACTTGTCTCGAGTGCGGATATCGAATTTATGCTTTTCTACATATGCTTCCCTACCCTCATACTTGTCTCGGAGTGCGGATATTGAATTTATGCTTTTCTACATATGCTTCCCTACCCTCATACTTGTATGTTTTGTGCAGAGTGTGTATATCCGTGTCAATTTTTAATGCATTGATTTTTACCTTCTCTGCATCCTTGATCCGATTAATGGATCACACAAAGTAATCCGCAATGGAAGAAAAGGGAAATTTTTCTCAAGGGGAAATATTTATGTTGGTTGTCTTAAATTTCCCTAAGGATTAGTGCTCTATCATAGCAAACTTTACTTCTCCCTCTACTTCCTTAGGTAGTCATGTATGATATTCTCCCATCTTGCTCAAAAAGATCCCGCAGTGCCTTAGCTTGTTGTTGAGTCTTGCCTTATATGCATTATTCAGGGTGGTGGGAACCAAAATCCTTGTATTTCTCTATGGGTGATTTCTTTTCTAGGGGGTATACCTAATTAGGTTTTCCACGCCCTCTGGGACACATATCTTGTTGAATACCAAGAGTAGAAGTTTGTGCCCCATGTGAATTTAACCCCAACTTTATGATGTGCAAGCTCTGCATCATGTGTTATTCCCCTAGTAATATCTTTGGGACATGTTATATTGCATCCCTTGTGCCATATTATGTTGATATACAAGAACTTCTTATTGATCTCTCTCCACCTTTCTACACCATCCAATTTTGGCATCGAAGGCATGTTGTGACCCTTGTAGTTGGGTCTTTCATCCGTGATGGAGAAGGTGCATCCACATTTCTTATAGTTTAAGAGATCCCCAACTTTTTCGATCTCCTTTTCATTGCAAAGTCTCGTACCAAATCTTCTCCATAATTTACTGTGCCATTTGTTTTTTCAATCAACGAGTGGGTGATTCTCATGTGTCACCCACAAAATAGAAATAATCCTCATGAATGCACAACATTAAGTATGAAAAAGTTTCGTTGGTTTAATGAAGTAGGGAAGCTCATAGAATGAAGGACACCCACTTTTTCAAGTGCATTCTTAATGTTGTTGTCATAAATTATGTGTCCGCATTCGTTCTTATTGTCTATTGAATAAACTAAATATTCATTCATTCATTGTGTGTGCTAACCTGGTGCATGATGATTGAAGTCAAAAATATTACATGCACCATTTTTTTTGTCATTTCTCTACCTCTAGAACATTTCCAATTTTATCGGTGGGGTGACATGGGAATGTTTTCCTTTTTATCCTTTCTTCTAAACTTCGTAGTATTCTTATCATTTTTCTTCATGTGCACTAAGAATTGGCTAATTGTTTCTTTGGATCTTCCACAATGTACTGCTCTTCTTATCCTCTTGAAAATTCCTTAATAAAGGTGTTACTTGAGTCTTATCCTGACATTGACTATGCAAAACTGCTTGTACTAAGCTCACATGAATAACTTGAATCTCACATGACCCTTTCTTTGTGTTCCTCCTCCGACCTATCCTTCTTGTTTTACCTTGTCTAAAATCTGGTCCGATTTACCCTAGGGTGGTTAAGTGCCCCAAAGTTCCTCATCGTATCAAAGAATCTCGGCCTCCACATTAATGGTGGTGAGAGAGATTTGTAGATCTCGGATAATTGTTCTTTTTCACCAAATCCTGTTGATTTCTCTACCACAAGTCACTTCCACTAATTATTTGTCACTATCCTTAGCCTTAGTACTTGTAAAATCTCATTGTGTTCTCTAATGGTGGAAAGGGTTTACGTTTTTACATTCTCTAATCGTTTTTCACTCATTTTTTTGTTTTCACTTTGACTTCTCGATCACTTGAATGCTTGGTAACTACACAATGTCTTCTTACCCTCCTTTTATACATCTTCAAGCTAAGTAATAAAGCCACGTTTATTGCACTCACACATTCAATACCAAGTGGTTGATGATTGTTAGCACTTCTTATTTTTGCATTGTTTCCTTTATTTCAAACTTATCATTAATGACTTTTTCCACTTGCATATATATTTTGTGAATCTCATGGATTTGTGTTTATTTTATCCTCATGCCTCCAAACAGATAGGTAGATTATATTTCTAGGCCATATCGCATTTCCCCTGTGCACTCCCTTTTCCTTTTGCACTTCCTTTCCTTGTAGCCTTCATTCAAACACCTTACCTTATCCACTCCCATATTTTCACAAATTTCTTATCCATCTTCTTTGATCAAGTTTTCCCATTAGACTACATTCTATTGTGTCTCAATAATCCTTCCATGTCGATCTCACTACCTTTCCTACCATAAGACTTTTGAAATTTCAACTTTTTACCTTATTTTCACATGCCCCCTTATTTTTGAAACTTCCAAAGATACCCCTCACTAATTGGATGTTCCATTTGTCTATCTCATGATTATATGATAAGCTCTTTTTTCTTTTTTCGCTTTGATGTACATAACGTTTTGAAGTATTGTCCCTTTACTACTTTATTTTTTTCCTTCCTCACCCATATAAATTGTGTGTGTGGTCCTCCATGTGTGATTATCTTAAAGTGATTTATAAATAATCGAACCATATCTTTACTTTTGATAACTTTTGCTTGAACGTAATATAAAGAGATTAATCTTGCACCACAACATGTGCGCTTATTACAAAAAGAAACATACATGAAAAAAACTATCATGAGAACATAAGGAAACTAAACTAGGAATATGAACAACATATATCCTAATGGTATATGGCTTATTCAATTACAAAACATGATTTTTACTGAAATAGGGTTTTAGTCTACTCCCATCAAGTGGCCTTGTAGCAACTCTCCATTTAAATCCTTTAATTTACATGCCTTGGTTGGTAAAATTGCATGTATTTCATATGGGCCCAACCAATGTATTTTCAACTTCCTAGGTATCATGCAATTTTTGAGTAATAAAGTAACGCTTTGGTGCCAATAATCATTTTTTTCTTCATATGTCTATCATACCATGCCTTATATCGTGCATTCTCTACACATTGGCTCCATCATGCTTGTACGCTTCATTCATCCAATTGTAAGAGTTTATTCAACCACTCGTGATTGAGGCTTCATCTTCCATATTTTGCACGTGTGTTATCCTCAACAATGGAACCATAAATTCAATGGGTAGCAGAGCCTCTTTTTCAAACACCAATTGGAAAGGTGTTGCTTTATTTATTATTTTCTAGGTTGTCCTATATGCCCATAACACTACCAAAACTTTATCATCCCAATCCTTGCACCCAACATCGCATATCTTAGTGAAAGTATTGCTCAATAGTATTTTGAAAGCTTTAACCGTTCCATATTCCAGCTTTGATATGGTGTTGTTTTATTGTGCACAAACATGAATTCTCCAAAAATGTATGTGTACTATCTCACTAAGGAAATGAGTTCCTCTATCACTTGTTAGGCTCAAAAGGTATCCATATTTGTTGATGATATTTTCCCATATAAACCTAGGTATTGTTGTCATTATACAATCCTTTGTTGGTACGGATTCAACCCATCTTATTAAATGGTCTCATTGTGATGATATACCCTTTGGCAAGGCATAAATGGTATTCTACCCACTTTGTCAATGAAGGATTTTTACATTCCGACTTTGGAGGTAGAGAGTGTTCATTCATAAAACACTTGGAGGATCTTCTATTAGACTAAGAGAAAGGAAATTTATCCTCTTAGCATTCTTTTGATGGCTTGGTGTCATCTTTGTGGGGTGCCAATTTTGTGTGTTCTTTGTATGTTGATTGTTGTGTTGGCCATTGGATGGAACAATTACCCAAATAATATCCCCTCCTTATAATCGATGGAACCCAATGTGACTACTAAGAGAGAAAACTTAAATAGAAACAATCATAAAAACAAGTGTGCCCGGACCTTTGCACAAAGAGGTTGTTGGAATCTTTTCAATCACTTAGATGGTTGGGAGGTGAATTTCTCATCCCTCGGTTGGTTTGCAAAGAACTTGATAAGAAATGAGGTCATCCGCAAGAACAAAGGAGCAAATATGATGTTCATTGAAGACTTTAGAATTTTTTTGGTTTAATTTTAGTTTCATTTAAATGGCCTTAAAGCCCAATTTATAATAAATGATGTATAGATTATTTCTAGACTCCTTAATGAGTATTATTTCACATATTGGATGTATGCATTTGAGTTAAATTACAGGAAGTATGATTCAAGGAAGATGACAACATAAATTTGGTTTGTGTAATTTTATTAATTTTGAGTTATAAATGAATGATACTAAGCAGAATCGATTACTTATAAGGTCGATTTAGCATTGTTTCTTCAGTATTTTACATAATTGCTCAGTGCCCAAATGGATGAGAAACTTATCAAAGCTTCAGACCCTAAAACAACATTTAACTCTTTAAAAATTCAATTTTGATTATTACACAATGTTCCTCTCATCGATCGGGGGATAGAGGAAATAGAATTTGACAGAGTGAACCGCCGAGAAGGGATCGTAAGGCAAAACTTGTGCAGGAACTCAATAAAGTCGCCAAACTAAGTATCAGAAGGAGCAGGGAAGACTCGTAGACCTGGACACGTTAGAAAATGGCCCAGTTGAGATTGATGGAGAATGAAAGGTAGGGTAGCTCGTCGGGGCGAGTTGGTCAAGTAATGGAAATTTTAGACTGAGTCGGCCTGTGCAAGGAGTCTTAAAAACAAGTTGAAAAGATCAATAGAGGACAAAATTCGAGTGAGTAACTTGGTAGAATCGTGAAGTAAGGGAGATTGATGAGCTCAGTCGGGAGCTCAACGATCTCGGGAGTGAAGTAAGAGTGAGCTCACCGGAGCTCGACAAGTGCAACTCACTAAGTTGAGAGAGTTAGGATACCAAATCGTCGGGTGAGTTAAATAGGTGCCTATCGGTTCCGTGCAATACACATAAATTCTTGATATCTAGGTTAACCTACTAGCTATTGCATGCAAGCAATGTAATGTGAATGCCGAAAGGGATTGGGTGGAGGAGTGAAGAGTGGAGGAGGTGGGAAGGGTCAATTTTGAACAAAATAAATTTGCTAGCAGAATTAAAGAAAGGAGAACCATCTCATCAAGTTAAATATTATTGATCCACCTATGGTTGGGAATGGCAAGGTATGACCAATAAAACAATATATGTTTTGTTTACCAATTAATTTTTTTGACAACCTTGAACATAGATAAAATAAAAAAAACTTGAGTATTATGACTTTCAAATATTGCAGATTAAGTAACAATAATGTAGAAGAACACACATTCATTTATAGAAAGAACACACATTTATAATACACTACAAGTAACCACAACACATTGCAATCAAGCCTAACAAGCCAAAACTGATGTAACTATATAAGCTGAAGCAAACGTAATACAACCTAACAAAGTTTTTGTAAAAATACTATAATTATGTAAAACCAAGTTCATGTGTGCACTAACACTAATACACTTGTATATTTATATATATCTTCACACATAAATAGTTGGTTCAATTGAAATTGTGTTTCATTGCCTTTTTACTGACGATTATCTTTGAAATGTTGATTAGATCTCGCATGAAAGATAGAGTTTGCACACATATATAGATACACATCTATAATGTATTTATATTCAAGCATACATGATAGGTTTCCTTTGCGTCGATGTCTAAACTTGTTTTTCACCGCTCTTTACAACGAATATCTACAAAGTTATGATTATGTACATAAATCGATTAATGTTGCATTATTTTGAAGACAGAGTATGATTCAAGTATTTCAAATATTCTAATTTTCCTATGGTGTAAAACAATATATGTAATTTTTAACAAGTACTAAAATTTTTGACAACCTCGAACATATAAAACTTAAGACTACTCGAGTCGAGAAATATGACTTGTAAAGAATGCATATTTAATCACATTTTTTTGTAGATTTAAACATCATAAACAAGAAGTGTAAAACAAGCCTAGCTTGGTAGGCAAAGGAAACCTATTACATATATGTGATTATATATACATATATAAATGTGTATGAGGGTATGCGCATTCATGAACATGCATTTATAAAACTATATTATGTTACATTTTCATAGTTGTGTGGACTTGTTTTTCGCTACTGTTTATGATGTTTATGTATAGAATTGTGCTTACATCTGCATTATTTTAAAGTCATATTTCTCAAGTATCATTGACTCTATGTATGTATTCAAACAGACGTATTGAATTATAGACAACAAATGTAACTCAATTAAGAGACTTGATAGTACTTGACAAAGTTCTTGTGAAAAATATTATATCTATTTAAAATGCAAGTTCATGTGTACAAGTACACACTTTAATACACAAGTATATATGTATATGTCTTCACACATACATAATAGGTTTCAGTGGACTTGTATTTCACTGCTTGTTTATGATGATTATCTATAGAAATGCAATGACTATCTACAAAGTTATGATTAAATATGCATTATTTTATAGTCATATTTCTCAAGTATTTTGATAAACTAATTTTTTTAATACATATTTTAACAAAGATTCAATATGTTTAGGGTTTCATTTTTTAAATTTATTTTAGGACACTTTTGGAATCAGGATTCAATGTTTTTGGTGAAAATAACAATTTTTTTGGCGAGGTATGTTTTAAAATAAAACCATGAGAAGAAATTAAACAAATCTTAAACTATGAAATAAAAATATTTTAAAAATTGGCGTTGTTCCTTGAAGCCCCTAAAATGTTCGATACATTGCAAAAATTTATGACATGCTTTCCATCTAAGTCCCTCAAATGTTCGAGACATTACTATAAATTAAACACCAAAATTATATTGAAAGATGTTAATGTATTTTTTAAATCATATATTATTTTAATGGCCATACCATGCCATCCCCAACCATAGGAAGATCAAAATATTTGAAATGTTTGAATAATATTTGAGAAATATGACTTTAAATTAATGCAAAATTAATCACATTTTTGTAGAGCCTAAAAACAAACAGGAATAAATGGAGATGTAACACGGGGCTTCATTAGCTAGGCAATATCCTAGCACGTGGGTTCATATTGAGGTAATTAAAATTAATAAAATTAAAGTAAATATACCGGTAGACATGAGGGGGTGAAAGGGTTTAGTTTATTAATATTTTGAATTAGGTATTGGGGGTAGGTTAGAGAGGTGGGCCAAAGGAAAGGGAGGTTTAATTTTAATATAAAACTAAAATATTTGAACCCTAGTTTTAAAAATAAATACCTTAAAATATCAAAAGAAGTGTGTTCATAAAGTTAAATTATAATCTCTTTTTGAATAAAGAAATATCAATTAAGAGATTCTTAACCAAGAAATAATAAGATGGTAGAAAACTAAGATTGAGTATGCTTTTCAACACAAGTGATATTATTTCACCATCTTAATTATTTGAAGAATTATTAATAAATGATTAAAGCTTAACATTTATAAGGTGATTTGTAATAGGTATTCAATGGCTTCAAACTATCTTCTCGAGAGGAAATGCACATTAAAAATAAATTGAGTGAGAAATATGATATATTTTTTGTTTAATATATTAGGGTAGAAATAAAAAGGGGTAAATAAAATTGTAATTGAAAAATGGGTAAGTAAGGTACATGGAAAAAATAGGGGGTATTTTCATTCTAATAATATAACAGAGGGGGTATTATCAATCAAATAATTAGAGGTAAAAACAGAATTAAGGGTATTATTTAATACCCTTCATCGTGCTATACCATACTTTTACTAAGTGAACCCCCGTGAGATGTAATCACATTTCTGTAAATAAGCACCATAAAGAGGCATTGAAAAAACAAGTCCAAAAACAAGAAACATGGTTATGATCAAAATTCTCTTTTCGGCTAATTTTAGTAGGTTTGTTTTGTGTATTTATCTAACCTCTTATTCACTATGTGAACAACTAATGATGATTGTATATAGAATTACAATTATATCTGAAAGTTTTATTTCTCAAATACTTTCCAAAAATTGCAACTATTATGATAAACCGATATAACTCAATAGGACTATCTAAATACATCCATATAATGATAATCCTTACAAAATTGACTTTAAACGAATGCATATGAAATGATTTTTTTAGGTAATCCTTCGTAATAAGGCAATGGAAAACAACTCCATCCAGAAAAGAAAAGGAAACGTAGTTGTGTCGCTTAGGTGTTGTATCATTCTCGTCTAAATTCTCTCTGTGGGATGATTTTCCCAGGTTTGTGTATCTCTCTAACTTGTTTTCGGGAAAATAAGTCCAGACAAGTAGGCAAAGGATTTTATTTACGACATAATTACAATGCAAATACATTAACATATTTGTTGAGACATAAGTGCAGGTTTCAGCAGCAAAGGAAAACCCTGGAGAATATGAGTGCTCAAGCGCATCATATCGATCTGTTCATTTGCGTCCACCAAATTCGAATCATATGTCATCATTAAATGATAGAGAAAATCTTCCATTATCGATCCGATTTCGCTTTCGCTCATTGAAACAATTCGGATCAAATATATGTGGACTGGAAAAGTACTCGTGTTTGTTGTCCGTATGTCTAATGGAATAATCAACCTGCAAAACTCATCACATGCTACATATATGCTCCATTTATAGGAGCCATGATGCGCAACGTTTCTGAAATTGTACTGCCTGAATAGTCTAAACATTTTATGTCGTTCATGCCTTCTTGCTGTCTTTAAGCTTTTCACAATTTGAAGCTCCATAGTACAAATGTTAATGTTCTAAACATCACACATAGGTTTGCAAATTATAATATATAAAAATTTACCTTAGCGAAGCCTTTGTAATACGAGAGAGGCTACAATGATGTTGTGTCGTCGATGAAGTTTCCTTTAGACAGTTTGAAAGATCTTTGGATGTCTCCTCCTCACTTTGTCCATATGTGAATACTGCAGTAACAAATGTTTTGCATATGTTTGACACAGCTCCACAGAGATATGCGTAGATAATGTATATATCTAAAACAATCAACTATTGAATTTAGTGCAGACCTAATGGCTTGCATGAAGATTTGGCCTGAAATGCAGGTCATACGAGGCACCTTAATTAAGAGTACGGGGTACGTTAATTCCATGTGTTGCACGAGTACGAGGCACGTCAGTATCAAAGGAATTAAATTTTGGGCTCCCTTTCTCGTAAGGGTGATCCACCTCCTCCCCTAGTGTTGTTGCATTCACATGATTCACATTCTGCTTTTTTTTTTTTAATGTGCCCATTAGACTTTGTTGATATATAACCACCAAATACATCGTTTGTTTTAATTTTTAGGTTGTATGTTTTGTTGACATTAAAATTAAGCCACGTCTTTTTCTGACCATCATTTTTATCGTAATCATCTTGTTTGATCTTCTAATTAGTATATAAATACTTCCAATTTTAAAAAAACAACAATAATAATGTTTTGAAAAAAAAAAATCGTAAACCTAATAACACAACATTGAAAAGAAATTGATCCGATAAGTAAATATGAAAGAAAAGTACTTAACAGAATATTCAAGATAACAAAAACAAAAAGGAAAACACAAGATTTATTTTGGGAAACCCTTTCAAGAATAAATTCACCGCAATAACTTCTATTTAATTGCATTAGCTTAACCGTTTATAATACAATAATGTATTTCCAAGTTCTACTCTATCCTACTACATGTCCATCCATATAAGCACATAAATAGAAAACCATCAAAGTGGTTTTACAATACGATAGGCACTAAAATTGTTGGTGTGATTCATTTTCATGCCACGTGGTGATTCATCTCACTTAGGTGAGGTCATGAGTATAGGTGTCACAGGGGTGTCATAGGGGTCATTATGAGATTCCTTACACGTCGGTCGTCCATATGGGAGTTACTTCCTATTCCGGGAATTTAACTCTCCTACTCCATTTGAGAGGTCATGATTACATGCATTGGGGGTTACACAACACCCCCTATTTGTACCCCTTATCCCTTTCACATATATGAGATGGTGCATGAGATTTTTCCCCTTTTTGAATCCTTGCATGTACGTTTATGGTTGATGGTCACTCCTCAATGAGACCTCATCACACTATTGAGTGAATCTCGGTTGATGTTCGTGTTATCCCGCATCATCTTTGTGCTTTGCATTTTCACATTCTTTGTCATGGTATCAAAGCGCACGTTGTGGGATCTGTGCTACTCACCGTCTATCGTTGCCCTACTACTCTCGACTATCTATTCATGATTTTTCGGGTTTCATGTGCGTTTGTCATAATGGATACTCCATTCGTGCTCTACTTGCATTGATTCTGGGTTCAAATCTTGTTCATGTTTTTGAGTGTTTGTGGGTTTTACTGTGTTTTCCAAGCCCTTACATGTAATTTTGGAGTATCTTTTAGGTGCAAGTTATTGGTTTCGGGTTTTGTGCATTGGTTTTGTGTGGTTTTAAGGTTCTTGTGTTGTTGGTTCTAGGCTCAACTTGGCCCCAACTCGCCGAGATGGGAACCGAGTTGTCCCACACGCCTCGCCTCGCAGACTTTGCCTTACATTGCTCATGCACCAACTCAATTTTTGCATTCACCGTGGGTTGTCTTTGTGGTCTTTGGCCTCACGTTTTCTCGGTTGGTTTTGGGTCTTCGTCCAATCGGTTGTGCGTCATGCATCTTCCTTGACTCGATCTCTACTCAAAAACACCACCCCTTTGAATTTCCCCGAGCTCTTGCATCGATCCGGCCCTACGCCTCGAACCCTACATTTCCCCAGCACCTCGACTCCTACTTGCTGCCTCTCGACCGAACCTACTTGCTCGTCTTTTGTATGTTGCTCGTGCTCTAGCTCGCCTCGTTGTTCACCCTTCATTGTTTACCATTTGGCTTGATTGTTGGCCTCCACGCTCATCCTTGCTCAACTCGATCCTGGTTCTCTATGTGCGCATGTGGTTTTCCACCAGTGGCCGCATTTGGATTGTGCATCCCACCCGACTCGTTCGCCGTATCCCTCTGTGTTTGGCATTACCTACTACCTCGAGCCTTGCTCACATCCAGCTCATCTTCGGCACTTTCCCTAACTCCTCCCGATGGACTCATCGATCAACTCGCCAACGTGTGTACCGATCTCGTTAAACTTGCCTCAACAACTCCAACCCCGCAACGGTCACTATCACCGACACAATTCTCCACAACACCCAACTCGAAATACAACCCTCTCAAAGCAACTCTCCAATGCCCTTCAACTCGCTAACTGAGCTCCAAATGTTTTGCCACATATATGTTTGAAACAACTCCATAGATATATCCATAGATATGCGTAGATAATGCATATATCTAAAACAATGGCTTTCATGAAGATTTGGCCTGAAATGTAGGGCATGCAAGGCACCTTAATTATGAGTACGGTACGTTAATTCCTTGTGTTGCACAAGTACGAGGCACGTTAGCATCAAAGGAATTAAATTTTGGGCTCCTTTCTCGTAGGGTGATCCACCACCTCCCCTAGTGTTGTTGCATTCACATGATTCACATTCTACGTTTCTTTTAATGTGCCCATTAGACTTTGTTGATACATAACCACCAAATACATTGTTTGTTTTAATTTTTAGGTTGTATGTTTTGTTGACATTAAAATCAAGTCGTGTCTTTTTCTTACTACCACTTTTATCGTAACCATCTTGTTTGATCTTCTAATTAGTATATAGATACTTCCAATTTTTAAAAAAAAACTTGCCCACTAAAAACATTTAAATAATCACAACTTTCTTTTGAATTTGGTCATAAAATGCAATGGTGTATATTAATAAAAAACAATTACCAATCCCTTTCCAAATTTAAAAGATAAAACTAACGTGGTAATTTACATGTTTTATAAATAATTAATTTCCCTTCACATTTGATCTTTTTCGGACTAAATAATTATACACTAATTTAATGATAGATTAAAACAATAATAATGTTTCAAAAAAATGTAAACCTAATAACACGACATTGCAAAGAAATTGATCCGATAAGTAAATATGAGAGAAAAGTACTTAATGTAATATTCAAGATAACATGAAACAAAAATGGAAAACACAATATTTTTTCTCGAAACCCTTTCAGGAATAAATTCACCGCTATAACTTCTATTTTATTGCATTAGCTTAATTGTTTATAATACAATAATACATTTCCAAGTTCTACTCTATCCTACTACATGTCCATCCATATAAGCACATAAATAGAAAACCATCAAAGTGGTTTTACAATACGATAGGCACTAAAATTGTTGGTGTGATTCATTTTTCATGCCACGTGGTGATTCATCTCACTTAGGTGAGGTCATGAGTATAGGTGTCACGGGGGTGTCATAGGGGTCATTATCAAATTCCTTACGCGTCAGTGCGTCATATGTGTCATATGGGAGTTACTTCCCATTTTGGGAATTTAACTCCCCTTCTCCACTTGAGAGTTCATGATTACGAGGCATTGGGGTTACACAACACCCCTATTTGTAGCCCTTATCCCTTTCACATATATGAGATGGTGCATGAGATTTTCCCCTTTTGAATCCTTTCATGTACGTTTATGGTTGATGGTCACTCCTCAATGAGACCTCATCACACTATTGAGTGAATCTCGTTTGATGTTCGTGTTATCCTACATCATCCTTGTGCTTTGCATTTCCGAATTCTTTGTCATGGTATCAAAGCGCACATTGTGGGATCCGTGCTACTCACCGTTTATCGTTACCCTACTTTGCTCTCGACTATCTATTCGTGATTTTCAAGTTTCATGTGTGTTCGTTATAATGGATATTCCATCTCAGTGCTCTACTTGCATTGATTCGGGGTTCAAATCTTGTTCATGTTTTTAGTGTTTGTGGGTTTTATAGGTTTTCCAAGCCCTTACATGTAATTTTGGAGTATCTTTCAAGTTACAATTTGTTGGTTTTAAGGTTTTGTGTGGTTTTAAGGTTCTTGTGTTGTTGGTTTTAGGCTCAACTTGGCCCCACTTGTCGAGATGGGAACCGAGTTATCCACATGACTCGCCTTGCACCACCTTACATTTCTCGTGCACCAACTCAATTTTTGCATTCACCGTGGGTTATCTTTTTGGTCTTTGGCATGCATTTTCTCGGTTGGTTTTGGGTCTTCGTCAACCGGTTATGTGTCGTGCATCTGCCTTGGACTCAACCTCTACTCGTAAACACCGCTCCTATGAATTTCCCCCGAGCTCGCATTGATCTAGCCCTACATTCCCGAACCACCGCATTTCCCCGGCACCTCGACTCCTGCTTGCTCTCTTCGACCGATCCTACTTGCTTGTCTTCCGTATGTTTTTCATGCTCGGCTCACCTTATCGCTTCACCCTATATTGTTTACCATTTGGCTTAATTGTTGGCCTCCACGCTCATCCTTGCTCAACCTAATCCTAGTTCTTTGTGTGTGCCCATGGTTTTCCACCGTGTTCGCATTTGGATTGTGCATCCCACTCAATCTCGTGTAGTGTCCCTTTGTGCTTGGCGTTACCTACTACCTCGGGCCCTACTCGCGTCCGGCTCATCTTCGGCACTTTCCTAAAACTCCTCCTAATGGACTCATCGATCAACTCGTCGGCGACGCGTGTACCGATCCGATCAAACCCGCCTCAAGCAACTCCAACTCTGCAATGATCACTTTCGCTCAACACGGTTCTCCATAATACCCAACTTGGTATACAAATGCCCTCCCGAGCAACTCTCCAAAGTGCCCTTCCATCTCACCAATCTGAGCTAGCTCACACAAGTTGCTCCTTCTGTTCACCCTCTTGAGCCTCTGAACCTCCTTCCCTCTTTCTAATGTTTTTTACGTTTTTTTTCACTTTTTCAAATTAGTGTAAATCTAATTTAGGGAAAAACAATAAAAATCATCATTTTAAAGGGGGTTAGTTTTTTTTTGACTCCATTTATAGGGTTATTGGGCTTCTGGGCCACTTTTCTTGCTCATTGCATTATAGTGCTCCTCTTCGCCTACGACTAGTGAGCATGTCCGCCATAGCCTTGCAACAAGAGAGGGTTCTTTTTTGCAATGTGAGACACCTTCTCTCACACTGAGTAGTGTACCCTTGTGTTTCTTACACTCTTTTGTGCTTGATTGTGTGTCGTTCCTCTTCTTCATTTACTAGGACTCATTGTGGCCTCCACTCCCATGCGACTCGTTGCCTACTATGAGGTGAGTGGTCAATTATCTGGCGTTGCATAAATACACCCTATTGCACTCACACTCTACTTATAAATTTTCGTAAACAAGGGGTTATCATTGTTTCTTGGGTGTTATATTACATGCAGATGCATTCTCAACCGAGTCCGACATCTTGCAACCTTGCTTGTATCCACACACCCTCTTCTCATGTACCTTGCACTTCTTCGCATCATGGAGGATGCTCTTTCTAAACTTGAGCGTCACAGGATTGCTTTACAGCCTGCACCACTTCTTATTGGGAGATAAAATTACACATCATGGCGTGCTTCTATAGAACGTTAAATTGCCTACGAGGGTCTTACACACTTTCTACTCAAGCCAGCTATGCATCCACTAATTATAGTCATCTGGAGGACTTTCTCAACATATGTGACTATGTTATTGGTCACTTGATGTTGCATGTCACAAGACCTATCTGCCTTCATGTGGCAGACTCAAATCCTCGTCACACCATCTAGAGCATATTTCAGTCTTTGTTTGGAGGCCTTTCACATATTGTCATCGTTGTTGTCAGTGTGTATTCAGTTATCTCAACTTCTTCTTCATGTGATAACAATTCCTCTGACACATACTTGCTTATTTCCATTTCGATGATGAGGATTGTGCTATTACTTCGATCCTCCTTCTCTCACCTTTCCAGAGTATGTGGACACCCCTCTTATCTCATCAGACATCAGGCAGTCTTCTTCTCAACGTCATACCATCATTGCACCATCCTCCTTTCCACTTCTAGTGTGTGAGGACCTTATCACTCCTCTTTCTTCATGTGATGATTCATACATGTCTAGCATCGCTCTTCTGTTTGTTGACCCCCTTCTTGGGATGAGTATCTACCCAACCTTAGTCATCTCTTCACAGTTCCTACTTGTGATACAATATGCAGGGAGTTCTTCATCCTTCTATAGGTGTTTTGGAGGATTCCATCATCTCCTTTGTTAGGATTGCCCCTTCTAGGACTCTTATCACTTCCACTTTTCAAAAGACCATCGGTGATCCATAATTTCTCATGGATCCTCTTTCTGTTGTGGGGGTTGTTGCATTGCCTTCACTTCACTTGGGCATCCTTTTGGTGGATGTTCCTCTTCTTCACTCTAGCAGAGTTTTATGCATGTGACATTACCATTAGCTCATGTGCACTCACTTGCTAGACCCATGTCACATTTTTGTCAACCATATTCAGATTTCTCTTTATTGTTGCCTTCATCTTCCTTCGCGGAATGGGCGAACTTCTAATACTCCATTTATGTCCTTCCTAAAGGTAGGAACATAGTTCGATGCGAGTGGTTCTTCTTCATGTAGACACTAAATCATGCACTTTGGGTAATTATTTAGTTTTAGTTTCATACTAATATTCATATGGTTCTTGAGTAAAAAGAGTACTAATCAACCCATGTCTTTGGCCATCTTGCCTTTGTTTTCTGTTGCTACTTTTGATCTTGCACCCACATTTTCCCAATCCCTATTTTTATAATGTGTCTACCCTATTTCTGACTAGGGCACCCTGGTCCCCTCCGGGTGCCCTGATCCTCTTTACACTTTCCTCTCACTTTTTGGGCACTTTCTAGCCGTCTGAGCTTTCCATCTTTTTAGTGGTCAACCTTTTCGAGGTTGATTACAAAATTAAAGCAAGAGAACCATATAAATATAAAGTCATGAGACCATAATGAGGGACTAAATGCTACTATCACCACCTAAGGTTGCATCCATCTAACTCCATCACAAGGGAAAAAGGTTAGTTCATCTGCATCACACTTCATAGGAGGGGAGTTTATTATATTCCATGCACCATTACTTACATTCTACATCTAGTTATTGCTTGCTACTCACAAAGTACAACTAGCACAAGAGCACCTAGGGCATGATTTCTCCACACACACACCTAGAACTACATTGGGTCTGAGATGTAGTGCAATGCTCAATGATAATTCCATCCATTTGGAAGCTGAGGATAGTCTGACCCCTTCATATGCATCTTTATTTTTTAGGGTTTTGATGCTTTGCTTAGGGTTTTGCAATTGATTCTTCTATTGCAGGTTTACTAGTGCTTTGGTGATCATACAACAACATTCACGTGACATGAAGTGAACACAAGTGAACACTCAACAACACCTCGAAGAGGTTTCTGGTCATTTCTACAAACCATGGCGCGTAGATCTCATATTGGAGTGACCATAGGTGCCCTTATCCCTCTCTGACGCCCTAGTCTAGCCAGGCAGTCCAAATCTTGCCCTTTCTCGAGCTCTTGTGCAAAGTTTTCCTCCTCATGTTCACTGGTTTAAAATGTGACACAGTCCCCAACGTCTTTGAATAAGCTAAGGCCTTCTTAACCCTCTTTGAACATTAGGGTTTCACATTTTAGTGTTTAGTTTTCTTGGGTTGTATTTCAATATTTTATTATTACATTTATTCATCTATTTACTACTCCTATAGCATTTAGATTACACTAGAATATTATGTTTTAGTTAATCATTTTGGTGAACCCAACCTTCGACTCCACCTTCTGTTTAGGGCTATTATCCTCATCTTACCATGGCTCACTCTTATGGCAAATTTACTGAGGAACATCTCAAAGCCCTTAATGATCATATCGTTGAGCATCCCTAAGATTTAGAATTTCTCTTACACAAGGTGCTCAAGAGGAAGCTACGAATTGGCAAAGCTTACTGCTTCCGCGGCTATCTCCACTTCCAAGGCTACTCAACCGCCTGCTTCTACTCTACCAACCATTTCTACCATCCCTTTTTTTTGTTCCTACTCCCACCAATCACTTCACACCACCTTTTATCTCTCACACGCATGTAATTTTCCTCTGTTGACACTCAAGACTTAGCCACCCTCTATCAAGACCTTCAAACACAAATTCATCAATTACAACAGGCTACTTCTCATCAATCTCCATCTTTGGACTCCACTTTATTGTTACATACTCCATTCACACTTGTTATCTCCACGTATTTGCTTCCTCCCAATTTATCACCCCTAAGCTTCCCATTTTCAATGGGCATGGTGACCCACAAGAGCATCTCCAAGCATTCCATGTGGCTTGTCTGGATTTTTTGGATGATCATACCCTTTTGGCTAAAATTTTCCCCCGTATTCTCCATGATTATGTGATGCGTTGGTTTAATGACCTACCTGTCCATTTAGTAGTCTCTTTCACGTATTTGGCCGATGATTTTCTCACTCACTTCTCCATTAACATCGGCTCTAAGATCTCCTATGCCCAACTAACACAACTTAAACAAGGATCTAACGAACACTTAGTGAATTACATTTTGCGATACAAGAATAACTTAGCTAAGATGTCAAATGTGCTTGTGGACTTTGAGCTTCAAGATTTATTCATCCAGATTCTATTACCACCTCTCCAAGAAAGTGTTCTCTTTGAGACCTCTCCTTCATTCGATCAAATTTGTCATACTCTTAAGCTCTGCAAAACCAAACTCTTATCCATCGAAAAACTTAAATATCAAGAGCAAGCATCATCTTCTACATATTTTCAAAGAAATTCAACATTCAAACCATCTACAACTAAACTAGCTGACACAAAAATCACTATTAATGTGATATCTACTACCAAAGAACTTCATTCACAACCACCTCAGTGTACATTCACCAAATTCCCTATGGCCCCACATCTCATATTACAACAACTTCTCTTGAGAGCAATCTTATTACACTTCCTCCACCGCTCAAATTAGACCCATCATGACCAAAAGGAAGGAATTACAATGATAATTTTTGATGCGACTATCACCGATGTGTGGGACACTCTACAAATAGGTGTCTCAAGCTCCGCACCATCATCCAAGATCTTATCGATAGAAACAAACTTGAGTTTCCAAAGCCTACAGACTCTACACCAGTCAATGAAAACCGTAAGCTCAAACTATCTAATAACCCACTTCCACAATATGACAAGAAAGAAACAAAATCTTCAAGTCATACATATCACGCAGTGCCTCCTCCTACATCAGGGGCTCTTGAATTTCTAGTTGTGCATACTAACACTTCTCCACCGATCATCTCTTTCTCGACCATGACTATCATGTGAATTTCACTTCTAATCACTTGCATATCAATGCCTCTATCGATTGATCTCCATCAATAATACCAAGGTTGACCGCTTGGCCCATCAAAGCACATGTTCTATTCTACTTCTCATCGCTATTGGCTATCCACTATCACAAATATCATATCCGATGAACAATTCATATGGTGTCATCAAACTTCATGTTATGGTAGGACCTCTTACTATGCTTGTACCTTTCCTTGTTGGACAAGCAGTCGATGGTTGTGACATGATTCTAGGCCTCAATTGGATTCGTAGGTCTAAGTCCATCATCTCTATGAATCATTTATGACTCAAATTCATTCATAAAAATCAAGTCATTTCTATCGACAATGTACCTCCATCTACTCCATGGTCATCATCTCCTCGAGCACCGGTTAATGCATCTCCTACTTCATCTAGTACATCACAATCCATGTTACTTAAAGTGCAATCTACTCCTAGTTCACTTACTCGCATGCAATCTATGTGGCCTCACCACTCTGCTAGTCTTATGCATCGACATAGGCCCATTCCTAAAATAGTTACTCCATCTAGATGCCACCACCTTGTTTTATTCCACGTCATTGTTCATCACCGCCAAGTTCTGCTTTACATGGATCTCCATCACCTACACATTTTGCTACACCATGCCAGCCGTAGTATGCTCATCCCTCACATGCACATAGACTTCACTCACTTGCGCAATGTTTATCTCATATACCACCACTCTTAGAGCATGGTTACACACCTTCATCGCCTACATCGGATGGCGGACCTTCGCCCTTCATTTTCATCAAATAGTCTATTCGCATACGTATATTTGGGGGCACGAAATATAACCCCCCAACCTTATCATAAACTCACATTTCATACTTGCATTATCACACATTAGACTTTTAGCATATGCATAGTCATCTACACTACCAACATCGTCATTACCCGATGACACACTCTTGTGCTTTGGTTCACACTTGACTGTTGAGAGCAACCTACACACATGAACCTCACACACTGCACAATAGACACTACACACTCTACATTACACATTGTGTGTTCTATACACCACATGACATTGTCTCATCACTACATCTACTACACATCTCATACATTTTCTTATATGTATTACACTCACTACTCGATGACGCACTCTAGTCTCGCGGTTCATATTGGACTATTGAGGGTATACATCAAAAATGGACCTCATCACATTCGTACATTCATCATTCAACCTTATATCATGTGACATTCCTAGTTTAGTGATATACACCATAGGCTACATCGTCACTTCCGCTTGCATCACTTAGTGGTATACGCTTTAGGCTACATCACCACTCCTACTCATCTTGTAGTGATATACGTCATAGGATACATCATCACTTACTCTAGCATCATCATCACCATTCCTGATCATATTTTAGTGATATACGCTTTAGGATAAATCATCACTCCTTCAATCATCTTGTCATGATATACACTTAGGCTATAGCGTCACGCACATCTCATCTCTATGTCGCATGTCATCACTACACATTCACCACAAAGATGTTACACACAACGCATAGTTCAACCATTTCCCGGTGACGCGCTCTCGTTTCTTTGTTCATTAGTGATCTGTTGAGGGGGCATAAACAAATGAACCTCACTACATACACTTCCATTCACTCGGGGGGCACGCGGCTCCTACCATTCACTCTGCATTCCATTTCATCCATCCACAACATACTATATATCTTGGTTGCATTTACTCTTGCTTACTTATGCTTTTACATGTACATTTTATTACACATGCTAAATAGATATCTTGTATGTCATTATCTTTACCATACACATATGTGCTACACATCCTTTTCTAGTTGTGACTATAGAGATTCTACACGCATCATGGATACTTGACACACTACCAAATCCCATAATGGGTCTTGGGGCATCCATTTTTGTACACTACATATGTTATTGTTTCATTTTGTACTTAGCACTTTACATTATCGATTATACATGCTTTTGACATACACTTTATCTTTCTAACATGCTAACGGGTGCTTCATGTCCACATTTGTTTACAGGATTACTTCTTTACCATGGTTATTTGTTTGTTTTTCCTTGCTTGTCTCTGTTTTTCATTGTATGCGGGCTTTTCCCTTTGTTTTGTGTGCACACTTTCTTGTTTGTATGTGGCCACTATGACCTTGAGTGTCTTGTGACATCATGAGTGATGTCCCATGTTTGCAACCCACTTTTTGTGGCCTACATTGTCTTCTTGGGTGTTTACATTATCATTTTACGTCTTAGCTTATACATTGTTTGCATAGCTTACACTTGTTCTCTACATGCATGTTTATTTGTACTAACACTTGTTTTCTAGCCACATTGTTTTTGTGTGTCTTGGTTTCTACCAAGCACATTCCCTTCCCCTACAAGGCACATTTTCAGTGGTCGGTCCTCTTTTGGGCCACATTCTCCTATCCATGACATCGCATGTGCCCCCAAAGAGGGGGACATCATTTGGGTTTACACACAGTATACAACATAGTACTGGTATAGTCAAATTTTTAGTTTCCCTCCATGACACAGTGGGTTATACAGCAAGTGGGCTCAAATCAATCTATAGAACTCCATACACAATGGCTTTTATAGGGTATATTGTCCTAAGCATTCTAGGGAGCAGTTACATGTTAGAGGATAAATCAGACCTTCCTCTCAACACTACATCGGCCAGTGGCGTCGGATCTCCTAAAAATAGATAATATAGAGATCTCTTCACTCTCTGGAAGCAGTTATAGGTTAGAGGATACATCGGACTTTCCTCCCTACACTTCTTCGGCTAGTGGCGTGAGATTGCCAAAAAAACTCACACTTCATCGACATTTACAGGATCCTTTCTACACCCCTTTTCTCATCATAGATCAGGTGCATATGTTCCTTTTTCATTTTCATACTTTCATTACATGCTTTTAACATATATACATGCATCTTTTACTCACGGTTTTTACACACATACATGAGTATTTGACTACTTGATCGTCTTCTCTTTTGTAAGCCCATTCATATGGGAAGCAAGACAACAACAACAACATCGCTCAACATCACACATGATACTAACCATGTAGGTACACCACACACATCAAGCATATGCACACGCGTTTCCGCCCTAGGTTCACTTTCATCACTTTTATACTTTTGCATCTTTAGTTTTCACGCTCCACTTTTTTTGTCACTCTACGCTTTGTCTAGTCCCTTGGCACGCTTTCTACATTGATCTACATGGATATCAAGTATGCATCTCTATCTACTTTATGTTACCAAGCTTTCCGCTCACCAACATAAAGTGGGGGAAAATGTAGACACTAAATCACACACTTTGGGTAATTATTTAGTCCCGGTTTCATACTACTATTCATATGGTTCTTGAGTGAAAAAAAGTACTAATTAACCCATGTCTTTGGCCATCTTGCATTTGTTTTCTGTTGCTACTTTCGATCTTGCACCCACACTTTCCCAGTCCATATTTTTATTCTATGTTTTCCTATTTTTGGGAGCACCCAACTAGGATCGGGCGCCATAAGCTCCTGGTCCCCTCTAGGCACCCTAATCCTCTTTGCACTTTCCTCTCACTTTTTGGGCACTTTCTAGCCGTTTGAGCTTTCTATCTTTTTGGTGGTTGGCCTTTTCAAGGTTAATTACGAAATTAAAGTAAGAAAACCATATAAATATAAAGTTATGAGACCATAATGAGGGTCCAAACACTAAGCACTACTATCAGTACCTAAGGTTGCATATATCAAAGATTTTTACTACTCCATTTACATCCATTTAGCTCCATCACAAGGGATAAAGGTTGGTTCATCTGCATCACACTTCATAGGAGGGGAGTTTATTCTATTCCATGCACCATCTACTTACATTATACATCTAATTATTGCTCACTACTCACAAAGTACGACTGACACAAGAGCACCTAGGGCACGATTTCCACGCACACACACACACACACACACACACACACCTAGAACTACATTGTGTCTAAGATGTAGTGCAGCGATCAATGATAAGTCCATCCATTTGGTAACTAAGGACAATCTGACCCCTTCATATGCATCTTTCTTTTTTAGGATTGTGATGCTCCGGTTGGGGTTTTGCAAGTGATTCTTTTAATAAAGGTTTACTAGTGCTTGGCGATCATACAACGACATTCACGCGATAGGAGCCAAACACACGTGAACTCTCAATGACACCTCAGAGGAGGTTTCTGGTCATTTCCACAAATTATGGCACCCAAATCTTAGACCATGGCGCCCACGGGCACCCCTATCCCTCTCCAGTGCCCCGCCTAGCCAGCAATCCAGATCTACACTTTCTCGGGCTCTCATGCAACGGTTTCCTCCTCCTATTCACCTGGTCTACACTGTGACACAATCCCGCGACATCTATGAATCAGCTAAGGCCTTCTTAACCCCCTTTGCACATTAGGGTTTCACATTTTATTGTTTAATTTGCTTGGGTTGTATTCCAATATTTTACTATTACATTTATTCAACTATTTATTGCTCCTATAGCATTTAGATTACACTAGAATATTCTATTTTAGTTAATCACTTCATTCTATATGTCGAGGACCGCATCATCGACGCTCTTCTTGGGAATTCCTAGAGTTGCAAAGTTCAAATCCGTCCATGGCATCTTATGTGTTCCTCTCGTCTCCTTTTTCTCCTCTCTTCTTCTTCTTTCCTAGAGATTTCCCTTTTGTACATGGGTACCTTATTAGGCTCCTCAGTTGTTGAGACCCATTTGTGGCATCTTTCTTAGATTAGAGATTGTTTTTCATCTCTTTTGGTGGATGTTTTTCCCACTTTGGGTTTTCCTCCATTTCTTGAGATCCTTTTTGTTCATGGGTGCCTCATTAGGCTTTACTTGTCAGGACCCATTTCTCATTTATGACTTCTTTGCCTCATCCTAAGTTACGATGAAGGGGGATTAGTGTGAGTCATTTTCCACGCCATATGGCAAGTCATCTCACTTAGGTGAGGTCATAGGTCTAGGTGTCACGAGGTGTCACGGGGTCATTATGAGATACCTTACGCATCACCGTGTCAATGCGTCATGTGTCGTATGGGAGTTACTTCTCATTCGGGTGATGCAACGCCCTTTCTCCACTTAAGAGGTCATAATTACAGTGCACTTTGGGGTTACACGACCCCCCCTATTTGTACCCCTCATCCCTTTCAAATCTATGAGATGGCACATGAGATTTTTCCCGTTTTGAATCCTTGCATTCACATTTATAGTTGATGGTCCTTCCTCCATGAGACCTCATCACGCTCTTGGATTGCAACTCGGTCGATGTTCACATTCTGTATGATCCTCGTGCTTCGCATTTTTGCATTCTTCATCAAAAACCATGGGCTAACAAAACAACTCATAACGGTTCCCGATAAGTCATTGGTTGTGACACCACCCATATACATGTATAGATAAAAATCACATATCTATACTCTCGAGAAAATAGGGATCCTAAAAAAATCTCAAAGCCAATCCCCCAAACCTCCCAACCGCCCATTGACTATGGACCCCCACTAACCCTCGTGGCGAGAGGTGTACAAGTACTCCTTGGTTTACATTATGTAAAATATACAACATATCGTAACAAACATATTCCCGTAATTATGTGGCGAGGGTACTTGAAAAGGAACAAAACCCTCTCAAAGCATAATCCCCATAATTATGTGGCGGAGAGTATGCATGTTTTTTTCAGTAAGGAACCAAAGTTGTTTAAGCTTGAGATCTCAACACTCAAACAAAACTTTAACAATATAATCATCATTTCTTTATACCTAACATCCCAATTTGAGTGGTTGGAAAGGGACAAGGAGCAAATTAAGAGTTGATTATCTAGTACATATAGAAAGAAAGGAATAATAGATTTTTTTGGATTTGTCTAAAATTTGGACAATCTTTTTCAAAATATTTTCTAACTTAAGTTTCCTTGACCAAAAAAATTACTTATGAGAGAATCTCATTTAAAAAGTCTCATAAATATTCTTATATAAATTGAATTTTGATGCGACTTCAAAAGGCGGTTGAAAGGTTATTATGAAGTTATTCAAATAGTATTGAAGACATCATTTAATGTTTCATATGTAATTACCCCTAGACTACAAACAAATTGGTGAAAGACTTGATGCTTATTCGGGGTCTTAAGATTGATTTTGGCCTCAAAATTACAAAGTTGAATGTTAAAGGAGATTCATTACTCAAGTATTAACCTAAATAATAATACATTTGAGAATTGGAGAATTGGTAATATTGTGAGTAGCATTTGCACCCTCCTCCCTTTCTTTTTGCCTCTTTTAAACATTGTTTATAATAAAATTAACAAACCAAAGGCACTTTCTTTCTAATTTGGAGCAATTTGGTCTTAAAATGGCAATGAAATTATTGTTAAAAATTACAACAGTTGGATTGGTCTAAAAAAACAAATATATAACAACTTAGATTTGTAACCAAAGTTAACTTTGTCAAATGGATGGTCTCAAAATGGTTTGGTTCTCTTCCCTTTATTTATCGTAGTTTTTGGGGCTACTTCAAGATTCTTGGAAAAGATAATTTGTAGAGAACTACATTTTGGATATTTCTACTTTGTTGTTCCTACATAATCTTTATGTCATATTTTCTAAGGACGTAGTCACATAGAGGGGAATCCGTTCCAAAACAATTACAACACATCCCATTATTAATTTTCAATCCTACTACATGGAAAAATAAAATCTTACCTTAAAATATAAGAGCCCTAAATTTTTCACCTCCAACTTTTAATAGGTTGTTGAGAAAGGAGGTTGGCGGTTTGTCCCTATTGTTCAAGATTTTTCTACCCAAGGGGTAAGTAATATGCATTCCCACCAATAATTTTTATCAGTTTAAAAGAAATTTAGACTATTCTACTACAAAAATCTAAAAATATCTCCCTAAATACCATTGAGGAAAATTACAATAAACATGGAACTATATGGGTGCTAAAATAACCCCTATATTTTCTTGGGAGCATCAATTGAAATATTTAAGTAGTCCCCTCTTCATAGGAACATGGGGGTAAATTAACCATAATCCTAAGCTTTCCGAAAATTGGCATGATTTTAATAATGGTGGCAATAGGCTTGTCTTAGCGTTCGGGAGAATTGATTGCTTTGTGATCTCGCTTTAACGACAAGATTGTGATAATATTTATAACATAATGTAAATGACTTATCAAGATTTTTACTTAATGTTTGCTTGTTGTGGCATGCTTGGGTAGCCCCAACATGAAGGTCAATGTAAAAAGGCTAGAGAGTTTGTTTCTACCCCACATAGTCCATTTTGGATGATAGTGGGGGAATAGAGTGTGGTATCTTGTGTATGTTAGTTTTCAACCATATTCCTTTTGGTTTCATCGTGCATTCTTAGTTTCATCTTATTGATTGGAAAATATGGTGTTCAACCACAACAGTACGGGACAAAGTTCCTCCTCAAATAAGGGGAGGTGTCTTGTTTATTGTTAATCTACTAAACAAGGAGTATTTATAATATCTACATTATTCTAACCTTGGGGTGTGATATCATCCTGGTAGATTTTGTTTATTGTTGAGGAAGGAATTTGAAGATAGAGGAACGCAGATTTCATAAGTTGTTAGAAGGAAAATACTAGAGAGAGATAAAAGAAAGACTTGTGCTTTCGAATGGCAAACACAAATCCTAGTTTACTCACACAAGTGAAGTAGAGTAACAATAAAGCGAGAATAAAGCTAAATAACAATAATTTGGAATTACGCAAGGAATTATAATGCATTGAACATAAGAACAACACAATAATAAGACTAATTTCAACACAAAGTTTGAAATTTTAGTTCTCTTTATTCTTTTTTTGTAAGAAAAGAAGAATACAAAGTTTCTTTTGTTTCTCACAAAATCCCATAAAATACTTTTACTCCAAAGATGTAAAAATTACTTACATTCGCCAAAATTTGGTTCCAAAAGTTTTTTTAAGTCCATAAATGCTTTGAGCATTCTTACATTTATAAACAAGAGGGTGAGAGAGAAAATAGGGACAATTACACCCCTTGACCAATTCCAGTACTAAAAATAGCAAGTAATAAATTAACTTAATTAAAGCCCATTGATCTGGTTCTTGTGCAAAATGACCAAGTCAATTTACATGTCGATTTGCATGATTGCAAAACATCTTGAAAAATTACATGTCTGAGAAAAGTTAGCAAAAACATGAGGACTTCAACTTGCTTCTTTGTCATATTTTTCTTTATCTTGTCCTTGATCAACTAAGACATTGATGACTTCGGCATTTTTCCTCTCCCGATATTCATGGTACCTCTATATAATCTCTTGGATTGCTTTTCATCCAAACCACATGAATATTGGTTGAGGACGCGTCATAGGTATCAACCACTCTAATCAATTTCCCTAGAAGCCTTTGAAGTTCTTTCAAAATATTTCTCAAATGATCCAAAATATTCTAATATATAACAAGTTTGTCAATGGATTGCGAGATCAAAAAAATTCTCGGGCTTTTAATCTACTTCAACCAAGGTTTTAAGCTCGGCAAAAATGATGTCGACTAGTAATGCATTCAAATCCTCATTATGGAATTGACAAGGGATCTTAGCAATTTCATCTCCAGTATCAAAAGAAGCATCTATCCCTTCCTTCTCACCTCTTGTAATTTCTCATTTTCCTCATTCAAAATCGGAACCCGAAACTCAATGGCTTCGTAGAACTCATTATGCATACACCTCTCTTGATCACTTTCTCTTTCACCGTGGTGTCGGCATCTAATTTTCTTAGTTCGCTCAAGGCCTCCAAAGTGAGTTCCCAATTGTTGCATTCTTCCGCGAACTCATTGCTCATTTTCACAATTAAAAATTCTCAATCTCTATGTCATCCTAAATCTTGACGACTTCTTCTATGAATCCTTGGCCATCCTTAAGACATCTCTCGATCTAGTCATTGACAACCCTTCCTTGTTGCCCTATCTTCTCAGCTACCGTGACGGATGATGCATCAAAATTGGTTGTTGCAAGAGTGGTAGTTTGGGTAGGCTGAGTGATTTTGTATAATAAGGTTGTCAATTGATCCACTTTCTCCTTCATCTCATTCTTCATGACCTTGGCCTTTTTGAGCTTGCCAAATAGATTATCTAAGGCCACTTGTAAATCTGTTGAACTCCTTCTTTAGTGGTTTTTCCCATGGATACTTTTGTGATCTCACACGGTCAACAACGGTTAAATATTCCTTACTATTGTGTGCGGTTGGCACAACAACCTCTTTGAATATTTCTCCAGTTGGTCAATGGTGATGTCGAAAGCGTCTTGGGTTTCTTTGTTGTGCAAGGAGTTGGATCTAACATGCTGAAGTCAAATGCCTCTAGAAGCACTATCTTATTTCTTTTCTTTGGATTTTGGCTTGCTGGGTAGGATGGAATGGAAGAGGGAACCGATTGATGTTGTAAAGGTGATGAGGATGTGTCCATAGGAGTGGCACTAGGAGAGTGTTGTCACCCCCAAAATTCCCCTCATTTTTCAAGTCAAGTTTCGATAATTGAGTTAGTGCATGTTATCCCAATTTTTCCCCCAAAAATTGATTAAACACGACCCCGAACAAGAAAAAATCGGAAGGGGCGGTTCAGTCATGCGAGCCCACATTCCAAATCCAACAATGAATGGGCAGGGTCGGCGAAGGAGGCCAACAGGCGTCGAAAGGAGATCGGGCGTGCAAGAGAAGATTGAAGAAGGGCTCGAAGTTTTTGGACTTCGCATGCGAGTCGACTCGAGGCAAAGCAACGGACCCGTGGAAGGCGCCACGTGCCTCATCAGCGCAAATTCAAAAGGCGCCGTCCAAAGAGAGACCCCAAACTTGCGCGCCACCCCCATGTGTCCAGTAGTCCGAAAAGGAGACAGATCGGCGGTTGAATTGGCTAAGTGTAAAGAGCCAACGGAAGCCTCCACATGTCCCAACGGCGCACCTCCAAAGGTCAAGTTCAAAGCAAGATCCTAAGTGAGCGCAGACTCTCCACATGCCTCATCGGCACAAATTAAAAAGGCGCAGCCCAAAGAGAGACCCTAAACTTGCACCAGCTCTCCACGTGTCTAAGGCCGGAAAAGGGACAAAGTCGGTCGTTTAATCGACTAAGTATAAGAGGGTTGGCAGAAGCCTCCACATGCCTCATCGGATGCAACTTTAGAAGTGAGACCTAAGGGACAGACCCCAAATGAGCGCCAGCCCTCCACGTGGTCAGAGCCTCAAAAAGTTAAATCGGTCGTTGAAAAGTCTAAGGCCAGCGGACGGCGCCACGTGTCTCATCGGCGCACCTTCAAGGGTCGAAGCCAAAGGTGGTTCCCAAACAAGTGCTAGCTCTCCACGTGTCTAGGGTCCAACAGAAGTCAAAAGGGGTAGAACCGACCATTGAATCGGCTAAGGAAAGGAGAACCAGCAAAAAGCCCCACGTGTCCCTTTGGCGCTCTTTCAAGGGGAAAATCCAAAAGCAAGTCCCAAACGTGTGCCAACTCTTCACGTGTCTCGGGTCAGGAAGAACATCTCCGCCAACGAGAGGGACTTAGGTAGGATCTGAAAGGAAACAGAGCGGGCCCACGCACGACGCCACATGTCCAATCGGTGTACCTCCAAAGGTCAAGTCCAAACAGAGTCTCCAAATGAGTAGGAAGCCTCCATGTGTCCCAGGTCAGACATAAATCCTTCGCCAAACAAAGGGACTTAGTCAAAACACAAAAAATACATAACAGACCCATGCAAAGGGACACGTGGCCATGTTTCATGTCAAGGCGAGAAGGCGGATCATTGGAGCACTTTGAAGATTTTGGCTTTATTGCCAAAAGGGATAAAGTCAAATGTTGAGCCCGCATCGAAAGTCAAAGCGGAAAGGCGGGTTGTCGGGACACTTTTGGAATTTTGGATTTGTTTCCATAAAAGGCGTAAAGTGATAAAGTGAACCGTGGCCCCGCTCATACCAAGGATAAAGTCAAATGTTGAGCCCACATCGAAAGTCAAAGCGAAGAAGTGGGTCGGCGGAGAACTTTGAGATTTTGAGCCTTGTTTCCAAAAGAAGTAAAATTATAAAGTGAGCCGCGACTCCGTTACCACTCAAGAAAAGCCACGTGTCAGACCTACATCAAAAGTGAAGTTGTATGCTGCGCGAGGCTATAGGGAACTTTTGCACTTTTGCATCTTTTGCGCTAAAGGCACAATTTCAATTTCGGGCCCGTGGATCCATTTTGCAAAAATTCATTTTCACCATTTTTGTACGGATTCGATTCAAATGAGCATAACTTTCGCTCCAGTGCTCGAAATTCGACAAATTTTATACTATTGGAAAGATCTTGGTCTCCTCTACATCATGGAAGCATAAAATATTGTTTTCAGCAAGATTTGATGGTTGGAAATCTAGAAAATGTATTTCATGCCATTAATACGTAATCTGATTCCTTCAAACAGATCAGATTTGATCCGATCTTCCATCCTTCGCCAACACGCCAAACAGACATGGGGAACCAATCTGGATATCTTGATTGGGGTGAAAATATGGAAAACATCTTTCCTGCCATTAATATGTGATCGGACTGCTTCAACTAGATCAAATTTGATCTGATCTTCCATCCTTCCTTCTTCGGCACGCCAAAGACATACAGAACAAGATTTGACATATTGTAGGTGAATTTGCAGGGGCATTGAGGGTTTGTGGTTGAGCTTCCAAATCAGATTTATTTCCTTCTCGTCTCTTCACTTCATCTATAAATGTAAGAGCTTGGCTCATTGCAAAAGGTTGGACTCTGATACTTTTGAAGTGTAAATAGAATCGAAAGCAATCAATACAAAAGAATTTCCCCTTTCTCTCTATCTTCATCTATTGTCTCTTCTTGCTTACCTAAAATCTATGGATCATTTATCTTCTGTAATAAGAAACTTTGTGTTCTTATTGATATGATTTCTAGAACTTTGTGTCTATGGAATGATATCTTATGTTGTGAATGTGAATGATTATGTTATGTATCACCTTTGCTCAGTACATATAAGGTTATACTCTGCTATCTATATTTCTCGGAAAGTACTATTATATTCTACTCTTTCCTTTCTTCATTCTTCCATTCGTTTGTATTGATAATGGTAAAAAAGCATTTCAAGATGTCAGAAGTCCAACCTTAAGATGAAAGTTGTACATTTGTATATAATATTTTTCTTTGCTTTCAATAAGGGAACCTCTCCCATAAAGAGGAGGGACTTATTATCCCCTGATGGTTTTGTTAAAGTACCATTTTAAAACCCAACGGAAGCCTCCACACGTCCCAATGGCGCACCTCCAAAGGTCAAGTTCAAAGCAGGATCCTAAGTGAGTGCAAACTCTCCACGTGCCTCATCGACACAAATTCAAAAGGCGTGGCCCAAAGAGAGACCCTACTCGCACCATCTCTCCACGTGTCCAAGGTCCGAAAAGGGACAGAGCCGGTCATTTAATCGACTAAGTATAAGAGGGTCGGCGGAAGCCTCCATGTGCCTCATCGCAACTTCAAAAGTGAGACCCAAGGGACATACCCCAAATGAGCACCAGCCCTCCACATGGTCAGAGCCTCAAAAAGTTAAATCGGCCGTTGAAAAGTCTAAGGCCAACAGACGGTACCACGTGTCTCATCGGCGCACCTTCAGGGTTCAAGCCAAAGGTGGTTCCCCAAACAAGCGCCAACTCTCCACGTGTCTAGGGTCCAACAGAAGTCAAAAGGGGTAGAACCGGCTGTTGAATCGGCTAAGGAAAGGAGAACCAATGCAGAAAGCCCCACGTGTCCCTTCTGCTCTTTCAAGGGGCGAATCCAAAAGCAAGTCCCAAATGTGCACCAACTCTCCACATGTGTTGGGTCGGACGAACGTCTCCGCCAATGAGAGGGGACTTAGGCGGATATCAAAGGAAATGGAGCGGGCCCGCGCACAATGCCACGTGTCCAACCGGCGCACCTCCGAAGGTCAAGTCCAAACAGAGTCTCCAAATGAGCGGGAAGCCTCCACGTGTCCCAGGTCAGACATAAAGCCTTCGCCAAATAAAGGGACTTAGTCAAAACACAAAAATACAAAACAGGCCCACAAAGGGACATGTGGCCATGTTTCAAGTCAAGGCGGGAAGGCGGATCGTCATAGCACTTTGAAGATTTTGGCTTTATTGCCAAAAGGGATAAAGTCAAATGTTGAGCCCGCATCGAAAGTCAAAGCGGAGAGGCGGGTTGTCGGGACACTTTAGGAATTTTGGCTTTGTTTCCATAAAAGGCGTAAAGTGATAAAGTGAACCGCGGCCCGCTCATACCAAGGGATAAAGTCAAATGTTGAGCCCGCATCAAAAGTCAAAGCGAGAAGCGGGTTGATGGAGAACATCGAGATTTTGAGCCTTGTTTCCAAAAGAAGTAAAATTATAAAGTGAGCCACGACTCCGTTACCACTAAGGCAAAGCCAAGTGTCAAACCTACATCAAAAGTGAAGTTGCGGGTCTCATGGGGGAACTTTTGCACTTTTGCGCTCAAGGCGCAATTTCAATTTCTAGCCCTTGAGATCCATTTTGCGAAAATTGTATTTTCGCCTTTTTTGTACGAATTTGATTCAAATATTCAAATGAGTATAACTTTCGCTCCAGTGCTCCAAATTCGACAAATTTTATATTGTTGGAAAGATCTTGGTCTCCTCTACACCATGAAAGCATAAAATATTGTTTTCAGCAAGATTTGATGGTTGGAAATCTGGAAATCGCCTTTCACGTCATTAATACGTGATCTAATCGCTTCAAACAGATTAGATTTGTTCCGATCTTCCATCCTTCCTTCTCCAACACGCCAAATAGACATGGGGAACCGACTGGATATCTTGATTTGGTGAAAATCTAGAAAACATCTTTTGTGCCATTAATATGTGATCGGACTTGCTTCAACTAGATCAAATTTGATTTGATCTTCCATCCTTCCTTCTTCAGCACACCAAAGACATGCAAAACTAGAGTTGACAGATTGTAGGCGAATTTGCAGGGCATTGATGGTTGGTGGTTGAGCTTCCAAATCAGATTTCTTTCCTTCTCTTCTTCTCCTCTCTTCACTTCATCTATAAATGTAAGAGCTTGGCTCATTGCAAAGGTTGGACTCTGATACTTTTGAAGTGTAAATAGAATCGAAAGCAATCAATATAGAAGAATTTTCCCTTTCTCTCTATCTTCATCTATTGTCTCTTCTTGCTTACCTCGAAATCATGGATCATTTATCTTCGTAATAAGAAACTGTTCTTATTGATATGATTTCTAGAAGCTTGTGTCTATGGAATGATATCTTATGTTGTGAATGTGAATGATTCTCGTTATGTATCCCCTTTGCTCAAGTACGTATAAGGTTATACTCTACTATCTATATTTCTTGAAAGTTGTTATATTCTACTCTTTTCTTTCTTCGCTTCTTTCATTCATTTGTATTGATAAACTATTTTGGTAAAAAAACATTTCAAGATGTCGGAAGTCCAACCTTAAGATGAAAGTTGTACATTTATATATAAGTTTTATTGCTTGCTTTTAACTGTGGTTTTGTTAAAGTACCGTTTTAAAACCGAAGAGAGGATGTGAATGTGGAAACCAAGAGATGGGTTGACAAAATGGTCAAGGGAAAAGTGGAGGAAGAAACAATAGAGGAAATGGGAGGAAGACTCAACACAAGGGTGGGAGTGGATGATGGAGAAGGATGAGTCTTTGGGGAAGAATCCAAGAAAATATTGATCCCTAAGGAAATAGGTGGGAGAGATGAGAGAACATGAGCCATGGTTGTCGAGGAAATGGGAGTGGCATAATAGGGGATGGAAGATGTAAGGATCCGGGACTTTGGGAAGAATCCAATAAAATATTGATTCCTAAGGAAATATGTGGGAGAGATGAGAAAACTGAGCCATGGTTGTCAAGGAAGCGGGAGTGGCATAATAGGGGATGGAAGATGTAAGGATCGGGACATGGGAACAACAATAGATGTTAACAACGATGCGTATGGAGAAGAGAATTACGGAGGAGAGGGAACATGAGGAGTGATATGAGGAGGAGAAACATGAGGAGCAAGGGTGAAAAGAGGAACGACATGCGTGATTACAAGGAGGAAGCGAATGTGGGTCATGTGTGACCAAATTTTGGTCAACATTTCTTGGCGTCCTTGAGGTGAAGGAGAATCCACATTCACAATTGTTGTTGGAGTAGAGGAGGTGGAAGACTTTCCCATCTTCCCATAAATTTAAACCTAACAAGCTTCTTAGGAGCCTTGTCTTTATCCTTTGGATCTTGTGAGGGGCCCACTCTTGTTGAAGTTGTCACATCTAGTTGACTTGATGATTGGTCGTCCACTGTTTGGGTTGGATTCCCAAGGACATGATCCAATGATTTGTTTAATTAAGAATTGTGTTGGCACATTCTTTGATAGAAGTGCATTCTTGAATTGACCATTAATTGGACGTAAGCCTAGGGTCCAATTGACCGATTAATGGAGGAAAGCCTAGGGTTCCAACATTCATTTGATTATATATTGGATCCAAGACCTCTCCATCATCATATGTGCCCTCAAGAATATCAATGATATTATATTTCTCAACCTCCTCGAGATTCAATCTGCAATAATTTTTCTTTCTCATATCAATTTCATCCTTGCAGTCGATCCAAAAATTTTCTCATTCGGGCGTGTGCGGATGCAAGGTTCCAAGGCTTTTTAGTACCCCTCTATAATTGAAACTAAGCCTTGAGAAAAAGATTCAAGTCTCACCTTTTGCATTTCTAATGCAACATTCTTGGCCTTAATGGCAGATAAGCATGAGTAACGGCCGATTGAGATGGGGAAATGAACTCTTGCCTTGTGTTTCCCCTATTGGAATATATGTAGGTCCAACAATTGTCTCGATAAATTCCATCAAGATCCACTTATCACTTGGATACCTTGGAAGCATGTAAGGGGATCCCTAAAATCCTCCTACTTGGATGTAAGTGAATGTTCGAAAGCTGGAAGAAATACATCCCCATTTTTAGACAAAGTTTCATGACATATCAATGCATCTGCGTTTGATAAGTTCCTTATCCAATCTACAAATGATATTGTAGAAGGCATTATCCACTCTTCAGAATGCTTATGACTTTCTTTCACAATCAACGGGGATAGAAATCATACACTCGAGATGAAATTTTTATCCTTTTGTTGTCAATTTGGGGCATATCCTCATTCCACTTGCATAGAATATTCCTATGGCATGTGCTTCCTTGAGTTGCTTATGCAAGGAGTCACTAATTTGTTCCCCTAATTTGATAAATTGTTGGTTCTTGTGATATATCTATACCGGTACATCCACTCCTAAAAACCCTTGGCTATGGGAAGACTCGCAACTCTGCTCAACAAGTTAATAATATCATTGACTTCTAGAATGAAGTCACTTTGAGGCAAGGTTTTAGGAAACCAACTAATTGAAGGCTTTGGCTTCTTCAAATAATTCTTGTTTAAGTGTTTGGTGTAAGCCAAAAGTCGTCATTCCAAGCCTTTTGAACTCCGCTCTTGATTAGTGTCAACATACTCATTAAGGTCGTGGAATTTGCGTAACTCGTCAAAATAACCAACATCTACTCGATCACAACTTCCCCATCTTGGTTCTTTTTTTTTGCCCGGTGTCACCATCATAATGACTTGCAACTATGAGCATGAACACTAGACATTGTTCTCGAGGGTAGGAACGATGTTGCAAGTGTCAATCCATTGTCGTATATGGCTTGAATCCAAGGTGACTTAGATGGAATGTTCACTCTGCTCCAAAAACAACTAGGTCAATATGCCCCAACCGAGTTTCTCTTATCTATTCTATATTGGAATCAATATTTGAAGGGGGTGCCACCCCTTGATAACTGCATTTCATTTCTCTCTGCTTGCCTTTAGTTGATTATGATATTAGTGCAAGAAAGAGCACTAAAATTTGTCAAGGAACTCTCCTGAATACCTATGAATCCAAACTCGAAATACCCTATTGCTCAAAGAACCTTAAAAAACCCAAAGACTCCTTGGCGAGCTTTTCTCCTGTACAACACTTTAAAAGTTTCAACAAACACTAGTCGATTTCACACTTGTTTAACACCTTTGAAAACTCAAAACACTTTGTCGAGAATTTTGAGTTGTTTATCACTTCAAAAAACCCAACTTCAAGGCTTTCGGGGTTTCTAGCTTAACAGCCAACCTGCAAATCCTAACAACTTTCGTTGTTTTTAAGCCCTTGTTCCTCTTCCATCTCAAATTTTTTCTACTTTTCTTTAGAAATCCCTTGGTGTTTTTTATTCACTTTTGAAGCGTTATTTTTCATATGGAGGAGGAATTGATTAAAAATTTGAGTCCAACATTAGTCGAGATTTCCACCTTGACAAGCAAGTTAAAATCTCGACACAAAGTTCATGTCAAGATTTTTACTTACTTGTCAAGGTAAAAACCCTACCTTAGTGTTTTGGATATTCTATGTTGTAAAACATATGAGAAACCCCTTTGGGATTTTAGTTGCATTTCAAGATTCAGGGCTTGAAATACACAAAACATGTTTGGGTGTTATTAGGATGTTTTGATGTCTCGAACCCCGAAAAACCAATACAAGAAAGTGTGTTAGGGTTCAAGGTTTGAAACACACAAAACATGTTTGGATATTGGGATGTTCGATGTCTCGAACCCCAATAGCTCAATACACTAGAGTGTGTCAAGGTTCGAGGTTTGGGGAACATCTTACACTACATGTTTTTGTGTTCACATGTCCCAATGTCCTAAAATCCCAACAAAAGTGAGAGAAACATTCTTCATCAAACTAATATAGGTTCAAAGGTCGAATGTTGGAGTAGCCATCTTACCATGCTATAGAATCATGTTATTTGTAAAATAAATTAATTTAAAATAATGACATAGAATAAATTTATGTATTTGAATTTCAATGATTAGCTTTATATGGAGTTGACGGCTAGAGAAATTGGTGGACTTATCTTAAAAACCACAAAATAATAAGAAATTGAAATTTGTAAATGCAAAGAAAAAAATTGTTTAAAACCATATGAAAAATTGTCTCGTATGTGTCTATCTAAATATTAGTACACATGCCCATGTATTGCACATGGGAGAGAAATTCAATAGTTTTACACAACTCAACTTAAATTTTCTAAATCAAAATTCCAAATAAGTGTTTTAGAATAAGGTGTCAAATTTGTTAAATCATTACCAATGACCAATAAAAAGTTTTTAAAAATAATTTTTAGGTATTTTATTAAATTAGAAAACATAATATTTACATCTAGACATTATAAATAGTAATGTATAGAAAAAAATAATTGCATTTAATTGGTTAGAGACAAACTAACTAATAGAAAAGTGATTACAATAGTTACCCATATGGCTGAGAAGTATCCCATGAACATCGTTATAGGAAATAATGAGAAAATAATCTATAAATACTCTTTGAAGATGTTGACGCCTCTTCCATGGGTTTGGTTGAAGAGTTAAAGCTAATACACTTGATTAACAATGGGGTTTAATTGGATAAAGCTACTATGATGACAACACAAGCAGCGTTGGAGTTTTGGCAACTTTGATCTACAAGACGGTATTAGAAAGGAAAAAAACTACTAAATTGGTGATAGTAACACATTAGTAATTCATGAAAATGTTCAATATCTTGACTTTAATTTTGTGTTGTTGAAATGAAATGAAAGATTAGATTTTAATGGTGTCCACAAGACTAAAGAGCCTATCGGACCAAAAGCTAAGACATTAAGATGATTTCACTCTTTTCAATATCGAGCTTCTACTATGAATCTTGAACACAGAACCCGCAATCTTTTCAAGTCTTATTTCTTCGAATAACTCATTTAATTTGTCCACCTTCCACTCATTTTTTCATATTGGATGCAAATATCATCATAACCTGAACACTCCATGATGAATTGTCATTTTGTCTCAACCACCCCTTTGTTGTAGAAAAGACAAGTTCTCCTCTCCCAATCCTCCTTGAGTATAGTCCATCTACCGGTTTCGCATCAAAGGTGATGCGATCCGATCCTCAATTGGGCCACTAAAATCATTGTTTTACCATTGATAGCTGCCCCTAGATAAAGCTTTTTCATCATGCTCCCAAGTGGGGTTAAATTCTTTGATGTAATATGCTTTCTTTTGACCAATCTACTTTGTCCACATGGCAGTCCTAAATTTTTCCATCACATAGTTTTTTATTTCCATGTTGTTGTTAGGACATTCCCGAAAGTTGATGCTCCATCTATTCATCCTTTTGTTGTTCTGCTTCATCCAAGTTTTCTTTCTACACTCTAATTTTTCCTCCACAACCATTTTGGGCCAGTGATGATTATCCATGTTTTCAACCTTTTACACCTACTAGATTGCAAGAGTTGATCGCTCTTTTACCTACCAAGCTTTATTGGAAATGGTGTTAGATACAAGCCATATCAATGTACTCTACAATCCTGTTGGCTTATACATCTACACAAGTACCCAATTTGAGACTTGTCTGGATCCAACCAAACAATATTCCAATTTCTGACACCTCTTTTCTTCCCCCTATGAGGCTACACCTACTAAAAGCTACTTAGGTGATAACATCGGGAAATTTGTCCCAACCAAGTGTTTTAGAGTTTGAAAAGATTATACTAGCAATTTATTTTCCCATTTAACATTCATAATAAGGACAAACCCAAATGGTTACTAGAGAGGTTCATTGCTACTAAAATGGAACTAAAATCTTGCCACCAAGGTTGAGATTTGATGCACATACCTGGCAATCTCCCTAGTTTTAAATGTGTTGCGCTGCAGTCAGAAAATATCTTTTGAGTAATTTTCGCCAAGCTTTGTGTAAGTCAAATTTATTAACAATGGTAGTTAAATTATACTTTGAATTCAAATCAGATTTATTAATAATAATTACATATTTATACTGATGGGTGTAATCTTAATCTCCTATTAGATGTGTGCAAATAATAAGAATATGGAAAAATGAAAAATAAGAAGTTTGAAGCATTACTCTATTCATGAAAAACGTATGATTTAATTATTAAAAATGATCAAAAAAGTATGTCAAGTATGACACAATGCTGCTAAGGACGTCACTCCTAACAAAGTCTAAACAAGCATCGAAACAATTTGATGAACCTAGTTTAGGTTAATTAGATGTTAAAAATTCCAATCGCTCTATTTTTCATCTTACTGTAGGCTTATATATAAAATAAAAAATCACTTTTTATTTGTTTATCATTTACCACTTTTTCAAGACAATTCAGCTTCGAGAAGTCCGCAGGTAAGAGTATCGACAAGGTTCCTGTCAATTCTCACATCAAACGTTGCTCAAGGATTTAGACAAATTGCATTATCTACTCACTTTAATAGGTCTTGCAGACCTATTTGATGTAAAGGATGTTAAATATACTCAAAAATATACTTGGATTTTAAATATTTAAACAAAAGATAGTAACTACTTGATAGTAGATAAGGGCAGTGATGATTTTCACTTTCCTTTAGGCCAAACTGGGATCTGTAAAAGTATATTGGGAATCCAATCCATTTATAACCTCCATGCAAAGTGCGATCTTGGAGTTGGCTTTGTTAACGGCAAGGCTTTGCTATTCTTTTATTTTCAGACTCTTTCCATAATCTACAAACTTTTGAGACAACCACGTTAATATCTGGCAGAATATTTACTTAAACTTCATAGTTAACTTTGAAAACTCCTCTGCAGTGTATACTTTACAACTAAACATGCAATTGCTAATGCAAATTACAACGCACTGCAGAAGTAGCATCTTCATGGCCTTGTTTATACATATTTCTAACCATTCTATAGGCATTGATCTTGCAATTATACCTCTTAGTAAAAATATAACGCAGGAAGGAACAAATATTAGATCTCAAGATCCTAACAAGAAACAACATTAAACTCCATCATGCTTCAAGAGGAAAGTAACTACGAAAAATGTATTTCAAATTGGTAGTTTCACTAAAAGCCGAATCTACAGATGAGGGAGTGGGGATGGATGGAAGTGCAGAGGTTTTTCAATCATTTAAAAGCCAATTCACCAAGGTTTTGGCAGACACATTATTTTTTAAAAAAGGTTCTGATAAAACTATAAAAACAATAAGAACAATTAATGGATCAGCCAATAAGCACTAAAGGCTAAGTTGATTTCATGTAATACATATTCATTTTTAATCTCTTTCCAACTCTCATAATTTTCCCATCACACGTTACCCTCTAGAATTGGTGTCCATAAGAACCAAGGGTAAGTTGATTCCATGTAGTACATATTCTCCTTATTTTTCTTCTCTCCCTCCCTCTCTCTCTATCCAACTCTCCCAATTTTCCCATAACACCATATCTTCTTCTGATGTTTCACAGACCCGGAAACATAACACCCTTATCCACCTTTTTTAACCTTGTTGCACTTCCTACATCCTTAATCTTCCCCTTCTAACAAAATTTGAATGCTCTTGCCATGTTTGAAAACTGAAATAAAGAAACTATCACCCCTTGCTAATCACCCATTTATACACACAAACGAAAACAAAATAAAATCAAACTATCTACCATTAACATTAGCATTACTTGTTTTCTGGTTGAGTTAAGTGAGATTAATTGTTTGAGCTTTCAGTGAAAACAATTTGACTCGCCTCATTCTCTTAAAAGTCGCAATCTGTAAAACAAAAAGGTCTCCAAAATAATAATCTATGCAATACTGTCTGAAATCAAAATTGTAGGGTGGATGATCGCACCAAGAATCCAAATACAAAACCAAATATAGTTCCTTCGTCGTGGAATATCCTCTTTTCTGTAAGCAATTTTAGAGAGAATTAAACAACCAAAACTGAAATCAAGTCACTGCTGGATTATCAGGGACACATTAATTCAGACAATAGTGAACACATTGAATACAGTTACAGCTCTTCATTCCCAGCAAAAGAGAAGAAGGGAAAATAGTTATCCTGATTCATTGCAATTAATTGAACAGTTATCTTCCCCTTTTGTAATTTATAGCTAATAGTGTGAGTTGCATTCTTCACAAAGTTTCCCTACGTTTCAACCTGTAATGGTGATATCTGGGCAACTTCTGAAAACATCTTTAAAATTTCTGAATCATCACCATACGTGTTATCAGATGTCTAAATGATAAATACCAATCTCAAAACTAGGAAAGGGAAGAGTCTATCTGTGAAAGCAGGAACCAGCCAAAATTATCAATACCTTGAGAAGAGCATCCAAAGGACACTGTCAACTGGAGAGAAACAGAAAATAGACTCGAGCCGCTTGAAGAATGGAAAGAAACTAAATAATTAGCTTGAAGTTTTGAGAAGTACACAGGTCAACAATTTACTTCATGGTCTATCTGGATTCCAACTGTGTTCTGGCTCTAGATTAAAAATACTGTTCGAATCCAGAAAGACTATGTAGATAAGGCATAAGTTACTTAGACAGCACCCATAAACTATAGAACTTAAACATCAAGGAGGTGATAAGAAACAAGAATCTCTGCAAGTTCCCACCTACATACTTACCTGAGATCTAGTGGATCTCAGTTCATTGCTTCATTGGAGACCCTGAGGAGGATCCTCTTGCTGCAGCAACTATGGACTGATTATGGAGACAACAAATTCTTTATCAACTATGGTTTATGGTTTGCTATTCTGTGTTTCCAAATGTCATTATGGTCTTGTGGTTGACAGTTTTGCTCTAGTTTGTGATTTAGGGGTTGCTTCTGCAGGCCCAAACTCCCTGTTAAACTCTCATTTTATGATTGTCCATTTCTAGGAAAAATGTTGAATTTTGGACTTAGTAGAATAGCAGTGTTCATTATTTTGAGGGCACTTTCATCTGCCCTTATAGAAGTTTTTGTTAGCAGCATTTGCTTCCTATCCGTGAATCAGAAGCTTGTTTTTCATACATGCACTTCCATTAATAATATAAATTCACATCTTTCGACCCAAAAATGCTATAAAAGATAGAACAGATAACATTGGAAATAAATAGCTGATACCTCAAACCACTGTATTATAAACAGCTTGCAAAATAAGAGCAACACATGTAAATGGGCAAATTTCAATGACCTTAGAAGTGTGATTGGATACTCAATCATTTTAAAGATGCCATGAGATGATCTACTATACCTTCAAGGGGACTCGGGATGAAACAATGTGGAAAATATAAGTCCTCTGAAATAAGCCCAAACTTGCTCTAGAAATAGGAGGAGAGTAAAGCATGGATATATTATAGGGAAACAGGCTGAGTTTTAAAATTAAAGTCATTTTAGGAAAAATGGAAATAGAATAAGGCATGAAGCTGCTTTCCATGCACCAAGGTAGAGGTTAACTTGTTTTGCATGATAAGTTCATAGTGAATGTATATTCTTCCTTGCCTGTAAGTATGTCTAGACTTATCGCTATAAGGGATTAATGATACATGAGAATTGAAATTGTGTGATCTCCTTAAACTAGCACTTCTACACGGGAGAATAAATATCTTCAAAATTGGTGCCGTCTTTTAGACGGGAGGTTAGATGTCTTCAAAATTGAGGGTGTCTTTCTTGCATGCTTGGTCTGTTCTGATTATCGGTTGTAATCAAATTTGGAATTTCGGTGTCTTTATTCTGCCATATAAACCGCTTTTATTTTGAACTCTAAAATGCATCCATAGAGAAGAGATGAGATATGGAGAGTACAAAAGGGATACAGAGAAGTGACATAGAATAACCATCCCATATCTCAGAGAAATCTCAGAAAAGTTGGCTAGAATTCTAAGAAAGGTTTTGGAATTCAAACTGCCATTAAACCTCATAATACCCTCCTGTACAACACTACACTTTGCAAAGAATCCATTAAATCCGATTTTATAAAAAGAGTTAATGATATATGAGAATTGATATTGTGTGATCTCATTAAACTGGCACTTCTACACTGGAGGTTAGATATCTTCAAAATTGGGGGTGTCTTTTTGATGGAAGGTTAGATGTCTTCAAAATTGGGGGTGTTTTTGCTTGTGCGCCTGGGCTGTTCTGATTATCGGCTGTAATCAAATTGGTATTCCAGTGTCTTTATTCTGCCATATAAAAACATTTCGTAGAGAAGAGATGAGATATGGAGAATACAGAAGGGATAAAGAGGAGTGACATAGAACAACTATCCCGTATCTCAAAGAAATCTCAGAAAAGTTAGCTAAAATACTAAGGTTGTAGTTCAAACAGCCTTTAAACCTCATAATACCCTCCCGTACAACACTACACTCTGCAAAGAATTTAATTAAATCCAATTTTATAAAAAGGGGTTTATTTATTACCTTGTTCATTTGGCAAACCATGAGGAAATGGTAAGATATCTCCAAACTATATTAAAAGAACACAACAAAGACATTAACCGAGCCACCTTGAAGAATCTACATTAGCGGAGCATTCACACCTTACAAAGCACCATGCTTGTATAAAAGGCTAAATTGCTTGTTAAAGGAATATTGTGACTGGTGAAGGAAGATAAGAGAAACCATTGAAATTAAAAAGAGACCAAACAACCTTAATAGGGACAACAGTCTTGGCATAGGAAGCTCTTGGAGACCAATTTTAATAAGAGAGTATTTCTACAGTCCATATGATTAGAGTAATAATTTATGGATAAAACTGTGTGATGTAAAAAGCTCACACACTCTTTTATCCAGAAACTATTACGCTGAGCAATATTAAAACGCATTACAAGAAGAAAATGCTTTGGAAGACACAATGTTTAGTCTTCATGTTAATTAATAGAAAAAAATATCAAGGTTTTAATTAGATTTGATTGAAAAGGAAGGCCAATCATATGTGTTCTCCAATAGCTTATGCAGAAAAATGATATTTATGGAGACAAAATTGCTACCATTTCCTATTAGGTTTATTAAAAAGGAAGGCCTGCCATATGTGTTCTCCAATAAGTTGTGACGAAGAAGAATATTTATGGAGACAAAATTGCCGCAATTTCCTGTAGCAAGTTCATTATCTTTTTCTCCCAGAAGATTTGTACGCATAATATACTTGAAATGTCAAAAATAGTGTGAAGTGAGAATTTAATATATAATAACATGATGCATCCAGATATCTGTACCCTAAAATTTAAATGATTGACAACATGGAAATCTATGCATCATAATTTTCCCAATTTTTATAATAATTTCCATTTCAAAAATTACAAGTTTCAGAATTTAGTTTGGACTCATTTCAGTGGTATCGAACCATGATTCTGCCAGCTTGTGCATTATAACATCATGTCTAGAATGGCCTTGAAGCCAATATATTTTTTGAAGAGTTATCCATGAAATTCATTCAAAAATGTAAAGAACATGAAATTAGAGGTTAGCAGCCACCTAAATGATCCATTACATCAACTACAAACTGCAAAAACAGATCAATAATCAGTTGTTCTACCTTGAAGGTCTAACATACTTCAACTAGTTCAGAAAAAGAGGATACATTCAGCCAGTACAGAAGGGGTGTTACAGCTGTACCAAGTGGTGTTTGGTGACATTTCTAACGGTCTTCCACTGGATAGGGGTCAAGAACATGTCATAAAGCTGAAAAAGGGCACAAAGCCCATAATGATTACTCCTTATTGACACCCCAAGTTGTTCAAGGATGAAATGGAAAAGATGGTACAGGAATTACTTGACATGGGAGCACATTGTTCCATGCAAGAGCCCTTTAGCCATACCAGCAGTATAGGTTAGGAAGAAGGATGGCTCTTTTTGCATACACATTTATCATCATGCATTAAACAAAAAGACTATAAAGAACTGATTTGATATTCCTAGAATGAATGAGTTGGTTGAAGAGTTGCATGGAGCAACTATTTTGTCTAAAATCGACTTGAGACCTGGCTACCATCAGATTAGTATGAGATTTAAACACAAAACAGTATTTAGGGTGCACCATGGACACTGAGTTTTTATCGTGCCTTCTGGTATTGCAAATGCACCGACAACTTTCCAGGCTACTATGCATAAGGATAATGAAGGTTTTGCAGCTGCTGTCAATAAGGAGGCAGATAATACTGCTGCGAAAGAAATGGGGAAATGGATAGCACAAAAAGGAGCGTTGGAGCTGCAGGAGTGGAAGTTGGTCTTCAAATGAAGGTGTTATCGAAGAAGCAGATCAGGAACTCATAGAATCAATTCATGATTCTGTTAGAGATGTTATTGGAGTAAAAAGGGAACTTTCCAAAAGTGAGAGACCCCGATGCAATAGCTGCAAAGTTTACTTGCATAGCTGAAAGAAAATGACAATAAAATTCAAGATGCTGAGAAAAGTATTTCTGCTATGGTGTCTTCTTAGTTTAAAGATGAATGTACAGAAATGAAAGCAACTTCCGAAGAACTAATGTCCAAATAAGGCCAATTGAAGTCTTAGCTCTGAATTTTTTTCCTTCAAGAAAATGGAACTTGACAAGTTGCTTCAACTGGCAAAAGAAAGGATGGTAACTCTTATCAAGTATGCTGGCGATGCTGGAGAGGAAGCAAGGGTACTTTACGAGTTGGTGGTTTTGAGTGTTGAGCTCACATTTTGGCTATGTATACATTTTGGGCGGAGCATAAGGCATTTCGATCAAGTCTTGAGGAGGTGCAAGACTTGGGAGCTTTGGATCCCTTGGTTTGGCACACACGCATGGTAAGAAGGGGATGACAAGCAGCGTGCACTCATACTATTTGGAGCACTGACAGACAGTGTGCACGAGGACTAAAAGAAGCAATCACACTTGGAGTGCACGACAAAAGGAAAGGCTCCTGACACTTGGTGCACGGAAGAACCAGACAGACTTTCAGACACCTGGCGTGCAGGAATCTATGTGGAGGTATCAAGGATCACAAAAATCTCGGACTTCCAGTTGGGAAGCAGTTGTGTAGATAACAAGGGATCTTTGAGAGCACGCCAATGTGATGACAGCAGTTCGCAAGAAGAGCGGGCATGCTGACAAACAAGTTTGATCAAATATCACAGCTTAGGACAAGAGACAGGGTGACAACTGAGGAGGACATCAACGTAGACACACAGTGTGTCCCTTCAAAAGACAGGCTTTTGGGGCTTGCGCACCAAGCCAAGATTTTTAGGTGTATTCATGTAAGCCGTTAATGGTGGCCGATGTTTTTAATGATTAAGCTAGTGAAGGGCAATGCCAAACTAGTATGAATACCCCTCTAACACCTCGTATTAAGGGCTGGTTGACTACTTAAAGAATTAGTTGGTTGGATGTTAGTAAGATTGGAGAACTAATGAATGCATGGTAATTGATCTTTGCTAAGCACTTGTATTGTATGGTTGTTAATTACTTTGTCATTGGTGTTATCTTTTATGGTGAATATGTTCTCTTGCACTTAATGTCATGCAAATGTCTCGAAACCATCATGACGCAGACAAAACTGTCGGGAACTAGTCTTCTCTCAAGCCTCGGTTAAGCACACAAGGTAGGGTTGTGTGATATGCTGGAGTGAGGGCAGTGCTTGCATAGGGAGCACATTGTGGTGCCTTGAGCTTGAATCTGCGCACAACTTTAAGGCTAGGAGTTAGGGTAAAATAGAGCAACATTTTGGTTCTGTTGCAGGGACCTGTCGCATTGTGTTGCCATGATGGTACTAAAGAACGATGTTCAAACTTACTCAAGATAACATTGAGTGTTGGTTGGAAAGGGTTGAAGAAGAATATGCACAAGGATATCCCAGTTGTAGGAGCTATTCACCAAGAAAATGGGTGGAGAGGCATTTGTACAAGTTATTCTTGAATGAACTACCACTACATTTGCACGCTTGGTTAGCTACTTGTGCTAAACGTCGAAGCTTGAACTTAAGGTGGAAGTACACTTGGACCAAGGAATGCCTCTAGAGACTTGCAAATCTAGACATTTCGTGAACTCGTGCGGTCGACGCCTAGCGGAGTAGATCACTTCGTAATTACATCTTAGAGTACATTGTTTTTACGTATTCTTGCCCTAAAGAAGCAGAATTCAAATCCCTCCGAGAGCCATGTAGAACTTACTTGAAGCACCTTCCTCTTGAGATCAAAAAGCTCGTGGTAGATCTTGGGATTGAGAATTTTCCTATGGCCGGAAAAATCCCTATATGCGTGGACAACGTGAAAGGTTGGGGAAAGGACGAGTGTGATTGATTGCAGGTTCAACATGGACGTCTCAAGCGAGTGAGAGCTTAAACAACAGTGTTATGAGGAAGTTGGGCAAAAGGTTCTAGTCGAAAGGAGTTTTCAACAAGAGGGTGAATCAAATTCTGGAAGTGCTGCGAAGACCTGGAATGAGTGGGTTTGGCATGAGGATGACCACCGCGAAGAAGAAGGCTTGGGGAAGAACAAACGCACAACGCTGGAAAGGAGCAAGTTTGGAGAATGTTGAACCACAATACAATGTTGATGGCCTCATTTCCCAACCCAATGTGCATGCTCATGCATTTGGATCTTTTGATATTGAAGGTATTATCAATATCAAAACTGACAGTGACGAAGAGTTGGACAAGGGGTAAAAGAAGGAAGTTTTGGACGGGGTATCTCCTTTGTGTTACAATAAGTTTCCCTTTATAAACAATCAAGTGGAGGACCATCTAGGCCTCTTCTGAATTCAAATAGTGTGCAGAAGTTCGGGATGATGAGCAGTGAGCCCGCAAACCAAGCCCCCAACAGTACACAGGTTTAAGGGACCAGAAACATTGTTACAGCGCAAACAGTTGGGACCGCGGCGGCCACAACAACTATTGTAGCACCCATCACACCTAATAGCAATGTTCGAGCAAGAACATCAAGAGCAGGCTAGACAACAAAAGCACTAGTGCACGGAGAGTTGTTGCCACCACACAACTTGTTGGGGCTCTTGTACCCCAAATCTTCTACGAAATGTATTTACATCTCCCAGAGTATTGTGGAGTAGAAAATGCAGCTGAGCACATTCACAAGTGCAAATTGATCTGGCACGCAAAGGGGATCTTTTCTCTTGAGCATAAGGCAAGCCAGTTTGGCACGACCCTTTTGGAACAAATGCATACTTGGTATTGCAAGTACGACCTGCAAAAAGTGGTTGATTACAACTGATTGAAAGAGGCCTTTCTAAAGGAGTTTGAGATTCCTGAGTTCAAACAAAAGAAAAACTTTTCTTTAAAGGATATACAACATGAGCTAACAAAGAGTGTGCGTGCATATGATGTGCGTTTCAAGACTTTGGTCTCCAAGCTTTCATATTAGATCCATCATGTTCAGCACGTACAGTGGTTTGTTGGAGGATTGTTGTTGCCCTTCTGACGAGCCCTTTCACATAAGACTTTCATAGATCCTAGGCAAGCTCTAGAAATTGCATTTCGCGCAAAAGCCATTGGTAGCATTGACACTAGAGTAAGCCCATTCATGAAAGCACAAATCGCAGCAATGGCTTCCCAGTTCGAAAGGTTGATTTCCAACAGTGGACACAATATACGCAGTGGAATTTGGTGTGTTGATTGTGACATCGAGGAGCACATGAAGACAAATCGCCCGGGCGCAGTGTGCGCCCCTTGTTAAAAGCGTGTGACATTTGTAAAGAGGACCATCATGTCTGGAATTGTCCTCTGCTTCATTGCACCACTCAACCAAAGGTCTCTTTTTATTACAAAATTTGTGATGCGCACACACACAACACGGAGGGTTGTTGCATTATTGTTCATATTCATGAAGCACGTACCCTTGGGTTGAGACAAGCTATTGTCAACAATGCACAAGAGAACCACAATGGGAATGTGTGTGGATAAGAGGGCATGACCAAGGACGTAAAGGTTAAAGGTTTTTGCCTCGCACTTATTACAAATGTGGGTCACCGGATCACTATCGGTGCAACTGCCCTGCATTTCCCACTTGCTCATATTGTTGAGGTGAACATAAGGTTTGCTCATATTATTGAGGCAAACATAAGGTTGAAGATTGTCTAGACTTGTATACCACGATGAAAGAGAAAAGCGAGAAGGTTGTGGGTATGATCAGAATTGTGCGCCCGTCAACAAATGAATGGAAAGTAAAACCTAGCACGATGACATCTACTCCAAATCTTAAGGTGAACATAACTACCCGAGGAGTTGTTGCACGCGCTCACACCCCTAAGACTCCTTTGGAAGCAATTTGGGGCAAGGATCCTCCTCCTAGAAAAGGATCTCTGATGGGAAACAGTATAAGGAAATATTGCATGAGCCTATAGGGCTAGTCAAAGAACTCCAGGAGAAATCGAGTTCATGAAAGAAGCATGCGTGCGGAACCACATGCGAAGAGCTCCTGGAGATTGAAGGATCGATAAAGATGAGTTCCATGAAGTGCGTAGGCTCCTACGCACTAAAGTAGTCATTCCTTTACTTGGGCAGTGGCTTTCACATCAAGTCAAGGAACTTGTAGTTGGCAAACATCTTAGTCACACGCATGGTAGAGAAGGGTTGCCGCGAGTGTGGAGTATAATCGGGAGATTGTAGTAGATGTTGCTATAGATGGATAGTTGATCAACAACATCTTGTTTGATATGGTTGCAGACGTCAACATCCTTACTCTTGATGTGTGGAATAAGATGGGGCGCCCCGGACTTCATCCATCCCCCACATCTTGTTCATGGCAAACAAGGCACACGCATTGTTGATCGGGGTCTTGAAGAACACCATCATCAACATCATGAGGGTAAAGTTACAACGAGGCTTTGAAGTAATGGAGTTGGCTCAAGCGACAACTTCCCGGATCTCTTGGGTAAACCTTGGTGTTATGCAAACAATGCCAACTTGCGCTTTAAGAAGTGCTACATAAATTTTGAGAGTTACTCCCAATGTGTGTCATTCTAATGAATACCAACCAAGGGCCATCCTATGTTGAGTTTGTAAATGATAGGGAGAGTATAAACCATATATACAACATCACATCAAAGAGCTTGGGACATTTTGATCCTACTCCCGATGAGAATTCTTCAATGCGATGATGCTCACTTGATATCCGAAAAAACAAGTGTTCCTGTGATAATTGAGTGTAAGGATCTTATAAGATTGTGGGGACGAGATTGTGGAGCCGTCAAGAGAAACAAGCAACAAGGAGGAGGTACGTGCGGCTTTTAGAAAAGAAGAATCGCGCACTTATGCCAACATACCAAGGAGGAAATGTGCGGTGATTCCTAGATGAAATGAAGGAATACATGCCTCTGAGAAGACATGAATCAACACTCTAGTTTATACCTTGAGAGGTATTATTGCGCATTGGTGGGCTACTTATCACTCCTCATTGAGTACATGGAGTACGTGAAAGACGCTATGAATGCTAGATTTGAGCACACCAACAAAGATACGTGCCTGTAGAGTTATAGTGGAGTCGCCATACTAGACAACCACTTGGCCAAATGTGAAACAACTTGGTTGATCCAGAATAGGATTTCGAAAAGCTACTTTTGGAAGTCCTAAAAAATTAGCAATTTTGGCAACTTTTAGTATCTTGCATTTTTTAGGGTCTTCGGAGCATTTCTAGGCTTCAAATTGTACGATGATAGCCGAAGTGTTATGGTCGTAGCGATGTTTTGAGTTCATTTCATCATCTTTCTAACGGATCATACAGGTTTGCAAATTGGGTCAACGGCTAGGAGATATGACCCCAACAAGGAACACTAAATAAAATAGATTAATAACATAATAGATTTCATAATTTTTTCCACTTTTGTTTTTCGAATCCATCCCTAAGGTGGATACAAATGGTCTCCATGTAGGATGACCTTTTGGTTTCCATATGGAACCCTTCATATTCGATTTTTAGCAGTTTTTCATATTCTCTATTGTATAGTCATAAAACAGCTTGTTTTGAATAAAGAGATAGATCTCGAGCATACATCTCTCTTACAGAGTTTGCCAGTTTGTATACATTTTGAATCGCAATAAAATTAGTTCATTTTACAACTCTTTCATTATGAATTGATTGTTATAACACATTAAGCACCATCGTTAGTGTGTTGTCTATCAAGTCGCATCTCAATCCAAATCATTGGGCAAAAGGCCCCTTGGTACTACCACCTTCCCTTTGGACACGATTTTTATTGAACACTCCATGCTTGGACACACACTTGGTACGTCAATCGGCGTGTCATGGGAAAGTTGTGCAGGAGAACTTTAAGTATGCTTTTGTGCAAACTTTTGCTTTTGCCTCCCGCACACCAAAACTACACCAATCTCTACAGTAGATTCAACACATGATCTTTGGGGATGATGATGTTTGGGAGGAGCGCATGCTTATCTTGCGAAAAGAGAAGGGGGAGGATTTGCCTAAGACATTTGGGGGCGCAATGTTAACAAAAATTCAAATGAAGAGAATGTGCAAGTGTGGATGGGCAGAAATTGGTTGTGCGAGGGCAAAGCTGAGATGGTTTGTCAAGTGGATGAGGAATCCATAGAAAATCGTCTCGTGTCAAAACCTCCCTTGGCTGGTGCAAGGTCATTGACACTAAAGAGCCAAGGAATGAACCATATCATGAGCCAAGTTAACATTGGCTCAGAGGATGAGCCTAAGGTCACTACTATTGGCATCTATTGGTCTGAGACAGAGATGTCCAAGATCACCGAGTTACTACGGGACTACCACGATCTATTTCCATGCGATTCTGAAAATGACGAGCATGCATCCATCTTTGGGAAAGATGCACATAAAGATAATAGATGGAGCCAAACCAATGCGCGAGACCATATAGGATGAATCCAAATTTGTGTGATAAGCTAAAGGAAGAGATTGATAACATGTTGGCATCGGTGTGATAACGCCTATTGATGAATCATAGTAGGTGACACCTATGGTGATAAGCATAAAGAAAGATGGGCACATCTGCATTTATGTGGACTACTAGTAGCGCAATGTAGTTTGTGTGCAGTTGATCCCTTTCCAACACTCTTCACCGAGGAAATTTTGAAAGGCATTTCAGAGCACGAAATAGCAAAGGATAGACACAAAACTACTTCTGTTATAGAGTGGGTATCCTTTGCCTACACCGTAATGCCTTTCAAGTTCAAGAATGCGCTTGTCATATTCTCGCACACTATAGTTGCAGCGTTTGTATATTTCATCTTGAAATTCCTTCAAGTATACCTTGACGATTGAACTATCTATGGTCTAGTCAAAGATCATTAAGTGTGCTCGCACTTGATGTTTGAGCTTTGTTGGCAGCTACAAATATCTTTAAACCTCAAAAACTATGTCTTCGTGACTCCTTTTGGCACATTGCTTGGCCACATCATTTACAAGGGGGGTCTTTTGGTTGACCCCACGAAGATAGGAGTTATCCTTCAACTTGAGGTTCTACAAACTCAAAGGAACGCACGTTGCTTGGACATTGTAGCTATTATAGAAATTCCACAAAGGGCTACACTAAAAATGTCTTGTCGCACTACCTTGAAAAAAACTACTTAAGTAGCGTGGGACCTTTGAATGGATAGATTTCCAACAGCAAGATTTTGAGGTGCTTAAAGAGAAACCGGCAAGCGCGCCAATCTTGTAATTCCTAGATTGGACAACTCCTTTCCATGTACATGTGGATGCGTCGGATGGCCTTTGGTGCCATCCTCTCATAGCTAAGAAAGGACAACATGGATCACCCCATCTTCTTTGCCAATAGGAAGTCGACACCAACGGAACAGAATTACACCACATCGAGCACAAAGGACTCTCAATGATTTGTGCGCTACCAAATTTTTGTCGAAATTATTGGCCACCCCATTTGTGTTTTATACAAATCATATGGCATTGAAGTACTTGGTCAAAAAGTTTGTTCTACATGGGTGCATTTGTCAATGGATTATTTTATTCCAAGAGTTTTAATTATATGTTTTTGTCCCGTCTAGAAAGAGTAATTTTGGGCCCAACCACCTCTCACGCATCAACACAAGCGAAGTTGCTTATGGTCTTAATGAGGGCATGCCGAATGCACAACTTTTAGGATACAAAGTGCACTTAAACTAAATGATATAGCAATCTTCCCGGAAATTGGACTTATACTCGAGAACACGAGTACCCAACAAAAGCAACAATTAGCAAGTGCGTAGCCCTTATCAGCTCATAGGAAGGGAATTGTACAAAATGGGGCAAGATGAAGTCTTGCATCGATGTGCCATGGAGCATGAAAGGAAGGAACTTTTGAGAGAGGTGGGAGAATGCATCGTGAGAGGGCATCATGCTAGGGACGATAGCCAAGAGAGATACGATAATAAGTTTGTGGTGGAAAAATCTTTTCACATACACCAAGGAATATGTTGAGAGGTGTGACCATTACCAACACGTGGGAAAGCCTAATATGCATAAGAACAATTTGAGAAGTGGGTCGTTGATTTTGTAGGCCCAATTTCTCCAAATGCATCTGCAAGAGAGGTGCAAGACACATCATAACTACAACTAATTACTTTACTCGTGGCGCCAAAGCCACACCTACCCTAATTATACTTGTCACGACTATTGCTAGGTTTCTATGGGAGAACATAAGTCGCTATGGTTGTCCCCTCGCTTTGACTAGTGACAAGGGCACCCATTTTCTTAATGAGATTGTGCTCATCGTGCTTTCAAAGTTTATGGTTACACATCATAAGACTACTACTTACCATCCCCAGTGCGAATCGCACTAAAGAGGCATTCAACAAAATCTTGGATAACACACCAAGATCTACCACATAAGAAGGCACAACTAGGATGCAAGGTCTCGGTTATTCTTTTGGCATATAGAACTACGTACAAACGCTTAAACAAGGTGACATTCTTTCAACTTGTGTTTGGCGCAAAAGTCGCCCTTCCTATGGAGCTCTTGATTCCATCTCTTAGGATTACATGAGTGGGATGCAGGGTGATGAGGATTCTATGGCAAAAGGACTAGAAGCATTGTCGCAATTGGATGAAATGCATGTTCTTGCACTTTGGAGTCAAAATGTGTAAAAAGTCTCAAAAAGGCATGGCATGACCACCACATTAAGAATAAAGTGTTCTACAAAGCGAGTCTTGTTCTACTATATGATTGAAAGTACGTGCGACATCTAGGCAAATAGAAGACTCATTGGGTCGGGACTTTATAAGGTCCAAGATATTTTGCCCGCTTGCTGACAGTAGGCTAAAATATTTGAAAGGAGAAATGCTACTGAGTCACTTGATGGTAGTAGGTGACACCCTACCACCCATGAAATGAAATTTTTGTAATGAAATAAGGAATATGCCAATAGTCTTAGAATAGGAAATAATAAAGCAAAGTAGGTATAGTGTTAAGTAGTTTTTGTTTCTCAATAAACGTGTATTCACTCGCCTTTGTAATCTCAATATGATCCTTGCAATGATCTAATATTCATGAAGTTTGTATCTCAACATACTTGCGGCGAGACATTGTAACTGTACTACAATTTTGACTCTCTTATAAGTTCAAAATCCCACTTGGATTCTACTACATTGCATGCACTCGATTTAGTGTGGGGTGGAGAGATACCAAGCTTTCTAAGCATAAAGAGTTTTGGCAATAACAAGAGTTTGGGTGCTTAGAGCGAAAGAAAAAGGAAACATTGCAACATGTGATCAGCTTGGAATTCTAAGTGAAGAAAGTGGGTGAAAGACACTAAGGACAAATGCATTGAAGAGAGAATTAATGGGATGCGTGAAACAAAGGTTTGGGAAAGGAAAGGGTGTGTTCAAGGTAACTATGGGGCAAGGAAGCACGCAAGGTAAAGCGAGACATAGAGGCACGCTAGGTGCAATGCATGGCACAAGAACATAGAAGAAACGCGTGCGGCAAGACATGCGGGGAGAAGTAACACTTGATTAACCCACGTGAAACATGCCACAAAAATGCATGATGGCAACGTCATCACCCACTTGAGTGGAGTTCAAAATTCACAAATTGCGCAAGAATTGGAAGTGGAATAGAGTTGGCAACAATCGAGTAATAAATGCAAAGGTAACGTGAAGTGAACGCTCGAGTATGAGGAAGCATTAATGAGGAGAAGCACATCGAGTTTTACAAAAGTATAAATAGGAGAAAGAATTCATTTTAACCACTTTAAATTTGAAGTTTTGGAGCGCTCCCAATGAAGGCAATTTGAGAAAATTGCAAAGCACGACGAATTCATGTTAGAAGCCATTGTTGGAAGCTTGAGCTACCATAAACTTCGGAAAATGAGCAAGAGAGGAAATTTGGTTGTTATGCGTTCACGAGGCAACGCCGCCGCTATTAACGTTGAGGTTGAGTTCTTCCCGTTAAAACAAGGGTTTCAAGAACATCAATCACCGAAGGCCGAACTAGTGGGGTTTTTGGATGGTTAGGCGAAGGAAAAAACTAATAGTTGAAGAGGCACACGCAAATACATCCATGTTGGAGGAGGCAGCAAAAATCATTCAGGGAGGAAGTAGAAGGCAAAGGTTTGGGGGTAAGAAGGCTAGTAAGCAAGCGCTTCTTCCATAGGTACTAACAAAGTGGACAAGTAGCCAAGATGACGTTAACTAGAAAGGCGAAGAAGAATCCTAAGCTCTCTACCCTCGTCTCTAATGTGTATTAGGAGATGCAACATCCCGCAACGGTATTGCAAGCGCAGAGAGGACTGGGCATTCATGGTGACTTCATGTAAAGCATAGTTACGCGGGGACGCGTTCCCCCCCAAAATCTTGAAGTTTGGGACGTCTCGAATGTTTTGGGGATGCTAGAACGGGGAGAAACATTTCCCCACGTTTCCAAATAGGCGAGGGGCAAAGGAAACATCCCCGGGACGTTTGGTGAGCAATGGAGACGTCCTCAGGGACATGGGGGCGTTAGGGGGCGGCGACGGGGCGTCCGGAAGTCCCTGAAATGTTTCGAGGACTTTTGAATTTTTTTTTAAATTCATTTGTTTATTGTTTTCTTTTATAAATGTTTACATGTTAACCATAACCCGACTACATTGTATTACAAAGACATATTAAGAAACAAGAGTGATATATGAATACAGAAATTTTTGAGCACAAATGCACATGGACTGTAACAACATGCTATGAAAACCAGCAGCATACATATTAATATTAAAAGTTATATGGACATATAACATTAGTATAGCTATATGTATGCTGCGAGTTTTTAATATGGACGTTTGAATGTGGACTGTATGCACATGGTGGACTGATATATAAATATGAATTGCTATTCATAAAAATTTTAAAATTTATCTGTAAATTTTTTAATATTTATAATTTTATATATTATTTTAATAGCCGTCCCCCTCCGTCCCGAAATTTTGGAAATTTTTTGCCGTCCTGGAAACTTTGTCCCGGAGTCTTAGGTAACTATGATGTAAAGTCACAAACTACAATCATCACGCATCGTGCCATGAGTTGATGTTGGAAAAAGACTACATGGCTGAGGCAATCATGAAGACTCTTTAGGGAGGCGTGGTTTTCTAATGATAGTGTGAAGCACGCCTTGCAAGATGTAGGAGTATTGCAACTTTTTGAGTTGTCATATTTTGGCATGCATGTGGAGTTGGTGCGGTTTCTTGTTTCGTGCATCCATGAGGATTACTTTTGCTTTGCAAAGCGAAGTAATCAAGATTGCAATCGCATGTATAAGCAAGGCAATCGGCTTGGTGTGCTTGGGAGAAAACCTTGGGCTAGCACTAAGGGGTGATGAAGAAATAGACAAGACCACACAAGCCTTGAAATACAAGAGGAGAGGGGCACTTTCCCTACTACAAATATTGAAGACTCATTGCAAGAGGTTGTGCGCTCCTTGTCAATACAAAAAGGCAAGATCAAAGAGATGGGTCAAGGTGAATAAGAAGTTCCTTTACATAGCACACAAAATGGGCAAAGGGACGTGCTACAATATCTCTCAATACACCGTTGACTACATGGTTGAGGATGTATAGCTAGCTCACGTCTTAAGTGGAAAGCATATTTGGGAGACAATCCTCATCCTAATTGTTTTCAATGATATTAGTGTGCCGAAGGACGATGGCAAAGTAGAGTGGGAGTTCCCAATGAAGAACAAGTCCCCTATCGAACCTACAAGGATCACACTTGTCGGATCACCTTAACCAAAGCATATAAGGCCAAGTTTGATAATTGGCTAAGGCGCTTAAAAGCAACCTTTGAAGATATGTGGCACATTCCAAGACACCTTCCAGTTTAGTCGAGTAAACCCAATTCGTCGTGATGCAACACTATTCACTCGTGTGGATTTTGATGTTTGATAAGAGCATGTCCTCCCGGCTAAAACTCCATTATGGGTTTATATCAAATTACTTTGTGGATTCGGTTAACCGGATATCAAATGCGGAGAAGGAAAAAATTGATGTAGAGTGCATCGACCCTAACACTCACACCGTTACACACCAAATATGTCTAGGTCGGAAGAATGTTTTTGTTGAAAAGGAATTTGATATGTGTCACATTGATCCAATGAAGACAATTGTGGTAGATAAGGAGACTTGTAGACTATTCTACTTTTTAAAGCCCCAAACGGTGGAGGGTGTGGACCAGCATGCCAAAGCGGAGATGAGATGTTATGCGCTCGAAAGAAGAGCATAAAGTAAAAAGCGTCGAAGAAGAGAACATGCAGATTCCTTCTAGGATCCTCGACGGAGAAGAAGAAGATTTTGACGTAGAGCCTCTAGAAAGCACGACAAACGCAAAAAATTTGAAAGACAAGTGATAACACGAAAACCTTTGCGTGCACAGATTACAAACTTCTAAAAAGTTGTTGGTGTCTAACTCTGCATAGCCAATGGACGTGTGGAGCAGCCGATGTTTGACCTTGTTCTGTTCATGAAAAAGAACAACAGCCCACGTAAAGGCATGAAGTCTTGCAAAGAATCTAACCAAGGGGAGTGTAAGCAAAGTAAAGGGCGAAATGTAGACCAAGACAAAAGCCCACCTAGGGTGGCAACCCCTAAAGAGATCCATCCATGCCACGATACAAAAGGTACAATGGACTTGGGCATAGACGGTATAGCCCAAGGCAAAGCTCCCCACCTAAGGAAGACCCAAAGGTCATACACTTGGAGGAGGAAGAGGAGAAAGGTGAAGAAAGGTAGGAGGGGCGCGCAAGAAAAGGAAAAGAAAGAGAACAAAAAAGCGAAGAAAGAGCATGCGCAGCTGGATGAAGAGGATACAACAATGATTTTGCATGCCCAATATCAAGAAGGAAAGCATGATAAAGGCCTTTACCTCTGGGAGGTAATGGAATATAAAATCACAACAACAAATACCAAGAGGGGGTACCTTTTGCTATGGGCATATACATGGATGAGCCCCATTTCGAGGTTTTGCTTGCTGACATGCGAAAACCTTCCGCGAAAGAAACAGATGGACTGACAATAGCTTATGTGGACCCCTTCCACATGAGTGAAACTCAAGTAAGTGATTCACTGATCAAAATGGTTGGTGAAGTGGCAAGACATAATCTAACAAATAGCATAGGATTAAGGCAACAATCCAACCGCGTAGACAATATGGAAGAGGAGCTCAAGGCTGAAAAAGAACTCCAGGCTGAACAGCAAAAGCGCACAGAATTAGAGCGCAAGTACACAAGCGCAAACCTCAAGGCCATGCAATTGTGTCACCGGATCTTTAAGGAGGATCCAAACTCAGTAGCCGGAGTAAAGCTCAACTAAATAGGTAGAATGGGTAAGCTCAAAGTCATAGTTGACTTACTCCTCAAGTAGTGGAAGGATGACAGCAACGAGCATACAAGGTAAAGACAAGGGCAGAGAGGGATAAGGCTAAGGCCCTTTGGGAAAGAAAATTAAAGGCATGTGAGGAATTGGTGAACAGGTTAAACAAAAAGGCAACCTCTACAGAGCAAGTATTTGTGAACTTCGTGCAATAAGATACCATTTTAGAAGTACACATCCGTCATGAGCAGCAAAAGCAAAATGTCCTGGGTATGCAAGTATACACTATTAAGGACAAAACTAGCATAACCAAGCTGATGTCAGAGATGGAGGAATTGGTGAAAGATATCCACACAAAGGACAAACTCAAGTTGTGCCTCGCTAAACTCTAAAAGCAACCACTCGAGGAGGGGCCAACTTGAGGAAACAAGCAAGGATGTGGGTCAAACACCAAGGGCATTGAAAGTAAAATCCATGGACCCCAAGAAAGACCCAAAGATGTTGAACGACTTGTGCGTACAGATGGACAATCTAAAACCAAACCATGCTCGCCAAATCACAAAATTTTGAAGGCCAACTGCATAGGGAAGCGCCTGAAATTTTTGATGAAGCAAAAAAAAGTTATCTAATAGTGGGCAACCGAGCTAGTGGGGGTAATGTTGACCCCACATTTTGCCTAACTAAATATATTTTGGCTAAGAATACATTATGGGCAGAGCATAAGGCATTTTGATCAAGTCTTGAGTTGGCGCAAGACTTAGGAGATTTTGGATCCTTTAGTTTGGCATACATGCATGGTAAGATGAAGGGAAGACAAATGGCAAACACTCATACTATTTGGAGCACTAACAGCCGACGTGCACAGACTATCACAGTTGCGCACATGACAAAAGGAAAGGCTCTCAACACCTGGCGCACAAATGAACCAGATAGACTTTTAGACACCTAGCATGCAAGATTTATGTGGTGGTGTCTAGGACCACAAAAGCCTCAAACTTCCAGTTGGGAAGCAGTTGTGTAGAGAATAGGGAATCTTTGAGAGTGCATCAATTTTCTAACAGCTTGCAAAAAGAGCGGGACACGTAGTGTGCAGAAGAACCGGACAGACTTTAAGACACTTGGCATGCAAGACTCTATGTGGTAGTATCAAAGATCACAGAAATCTCGAACTTCAGGCTGGCAAGCAGTTCGCAATAAGAGCAAGGCATGCCAAGGAACAAGTTTGAACAGATATCATGGCACAAGACAAGGGACGTGGTGACAATTGAAGAGGAGATCAACATTGACACACAGTGTGTCTCTTCAGAAGACGGGGGCTTTTGGGGCTTGCACGCCAAGCCCAGATTTGTAGGTGTATTCATGTAAGCCGTTGATGGCAAGAGATGTATTTAATACCCATCTAGTACCTCATACTAATGGTTGGTTGACTACTTAGAGAATTAGTTGGTTGGATGTTAGTAAGATTGAAGACCTAACGAATGCATAACAATTGGTCTTTGCTAAGCACTTGTACTATATGGTTCTTAATTACTTTGTTGTCGGTGTCGTCTTTTATGGTGAATATGTTCTCTTGCGTTAAGTGAATGTTATGTGAATATCTCAAATCCACCACAACGCAGCCGAGACCAATTCTTGCACCTCTGGTGAGTGCACAAGATAGCCCTGTGTGATATGCCAACATGAGGGCGTTAATTACATAGAGAGCACGTTGTGATACCTTGAGCTTACACACATTCAACTTTGAGGCCGGAGGTTAGGGTAAAATAGAGCAACACTGAGGAAGCCTATAGCATCATCATTTATGTAGTCCAATGGAAATAAAGGGAGGCCAGCTAAGAAAGACCACAGAGTCTCTTGAAGAAGTTGAAGACTTAAGAGAGCAAGTTGCAGTTGCAGGAACATCTCTTCATAAGCATTCATCTGTCATAGCAAACCTTGATCAAGAGATCACTTTTGTGAAGCAAACGATGATATTCATTAAAAAGGGACCCAGAATCAGAAGCAAATTAGAAAGTAGCACCTGCAACAAAAAAATTTCAAGGAAATTTGGTGAGTCCTGCTAAGGGCTTGAAATTAAGCTTGGTGAAGGATACTATCACCAATTACATAAAGAAGATTTTTCAGATTTGCAGACTTACTGCATTACAAGAGGCCAAAGATCTTTCTATGTCAATGGAAAGAAAGCGAACAATGTCAAGATCTGAGATACTTTGCAGTTGTCTGAAGCTAATTAGCTTCAAGAGGCTTGCATTCTTTACAATGAAGTAAGGCTGATCCTACTGCTTGAGTGCATATTTACTACAAGCAATAGAATTATAGAAGGCTAAAGAATCAGGTTCTTACAAAATATTTCATGTAAATCTGCTTGTAGAATATACTTCTTGAAAGGGAGCTGATATATTTCAACATCTTTCATTGTATGCAACAGTGTTACCTAAGACTCCAAGACGGTGAAGGGGCAGGACGCAGAGACGGAATTTCTGAGGTGACAAAAATCCAAAATTTCGAGACGACGGGGAGACGGCAAAGGGAATGTTCACCTAGAAGTCGTACTCGATAGAGAATGGTGTGTGTACTCTCTCTCCTGTTGACAAAATTGGAACACGTCAAGGCTATGGGTAACCGATGTCCGAGGAGAACATTCTAAGAGGGTCGGTTCCCTTGTGAATCACCTAAAAACTAAAACGTTGACAAGGAAAAGGGAGAAGGAATGTGGGAAAAGGGAGATAAGGGTGATACACTAATAATTTAGCAAATGCATGTAACTCTGCAAACAAGGAAATCAAAGATGCGCACACCCGCACAACTCTAGGCTATTTTGCAAAATTAATTCAAGGATCTAGGAGAAAAAGACAGCAATAGAAAGAGTAATTTCCACACTAAAGCAATACAATACCCTATTAAACACAATGAAAAATAAGAAAACAACGATATGAGAGGGCAAAAATGGAGTTTTTTTATTCAGAGGTGCAAGTACAAGGCTAGGATTGCCAGAGCAAAACAGCCCACAATGTGTCTCATATCAATTTCTACAATCAAATCAACCTTTATTAGACTGCTGCCTTTTAAAAATAGCTTGTCTGAGCTATTTTTTATTTATTTTACTTATTTTCTTCAACCCCTTTTGGCGCCACGAGACCAGCATGCAGTTTACTTATATTTAATAAACACTTCTATCTCTGCTCTTATTTTATAGTTATTTCCCCTTATTTCTTCATGGCACCACCTTTAGGACTGCTGCATGCATCTTTAATTTATTTCTTTTCTCTCCCATCCTTGGCGCCATGTCTAAAACCAGCAGCTGCATGCTTTTCTATTTAATTTATTTATTCACCCTTCTCCTTTTTGGTGCCAATTATAGGACTGTAGTTGCTAAATTTATCCAAAGTCTTCTCCTTCAGCCAATTTCTGTTTGGAGCAGCACTTTTAAATTTAATAAAAGCTATAAAAGCTATCTTTATCCATCCACTCATGCACTCCCTTCAACTCCTAAAAATAGAACTGGAACTTCTATTTTTAGCACTTCCATTTTTAGCACCAACTATTTTTAGCCAAACGCTATTTTTAGCACTTCTAAAAATAGAACTGAACTTCTTGGCATGGAAAATATGGTAACATTTTGGCAACATCACGAGATTGTTTACCTGCTAAACAAGGAGATCGTGTATACGCATCCATTGGACTATGGAGTCACATACCTTTGTCAACAACTTGTATCCTCTGAAACAAAATAACTAAAATACCCTCTCCAACAAAAGGAAAACATGTGCATGCAAGCACTTCTTTGAAAAGACAACTAATTAAGAAAACTGAAAAAACAATGTGCATACAAGCATTTATTGAAAATAAACTACTCAAATGATGTTAAATCCTCAATAGCAAGCTTTGAGGAAAATCCCATTAACCAGGATTGGTAGTTCTTCGCCATGCAACCAAGATAACTAAAAAGCAATGTTAGGTTTGCACGCTGAAATAACATATGGCCCGCTCCAAATAGCATTAAATTTGGTGTGGTTTCCTGGTTTTGCTCTATTTGCATCCCACTTAAGAACAAGATCAACTTCCCGAAAGACTCTTGCAATCGTTTTTTGTCAAAAAAATTCTTTACTTGAGCACAGTGAGTTTCCATGATGAGCATGGCTTCATGTCTTAACTCTTCCAACTGCACAAGTTCTACATATCTTACCTCCATTGGTCCTGCTTCCAACAACTCTAATTGATGAATAAGCTCTAAAGGAGGTAACTCAATAGAAAATGGAAATCTTGCTTCCTTGCCATAAACCAACATGTACGGAGAGTTACCAATAGACCTCTTGGGAGTGATTTTGTCAGCCCACAAAGCATTTTAAGTTTGGTGTGCCAAGACCTCTGATTTTCATCTAAAACCCTTCTGATAATCTTCAACAAATTCTTGTTTGTAGACTCTGCAATTCTATTACCTTCTGGGTAATAAATTGATGAAATACTCAAGTAAATGTCATTCCGACAGCCCACTCCATAATTTTAGCACCAACAAAAGCAAGACCATTATCTGAAATAATAGTAACAGGAACTCCAAATCTAGTAATAATACCTTCATAGAAGTCAAGCACACTAGTTTCATTCGCTTCTTTCAATACAATTGCTTTTGTCCATCTGGTAAAATAATCAATGGTTGTAAGAATCCACTTGTGTCCCAAACTAGATGGTGGATTAATCATTCCAATGAAGTCCAATCCCCACTGCATAAAAGGTTGATCTGCTGAAATAGGATGAAGAGGAAGGGATGCAAGCTTTTCCTTACCCACGAAGAAGGCACACTTCTGACATCTTTTGACCCATGCATAACAATCTTTGAAAATACTTGGCCAATAATAACTCTTTCATGATTTTGAGTAGTCCTTGGAGCATAATGGCCACCTGATAAACCTTTATGAAATTCTTACAATAATCTATCAACTTGTGAAGGTTCTACACATCTCAGAAGAACACCATTAATATCCCTCTTAAATAAAATACCATCAATGAGTGCATAAGGAATAGCTTGTACCTCCTTTTTGTTTTATCCAAACCTTGGGGAAGAATACCCGCATGCAAGTACTGAATCATGTCTTGTGTCCAACTCACAAAAGATGGTATTTCAATTGCTTGTGGCTGATTTATGAGTGCAAAACCAACAGCTTTCTTTGACTCCAAATCTGAAACTAAGTGCTCACATAACCTTTTTCTCGATTAGCTTTGTTACCTTGAAGTCTACGTCATATTCTATGACTTTTGTGATCCAACCATCCCTCTTTTCATTCAGATCCTTTCTCAACAAAAATTCTTTCACACTTGGGCGAGTAACCATAACATGAATTCTATTATTAGAGAGCATATATCTAAAACTTTTCAAATCTTTAATAACATAAAGTACTTGTTTTTCCACAAAAGTATATTTCACCTCATACTCATGTAGCCCTTTGCTAAAGAAAACAATGGGTTGCTCTAAATTATTATGATTCAACGAGTTAAGATCGTTGAAATTGTTTCAACCTCGCAAATGCATACAATATAAAATCCTTTGAAAAATATCGATTTGCAGCGTAGGAGCTTGAGCAATAGCTTCTTTAATGGCCTCAAAACTGATTTTCCTTCTTCGTCTAGTTGAAACTCATATTCTTTTCAACATAGCAGTTAGATGTTTTGATAAATTAGCAAAATCAGCAATAAATCTTCTCACAAAATCGATTTTACTCAAAAAAACTTATAAGTGTTTTCTTGTGTTGAGGTAAAGATGAAGGTACAATTGAGCTTACTCTTTCTAGATCTATGGCTAAACCTTCTTTTGAGACCTTGTGGCCCAAAAGTTTACCTTGATGCACTTCTTTGGGTTGAGAGAAACCCCATACTATCTCGCACCTTTCAAAACTTGCCTCGATGGCTCAAATGATCATTGGCACACTTAGAAAATATAGTAATGCCATCTAGATAAAAATAAACATTAACATTGATCAAACCTTGGAAAGCCATATCCATGGCTCTCGAAAAGTGGCTCCTACATTAGATAACCCAAAAGGCATCTTTCTATAAATATATATTCCCACTTATTGGTGGAAAGTTGTCTTGTATTGATCCTCTTTTTTACCAATATCTGATTGTAACCATCAGAACCATCCAAAAGAGAGAACCTTTTTGCACCGATATTGTTCTTAAAATTTGATCCATCGATTGACGGTAAAGGATAATGATTCTTTAACGAAACCCTGTTTAGATCCCTAAAATCAACACACAACCTTATTTCTCCATTTTTTTCCTCATGAGTACAAGATTTGCAACCCATGAAGAATGCTTGATAGGAAAGATAATACAAGATTCAATAAGCTTTGTTAGTTCATTCCTCATCAAAATTTTAATTTTTGGATTAACATGTCTTTGTTTTTGCCTTATCGGTTTGGAATTAGGCTCTAGCTCAATGGTATGTTGAACTAATAATGGATCAAAACCTTTTAAATCCTCATACTTCCAAGCAAAAACATCAATGAATTCATTGCATAATTGAACAAAAGCTTTCTTTTCTTCCAAATTACATAACTTACCATGCTTCAAAAATTTCCATCGCTAATTGCTATGTCTTCATAGTTTTCTTGCTTTGTAGACATCATGATCTTTTCTCTTTTCAGCTAATCATCACTATTAAAAATACTCTCAAGGGTTACCAATCCTTGAGGGAGCTTATTAGTCTTTAATTGCAAGATTTGTTCACCATACTTTGCTGCTGCAATTTAGACTGATTTTTTGAGGAAAATTCAGCTTCTTCCTGAATAAAACGTACAATTTGTTCATCATTCTCAAACACTTGCCAATTAGTATTGTTATCTAGGAATTGATGGCCTTACAACCACCTTAATATGAGGTTGATTATCCTTTCTTTTCACTTCACTAGGAATATCAAAATCAGCCCCAATAGTGTCAATCTATCAACTTGTTTATTCTCAGATCTAGGTATTGATTGAACATTGAATGCATCAAAATCTTCTACAAGATCCCAAACTCTGTCTATATGATTTCATCAAGGGATTCTTTGCAATGTTCAAATTTTTCACCTGATTTATGACCAACTCACTGTCACACGATTTATGACCAACTCACTCACACCAAATACCAGTAGGTACTTAATTCTTTTCTTTCTAGCCCACTTTGTAAAAACCATGGATTAGTGTCTCATATTCAATTGCATTGCATATACAACTAAATTTAAATCGAATAGAAGAATAATACCCTTGATCCTCTAGCGATATCAAAACATTACCTTCACCTAATCCATTCTTGCTTCTAGAGCCATCAAAGTATAAACTTCATAACCTTGTATCAATCTCATCGGTTTTAACCAATAATGGTAAAAAACCATCCTCTTGATGCATGCAATAAATTCCCAAACCAACATTTTTAATGTATGTTTCTTCAGCATATTTATAAGGATCAAAGCCACGATGGTCAGTTCCCCACTCATCCAATAATAAATTTGGTATGCTCTTAGAGTGGGTGTTTGAATCATGAACAATTGGATGATCTTCAAAGTTAAAAACAGTACAATTTACACTGCATTGATTAGGTACATAAGACTCAATATGAAACTTAGCAAGAGGCTCAGAATTAATTGTTACCTTCGTCCCATACCTTGTTCTGAAAATAGATGAGACCAATTTGATAATAAATAACCTTCAATCTTAGCTTTAAAATCTCTAGATAAACACAAAGCGAAGTATGGAGGTAGATCTACTACCATAATATCACGTATGATTGAAAAGTTTGGACATGCATGCAAGTCTAGCTTCAGATCTTTGATTATACCAATTGTTTTAATAGTTGTGCCATCCAACTGCAAAACCCCTTTGTTATGTGGCTCATATTTAAGTCCTAGCTTATTTGTTATCTGCTTAGGCTTAATTGTACTACTAGCACCACTGTCAACCATGTAACTATGGACCAAGTAATCACCAATAATCAAAGAAAGATAGAAAGGAGGTGGCTTACCAACCCTTTTTCTGAAAACCGGCCTTAGAAGGCTAATCACGTATTGGCATACACTACACTCGCTCTATTTGAATGATCCTTTATAATCGATAAGCTTGGCCAACTCATCTTGTAACAAGCTCTTTTGACCCGGAATAGTCAACGTATCCCACATGGATAAGCTCACATGAGCTTTCTTCATCTGATCTATGATATTAAGGGAAGAGTTGCCCCCTTTTGCTTGACCTTTTGGAACACTTTCAGCCTCTTTTTCCTAATTCTTTTGTGCTTCCAAGCTGCCCTTCTGAATCTGATTTTTTTGTCTCTCTTTCTCATTAGGGACAGCAGCAACCTTATTAGTATTATCAGGAAATAAAGAAGATGAACCATGCAAATTATTTACCTTTGTTGGTTCTCCCACTGCTCTTCTTTTGTATACCCTCGTATTAGCTGCATGTTGATCCTCTTGTTGCCAATTTACCAAATTTGCCTCTGGCGGCTTTGGTGCTTCTTTAGAATCCCTTGAGGAGGAGCCTCAACTGCTGAAAGTTGTGGAATCATCCCTTGTGCAATCAAAGCTTGATTTAACATTCCATTAGCACAAGAAAAAGGATCATGCGAATGATTGCATGGAGCACACCAAAAAGGTTCCTGAATTAGATTAGTCTGCACTGGAACAAGAGCCATCAATGTAGGAGTATTAGGATCAGTTTTAACGGCCGGTAGACCCGATATGGAGGCCTACCTGTAGGATATGTTGGATATGAAGGTCTAGCAGATTGGAAAGAAGCCTGATACGGTTTGTAAGGTTGAGCAAACTGTCTCTCAATAGATACAAATTTATTTCCAAAAGTTTGCAAAATACCTTTTATTTCACACAACTCAGAGGGCTGATTTCAATTAGCAATCGCTTCGCTAGCTACTATTAGAATTGGGTTTATAGCTGAAGTTGGTGTTTGAATAGTTGGAAAGATAGGCATGGGAGGTCTAGGTGTAATTTTGTCAGCTTGTATGAGATTATTTTCAGCTCTAATGGCTAGATCAAAGGCAGCATGGATTGAGTTACCCCCACGGACTGAACTAAGACAATAATATCATTGTTTAAGGATCTCAAATAATACAAGAATGCATGCTCTGTTGTAGGCTTGATTGCACGGGAAAAATGTGGGGAAGATCTATGAAGTTTTGCTTCTTTTATAAGAATGTAAAGGTAGCTAAATAAAATCAAATGGTATATACCGTTAACTTTTGACCCGATGGTCACTTTTGGCATTAGCTTTTACTAGTTTGTAACCAAAGTATGTCTCATTAAAACCCGAGGAGTCACGGATGTTGATTTTTGAATACTTTATGCTCTAAAACTACCGAACAAGCATCAATTCTTTAAATATTGTCCCACCGGGTATGCTGAAAACTGTTGTCACGCAAGTTACACCCAGGTAGAGAATGGTGTGTGTACTCTCTATCCTATTGACAACACCTCAAGGTTGTGGGTAACTTATGTCCGAGGTGAACCTCCAGAGAGGGTTCCCTTGTGAATCACCTAAAAAAATTTGACAAGGAAAAAGGAGAAGGAATGTGGGAAAAGGGAAAATAAGGGTGATACACCAATAATTTAACACATGCATATAACTCTGCATACAAGGAAATCAAAAATCCACACACCTGCACAACTCTAAGCTATTTTGCAAAATTAATTCAAGGATCTAGGAGAAAAAGACAGCAATAGAAAGAGTAATTTCCACACTAAGGCAATACAATACCCTATTAAACACAATGAAAAATCAGAAAACTGCGATATGAGAAGGCGAAAATGGAGTTTTTAATTCGTGAGGTGCAAGTACAAGGCTAGGATTGCCAGAGCAAAACAGCCCACAATGTGTGTCTATCAATTTCTACAATCAAATCAGCCTTTATTAGACTGTTGCCTTTTTAAAATAGCTTGTCTGAGCTATTTTTTCTTTATTTTACTTATTTCCTTCAACCCCTTTTGGCGCCACAGACCAGCATGCAGTTTGCTTTTATTTAATAAACACTTCGGTCTTTGGCACATGGGTTGTTGTTGGAACAACAACTCTTATTTTATAATTATTTCCCCTTATTTCCTCATGGCGCCACCTCTAGGACTGTTGCATGCATCTTTAATGTATTTCTTCTCTCCTATATTTGGTGCCATGTCTAAAACCAGCAGTTTCATGCTTTTTTATTTAATTTATTTATTCACCCTTCTCCTTTTTGGCGCCAATTATAGGACTGCAGTTGCTAAATTTATCCAAAGCCCTCTCCTTTAGCCAATTTCTATTTGGAGCAGCACTTGCTAAATTTAATAAAAGCTATCTTTATCCATCCACTCATGCACTCCCTTCAACTCCTAAAAATAGAACTGGAACTTCTATTTTTAGCACTTCCATTTTTAGCACCAACTATTTTTAGCACTTCTAAAAATAGAACTAAACTTCTTGGCATGGAAAATATGGTAACAAGATGGCTATTAAAATAATATATAAAATTATAAATATTAAAAATATACAGATAAATTTTAGAAATTTTATGAAAAGCAGTTCATATTTATATATCAGTCCACCATGTGCATACAGTCCACGTCCAGACGTCCATATTAAAAACTCAGCAGCATACATATAGCTATACTAATGTTATATGTCCATATAATTTTTAATATTAATATGTATGCTGCTGGTTTTCATAGTATGTTGTGACAGTCCACCATGTGCATTTGTGCTTGAAAATTTTTGTATTCATATATCACTCTTGATTCTTAATATGTCTTTGTAATACAATACAGTCGGGTTATGGTTAGCCGGTAAACGTTTTTAAAGAAAACAACAAAGAAATTAATTTTAAAAATAATTTATTTTTTATTAAAAAAGTTTTAAAAAACAGAAATCCCTAAAATGTCCCGGAGACCTCCCCAAAACATCCCCTAATATTTAGGACGTCCCCTTTTTCCAACCCTTTCGGAAACATGGGGGATGTTTCCCCCGTCCGTCGTCCCAGGATGTCTAGTTTTCAGGGGAGGGGGGCACATCCCCACATAACACTGGTTTGCAATGATTGGGGACCAACACAATCAAGTTGGGTGGGATGTAACAAGCCTAAAATTGCTCTAGAAATAAGATGCAAGTAGAGGATATAGATCTATCCAAAGGAAACTGCCAGAGATTTTAAATAAAGTTCTTACTAGCAAAAAAATAGAATAAAACTGAATTTGTTTTCCATGCACCTAGTTGGTTTGGGTTAGCTTGTTTTGCATGGTAAGTTCATAGTGAACATATCCTCTCTAGACATAGATGTAACACATTTGTTCTAATTATGTGTAGTTGCATTTCATGCATGTTAGTCACACTTCATACACGCTCTTACCTCATCCAAGTTAAGACGTGAGGTTTAGTTAACTTAGTAAAGTAGAAAAAAATGTTATAAAGGACTCTATATCGTCATAAAATTATTGTTATAGAAGGTTTCCCTGTCTATAAGTATGTTGAGTCTTATTGTACAAAGGGATTATTGATTGAGGGAAACTGTCATTGTTGAACCTCATTGAGCCAGTACTTCTGCATAGGAGATTGGTTGTCTTTGAAATTGGGAGGTGGCTCACTTCTGAGTTTGGGCCATTATGATTGTCAATTGTAATCAGATAACAATTTCAGTGTTTTTATTGCCACAAAAGCAGCGTTTATTCTGAACTCTGAAATATATTATTTCAGATTTTTAGGGATTTTTTTAGCCCAAAATTGAGTTGCAGAATTTCATTATTTAGTTTGGGTCATGTTGGTGGTGCCTTTTATTCTGCCACAAAACAGCTTTTAATCTTAACTCTGAAATATGGTATTTCAGATTGCTAGGAAAATTGTTTTACCCAAATAGCAAGTTACAGAATTTCATTATTTAGTTTGGCTCGTTTCAGGTGGTATCTGAGCTGCAAATATCCGATTTTTGCTATTCATAAAGATTTTCAAAACAGATTTCAAATTTTTCATATTTTATGTGCAGAATTTGCTCAGGCACACACTAAGTGCTTGTTAAGAACATTAAAAAGGAATATTTCATATTTTAGGGGAAAATTCATATCCAATATTTGTGCGTTTCAAAATATAGTTCAGCTCATCACAGTAGTATCAGAGCTGTAAATTTCACATTTTTAGGTATTAATAAAGATTTTCGCGCAGATTTCATATTTTTAGGTGCACCATTTAGCAGCTACAACAGTAAACACTGGTTAGAAACATTTCAGAATTAAATCTGCTTTTATGACAGAATACAGACACTGAAAATTTGATATGATTACAACCAATTATTAGAACAGCCCAGGCTCACAAAAGTGCTAACACCAATTTCAAATCTCCTATTCAGACATGCTGGTTCAACCAGATACACAATTTCAACTCTCATAAATCGCTAATACTCCTATAAACATCTATAACAAAACTATCTATGGCCTTTGCATGCCTTCATTTGTTCTATTCCCTGAATAGACTAAACCTCATCTCAGACAAGAGCATGCATGAATTGCAAGTAAACATAACTAGAACAAATGCTGTCTCTAGAGTCTATATAGATCTAGAGAGAAGTTCGCTATGGATTTATCATGATAAATTTAACAAGCCAACCTCTAACCAGGAGCATGGAAATCAAATTCATTCTGTATTCTAATTTTATTTTCCCTAAAATAACTTCAATTAAATTCTCAGCCCATCTCCCTAGAATGGATCTATCTGCTATTGCCATCTTACTTGCAGATCGATTGTGAGGTCAATGCATCCTCTAGTTCATTTGACATAAACCAATTTTTTGATTTAATAACAGAAATCCAAGCTCGCCCGCAAGTGAAAAATATGAATACTACCACAACACAGGAACCGTTGGAACTTAAGGACCAAAAAATGTTAGAATATCCCATCAAATAATTCTTGGGCATAGCAAAGGGCTTTCAAACAGACTGTAAACCATCTACACCACACTGACAGACAAATTAATCTCAGAGAAAGATGTGTAATTATTCAAGTGTCTACTTACTAAAATAAACTGAAACTTGTTTGGGGACTGTGGTCCAGCGGAAAATAATTATTCAAGTGACTACTTACTAAAATAAACCTAGACTGCCTGGAAATGAATGGTACCCCCGTATCAAGCCTGATACGTTACCTGGTACAGGTGCGTTCTGGGTACACTGCAGGTGCGTACCTGCGGGCCCTGGGTACATCCTGGGTACAGAAATCCATACCTGGGACATACCCGAGGCCTGCAGGTGCATACCTGCAGCATACCCGCTCCAAAGTTCTGCCATTTTCAACTTAAAATCATTAAAAAGAAAATAAAAAGCCCTAGGAAACTGAAAGTGAAGCAAGTTGAGAACTTGAATGTATTAAGTTATTAACTATTATGTTTTGAACTTTATGAATCAATACAAACTCAAGTCTCAATTCTCAAAGTATTTGAAATCTGTTTTCATGTTCCATGAATGATTGTATGAGTATTAAATTTCAATAAGTATGCAAATGCTTCTTTAAATTTATATACATATTTATAAACGTACCCACAGCCCGTACCCGTGGTTTTTAAAAATTTGCCGTTTCAGCATACTGTACCCATACCGAAACAGTCTAGAAATAAACTAATGAACTTGTTTGAGGGCTGTGGTCCAGCGGTAAATCCTAGAGAATTTACCATTGGCCAGCACGGGTTTAAGTCACGGCCTGACACCCAAGATGGCACTTCATCCCAAGTTCCCATAACAAAAACATAGAACTGATGAACGTCCTTGGATTCCAATCATCTATATCAAAGCTTGTCTCCTTTACAAAACTCGTGATATCTCTGCATTTTTAGGGAAACTTGCTCTATTCTTGATTCATAAGCAAAGATAATTTGCGAATAGTATATCCTTCCAAAGAAAAAACATTTAAAATGCCCTGAAAGATAAAACAGAATAAAAGCGGTCAAATTACATTGGCTGATTTAAAAAACAAAGCAGATCTTACAGTACAATTTTCGTCTTGAATAAAAAACAAAGCAGATCTTGCAGTGCAATTTGGTCTTGAATGCATGATCATATACACAACATAGTAAGAACAGTTGATCGTAATTCCTATTTGGAAAGTGTAATAAAGCTTCAAACAGTGGAACCTCTTACAGGTATTAGAGCAATACACAGGCCTGAATATGTCATTGAATACTCTATTCAGCCACTTACGTTGGCATTTTACAACATGTCAAATATTTGTTGAAACTACCTTCCACGATTTGCCAAAAATAAAATGTTTCTCTATTTTTGCATGTAACTAAGAGGATTCCCCTCTACTTACATCCCACACAGAGCCAGTTCTTTATCTTTGGTGCAGGAAGATTACATGCTCCATATTTGATATTGATAATAATGTTTTAGCTATACTCTTTCACAATTCTGTCAGCCAATAAGTTTGCTTGCATTGAAAATAGACAACATATCCAAATGAGATGCAAAACCACAACTGGCTCCAGAAAACAAAACTCGTAACCAAACAGAGAGAAAGCAGAGAAATGTAGCCCAATCCATTAAGTGTTTAAGAGATCTCAACTATTAAATTCTCACAAACACTGTCAGAAGCAAAATGAAAATAACAGGTATTGAATTTACATAGTTGAAAAGCAAAATCAATGTACTGAAATAGACAATATATCCAAATGAGATGCAAAACCACAACTGGTTCCAGAAAACAAAACTCGTAACCAAACAGAGAGGAAGCAGGGAAATGTAGTCCAATCCATTATTTTTTTAAGAGACTCAACTATTAAATACTCACAAACACTGTCAAAACCAAAATGAAAATAACAGATACTGAATTTACATAGTTGAAAAGCAAAATCAAAGTACTGAAATAGACAATAAATGAGATGCAAAACCACAACTGGTTCCAGAAAACAAAACTCGTAACCAAACAGAGAGAAAGCAGGGAAATGCAGTCCAATCCATTAAATTGTTAGGAGATCTCGGCTATTAAATACTCACAAAAACACTGTCAAAAACAAAATAACAATAACAGATACTCAATTTACATGGTTGAAAAGAAAAATCAAAGTATCAAAAAATTCACAGACCCGTTTCTTTTTATTCAGGTATTAAGAACAGAACAACACTTGTTTGGTATGATTTAAATTCCTTGCTGACAAAACTGTAACCGGACTTTGAATCAGTGGAGGCAAACCAGTGAACCATGCTGTCGTTCAGAACCTTACCAATTCATCTCCATAGATATCTAAGTGACTTCAGCTCAACTACTCATCACCAAAACCAAAAGCTACAATGTAGATAATTTACAAAGATGCATTCACATAAACTATCATTAGGTCTATTGGTTTTTATTTATTAGGCAGCAAAACTCTCATAACTAATGTCCTCCTTGGTTTGATTACTGCAGTCTGCATAAAATCAATTTCATTCATCTCTAAGTTTCATGCATGTGTATCCTGATGAAAATTTTGCCTTCAAGTTGTTCAGCTTCATCCTTGATGTATCTTAATCATATACGTGTGCCCGAAGTGGTCCCATTTACAATCGCTTTTAACAACAGTTTCTTGAGAAAACCTATTCAAAAGTAGGTGCTTGAATGCTTTAGGCATACCTGGAAGTACTCAGCAATAAAGGGAAGCTTACAACGTGTGACAACCCTTTGAATAAACCAAAGATTGGCAATTCATACAAATCTGCATTTCACAATCTTCCAATTACAATTCACTGCATCGGCTCTCCCTTCCCATATCATGCTGCTCCATTCCACGAAACCTATCCATCTTAAGGCCAAGAGGTGGCATAGATGCTTCAGACCTTTTAAACTCTAACTCCAATTCCTTCTCCTTCAATTGCAAAGCCATTCGATCATTTTCAAGTTTCATCCTTTCATTCTCCAATTTAAGCTTGTCCAATTCTCTATCCTTCCTACTTTTAAATTTTTTCCACTTTATTCGTTGTTTCTCCAGCTCAAATGACTCAGTTTGAATCATTACTTTCTGCTCCTCCAATTGCATAGTTCGATTCCGCATCCATTGCCTCCTCTCTGCCATTCTGCTTTACTGGGATCCTGCAGCACGCCTGTAAGCTCCTGATTGAAATTGTCTTGGGCACTAGGCCTTCCAAAGTCCTGTGATGGTGACCACAAATTCATATCTTCCCAATTTGAAATCAACTTTGGCCGTTTCATGCTTTCTCCCATTCCACCCTCAATCTCCGGATCTCCTTCATTCTCATTCTCCTCGTCCTCGTCCTCCTCATCATCTTCCTCCTCCTTTATGTCGTCCTCCTCATTCTCATCTCCGCCACCACCACCACACCCGCCACCTGTGTCCTCAACCATAGGCCTAAATACCTCATGCCCTTCTCTCGTTCTCGCAGCATTATGCATCATCATCATACCGGGATGCTGCAACCCATGATCAGATTCCAAATGCATCCTATTCCCGGTATGGTATGCACACATCTCCCTATAAAAAGATGCTTAGAACTCAGGATTTTCCTCACATCGTCCTTGGCCTTATCAGAGAGATGACCCATCTTATCGAGAAGAGAAGGGTTCTCAACCACCTCACAAGCAGTCCCCCTGCCAAGGACATCATTCAATCTCTTGTACCTCTTATTGAGATCATTGAATTTATCCTCACATTGCTGGGGAGAAACAGGATGGCCCTTGCTATTCATCAACTTGGACACAGACTTCCACTTGCCCTTTTTCTGCAAAATCCCAGACTTTCTCTTACTATTAACATTGCCCTCGTGTGCACAGTCACCCTCCTCGCCTACCCACAAGACAGCGGTGATGAGAATCCTGACCATCTCATCAGTCCATTTCATGCGATGCCAGGGAGAGGAGTCCTTATCCTTCTTACCCCCTTTGTAGCCCTCGGTCCCATCCTCTGTGAAACTGGGCTCATCCTCCTCGCTCAGAGAGGGCTTACACCTGCTAGAACTTCTGCCCAGACTCTTAGATTCGTGCCCAAAGCAATGATGTTGCTGCTGCTGCTGTTGCTGATGCATATTAGGGTCCTGCCCGCCTGCAGTGGTCATATGGGGAAGAAGATGAATAGACCCACTACCAACGAAAGGGCGGGAGTGACGAGAAAAAGGCTGCAGTTGCAAGGGATCGCCCATTGAGGGGCTTCCGGACAACATTGCTCCATCCATTACACTGCCCTCCATTATGCTTCTGTGCCTTCAAATACTAAGACAATATTTATCACTCCTTTCAACCCTAAATCAAAAAGACTTTTTTCATTTAGATCCTAAAAATTCATATGAGAACACCCACGAGCATAAGCTTCAAAACCATACCCTACACTCCACTCTGGTGTTGCTTCAAATACTCACACAATATATACAACCCCTTTCATCGCCAAATTAAACAAACTAATCTCATCTATAGATCCTTAACAGTAGCATAAACTAAAAAACCGGGGTTTGGGAATGCTCTACCTTCCATCTTCATGATTGTTGCCTTCAGATACTCGCACAATATATACTACCCAGTAGCATAAATTAAAAAGTATAGATCGTATAAATTCATCTCAGAACACCCAATTGCATAAACTTCAATACCCAACCAAGTCTTGATAAACGCTGTATATGCTCAAACAAAAACACTACAAAACACCCAAAATCTCCCGTGAAAACTTCAAAATACAGAAGAAAAAGGATTGTAGAAGGAGAGAAGCTACAGTATGTATATGCAATATAATTAAGTCGAATGAGCAGTTGTTGCGAATGAAAAAGGCATCTTTCCTTCCGTCTTAATTCATTCTCGCATGATGACAAACAGCGCAGGTCTCGTTGTCGTCTTCTTCTTCCTCCTCTGTAACTTCAAACGCTCCTTCGCTCCATTGAAATTTGGTTCCATGTCCGAATTTTTCTCCTCCTTTTATATATTCCTCGTCTGTACTAAAATTAGAATTTTCGGATAGCTTCGTGTCTTTCTCGAGGCGAGCGAGCGAGGGCTTTTAGTAAGTGCATGCACCAAAGACTATGGCCCTTTCTTGCTTATATATAGCTATTTGTTTAACCACTTCCTTTCTCCGTTCCAACTATTTTATGTTTTGTGTGCACTGCATATTTAAAAGTTGGGTCGACGGATCCGACCTTTTTAGTTTAAGGTTTTATGTTCAATGAATGAATGAAAGAAAGAAACATTTTAATAACGTTCACGAAACCAAGTGGTTAATCCCACGGTAATATGTGTAAAAATTTGATTTGTGGACTTAATCTATTCAAACTTCGGATTCAATAAAAAAATTATAAAATATAAAGAAATTTGTGTAGAACTTCTATTTCAAGTTTTATGTTTTACTGATTTTTATTTTATTTTTTTAAATTACTTATCAAATTTTCAATTAACTATTGTAATTTTCTAAAGTCCTATTGTGTTAATTTTTTAACTTTAAATAAAAAATAAGGCATTTTTACCCTACCCAGTGGTTAATATTTTTTTGGCGGATTTTTTTTTTTTTTTGGAACCTAACAGGTCATAGACCACCATATCCCACAGTTGAGGTGGGCAGACTTCTTCGGCTAAGCGGCCAAGGATTGAGGGGTTTCCATTCCGCCAAATTTGTCCAGGGCACGATGTTGGCGAGATCCTCATCCCTTAATATGGTATCTCCTTGTTTCGCTTTGTGAAGAATTGAACCCTGGTGGGCTCTTTAAGAGCCAAGCATCTTTCACCATTGAGTCAAACGCCATTGGCGGATTTAAGTGTTAGTGTTTTTAATTCGTTTGTGGTGTAAATGTGATATTAATGTCGTCATCGTCTTCATGGCATGTGCAAGCATTTAAGGTTTATTTTGTGTAGAAATAATGGTGGTGTGTTTGTTTTGTTTCAATCCTAAAGTAATTAAATATATATGATTTAACAAAAATTAAATCTTAATTAGAGGACTGAGATCAAATGAATATAACAATGACAAGCAAGATCTATCATGCAAGAAACAAGCAAGTATAAGCATTAGTTAAATAGGAGTGATTTGGTTTGTATTCGAGACTGGGTTGATCTCGGATTGAAACCGAGTGGAACATGTCGGATCTAAACTGAGTAAGCTTCATTTGGAAAATTGGAATTTGAAACTCCCTCGAGATCACCTTGAGATAAGGACGAGAACGCTGAGCGTTAATGTCTCGAGTTGGTGCTTTAGTGTCTCTAGGAACATATCTGGATTTGATCTTCTTAGGGTCTAAACTTATCTTTCTCCTTTCACTCTTTGTCACATCCACTTCGTTGCAAGGTTCATGTGTCGCACCTGAACATGAAAAACAAAACCCTAGCTACCTGCACAAGGCTCAAGTAAACATTAGATGAAACAAATAATGCATATGCTTGACTCGGGCTAATCTCAGCGGTCACCCCAACATGATTGTCACAGAGGGTTGCACTACATTTTAGACTTTATGTAGTTCTAGTGTGTGTGTGATTAAATCATGTCCCTTGAAGCTAGGTTGCCTAGTCGCACAAAGATAGTGGACTACAACTACTTTTCCCCCGAAATGAGTGTGTGAGATGGAATTTAAAAATAGTCCCTCCCGTGCAATGAACAATGCACCCCAAATGCAAACCTCAATGTCGCTCTTTGCCCAAGTAGTAGATAATAAGTAATAGCCCAAGTTGTCTCGCCCCCTAATAATAGTAAGTCATAAAAATAACATGATTGTCACAAAGGGTTGCACTACATTTTAGACTTTATGTAGTTCTAGTGTGTGTGTGATTAAATCATGTCCTTGAGCTAGGTTGCCCTAGTCGCACAAAGATAGTGGACTACAACTACTTTTCCCCCGAGATGAGTGTGTGAGATGGAATTTAAAAATAGTCCCTCCCATGCAATGAACAATGCAGCCCAAATGCAAACCTTGAATGTTGCTCTTTGCCCAAGTAGTAGATAGTAAGTAATAGCCCAAGTTGTCTAGCCCCTAATAATAGTAAGTCATATATATATATATATATATATATATATATATATATATGATTCCCTTGTTTGAATTTTGTCATTAACAACCAAAAAGGCCAACCCAAAGTGATAAGAAATGTTTTAGAAAATATAACAAATGACGTGGCATCTCAAATTTGAAAAAATGAGGGAAAAGGACATAAGCGCCTAAAGGGGACAATAGCGCTTGGACACTCCTGTCTATTATGGGCGGTAGTGTCTGGGATGCTCGGAGGATAACATGGAAAATACATAGTTTGGTCACACATTTTCCAATGTTCATAAGTAAAGTGGACATCCCAGAAAAGTAAATAACAAGAGTATGCAAAAGATAAATAATGTAAAAGGAAAAACAAGTGTTGTTAATGTCTAGTTTTCTTACTTGATGTAATATCCCTTTTGGGGACAAAACTAAAAATTAAGGTAATTAACACAAAACCCCAAATTTAAACAAGTCTTAATTTTATGAATACAATTAATAAAGGACCAAAACACTCCCAAACCCTAAAGCGATTATGAGAGAGAAAAAATTCATCGTAGAAACACTCAAAAATTATGAGAAGTGATTCCTTGGATTATCCTTGATTTTAGAAGCTATAAAATGTGATCAAATCATCAAACTCATAATTATGGAATATATTATAGCACAAAAACAACTGAAACTTGTAAATTCAATAACTCTTGGAATACAAGGAGTCTCCACACAAATGAATACTCAAAATGACCATAAAAATACTAGTAATCAAATGAGACCAATATCATAATTTTCTAACCATGGAAACCCTCTCAAAATTGATCTTGAAATCTCTAAATGAGTAGTTAAAGATGCCTAATGCCAATAAAAATTTGAATATGAAGTATTCTCCTCAAATTTGCAATATTCTTCGAGCTCACACAATATAGGAGGGTTTTCATCCGCTTTATAAGCCACTAGAAGGGTTTTCATCCTTCTAGGAATCCACACACTTGGGTTTGCATCCAAATGTGAAGAACAAGGAGCCACAAGTTCATAATGCCCAAATAGGAAAATGTGCCAAGATAGATGCTCCAAATGAATCTTTTAACCACCTTTATAACCTCCTTTTGGCGCCAAAGCGTGGAATAGTAAGGCAGCCCCTTAAAGTATTCTTTTAATCTTTAATTGGCTTTTAAAGTGCATAAAACCCACCGACCTACTAAAGGCAAACACATACTAAAAAGAAACATTAATTATTAGAGAAATAAATACAAAAGAAACTCAATTTCCTTCTCTAAACTCTCTTACTTCATTTCATGAAAAATGGAATGGAAAGAAGTCTAAATCATGCTCTTGAATTGGAAAAGGGGACATTACATTAGGAATAATGCATATAATAACATACTTAAAGGCGGGATGTAAGTAGGAAGTACGTGATTTTGTGTCTACGATATAGTTAATATAATTAATATAAATGGGATTGAAGAAAGTTACACGAAATAAATTAATTAATATTACATAGTTTGCATTTGCATGATAGAAATTAGGGCATTGTAAACATGGAAAAATCGATATAGCAATTAAGAGTGCAATTAGGGTTTGAGAGTTGACTTGGTTTAGGTTGACTTTTTATTGTGTCATTGGTGGAATCTAGAATATTCACATGGTGTGAATTGAGATCATTGTTATCTGCCTACACTGGAACTTTAAAGACAAGACCGTCTGAAAGAGGTAAAAGACTAAATATGTAGAACTTATGACACGTGCGATTTTGGGTTTTGTTGTATTGCCTCGCCTTTTCTTTTGTTGGGTCTTGATATCTTAATATTCATTAAAGATTTGAGATTCTTTTCACAATTCATGATGTAAATAGAATTTTTGGATTCATTGTAACCTTCACATATGTGCATGTACATGCGAAAAAACCTAACCTCCCGCAAAGAACTTCAAGCACGCATTAGATGACAAAAACAAAATAATGATGAAGTGCCTAAGTTAGATTGACCTCAATAGTCACCTTGTTTGTGATTCACCAAGTACCGCATTTTATTTCAAGCTTTGCGTAGTTCTCCTAGTGGATTGTGCAATGTGTATGTAACTAAACCGATTGGCCTAGCTTTTGCCTCACACTTATACATAGATAGTGGACTAGCTAATTGCCCCAATTGAAACCTTGTATGCAATGATTAACTAAAAGGTGTATATTATAAGTTAATATAATATTAAGAAAAATAGTAAATAAAAGCTAAGTAAATAAAAAAGTAACCCAAACCACTAAGCAAGTAGAAATGTGAAACCCTAATGAGATAAGAGGGTTACGAAGAGCTTAGTTAATTCGACGATTGTTCTAGCTTGTGTCACAGTGAAGACTAGATGAACAGAATACAAGAATGACCACACATAATCTCCAAAAAACACAAATCTGGAACAATAGGTGGAAAGGGGTGCCTCGGTGAGGGACAAGGGTGTCTGGGGCACTCTGCTAAGATCCAGGCACCTGCGCCTATGAAAAGATATGTCAACCTCCCTCCGAGGTGTCGTTGAATGGTTGTCTTCCTTCGCTTCCTTCGCTTCCTTTGACTAAAATGACAAATAGATGCATTGTCTAATTCTCAAAAGAATTGACCTCCTTACCCATTTCTTTTTAAAACACATAGACTACATAAAAATAACTACTCTAACCTAAGAAACCAAACCTATAAATATTACATAACTAAACAATTTAAACAAAAATACCCCGACCTCTATTTTATTTTGTTTTGGTATGCAAAAGGACGAGTACATATTCCAATGGTGGCGAGCTTCACGTGGAGCCGAGATGTGAGTGGTGGAATGTCAACACACCTAGATTCCAACTCCCAACATGAGAGATGACCATGAATTTGGAGGATTTATATTGAATTTTGTTTTCCTATAGTTGTTGAAAGGCCACATGTACTTTTGGAAAATGTGTTATTTCAAATACGTAAGGCACACAAGTTTTGGTTGGGCTGGGTGATATTACGAGCCATCCATATGACTTAGTGTTATAGTTTCAATTGATATTCCATGAGCATGTAAGTTTATTAGTGTGTTACTAACAACGCATGTGGCCGCAAATGGAGGAGTATCCATTTTTATGCCAAATGTAGGATATTTTCTGAGACAGAGGAGAGAGGAGAAATATTTATATGGGGTTGATTATAAACACTCAAATTGAATAACTTGTCCTTTTATGATGACAAGTTGGCTTTGTTCATTTGTGAAGTCAAATGCTCACATTCTAAGCACAATCATTACATCTCTCTCTCTCACTCACTCTCAACTTGTTCACCTCTTCACTTTGTTATGTCATTCATCCAAAGAATATTAGTCAAAAAAGTAGTAATTCAACCCCAAGCATCGTCGTTCAACTTTAACTTTTACATCATTTGTTAAATCTTTGCACAATTATAAAAACATTGAATATAATTATAATTTGGAAACTGAATTATTTGGGATATATTATCCATGTATGAGATTATAATATATAGAATTTGATCTCCTTGATTCTAGGAGTCAATAGTCATCCCTCATATCTCTCAACCCCTTCCTAGAATCTCTCAAATCTATCCCAAGGATATCTCTCTAATCCCTTTATTATCTCACACACCAAAGAGCTACGTGAATTGTTCTCACACTCACCCAAATACTAATACTAACTGTTACAATTATATTATTAATACGAGTTCTATAAACTCATAATTAATAATATTACAATTTATTAATAATGTCACAATATATTTGTAACATTCACTCCCCTATTGTTAACATTATTAATTCCCAATATACACTCCCCTAATGTTGACATGGTAAAAAACATTCACACACTTATCTACAATATGCTCACCCATGTGGCATGCCCAACTTGGCTCATGACCTTGATCAAAAGAAAGGCTCTCTCCTTCCATGGTTTTAAACAAGTTTACCACAAACCTTGATGTGACAGGAACCATCAACTGTCCACCTCATGTGGTTTTTTGGATCTTCCACAAACCTTTTCAAGATCCACAAACTAACTTACATTAGTGCTTCTAATCTTCTATAAGTTTGACATAAAGAGAAAATATAGGAAATATCACTCACGCAGGAGCTCACTTATTACAATAGTTGAACATGTATGATTCATTTGTTCTTATTTGTAGAAAGTAAACACACAACTGAAATAAAATGCCATAACAACATTGTGCGGCCCCGTTGCTTGTGGCTGACGAGAGGTCATTGATTGACCTCCTTCCTCCATTGCCTCCTTCCTCCATGAAACATGTTGCCCACCAAATGGATTTTACGTAGATGCTCAATAATTTCCACATTGGGTTTATTTTGTCTCCCCCACAATGTGAAACAATTTATTTTCCGGACGTTGGGTTACACCGAAAATGCATCCGTGAGGCAATTTTTTTATTTTTTCAGACTTTTTACAATGACATGTCTTTCGATGACTACTCACAAATTTGACAATGACTTATAAATTTGACAATGACTTTGACTTGAAAAAAGATAGAAGGTATCTACAATAAAATAGACTTCACATGGACAAATGGATTTTGATGGCTATATTTTTAATGATGAATACTGTGACAATATCCAAACTTATTACCTCTTTATTAAATGGACAACAATACAATTTTAATCGGACTTGAAAACTTACAAAACATATACTACCACATACTTTAGCTTAGAATAACATTTGACTAAAATGACAAATAGATGAATTGTCTAATTCTCAAAAGAATTGACCTCCTTACCCATTTCTTTTTGAAACACATAGACTACATAAAAAATAACTTCTCTAAACTAAGAAACCATACCTAAACAATTTAAACAAAAAATACCCCGACCTCTATTTTATTTTGTTTTGGTACGCAAAAGGACGAGTACATATTCCAATGGTGGCGAGCTTCATGGAGCCGAGACGTGAGTGGTGGAATGTCAACACACCTAGATTCCAACTCTCGACATGAGAGATGACCATGAATTTGGAGGATTTATATTGAATTTTATTTTTTCCTATAGTTGTTGAAAGGGTACATGTACTTTTGGAAAATGTGTTATTTCAAATACGTAAGGCACAAAAGTTTTGGTTGGGCTCAGGTGATATTACAGAGCCATCCATAAGACTTAATGTTATAGTTTTAGTCGATATTTCTTGAGTGTGTAAGTTTATTAGTGTGTTACTAACAACACATGTGGCTGCAAATGGAGGAGCAATGTCCATTTTTATGCCAAATGCAAGATATTTTCTGAGACATAGAGGAGAGAGAAGAAATATTTATATGGGGTTGATTATAAACACTCAAATTGAATAACTTGTCCTTTTATGATGACAAGTTGGATTTGTTCATTTGTTAAGTCGAATGCTCACATTCTAAGCACGATCATTATACATCTCTCTCTCTCTCTCTCTCTCTCTCTCTCTCTCTCTCTCTCACAACTTGTTCATCTCTTCACTTTGTTATGTCATTCATCCAAAGAATAGTAGTCAACTAAAGTAGTAATTCAACCCCAAGCATCGTCGTTGAACTTTAACTTTTGCATCATTTGTTAAATCTTTGCACAATTATAAAAACACCAAATATAATTATAATTTGGAAAATGAATTATTCGGGATATATTATCGTGTATGAGATTACAATATATAGAGTTCGATCTCCTTGATTCTAGGAGTCAATAGTCATCCCTCATATCTCTCAACCCCTTCCTAGAATGTCTCAAATCTATCCCAAGGATATCTCTCTAATCCCTTTATTATCTCACACACCAAAATAGCTACGTGAGTTGTTCTCACAACTCACCCAAATACTAATACTAACTATTACAATTATATTATTAATATGAGTTCTATAAACTCATAATTATTAATATTACAATTTATTAATAATGTCACAATATATTTGTAACATTCACTCCCTAATTGTTAACATTATTAATTCCCAATATACACTCCCCTAATGTTGACATGGTAAAGAACATTCACACGCTTATCTACAGTATGCTCACCCATGTGGCATGCCCAACTTGGCTCATGACCTTGATCAAAAGAAAGGCTCTCTCCTTCCATGGTTTTAAACATGTTTACCACAAACCTTGACATGACAGGAACCATCAATTGTCCACCTCATGTGGTTTTTTGGATCTTCCACAAACCTTTTCAAGATCCACAAACTAACTTACATTGGTGCTTCTGATCTTCTGCAATGTTCTGACATAAAGAGAAAATATAGGAAATATCACTCATGCAGGAGCTCACTTATTACAATAGTTGAACATGTATGATTCATATGTTCTTATTTGCAGAAAGTAAACACACAACTGAAATAAAATGCCACAACAACATTGTGCGGCCCCATCGCTTGTGGCTGACATGAGGTCACTGATTGACCTCCTTCCTTTGTTGCCTCCTTCCTCCATAAAACATCTGCTAGCTCGGTTGGTTTTTACTGGATGCTCAATAGTTTCCACATTGGGTTTATTTTGTCTCCCCCACAATGTGAAACAATTTATTTTCGAGACATCGTTACGCCAAAAATACGTCTCGTGAGGCAAAAAAATTGGACTTTTTACAATGACATGTATTTTGATGACGATTCACGAATTTGACAATGAATTATAAATTTGGCGAAGAATTTGACTCAAAAAAAAGATAGAAAGAATCTACAATAAAATATACTTCACACGGACAAATGGCTTTTGATGGCTAGATTTTTATATGATGAATACTATGACAATATCCAAACTTATTACCTCTTTATTAAATGGACAACAATACAATTTTAACCGGACTTGAAAAATTACAAAACATATACTACCACATACTTTAACTTATAATAACATTTGACTAAAATGACAAATAGATGGATTGTCTAATTCTCAAAAGAATTGACCCCCTTACCCATTTTTTTAACAAAAATAACTACTCTAAACTAAGAAACCAGACCTATAAATATTACATAAATAAACAATTTTAAAAAAAATACCCAACCTCTATTTTATTTTGTTTTAGTATGCAAAAGGACGACTACATATTCCAATGGTGGCAAGCTTTTGTGGAGCTGAGACGTGAGTTGATCTACATGGGCAGGCGCCAAAGTAACAACATAGTTGGCAAGTGTTAAAGCATCTCAAAGAATATGAAGATGTCTGCACCACAAACTCTATACTTCAAGTGGTCAATAATAATAGAATTCACACCAGTTCTGCATGGAATATGTTGAAGGCACGTAGATCCAGGCACACCGCTGATCCCCAAAGCAATACGTTCATATCTAAATATCTGACGCAATGCAACTGTAGTGGAGGAAAAAAATAACAAACTCGGCTTGGAGATGACCAATAGAAGAGTAGTTTGACGTGATGGTCGCTCTAACTGAAAGATGAATATTATTAATAAAGCCTCAGATCTATTACGGAAGATGCCAAATTATGACCAATGACCTGAGGGTGCATAAATATGCAGTATTAGATATGACGCCTCTACAAGTTTCCTCTAAAAACTCTTCTACTCTACGTTCATAGGATCGACATAGATGGCCTGCTCTTTTCTTACACAGAATTTAAAGAAATTTGTTTGGCTCCAAGTTGTAAATAAGATCACCCTCAACAGACTTCTGATTACACAATTGCATTTCTAGAGACACAAACCTTGAAAAAAATTGGAACAAGCCAAAACGAATTCAAAGACTATCCTAAAAGAAGCTTATATGCTAATCACTTGTTTGGATACAAATTTCCGACTCCCATTACTCGAGCAAGATGAGAATTATACTTGCCCCTCTTAATAATTTACTCTTCCATCAAGAGCAACCTGCTCTGATACCACCGTTAAATATCGTATAATTATAAAAACACCAAATATAATTATAATTTGGAAATTGAATTATTCAGATACATTATCCATGTATGAGATTACAATATATAGAGTTTGATCTCCTTGATTATAGGAGTCAATATTCATCCCTCATATCTCTCAACCCCTTCCTAGAATCTCTCAAATATATCCCAAGGATATCTCTCTAATCCCTTTATTATCTCACACACCAAAATAGCTACGCGTGTTGTTTTCACAACTCACCCAAATACTAACTAGCAATCGCATGTGTTTCATGCAATGTGAACGCCGAACGGTATATGTTATTTGTTTTAGAGGTATCTATATTACTTTTGTAGTAGATGGTGATTAGGGGTGTGATTGATTTCATAAGTGTAACTTAATGTGAAGGTTTTTTCTTCTTTTCAAACTCGTTAACCCTTTTCAATAGTTAATTTATGTTGAAGTTGATGTTGTATGTATTTTATTCGGGTTTATTGTGTTAGTTGTGCATTGGTTGGTGTTTTGTTGGGAAATTATTTATTGTACAGTTGATAATGTGTGTGATTGATAGTTGTAGTGTAGGAATTGAGTTGAAACATTAGATTGAAATTTTGTATGTGTACATTTTTTTCTGTTACAACTTTGTACATTTAAAGTTTCATATCATATTTCACAATATCTAATAAAAGTAGATCTGGGTGCACACAATGAGACATGTATACATTTGCCTTTTTTATATCATGTATAGTAGCCTTTAGTGGGCTTTTTTAGCTTGAGTAAACATGATTACATTTGATACCCCTTGAGCAGCAATTTCGCTTTGGATTGAATAAGTGTTGAGTATAGTAGTAGCGGGGTGCTATCAAAGCAGAGGCTATCTTTTACGATACGCTGAGTGACAGTAGTCTTGCTTCCTCCTTCCTTCTTGCTCGAAGTGTTGCTACGTTCCCCATTTTTGAGTATCGTTCGAATGAAAAAGCAGGTGAAATACGCAGATTTGCAAGCGAGGGAACTCTGGAGAAAGCTGTGAATGTAAGACCCTGTCTTTCAGTGGTTCCAATGTCGACGGTTGCTCTCTGTAAAGTAAGTCCCTGTGACTTGTGGATAGTTAATCCCCAGGCCATTTTAATTGGCAATTGTCTTCGATTCCCTCTCGAAATAGGGGGTATGGGAATATGTAACGGGTTGCTAGGATCCCAACATGGGCCATTGTATCTATCAAATTTGACAACAACAAATAAAGGTAATGTTGGTGGTTGCATTGATGTGTCGTAGACAATGTCGGTGATAGTTCCTGTGGCCCCATTCACGAGGCCTGCGTCAACCCATAGATTTGCAATAAGCATGATTTTTTGTTGTTTGCACAGCAAAACTTTGTGTTCCAACTGATCATCATCAGGATTTCCTGGTCCAGTTCGCCTGTTACTTTCAACAATGGATTGGGTGATCGGAACATTCAATGCCTTCAACATTTGTAGGTTGTGGGAGTCGACTTGATCATTTTTTGCAAACAAATGTGGTGCATCCTTAAAATTTTTGAGCTCTTGTTGAGTTAGGTATGTGTTTGCAGACATTAAGATTTCCCAATCCTCGGAGGGGTTGAATCTCGCATGTGGAGCGATAAATTTCGTGAAACTTGTGCATTGGTTGTTCCTTGTTGCGAAATATTGTTTGCGATGTAATGGAAGTCTCAAATCCCTTCGAAGGGTTGCTCAGTAGGAATTACTTGCATAAAGAGGATGTCCAAAAAGCGGCGGTAATTGGCCGAGGTCACCGGGAGGATGATTGATCTGTTTCCAAATTCGGATGTTCTCGAGTGTGGGAAAGCTTCGCGAGCCTCTTTCAATTTTGGTTAGTAACTTTGGGCCGATGAAACTCATTTCATCAATAAGAACATATTCTATATGTTTCAGTGACTCTTGAAAAGATGATAATGCAGTACCTTCAAGGGGTTTGAGTTCTTTGATTGGAATTCGCAGGGCTGCGTGGATTGTGGATGCAGAGATGTTGAATGCTGAAACACCGGTAGGGGCGAGCACAAGTAGAGGTGAGGGATATGTGGTTGGTGATGTGAATAAATTGCAGATTTTATTTATCAAAAATGATTTTCCTGTGCCAGCCGTTCCTTGAATTATGAATCTTAGTGGAGGTAGAAGGGTTTTGTTTGCTGAATGGTGTAGTATGGTATCAAGAGCTGTTTGTTGTTCTGGAGACAAAGGAAGTGTGGAAGATGGTGGTGTGGCCTGTATGTTGTTGTTAAGTATGTCTTCCTTCTCTCTTTCAATGAATGATGAACCAGTTATCTGTAATTCATGCGGAACGTCATGTATGTTCCAATTATGCTGTACGTCGAAATCTCGTTTCCCCAACATGTCAAGATCCATCAGAGCCCGTGTTGTTTCCCGGGCGAAGTTGTCTGAAAGACTGCCATTCTTGCGATGGTTCATGTTGAATCTTTTGCATTGGGCTCTGAGTCGAACTAACATCCGTAATGTGAGTCCTGTGTTTGCGGTTGTTAAGTAAAACATGCCACGGTCTGTAGTTGTGCTTGAACATGTCCCAAGTGCCGTTGATGTCATGTGGGGTTGCTCAGAATTACGATGCAATATTTACGAAGGTTTGTATAAAAGGAGTTCTGACCAACAGAAAAGGTCATACGACGTTGAATCCTGAGCTGGGACATCCACAAATCTCGGGTGGACCCGAACAATTGCGTGTATCGTTCGCTTTTTCCATTTATCACCTTTACGATTCTTGCTGTAGCTCCAATCTCGAGCAACTTGAATAAGTGGTAGGTGTTCCATGATTGTTGGACGAACTTTATATGCATCCAAGAAAGCGGATGTTTGTTCTGCATCAGCGTCACTTTCAACGACACGTCTCAGAATTTTTTTCCCAACATTTAATGATACAAATGGACGACTGCACATAACAAGTGGCATTTTTTGCAACATGTGGCATGTTTCTTGTGCGCTTATGTCATGTTCGACAACGCTTTCTGTGAGCATTTTACGGATCGCGATATGTGCTGGAGAATCTGCATCTGCGTCTCTTGAAAATCTGGATAACATTTGGTGATATGTTTCTGAGCGTTGCTCGGCTTTTGAAGCATATTTTGCAATATACTTAAGAACGGCATGGCGGAAAGTACCGGTTGGCAATCGACATTTTCTCTCCATATGTATATCATAGTTCGATTGTGGATGTTCAATCTTTCATCATTTCTGGAAGGGAGGTACTTAATTTTCCCATCACTTTCAATGTGCAAGGAAGAAGTAGGTTGCGTGGGCCAGGGGGCGTTGTATCTGCACTGGAGCTGTGATTGCTTTCTACGTAGGCATGTCTGTTCTGAACATTTTGTGTGGCGCTGAACTCGATTAAGCAGTTCTTCAAGGTCTGTATTTGGGGAGGAGGATAGAATTTTTGTTGTATCTAGCAAGCAAGGGTCATCTAGGAGTGACCTGCGAACAAAATCCAAGCGGTTGCATGTTGGTCGAGGTTCCAAGCGTAGACACGAACTTATCAAAGTATTGTTTTGTGGCCTCAATAACTGTTGTATCCTGCCAATCCATTTCGTCAACTTTGGGTGCATTCTCAAGCCACAATAAACCGTGGACATGTGCGGAGCCTCTATGTTGCCATTCATACCTGCGAGACAAGGGATCATAAATATTAGCTATGTAGTTTGGAATTAACTTTGAAATAAGTAGATTTGATTACCTGTACCAAAAGTCTACTGCTCCAAGTTCCTTTTGCAATATTTCTTCGCGAAATATTGTGAATCTGTGATGTAGGTATGCTGATACTCGATGAGGGTTAGAGACAATGTTAAGTGTTCTCCAACGTTGTGCAGCTCGAGGATCTGTTGGGCATTCACCTGACATAATATTGTGGAGATCTGGCCATTTAGTGTCTGCGGCACTTAGAGTAAAGAATAAGGTTGGTGTTCCCAATTGTTCCACCATATCTGAAAGCTCGCTTCTACTTTTTGCCCAGAATGAACGGGTCCCTCGAAGGCTCGATCCAAACCGCATTAAGTTGTCTGGGAGGTTGTCTTTGGGGCATTCCAGTAGTTGTCTTCGTAGGTCTCTAATTGTCGGAGGGATTCCAGATTCGAGGTTTTGTTTCATAAAGGCTGACTGTGGACTGGCTTCACTATGTGTCGCATTATGAGGTTTAGAAGGAAGTAACGAAATCTTGGGTGGGAACCGAAGCGCCCATCATGGTAACGCATCAAATGAAGTGCGTATTCATGCATTGGAACTTCTTTTATGCGGGGTTGTTGCCACATTGCTTTCCTGTCGGAAATAAAGTTGGGAAAGCCATTGAGAACAGGCCCTCCGTATTGTATTCATTTATTGGCGAGAGGCCAAGCTCTGGCCATGGCATGGTAAATGGAGTGTTACCATCGTGGTTGAGTAGGAACTGTTCGATTTCCTCTTGTTCTGTTCCTGCATTGTGAGGTGTTGGCACGAAAGACGATGAGTGTTCATATGTTTCATCAAAGTGAGTGGGAGCATCATTACCATGAGCTGTAGAGGCACTTTGCATTTGGGGCAGTTCCAATGCAGCTGTGTTAAGAGAGGAGGAAACATTTGACGACTCTGATGGTAGAGAGGAAAGGGCGTCATCGTCGATTAAGACATCTTTGTAATAGGGATCGTGTTGGATTTTATATTGCAAGGCTGCCCAAACACGAGATCTACTAACGTAGAAATCATAATTTTTTAAATTAGATCCTTCCCTTTGTATGAGAATTATGTCCAAATCTCTAAGGCGGTGGGGTAGGGTCTTTCTATTGAAGTAATGTTTTGCGGGAAGCTTATGGTGTGTCCCGAGTATTTGTGTGCCATGCCACGTACTTGGGCGACTTGCGAGGAACGGATTAACTCGTGCGATAAGCATCTCCTCGATTTGGGTTAAAGAAGCCAAAGAAACGGTGCTTTGATTTCGGGGTCCATGTTGTTCCATGAAGAGAAGCGGTGGCCTTGTTTTTCAGTTTTGCATCTGTTACAGGATGGAAAGCCTTCAAAGGAAATTGTTTTAATTCCAGGGTAATTTTCCAAACAGATTGAGCAAGTTTGTATGTTCGCCAACAAATCTATTCTTTTGCGAAACCGATGTTGGGCTTCTAAATTCAGCGAACAGGGTGGGGATATGGGAATTGTCTGTGTATTGGAAGGGGTGGGGTGTTCTGTTTCAGTCCTTTGTGGATTGCAAGGTGGAAAGCAGTCTAAAGGAGAGGATAAACTGGTTGTATTAGTGTGATGAACTGAAGAGAGGTCAGTACTTGAGATAGTTTCATGTGGCATCCCAGACATTTGGGGGAAAGTGACAGTTGTTAGCAAAGATGGGTTCGTACGGAAGGAAGTGGTATGCTCTTGAAAGTTTTCTTCCATTGGTAATTCTTCAGTAGTTGTATTTGATGGCAAGATTGGAATGTCAGGGGATCGTGGGTTGTTGGTCGTTGTAAGTTGAAAGATATTAGAGAATTTCGTTGTTCTTTGCTCTAATTTACGACGTCGTTGCTCAGCAGTTATGTGTACTTTATTTTTTGCGTAATTCTCTCTTCGTTGGGCTCGTTTTGCAGGAGTCGACATGATTGTGAAGTCACAAGATTATGGTGTACCACCTGTTGGATAAAGATCATTTTGGGTTAGCCAGGAACGATACATAGTTTGATGACAAACAAATGCTGAAATAAGTGAAAATGTAAAACTAAATTCAATTGTAATTCATGTGGAGTTCCAATGGGAAATACGCACAAGAGGTAACAATTTGAGTTTTGAGAAGCTACTTTTTTTATTAAGGAAAAGAGTATTACATATGTAGAAACATACAATGTGTTCACATACTACAGAAGGATGTAAATACGTACATAACAAAATTGCCTTTTGTATATTTATTTTCTTAAAAGTACTAACAATCCACATAATAGAAGGAGACAATAGTATGTCAGTGTATAAGGGAATTCAACAGTTTTCTTTTGAAGCAGGGAAAAAAGTGAAACATAGATATGAAATAAGAAACATAACGGTGATAGTTCAAAGTATAGAATGGGATGAGCGAGGGTGTAATGTTTGAAGGGACGGGTGGGTTGGAAATCCTTGCGTAAAGGTTATGGAGGAGTTGCAGTGTTTTCCGCTTTCTTTGAATTGAGGATGACACATTTCAATCTGTTGTTTCCATAATATGTCTCTTTTTTCAGTGAAAGTGTGAAGCAGTATTCGTTGCCGATGACATTACTTATAATTTCACTAGTTGCATCTTCGTCTATAGACAATATATGGAGTCGCTTAGCTCATGACACCCATTATTAATTCAAATTGTCTCATCAAAAGCGATGGCGATTGAAGTTCTCTGTTTGGTCCTTTAGATCGATTAAGTGCATATCTATAATCGTAGTTTTGAACTTGTGCATTGCACTGACTCGAACATAACCATGAACCATTACCATTCTCTCTCACCTTCTTCCTGCATTGTTTTTCACCTTTTTGAAGAGGACATGCCTTGTAAAAAAAAGTTGTCCATGCTGATATTCGTGATTTCTGCAGTAACCATGGCCCATTCATTTCTCTCAGTGTTCCCCATATTTAGTACCTCCAAAATCGTCGTTACAGAGGTTAGGCTTTTTGGAGGGCCCAGAAATTGGCTTGTGATAGACGGCGCCGGAAGCAAGTAGTCATCAGAATCAACCCAGCCATGAAGTGTATTTGTTTCTGAAATTTGAGGGTTGACGTAACATTTGGTTCTTGAAACAGTGTCCACTGAGCTTCCATTGGCTGGAGCGAGCGGCTTTGAGCGGGGACCGGAAGAGGCGGTATAGAAAGCATGTCTTCAAGTTCGTTGCTTATATCATCTAAGTGTTGTCCCCATAATGTGACACTTACACTGAAACCCGACATGTCCTTTAATTGCAGTGTTCTTCTCTTTGTTTCAGACTTGTCATACCGACGAATTGTTGAGCATGGTGACATCGTAACAACAATGCCAATCAAATCAACTGTAGAACCTTCAGCGCTTGTAGGTAATTCCTTGATTTTGGTGAAGTGAAAGTTATGGGAAGGTATTGTATCTTCATTTGCTATGAGTAGAGATATGGTTGAGGAAGGTTGCAAGAAAATCTCCAAAGCATTGTTCAAATGGTTGTAACATAGCTTTGCATCGCAATACTCACAATCCTCCCATTGGAAATTGTATATAGCTTTCCATTCTCAATCTGCTCATAGAATGCTTCCGCGGCCTCATTGAAACAAGTGATGTGGATTTCCCCTCCTTCCTGATCAACAAAATCAAACCCAAACACGGATCCATTTCCCCTTGCATTGTGATATTGGCGAAGGGTTGTTTTTGCTAGGGCACGGCCCTCTATGGACCACATGCGCATAGATGTATTCAAAGCACTTATTTTAGTTGGTGTTCTCGCAAAATATTTGTTAACCCGATTTGCAGTTGCATCTGTTTGCGGCAATTGAATGTGTTCGAGAGCATTCGTTGGTAGTCGGATTGGAGTACCGATTACCAAATGTGTTTCGACAAGAACAACCATTTCAATGATAAGAACAGTCCTGCAATGGAAAAGGAAATCGGGATAGAATTAGAACTGAACAACGGATCGAAAAAACAAACAGAAAGAAATTATAATTAATATAGGAAGTTTATGTACATTGGTAATTGAGCTAGAGATGAAGCTTACAGTTCACTTTTGATCATTCTAACGAGGGATTTGTGTAAGCACACAATGGAGCCTTCTTGTATTGATTTGTCGGTTACACGACTTGCAAATTTGGAGGGTAGAAGTGTTGTTTGAAAATGTATCCCATCTGAAAGGTCAACACGATGTTGGGCACCAGTGTTGAGAATGGACCTTAGGGAGGACAAGTGGAGTATCTGAAATGTGGGGTCAACATTGGAACCGCCCTCAATCAATTGAGTAATGCCTTTGTGTGTCAAATTTATTTCCATGGCAACTAAAAGATGCTCGCGATAGTGGGAATTCTACAAATATATGGTGGACAATGTAAACTTGTAGGGCAGACAATCATGATAATGAAGGATGTGTTCAGGAAAGCATGCATTTGTAAAGAATGAGAACCTTTAAAGTTGCCTTCCTTATTATTGTATATGTGCTAAAAAGCAAAAACACGAAGTCTAATCCTTTAACAATTCAATATGCAAAAAAATTCTATAACACACAAATCTTTGGTTGAAATGAACTAAAATTTGCATGGTTGAAACGAATTACAGATTATTATGTTAAGCAAATTGAATGGAAGACAATAAGAGCAATACGTACACTTGACGTAAGAAAACTATAGGTATTTATATGGAGATACAGTGTTAAAGAAATTCGAAAGCCATAGTTGTTGGATTACATAAACTGAACATGTGTTTAAAAAGTTTGATTCTATGTCCGATGTATATTGCCACAATGCATACATGGAATTATTTGGTACGAGTTACAGTTTGTTTCAAAAACACTTATAAACAAACACTTATAAACTAACCACTACAAGTTATTTCTTTAAATCAAATTTCTTGCTTTTTGCTTGTGCAATTTTCTTAGCACGTTTCTTGTATTTTTGTCCATTTACAGATGCCTCAATTGGTATTCCCATTCTCCTCAATTTGTGGGGTGGTTCAAATTTCAATGCATCTTCGTTAGAATCATAAATCAAACAGAAGCCTCGTGAATGATCTCCAATTGTTCGGATTTTGGAGAGAAAAATTGGGGATGTTGGCATCAGGTGTAGGCGATCTCTGATCATTTCGGCTATCACTGTTTTAGGTGGTTTCGGTTGCCTGCAATGCAAAACATTAACAACACATTGAATACGCTTAAAATCTTCCTCCCTCTGCAAGCGAGGCGTAGTTAATGTCAATCCGTTGTGGGGAGGGGAATTGTGTTTCTAGTCTGCATCATATTAAACTGGAGAGAGACAATAAGTATGTTAGTCCACAAAGATGTTCTTAGGTATGACGGGCAGCTTTAAAAGCCTTGTCGCTGATCAGTCTAACGTCCAACTTGGGACGCTTCGAAATGGCCTCATTGGGGAACGAGCCCCTCGGCACATAACGAATCCTGTCATTGACGAAGGCACATGCCCCCACATGTCACTTCGGGAAATAGATTGGACCCAATTTGAAATATAAATGGAACAATCCAAACAAAATAACATCAAAACTCTCTACAATAATTCCTTAGTCCATAGCATGCAATAAAGAGATCAACTGAATAAAAACTTCAATCAGTATTGAAACCCACCTGAAGTTCGTCTAGAGACAACACTCTTTTCTTTACCGTCAGAGAAAGAGAAGCGCAAATATCCTGCAAATAAACGAAATAGGAAGTTATTAAAACTAAATGTATCTGCGAATTCAAAAGGAGGCACTCATCCATTAAAATTATTCTATATTTTTAATTTCATTCTCAAATATAATACAACAAAACCAAAAAGATTATAAAGAGTTATTAAAAACTGTATATTAGTATATTAGTATATGTATTATAAAGAGGTACATTCGAGAGTGTTTCTACTATCAGTTGTTATCCTTGTTTTGATCATTTTTTCCATCTTTCATAGGTTACTCGCCTTATCCTCGAGGCACAGGGGACTAAATGCAACCAGAGAATTGAGAAAGTACTCAATACACAACATTCAAAAATATTGCGGAGTACCCTTCAAAACAGAGAAAGGGGTTCTACACCGATGGGTTTCTAGATTTGATGTATGGCCTTATCTTGAAAAATTTGCAGAGGTAATTTATTTTGTACCATATGAGAGAATGCAGTGTCTTTCAATTTTTTCTGATTTATCTACATGTACACAATGTTGTATATGAAACCAAATAAAATAGTCTGTCTCATTTGGAAGTATATGAGCAAGGATGATATATTTTGAATAAAAAGTTTATGAAAGTTTAGAGAGGTTTAATATTTTGAAAACTTAAATAACATAGTGTCAGGCCCTCAATTCATTGGCACCGGAGCTTAAATCCACTAACAAAAAATCCTGCAACATATTTTACTGCAACTTGGATCTTCATAAAGCAAATAACATTCACAGCTAATAGTATTCTGCTGGATTCATCTGTGTGATTATATTTTTGTCCAACATTTTGGATTTAACTGCTGGATCCATCTTCAGGGACATAAGAGTGAAGCCAAAGAATTCACAGTAAAGCTTCATTGTGATGTTGAACCGCACACAAGTAATATCTTAAACACATGGAATCATCCTAAAATATAAGGAGGAACTTTAGTCCCTAGTTAACATGCTTATACATATTTCAAACACTTATTTGTGTAGGGACCTATCTTGGGTTAGCATGGTCCAGAGCTTGATAAATTGAGTTTACTACTAGTAAACAAAACACTGACATCTTTAAATATCAAAGAAACTTTTCTTTTCCTGCAATGAAGTCAGTGGATAATTGATGCAAAACAAGTGCATTTTTATCTTGGCAATATCTGTTCAGCAGATAAAAGATTGTTTACTACTGAAAACTAAGCATTGGTCTAGTAAATTGGTATTATCATTTGCTAACAGGATTTTGACATGAAATATATACTTCTAGGCTCTGAAGTTGATATGTAATAACTGCGGACTTATTTCTTGGCTTGCCCCATGATATATTGTAATGAACATAAAATGAGATAGGGACTTCTCGAACTGGAGGCATTTCAAGATAATTCTTATCTACTGTATAAAGGACATCTCTAATTGTTCCCATTAATTATCAAGTAATTTCGTTTGGAGTTGGAACATATCATTTGTGAAAACCTCTTAGTAGTGTATTTGGTTGCCTATTAGGTCCATCAATATATTGTTTATCAACTACTTCAAACAGCTAAAGTATAATAATTTCTGAGAAGAAGGGCCTGGACCTACAAATAGGCATCTACTACTCTAGGAGTAGCATCTGCACACAAATGGGTGCATGGACACAGTAGCAATGACTTCTTAGGATGCAAAAGACAGTATCTGTAGCCAAACAAAAAAACTTGGAGCCTATTCCTCAACTTTGTCTTCGAACAGAGGGCAACTACATTTCAGAACAAACATACCACGTGCAGCTTTGCTTCATTCACGATCCATAGGCTACAATGAAGGCAAACTTCATCGTCTATTTTTAGGAAGTTGGCTAATTTTTTCAGAACTAAATTTTCCTATTGGTTAAAAAATCTCAACAACGAAAAATTTACATTCAATTTCCCCAAATCAATCAAATTTCCCAAAACTTATGTGTATAATCGCAAGTATAATTTTTTATACAAGGCTGTCATTTATATTTTATTTTATTTTTTGAACTGACAAGATTTACCAACCTTTCTAATACTGTTATACATCCAAAAATACTTGAAATTTTCTCTGCCTGCAACATCCCTTAATCCAAACCAGATTGCAAATTGAAATTCTCATCTTACGGGAAGATTTGACAATCTGTAGTTTAAATTAGAGAAATCCCATGAAATCAGAAAACTCAAAACACATACTCCCGTCTTCCCAATAGAAATCGAATGAAATGAAACTAACATATTCATACAGAGATGCTAACAAAACATTACAAGGAAAAACGACTGTAAACAGAAGGAAAAAGATAGGAAATACCTTACGAACTGTTCTTTCCCGGACTGAAATACCTTACGAACTGTTCTAGACGCAGCTTTGAATGCAAAAAAAACAGAATGGACCTCGACTATTTAAAGACAATTCCGCATGCAAATAAAAGTCAATAAAAAAACATGCGTTAAAAATAGGTTGTTAAAAATAGAACGAAAAAGCCATGCGTTTAAAATTTTCCTGCAATAGAAAAAACGACATGCAAACAGGCGTCAAAATAAAACACAGTGGAAAAACGTCCGGGAGGCCGTCAATTTTAGCATCATCGTAGAAACGTCCGTAAGGTCCATTCCCATAGGGGGAACGCCTTCGGCGTAATAATATCTATTACAATCATATTATTAATATGAGTTCTATAAACTCATAATTAATAATATTACAATTTATTAACAATGTCACAATATATTTGTAACATCATTGCCTACCTAGACAAAATTGTATAGTGCACTACCACGATATTGGAGTACATTCTTGGCCAACATGTACAGTCTTGCACGCCTCTATCTAATGAATCTTTTTCCAATGAATATCTTATGTGTGTTGTTTCATCTTCCTAGGTCATCCTTAATGTGAATGTTTAATCTACTTAAACCTATATAAGCAAGTCAATTGCACAGTTTCATAATTCACTTGGCATTCTTATAAGTACCTCTTGAAAAGGTCAACACTAAAATGCTCATGGATTTCCAAAATCTCCCTAAAGTAGTTGCACATCATTTGGAATAGCCACTACATCAAGTATAAAGCACTCAACCAGGTCAAAGAGTCTAACTTCCTCCATTTCCAAACACTTAAAGGTCTAGAGCCATGTCTTAGCAAGAACAAGTCACTCCAAGCATTTTCAAAGGTCTTCAAGGGACAAAAGGGTTTAGTTTGTGTGTCTAGATATTGAGCTACCTTACAATAGTGTTACATAAATATAATAAATCAACTCAAACCAACTTACTAAATAAAATGGGCTCATATTGTTGCCATTGAATAAGTGAGGGACTTCACAAGGTTCTTCCAATGAATAAAGTAGGTAAAATATATAAAATATGAATCTAAATTTACAAATGACAACACTAAAGGAAAATGTTAGTTTTTGTGTTGTTTTAAGGACCTTCCTCAATCAAATTCCTAACCTTTTAAAAGGCGATAAAAGACATTTTATGAAATAAAATGACAAAATGATTAATGAAACAAAATTATATGCATGCACGTGGATGGTCATAGTTGTGATTGATAGAAAATCACACAGAGGTCACAATCCAGATCCAATGCATTTGCATCTAATACCCGTGTTGAAATTACATAAAAATAGTTATTCCACGAGATGCAAGAATCATTTGAGATCCAAATTTTCCTCTCCAAAAACTTGAAAACAAAGATGTGAAAGCAAGAAAGCAAAATGTTATGATATGTGATCAAGTGCACAAAGAGTCTGGGGTGAAATGAGGGGGAGTGTTATTTTATAATTTTGGAGTGCATAGAAGATTGGGATAGATATGGGTGGATTCTACAGAGAGGATTGAGATGATAAGATTCCATTGTGTATTAGAGATGTAAATGAGTAGGTTCAGTGTATAGAGGGATATAACAAGATTAAATGTGAGTGGGTGAGGGAAATTAAATAGGTGACAAGTCTTTAATCAACCTTATTTTTATATTTTTAGATGTTTGTGGGATTTTTTTTGGGGATTATTGTGTTTTATAATGTTTTTGTATTTTTAGCTTAAGATACCTTATGTGCAAGGTGCACATTTTGATGTTGACATTTTTCCCCTTTTGGGCTATATGTTGCAGTAAGCAAGATGTAATATAAAAACAGTTTGTCCAAACCTATGACAATTGTTTCCTCACACGTGAGCTTAAATGGCTAAGCCTAATAAAAAAAACCTCGAAATGTAATTGATGAGCCACTTTAGTCGAAGTCTATGAAGGGATTGATAGGTTAATTTTACAAAGTAGAGGTTATTTTTTCAGATAATTGATTGAGTGCCATAATATTGACAAGAAGAGCCTAGTGTGAAACCCCTTGAATGAAATTTTTTGGATGTCTTAGGCTAACTTATGGGACGAAATGTGGCAATTGATAAACATTAGAATATTCAATGGTGGTGGTGAAAAATGGGAGAAAATGAGCAAGCAAATTAAGTGAATAAGATGTGATGATGATCATAAGAGGAAGAGTGAAGCGCATGGGGGTTGATTAGGGAGCGCATGAGGCGAGGAGTGTGCAAGGGTAAAACAAGGAGCACGAGGGTGGACCAAGGAGAGCATAAGGGAGAACCGAGGTGGGCATGGGTGGAGTAGGCGTGTGATCTAGATATGAATTCAAAGTGGACAAAGTTTCCTAAATTTCACAAAATCATAACAATACTGGTAGAATACTACGAGAGCTTTCTGTGACCTATCCGAACTCGAAAAATGGACTTTGTTTGAGCAAGATACCATCCGCGAAGTTCCCAGTTGAAGGAGAAAAAATAGGGGCAACAAACCAATTAGTTTGGGACACGCGACATTGCAAAAATGATAAAAATGGTAAAAAGGTGTTTATGGTTTTTTCCTCCTTTCTTCGATGCTCGAGTTCATACAGTGGGCCCTACTATTTATTAGACAGGGGCCCTCAATGTCGAGTTGACACACTCTTTTTACGAGGGGTGCCTTTACTTATAACTTCACATTACCATAGTCACAATTTTGTATATAAGTGCCACATATTGTATTGGTATGGTGCATGTGGGATTATTCCCAATATATTTTGTAAATTATATTTACCATGCAATGTGTTACCATACATCGACTTAATGCCACATCATAGAGCTAGCTGCACACATCCCCCATCGACCATGCCAACTCTTCAATTCTTCAATGACTCACCCAATCGACTTAGCTTAAGTCTTACCTTACATCAAAGACAACAAATCCAATCCACTTGTCGCCCACACTCCGACCGAGTTCAACAAAGATGTTAGCTCGCTAAAAACCGAGCCACATATACTTGCCACATCCCACGGGAAAACCGAACCAGCCAAAAGGGGGAATTCCTAGCCATAGACACGTGAAGGTATGGTGGTCAAAGCCTTAATAAAGACTTAACTAAAATCATACCCCCGCTAATGCGAAGTCATTCATCCCAAAAAAAGCAAAAATGCAAGCGATAGGTGGTTGGGCGGGTTGAACCCCCAACCCACCATTTAGAAAAATTAATGTTTGTCTTCGATCACATGGCTTAAAAATATATAAATATACCAATTGCATTTTCTACAAGGTCCATGGTGTGATGTGTAATTCTCAAAATAGGGCGCTTTTAGAAAACTCGAGTTTTTGAGCAACTTATGAGCATTTTTAGCACTTGTTGTAAATTGGAAAGTTATTCAAAATTACAAGGCGTTCCTTGTGCATATATACATTTCTCTCTTTTGAGTTTCCTTGATGTATTTTTAATGCTTGGAAGTTGCTCAAAGACAGAATGAAGGGAAGAGCTTCTGTAAGTGCTTTGGGAAGGTGGAGGACGAACACTGAGCATCGTTAGAGTCTTCCAAAGGTATGAAGTCATGAAATTGTAGGTTTTGGATATATTAATGTTTATTGTGAGTTTGATTGTACTTACAGTTGAGACATTTTTAATAGATTAGTTCGAATGAACTCGAAGACGTAGGCATTTACTTGAACTCCGTAAACAATTCAGGTGTCATCTACTTTTTGATTTTACATTCTCGATTTCGATTTATTTTCCACATTTAATTAATAAAATTTAAATTCAAACAAGCATATTTTATCAGTTTATGGAATTTACAAAAAATCAAGTAAAGTGAAATTTTAATTATTTAATCGAATGATGATGAAGTTGAATTTTGGGAATCTTAAAAATCGGAGTTATGGATCATTTTATAATAGGGTGGTTCGAGGATTATGTGATAAAGGTCCAAGGAGCACACGAGGTATAATGCATGAAAGGGTGGGATGAGTAGCACAATTGAAATTAAGTGCATTAATGAGTAATTGTAAAATGGAAGAGGTTGGGTCTAAAGGGTGTGTGTTGATGTATAGGAACACCATTGTTAGATAGGGGCACATGCCCAATTCTTTATGTTATAAAATATATACGAGATCAACCTAGTTACACACACAATTAAAATTGGGCCTTAGATATTGAGTCATAAAAAGTGTTATACAAATAAAATAAATCAACTTAAACTAGCTTACTAAGTAAAACAAACTTGTGTTATTTCCATTGAATAAGCGAGAGACTTAAGTGGGTTCTTCCACTAAACAGAGTAGGTTAAATCTCCAAATTTTGAATCTAAATCTACAAATCACAACACTAAATGAAAATATTAGTTTTTATTGGTTTGAGGTCCCGTCTCGAGTTAGATCCCTAACCCTTTTAAATTGGTAAAAGACATTTTATGAAATAAAATGACAAAATGACGAATGACACAAAATTATATTCCTAATTAAGTCGTAGGCTAATCACACTTGCAATTGACTAAAAATCTGATGGAGGTCATAAGTGAGTCATAGTTGTGATTGATATCTATGTTAAAATTCCTCTAAAATATTTATGTCACAAAATGCAACAATCCTTGAGATCCCACCTGCATGTCCAAAAAATCGCACATGAATATATGCGAGTGTAAACACTTAGATTTGGAAATCTATCCTTTGAAATCGTGGTCTTGACATTGCACACTTGCATTCACAAATACACCCTCCCTAATATTTCTTGGCACACCCTAATAGCTCTTTGGTCACTTGTTTTTATTTTTATAGCTTTCTCACAAATTTTGAGGTTTAATTACACAAAACATGCCTAAAACATCGATCCACAAAGTGCCATGAAGTCACAATCAATTTTTTTCCTCCTCCCCGGTCGAAAAGATCGGCTTTGGTGGATTTGTCAATCTACAAGTCGACCCTAGTATACGCTTTTAGACCAACATATTATGAACTAAAAACTCAATTGCATCGTCTTCGTATGGACTAATGTTCCCTCTTGGTTGGCCTTTCATGACATAATAACCATAAAAACCTATATAAGCAAGCCAATCATACCTCACTTAGGGTCCTGAAACTTTAAGATCTCCTCATGTAAAAGCAAGCACAAAAGGCACTCCAAGATCCCAAAACTATAAAATAACTCATGCACATCCATTAGGGAAATAATCTCTACAAGGTTGAAGTCTCCTACCAAGTCCAAGAGCCTCCATATTCTCTCCAAAAGCATGCAAAATGACCCTTCCCAAGTATTTGAGCAAGTGTGAAACTCAAACAAGGTATCGTTAATGCATTTTTTCAAACTTCTTATTTCATTATGGTATATATCACATGGTAGGAGAATGATGTGTAGTTTGAGCCCTCTTCGAAGTAGTGATGATGTTGGCGATGCATAGGGGTGCCCATATCCCACCTAGCTTTATTTTGTAGGAACTTTATCTTGCACTATGAGGGTTTTAGGTTTCGATCAAAGTTACGAGAACCATTCCAAATGAGAGCGAAGAAGACAAACACACAACAACAATGATCTATAGACAAGAGAGGCACATATAAAGTTATAAAGCTAGAATCAAGCAGGTCCAAGACCACACATAAGGTTCGGGATCATACAAAAACAGCTTCGACCTAGTCGTATGGCTTTGACCAGTACAATTTTAGGTGTCAATCTCAACAATGAAGCAATTTCAATCTCATTTCAGCCTATTTCTACACTCGTATCACTCAAACTTCTAAGGTCCATACAAAACTAGATAAGTGCAATCTCTCCTTTGTGTTTTGATAATGCTTATGTCAATATTCACCTTGTAAAAAAATTTCCGAGACTTGGGAAATTAATGTTGGAAGTTAATTAAATCATAATAGCCTCTTGTTGCATTATTTCATTTTTTTTTATGTATGTTAATTAGAAACACACTAAAATATTAAAGGGAATGAAATAGGAAATTCACAAAAAGTGAAATCATGAGCAAGGAAGTAATAATACTATGATATGGGTGAAGTGCATAAAGTGTCGGGGGTGAAATGAGGGGGAATGTTATTTTTAGTTTTGGAGTGAATAGAAGATTGGGATGGATATGGGTGCAATGTGCATAGAGGGTCTAGATGATAAGGGTCCAATGTGCATTAGAGATGTAAATGGGTAGGTGGAGTGTATAGAGGGATGTGACAAGATTAAATGTGAGTGGGTGAGGATAATTAAATGGGTGACATGTCTTTAATCAACCTTATTTTTATTTTTAGTTATTTTTGGGTTATTTTTGGATTATTGTGTTTTATAATGTTTTTGTATTTTTAGCTTAAGAGACCTTATGCATAAGGTGCATTTTATAATGTCTACATAGTATATCAACCAAGTATGCCACATCATACTACTACCACATTGGGTACTTTCTCTACTCTATAGTTAGCTAATTATCTTGTTTTAAGAGACATTAGGGTACATATAGGGGATGTTAGATCACATACACTACTTGCATTTACACTAGGATAACTACACGAGGCTTGCTCGACTTGAGTATATGTGGTGCAATATTTAGATTGGTTCGAATAAGGGTAATCCAACCTCACCCACACAATGATTTCTCCTTTTATTATCTAATGTTAACTAAGGATTTCCACTTGTTGTAGGTCATTATAGGTTGTGTTGAGGTTATGTGAGCTTGAGTGATTGTTTTCACCCTTTTTGAGCTTGATTAGGGTTTTTACACTATAATCAAAGCAGAATGAAATAAAACTATATGTTAACTTCCCACATTAACCATTTAATATCAAAATAACACATTAATACTTCTAAAAAATGTATATGATGCAATAAAAACTCACAATCCAAGAGATTTAGTATACTTAGCTGATTGCATGTGATTCCGGACTTTTTGGTGATTTGATGTGAAAACAAGGGTATTTGGACCTAAGAATGTTCGAATTAAAATTTTGACTTGAGAATCTATTAGGGCATGACCGTACAATAGGGGAAGAAATGTTTATATGGTTTTGACCTCTTTTTATAGTTGTGTACCTACTCAAAATTGAGGTCTATGACTTTCTAAGTTTGTCACTTATCTAATTCTATATGCCACTCTTTGTCGGTCCACTATCGATCACACCGCAAGGGCATCTAAATACTCTACTCAATCTTTAAAAAACATAACTATGGATAAAGTCCTGCAAAACAAACATTAGTTAGGTTATGGGCACCTCAGTGCACCGTTGATGTCAACACACATCGTTCTCCACCGCTATGTGATATCTAGTTGTAGTGTAATCAAATTTGATATCCTTCCTTTGACAATTCTTCACTTGATTTTATCTCTTGCCAATTTATTTGAGTGAGTTAATTTGGGTTCTTGAAAATGTGGGAAGCGGTCCTTTTAGACCTAGTGATAAGATTAATAATTGTATATAATGCTTCCTAATGAATGTACAAATGTATTTTCAAAGTGTAGGAGATGTGGGTGCGTTTTGTGCTAGCTTTTGCAATAGGATTCCATCAGGGGTGCTAGTAGTAAATGAGGTGAGTTTCACTTGCTTATATATGCTTTTAAAGGTGATTTAAGTTATAAAGGTTGACTGAGAAGGAGTAAGTGACCCAAAGAATAATGTGTAATAGAAATTTTGGGACCAAAGTGAGTAAGGTCAAAATAGTACACCAAGGTCAAGACCATACAAATGTTCCTTCCCCTATTATACATTTTTTACCTAGGAGTGATAATTTGCAATGTGAAGTTTAGAATCGACAAATGGAAATTTTTATTGTGTTTCATACATTGAATTCTCATAAATTGTCAACGAGATGAGTGCATAAGATCAAACAAGCTAGAAAAGAGACCTAAAGATGTACCAGATGAGAATGGGTAAAGTGCACTCATTTCAAAGAAGAGAATTGTCAAGAAAAACAGTGTAAAAGAGTAGAATCACCAAATTTGAGTGTATACATTCCCACCCCCTTAAGTATGAAATGAAATTACATGCTTAAAGGAAAAGATACACGAGCGTGTAAACACACTTTGTCTTCGCTCAATGTTTATTTTGCAAGATTTCGTTGTGTTGGTGTTGGCACACTCCATGATGAAACTTGCAACACAAAGTGTAGTCAATGTCCATGATAAAGAATTGAAATTTACCTCAAATGTAAAGATGTAATGCAAATGAACTCTAGAACTATAAATATTCAACTAAAGAGATGGAAAATGTGGAAGGAATATACTTGTTTGTTTTGCAGATGGAAGAATTTTTCACTCTTTACTAGTGCTTAGAGATTTGGATTGTTGAAGTTTATCAAGGATTGGGCGATCATTCCCCGATTGGCTTGAGGAGATGCCAAAGTATTAGGTATATGGAGCCCAACACACAAATTCCAAAAAGAGATAAGAAGAATGAGAAGCCGAAACACCCCGTGAAGGAAGAAGACCATGTATCAAAATCATTTGACAACTTTGATATCTTCCCCTTAGGTGTAAGAGGATAGGAAGGACTTCATACCCGAACTTATCTCGCTTCACTACCTTCCATAACCCCATGGACCACACCGTTGTAGATGGATCTAGGCCCAAATTTTCAAATTGAAGACACTAAATCACACACTTTGGGTACATTACTAGGCCCTAATCACATACTATTATTCATATGCTTCTTACGAGAGAAAACACTAATTTATAATTTTCTTTGGCCTCTTAGTTTCCTTTCCAATCTCCCTCTTGGCCTTACAGACCTCACTGCCCAGTTTGACCCTCAATACTTCACCTTTTCTATCTTTAGATACAATCTCCTAGCCTGACACCAAAGCCCAAGCACCTAGACCTCTTTGTACTTTTCTCACTCCTTTTTGGGTCCTTTATAGCCGTTGGGCATCCCTATCTCTTAGGGGTAGGCCTTTTAGTGATCAATTATGAAATTTGAACAAGAGAAGCATATAAATATAAAGTTATGCCACCAAATTAAAGGACCAAGCTCTAAGCATTTATAATATGACCTAAGGTTGCATCTCACAAGCACTCAAGAGCATCTTTGTATTCATCTAACATCATTAATACAGACAAGGGTTGGTTTTTGCATCACACGCATAGGAGGGAAGTTCATTTTATCGTGCACACATCTATTAATTTTTTTTACATCTAGCTACTTCGCTCGCTATCAAGTGTGACACGCATAAGAGCCACCTAGGGCACAATTCTCAGCACACACACGTAACTACATTGATCTCGAGATGTAGTGCAATGCTTAGTCATAAGATCACTTATTCGTGATTGAGAATAGTCGACCCCTCATTTTGCATCTTTCTTTTTTAGGATTTGATGTTCTTTTGAGGGTTTTACGCTTTATCTCTTTATCACAAAGGTTATCGGTGACATCGACAATCATAGTGCATCAGTATAGTGACAAACAACAAGGGTTTTGGATCATCCAGTGATCCCGTAAAATTCATCTCCGAAGCTCCCGCATAGACCTCGCGCCTAAGAAGGGATCATAGCACCCCAAGATTAGTCTAGGCACCATGGTCCCCGCTTCTACACTCATGTGCTTTTCTCGTTTGGTTTCGTGGTCATGTACGCGTGTCGTTCTCCCAGCCTCTTCCACCTTTGCACACTTCCAAGATATTTTTGAAATCAGCTAAGTAACCTAACTCTCTATTGCACTTAAGGTTTTACTTCATTTTCTTATTTGTTTGAGAATTTAACAAAGTAATCTACATCCTCTTTTGTTTATTTTTGTTAAATCATTTGGTGAACCCATCTTCTTCGTGCACCTTTACGGTCTTGCTTTCATTGTTTCTTGCATCTCCATTCATCATCATGGATATTTCCATCCATGATTTCTTGTTTTCGCATCCCGAATTAAGGGCTAAAATCATCACCGTCTTGGTTACTACTCGCTTTTATACTTGATATTCATGAGGGGTTCATTATCTAGGCAATATCCTAAAGCACGTGGGTTCATATTGAGGTAATTAAAATTAATAAAATTAAATTCAATATACCGGTAGACATGAGGGGGTGAAAGGGTTTAATTTATTAATGTTTTGAATCAGGTATTAGGGGTAGGTTGGAGAGGTGGGCCAAAGGAAAGGGAGGTTTAATTTTAATATAAAACTAAAACATTTGAACCCTAGTTTTAAAAAGTAAATACCTTAAAATTGAAAAAGGAGTGTGGTCATAAATTAAATTATAATCTCTTTTTTAATAAATAAATATAGATTCTTAACCAAGAAATAATAAGATGGTAGAAAACTAGGATTGAGTATGCTTTTCAACACAAGTGATATTATTTCACCATCTTAATTATTTGAAGAACTATTGATAAATGATTAAAGCTTAACATATATAAGGTGATTTGTAATAGGTCTTCAATGGCTTCAAACTATCTTTTGAGAGGAAATGCATATTAAAAAAATTGAGTGAGAAATATAATATATTTTTTGTCTAATATATTAGGGTAGAAATAAAAAGGGGTAAATAAAATTGTAATTGAAAAATGGGTAAGTAAGGTACATGGAAAAAATAGGGGGTATTTTCATTCTAATAATATAATAGGAGGGGGTATTATCAATTGAATAATTAGAGGTAGAAACTAGAATTAAGGGTATTCTTTAATACCCTTCGAACGCACGTGTTATACCATACTTTTACTAAGTGAACCCCCATGCCGATATTCATCCGCACATAGTTTATAACACATTTGTGGACACATTTTCTCGCCACATTGATTTTTGAACTAATCCTCATGTTGACATTGATCCTTTCAACAATGATCCCCCTTTATACATCGTAATGTGCATCTATAATACAGGTGTCAAATGAGTTATAGTCAATAATGGCTCTGAGCTTAACTTATGCACTTCATCTTTCATTAAGGCTACATGTCTTTCAACTACTGATGTTAGTCCTTCATCTATTTCTCTTCGTGTGTATGATGGTTCCATTCATCCATGCATAGGCCATATCACTTTACCTGTCACTATTGGGCCAAAACCCTTCATACAGTTTTCTTTGTCATTGACTTTCCAGTTCAATATAATTGTTTACTTGGTAGACCATGGCTTCATGCCATGTAAACAGTGCCTTCCACAATGCATCAATGTGTCAAATTCTTACATGAAGGTGTTGAATACACTATTTCTAGTGATCGCGAACCATTCAAATATTGCAACCGTGATCCCACCACTACACTCCCACTCCACGATTCGATACTACTAACAAACCAAAACATATAGATTCTCCACCTCACTTAGAAGGAAATGTTTTCATGTTAGATGATGTTCCATCCACATCTTTTCCCCCTCTTGTTATTATAAATACTATGGTACTTTATCGGTGGTTGATCTAACCATCATACTGCTCGCTTGCTTCAGTCTCTCATATGCTCCCACCATTAACATGTTATCCCTTTACACACATGCTTTCATGAATGGTTATTATTGGGAGCATGTTCCATTGATCCTACTTACACCGAACTATATGTACACATGATGGCTTGACTCAACTAGGCTTCACTTTCGAGGATCTTTATCCTCCACCTCATGATCCTCATCTATATCATGGCTTTATCACCATCACTGCTGCCTATGGACTTCAAGTTTTTCATCTCACAATATTTCTTGCACGAGCTCCTTGCTCTTCTCCACTTACACTTGGGAAATCTTGGCTTGATTACATTGGGGAACATTAGACCCTGATCATATTGATATCTCATTTCCTATGCCCTTTGGTAGTGTATTCATCTATAATGATTCATTTCTTGGTTACACACAAAAATCTTACTCGATGGTATGCACATGGATGTCCATTACCTCCTTTCACTGATGAGGAATATGCTATGGGCATGTATAATTTACACATCAATGGATCTTTACGTGATCATCCTGACACTATTTCTTACTGGGTCTCGATGCCTCTCCATATGGTTTCGACCATGGCACCAATGATCTTCTAGATGATAGTACATGATCCTGCTCTTCCTTACACACTCGGGGGCACCATGCTTTCCTCCTACTAGTATCATCACGAGTCCTTCATTTCTATTGTCACACATCTTATTTCACATCTATAGGCATTCATCACATACACATCTTGATACATTAGTATCGTCATCACCCTATGACACACTCTTGTGTTAGGTTCACACTTGACTTATTGAGGGCATACTATACACATGAACCTCACACACTACACATTTCACATCTATAACATCTTCTTCTTCCTACACATCATACATATTGTGTGCTTCCTACATCCTTTTCTTGCATCTATTACACATCCTATGCACTTTGTGCTTTCTACACATTCTACACATTTCACACTCTACACATCTTTGACATCATCTTCTTACTTATACTATCCATCATACGCATTTTGCATCTATTAAACATATACAACATCCTCTTATTGAATCTATTACGCATCATACACACTTTGTGCTTCTTGGTCATTCTACACACTCTCTATGTATTACAACGCACACTATGCATCTTTACCTTGGACACATTCAACCTACACACTTACAATCTATATCATAGTTTACTCATGCATCATGTTATTATATTCTACACTCTACACATCATGATAAAAATTTACAACGCACACTACTTGACGATGCACTCACGTTTCTTGGTTCTTACATGACTGTTGAGGGATCTATACAATAAGAACCTCACTTCGCTCACTCTCTACCCATTGCACTTCAACAATATTTTTTTCTTGCATACAACAACACCGTTCAAACCATTTCTTGATGACGAACTCTGCTATATGGTTCATTCTTGACTATTGGGGGGTCTTTTATAAATGAACTACAATTCACTCATGTAAAAATCCACACTTGGGGGCACACCGCCCTATCACACTCATATTGTATTCCCTTCCATCTCATCCATAACATGTTGTGTATCCCAGTTGCACATAGTTCTCACTCACTTATGCTTACATGTAAACTTTATTACACATGCTAGATAAATATCTTATATGTCATTATCTTTATCATACACACATACACATTCAATTTCTTTCTAGTTGTGATCACTACACAAATCATTACATGCAACATAAATGCTTTACGCAATACCTCATACCAATCCCATAGCAGCTCCTGAGGGCATCCACATTTGTACACATTTTAGGTGTTATTGTTTCATTATCGTACATAACACATTACTATATCAGATTATATATGCTTTGACATACTTTATATCTTTCTCACATGCTAACGGTGCTTCATGTGCAACATTTTCCTTGCAGAACCTATTTGCCACCATGGTTATCCGATGTTTTCTTACTCTTGTTTGTCATTGTTTGTGGGCTTTTCCCTATGCTTTGTCATGTGTGCACAATGTATGCTTTCGGCCATTGTGGCCTCGATTGTCTTGCGACATCGTGACTGATATCCCATGTTTACAACCTATTTTTGTAGTCTACATCATCTTCTTGCTTGGTAGCTTAATTTTATATACATTTGTTGGGCCCCTGAAATATCAACTAAGTCCAAAAAGGGTGCATATGTGCGAGGTTGAAAAAAGCGCGCAAGATAAGGCACGCAGGGAAGGGTTCAAGTAGGGTTTTGGTTGAACTTGAGATGCGCGCTCGCGAAGAAGAATCCGGACTTAGCCATTTTTGACCTATTGGGTAGGATGTGAGAAAAATGTGACCCAAGTGGATAAGGTGCCAGCTTGGTGACAAGGTGGCCTGGAAGGAATATACCCTGCGATAGAATCTTCTAGAAGGACATCATGGCAAGGAGTGGTGAGCTCAGGCCTGGAGGAGCATGTTCCCATGGAGGACCACATTCAGACACTTGATAAAGGATCTAAGGCCACAGAAGAATGAGTTGGAAATTCATGAAGGCTATAAATATAAGCACTCACGAGAAGAAGAGAGAGATATAGGAAAGTAGAGATAGATCAGATAGAAAAGAGGAAGAAATGGATAGAGGGTGGAGCTTTATAGAAATATTACAAGGACTCTATTAGCTTGGGTAAATAAGTGTAGGAAAGGATGTATCAAGGGTTTGGGGGTTATAAATTTTCTTTTGAGAGCCTAGCTATATGAATCTATTTATAATGCATGACTACGGTGCCTCGCCCTTCTATGACATTCTATAATGGGCCTAATGAATGTAATGAGGTTACCAGTTTATGTGAATATGAACATTAATGGTGCTTGATGCATACATCCTTCTTCATAGCTTTTTCATTTATGTTTATGAACTAAGTATGAATGCTTGTATAACTTCCTTTCTATTTTGGTGTAAGTTCTATAATCTGTTAAGCACTTTTCTATCTGGAATGATTGCAAGGATCTAGAATCCGTTCTGAGCTCTATGGTGCTTGTATGTCTTATTTCCTCTCAAATCTCTTAAAATCATATCATAGATGATGTTTCCCACTAAAATCACATAAAAGAGAGACTCGACGCCCACGCGTGCCTCAAGTGAGCGCCTAGCGCCCGCTGGGTGATAGGCCGATGCGTATGGGATTTCTTTCCTTTATGATGGGTGTAAAAATAACTACATCTTGGTTCCGTTGCCAGGACCTCTTTTTGAAGTTGAAGTGAGAAATGACATACATCATGATCTCGTATAATGAGTGATGACAAAGCATTTAACTTTGGAAAGTGTTGAATCACGGTTCAAGAGCACGGAGGATGAATTTGTTCATAGATTCAACACGATCTGAGTTTAATGCATGTAGATGGGTAGAAGAGAACCTCTAACATGATTTGTATGAAAAAATTTTCATGTTGCTTCCCAGTAGAAGCTGTATGAATGGCTCTCAAACATATGTGTCTAGATCAAGCTGGTATTATAGATCACGCGTATGGACCCAAGAAGAATACTAGAGGTTGCAGGGATGTATATTTGATGTGGAATCAAGCTATGGATCATTGGTGGAAAGGTGTGTTGGCTAGCTACACTTTGTAGTACGCTATTTGTACATATTCTTGTCCGTGAAGTTACTCGAGTTTGAATTTCGTGGGAGCCCAGAGGATCATTTCTACGTGTTATCCCTATGGAAATGAAGATCTTAATTGTTACCTTGAATATAGAGGCATTTCCAATGGCCACTAAACCATTCTCGAGCACTTTGGTGAGGAAGCTAGGGTGGAGGAAGATGACAGATATTATGATGAAGAAAGAAAGGGAGGAGAGATAGCTCAAGTATAGTGAAGCGCGTGAAATGGAGATTGCTAGACAACACACAAGGTTGTAAGTGTGATGGATCTATAGAGGCAGATGTTGCGGGAAGAAGTTGAGGTTCATGCAGAGGATGTGGAACCTGAGCGGTTTGTGTTAGCCCATGTTGTCAAGCACGTAAGAGAGACCCCTTTAGCTTCTGATGAGAGTTTGCCGCATGGAGAGAGAAGAGTCATTGACACGTATCTGAACCCACCTAGTGACCAAACCATGGCACTTGGTTTTCTAGATCCAGGAAGGAGTATCGTTGACCCAGTTAATATCAGTGGAAGTGACAGATCTGCACCCAAGAGATACAACTTTTCATTTCCCATTTCTATGGCTTCACATATTCCAAAGATTTAGAGGAGTTTTTTGGACAAGGAGTAAGTACACAAGCCTTCGGTCTCATGTCTAGGAGTGACGCGGGGTACACTAGTGGTAGTGGGGCATTATCACGCAGACCATTGGAGCACGCCGGTGGAAGCTTGGGTACCCTTGCACGACCACTATAGGACCTGGTGGACTTGGTGGATCTGGTGGGTCAGGAGGAATAGGACAGTGGATCCAAAGGATCTGGTGGCTCAAGAGGCACAGGACCTAGTGGATCTGGTGGATCCGACGCGGAGGAAACACCAAGGGAAACCAAGGCTCTAGCTCAGGAGGACAAGGGCCCCAACCACCCCCTCAAGTCTTCTTTGAGATGTCTTTACATTTTCCAGATTATAGAGGTATTGAAGATGTTGCAGAACATGTTCACAAGTGTGAACTGCTATGGCGCGTAAAGGGGATCACAACCCTGGAGTGGAAGGCTAGTCAGTTTGCAACGACGTTGTAGGGGTGTGCACATAGCTGGTATAGGAAATATGACCCTCATCAAATGGTGGTGGATTATATTGCTTTAAAGAACACCTTCTTGGTAGAATTCCACATCCCTGAGTTTGAATAGAAGAACATTAATGCTATAAAGGAAATTCAATAGGGAATGGCAGAGTGTGGGGGAGTATGATGCACGGTTCAAAACCCTCCTATCAAAATTTTCATATGACATTCACCCTTCACAACATGCTCAATGGTTTTTTGGGGGGTTGATAACTCCATTTAGAAGAGCTTTATCTCATAAAACTTTCACTGACTGACGCGTGAGGCGTTAGAAGTTGCTCTACATGCCGAGGCTTTTGGAAGCGTTAATACTTTGGTGTTAGCTTTGTTTTGGAGGCTCAAATTGATACTATGGCTAAGCAGTTGGAGAAGTTGTCTCGAACTCAGCCCATGAGACTCACAATGGTATATGGTGTACAGATTATGAAGTAGAGGGGCATGTCAAGGATAGTTTCCCTGGAGGATGGTACATGCCATAACAGTAGACTATGAAATTTGTCATGGGGACCATGATGTAAGTAGATGTCCCTTGTTACAACACGTAATTCGGAAGAATGTGTCTTGCTACTATAAGATTTGCACCTCTACGACCCATGATACTAAGGATTGTAGGCTTATTGACCAGATCCACAAGGCCATTAATCATGAGATGAACCAAACTAACATTGTCAAGTAGTTCTAAAGGTGGTGACCATCACATGAGGAGCATGCAGATGGAGGCATGCACGGAAGGGGATTTCGCAAAGGATTTCATGGTCATGGTAACCACGAAGGAGGAAGAAGTGAGTTCCCATGTGGAACCTATTTTAATTGTGGGTCTACAGAGCATTACAAATGAGAGTGCCCAAAATTGTTGCGCAGTGATCATGGTGCAGAAGAAACACAAGTATGAAGAGTGCCCTGAGTTGTTGGAGCACATAAATCAACAACAATGAAAAGATAAGGGCGCCGTAATGGTAAACATTAAAAACATGGACACACAATGTATGCCATGGGTAACATGTGATGTAGGCTTAGAACTCATTATGGTAACAACAAGAGCAGGCCACTCGTGTAAAGGAAATTCCAAGGAAAAAGAACCTAGTTTCAAGGGAAGAAGTAGTACATGGGAAGTACCTGGACTCCTATGCATCAAAAGGAGGTATATCACAATACCATGGATGTCATTCGAGAGTTTACAGGGAAAACACCGGTGTCTAAAGGAGTAGTCCAAGAGGGAGGAGCAAAGAAGGAAGGTCGATGCATCAAGGATGACTGGATGAGGTCAAGGAAGTATGTAAAATGCAAAGGCAAGACAATATTATTCCCTTGCTAGGAGCATGGTTGAGAGAGAAGGTACCACGTGCCGGGAGAAGAGCGTGAGAGGCAAGTCTTGCATGTAAACCTTCCCCCTCACAGCCTTGACTATGATAGGGAGATCACGTTAAATGCGGTCATGGATGGATGGCTCCTTGGTAATATCCTCATTGACACAGGCATGGAGATCAATGTTATCACATTGGAAGCATGATATTAGATGGGAAGGCCTGCATTACAACCATCTTCAAATGTGTTGTATATGGAAAAAAAATGAAGGCAATGGCCATCGGTGTCTTAAAGGATGCAACTATCACCATTCAGGGAGTTAAGTTTACTGGGGACTTCGAAGTCTTGGCGCTCGCCGAGGCAGACAATTTCCCAGCACTACTTTAGCGCCCATGGTGTTATAAGAACAATGTAGATCTTCGGTTCAACAAGGGGTACATTAGATTTGAAAATGAGGAGGAACGAGTCATCATACCCCTGGCTGATGGGAAGTCAACACCCTATACTGAACCTTTGGGAGAAGAGGTCCTAGATAGAATATATGTGCGCTCAATCAGGGATCTAGAGATAATCCATCCTACCGATAGAATTATCTAATTTGAGGATGCTCAGTTGGTAAGTGACACCACTAGTCTAGCATGTGATAATTGGGCGCATGGAACCTATGAGTTGATTGGATGACATTTAAGAGGATCGGTGACAGAGGTGCACACGTTTGGCCTAGAAGGAAAAGAGCTACCTAAGTACTCAGGAGGAGCCTCCCCTGAGGTATTTTTGTAGAAGATGGAAGCTCAGTGGAAGGAGGAAAATGAAAGAAGGGGGATGTTAAGTTATGTCCTACTAGAACTGTTGTGTGTTGGTGGGCAACACATCGAGATAATCTCTTGGAATGGTGCGAAGTGAGAATTGCCTTCTCTATTCATTTCTCTAGAAGCAATGCACCCACCACCATCAAGGACTACCATGGTAAGGATCCCACCTCTTTCCACATCCAAGCCTGTGAGAGAACTTGGAGGGAAGGTGCGGAAGCTTTACCACCATCCCTCTAGGTACACAAATTGTATTCTACACTACAGGGTTACACACGCGCATGGTACATACATTCTGAGACACGCCGCCAGACAGGGAATTGGCAAGAGCTAACAGTTGACCTCATTCAAACATTTGAGTATCGAAGTACCAAGCCATTAGTTGATAAGGCATTGTAGGTTGTCAAGCACCTTACCATGGGGGATAGTGCCATGGCAGAAGATAGGTTATTGGACTTGCTTGGTGAACCAGGTTTGGAGGCACACTTTGAAGAAGAGGAAACAAAGGAGGTTCAGCTTGAGCACGTGTGTGTGAAAAAGGAGAAAGGAAAGCTTGTATATGTAATTGATGGGGAGGAAGCGAAAGGTTGGATGTTAACCATTATGTAGGGACACATAAGGTAGTGGACAATGCTGATACTCACGTGTGTGCCTACCATGAACCTTTAAAAACTAAAAAGGTTAACATCAGCTTAGGAGAAGAACCTAAGGAAGCTATCATTGGAGATTACTGGTTCAGAGAAGGAAGTCTCTAAGATCATTGATCTTTTACGCAAATTTGAGGATTTATTCCCACACGGGTACCATGAGCTCAAAGGCATCCACCATTCCTTGGGGAGATGAGGATAAAGTTGAAGGATGGTGCGTGCCCGGTCAGGAAGAGACCCTACTGGATGAATCCCAATTTGTGTGTGAAGGTAAAGGAAGAGATATAAAAATTGATAGAATGCGGGATCATTAAAGTTGTTGAAGAATTGGAGTGGATAAGTCTAATGGTAATCAACATCAAGAAGGATGGGCGGATTAGGATCTACGTGGATTATAGGGAGATGAACGTAGTTTGTGTCATCGATCCTTTTCCAACCCCCTTCACTGAAGAAATTTTGGAGGGAGTTGTTGGGCGAAATCTATTCCTTTGAGACGTTTGTTTTCAAGGTACCACCAAGTTTAGATTGCAAAGGAAGACCAGGAGAAGACAACTTTTACCACTGAAATGGGGAAGTTTTGCATACATGGTCATGCCCTTTGGGTTGAAGAATGTGCCTGTTGTTTTCTCGCACATAGTGGTACAGGCATTCTAGGACTTCATCCATAAATTTCTTCAAGTCTATTTGGATGATTGGACGGTGTATGGGCTAGTAAAAGACCATTGTGATAATTTGAGGTTGATGTTTGAGAGGTGTCGGCAGTTGAGGATATCCCTCAACATTAAGAAGTGTGTCTTTGCTACACCCTTTGGAAAATTATTGGGGCATATCATATCATATGTAAGGTTGTAGTTATTATGGGATTGGGGGAGCCTACTAGCCAAAATACGGTGCGCAGGATTTCTTGGGCATACGGGTTATTACAGGAAATTCATTAAGGGGTATGCCAAGATTACCACGCCTTTGGAAGAATTTCTTAGACATAAAAGTGCCTTCCATTGGGAAAGGTGTAGCAGAAGGCATTTGACACATTGAAGGATAGGCTTGTCACCACACCTATATTACATTTTCCCTCTTGGACAAGCCCTTCCATGTTCATGTAGATGCCTCTAGAAATGGCCATTGGGGCAGTGCTTGCACAGCCTGGTGAGGGAATTGTTGATCACCCCATATGCTTTGCAAGCAGGAAGTTGACATCGCAGAAAGCCGAATTATATTACGACCGAGCGCGAAGCATTGTTAATGATCTACGCGCTTCACAAGTTCGACAGTATATCTTTGCAACTCCTTTGTATTTTACACACGAACACATGGCGTTAAAGTACTTGGTGAACAAGCCTGTTATACAAGGGTGCATATGTCGGTGGGTGCTATTATTTTAAGAGTTTGAGTTCACGGTAGTTGTGAAGCCTATAAAGAGTAATTGTGGACCTAATCATTTGTCAAGAATTGATTCAAGGGAGGATGCATAAAGCATTGAAGAGACTATTCCAAACGCTTGCATTGTTTAGGTTGCGGTGCGTGCCCTCGGATTTGGAGGAAATTGTAGTATTTCTAAAGGAAGGTGTGGTGCTAGAAGGGATGAAGACATTAGAGAAAAAGCAACATGGGGACTTATACAAATTAGGGCATGATGAAGTTTTACGCAGGTGTGTACTAGAGCATGAGCGTCTCGCCATCATAGAGGAAGCACACAGAGGAAGTGTAGGTGGACATTATGTAGGTGACGCCACCACACGTAAAATATTAATGGCAGGACTATGGTGGGAAACTCTATATAAGGATTGCAAGGAATATTGTAAAGCGTGTGACCACTGTCAGCATGTTGGCAAGCCAGGAAGGAGAGATGAAATGCCTTTGCGCCCTATCCCTAGTGCTAAACCTTTTGAGAAATGGGCAATAGACTTTGTAGGCCCTATTGCACCAACAACGCATAGGACTGGATCACACTATGTAATCACTTGCACAGACTATTTGACAAGGTGGGAAGAGGTAGCCCCAACTAAAGATTGCACAACAACTACATCAACAAGATTTTTGTGGGAGAACATTATCACGAGGTATGGATGCCCTTTAAGTTTAACTAACAATAGGGGTACACATTTCTTGAATGAGACCGTGAGGATCTTGTTAGCAGAGTTCATGGTGGCTCATCACAAGACTACACCTTATCACCCACAAGCAAATGGAACCGTGAAAGCATTTAACAAGATACTAAGTCATACCCTGACAAAGATTTGTGATGTCGGAAGACAATATTGGGATGACAAGGTATCAACCATATTATGGGCTTATAGGAAAACTTATAAAAGGTTGAACAAAGCCACACCATTTCAATTGGTGTTTGCACGGAAGTTGTTCTGTTGGTTGAGTTGATGTTACCTTCTCTGTAGATAGCGCGTGTAGGAGGTTTGGATGATGAACAAGCACTAGAAGAGAGAATTGATGAATTGATGAAGCTAGATGAAATATGATCACTCGCCAGGTGGAGCCAAACAATAGAAAAAGCAAAGCAAAAAGCATGACACAATCTCCACATCAAGAATAAGAAGTTTGAGGTTGGGCAGATGGTCTTATTGTATGATTCTAAGTTTCTGCGCCACCCTGGGAAATTAAAGGTCCATTGGATAGGTCCCTATATAATCTCGTACATCCTTGATTTGGACACGTGTCGATTCTGAGCATTGGATGGAATAAAATTGCTGGACACTTCAATGGGAGTAGGCTTAAGCCCTGCTATAAATAAGGCTTCTTGGTTTTTGTAAATAAGGTAGTTTTGCCAGATAGTTTAGAATTTCCTTTATGCATTTCCTTTCTTGTGTTTCCCTTTCGTGTTGTTGTTTTGTTTTGCGCCTTGGGCACTAGTAACCTTATTACTTTTTGAGAGTTTTTAATGCGCAGAGAACCGCACATTGTTTTAGTGTGGGGTGAAGTAATGTGAAGGAAAGTGTGGGTAAATTTCAAGGAGGATTGTGTTGGAAAGCCCAGTTGAATGGCCCTGTTGAAAGAGGTGCATGAAAGAAAAGGTGGAAAAGGATGGTTGGTGTCAAGATAAGGCTACTTTCAGATCCCACGTATAAAGGAGGAAGAAGTGCCTTTAGCGCTGGTTATGTGCATGTAAGAGTCTCCTGTCAAGATGGATTGGTTGTGCGCCAAAAGGTTGGAAGATTGTTCGCGTAGGGTTGGGCATGTGAGTTAGGGCACAAAAGTTGGGCTTTGTTTGAAAAAGCTGCATTAAACGTTAAAAGTATGGTGGTAGGTGAAGTAGCATTTAATGCTTAAAAATGGGAAAAATTATAAATAGAGGTTCAAACATTTCATTATTCACTTTGCGAATACGAAGAGAAGAGATTTTGCGAACTAGGGTTTCCAGAGTTGATCCATGCGAAGAAAAATTGCAAGAATTTGAGCGTGAGTGACCAGTTTGGATTTACAAACTAGAAAGGAAGTGATTCACGGGTGTGGGAAGAGTTGTGGAGAAGCATTGTCTGGTGAAAAGAGATTCTAGTTAGGGTTTGGTATCTAGGGCATGGGTCGAAAAGAGTTTCTTCGCTAGTTTGAGATCTAAACTTGGAAAGGGGTAGTAAAACAAAGCAAGTGAAAGAATTTGAAGTGTTAACATAAACAATGGCACCCAAGAAACTAGTTGGCACACCTAAGAAGGGAAAGGGCAAAGGCAAGAGCAAGTAACAAGAAACTGTCATGAGTACAAATGAAGAGTGGTATGCAGAAATGCAATACCCACAGAGTATTGCTTGGGTGAGAGTGGGAGTCCCATTTAAGAAAAATGTTAGTAAATGATTACAATCATCACTTGAGCATGATCGAGAAGGAAATGGTGCTACTCAATGAATAAAAGGACACTAGAGGGGTTTCCCATCTATAATGATGAGGTAAAAGTGAAGTTGAGAAGTCGGGATTATTTCAACTGTTTGAGTTGCCCTACTTGAAAAGCCTAGCGCTATATCAATGGTTGATGTCGCGTGTGCACGAAGATTACTTTCACTTCACAGGGCTGCAAGATGCACATTACCCCTCAGCTTGTTTCACATTTCACAGGCCTCATCTGTGAAGGAGAAATTTTGGAGGATGACCTATGTGACAAGGAGGCAATTAAGGAAACCGTCACTGCTTATGCGTAAAAAAAGGGGTCGAGGTACTTTGATATCATGAACATCAAGGACCGGTGATGAAGATGGCCACACACCTTGTGACAAAGTTAAATGGCTAGGAGAGATGGACCCAAGTAAACAAGTCTTGGCTGAATGTTTGTAGGAGGATTTCGGAGGGCACCATCTACAAATTTTCTGCATTCATCACGGATGAGATTGTCAACAAAGACATAGGAAGGTGATAAAATCCTCTTTGGTAATGTCCTGTTAACCATTGTGTTCTCAAAGATTGGAGTGCTTCGGATGCAGTGGAAAAATTCGTGTGGGAGTACCCTGCTGAAGACCCTTCACCCGCGAAGAGGTTTGAGAAGTACACCTGTGATAGTATGATGACCGTGTACAAGGAGTTCCCGGAGAATTTGTACATGCACCTAAGGAAACGCGTTTAGGGTGGAATGGAGGATCCCTGAACAATTGCCAATGACCACCAAGGGAGAAGCCGAGTTTTCTGTGTACCAACATTTCTACCTTGGAAAATTTAAACATATAGATGAGACATTAAGCCCATGGTGCAAGATCCCTTTTGCCTTCATAACTCAACACTTCTAAGCGGGAGTGAACAGGTTCAAATAATCCAAGAAGTTGAAGTTGGACCTTGGTAATCTAGACCAGGACCACAGAGAAATGTGCAAAGGGTTGGTCTACCCCAACAAGTGTGCATACGTGGAGAAGTATGTGTCGCATGAGGTCCAAATGGTGAGACCCATGACTTTTCCCATTGTAGGAGGGTCGCGGCGCGAGTATACCTCTGCATAAGACCCAAATTTGAGAAGGGCATGTATCTAGAGAATGAGGTGTCCATACCTGAGGACCTAACTGGCAGGAAGAGACCCGTGCCCAAATAGGAGGAAAAATAACCAAAGAAAGTACCAAGTGTAGTGGATACACAGGCAATAGGTACCCTAGGACAAGCGCCAAAACAAGTATGTATTCATGCAAGAAAAATTCCATAGTCAAAGAGAAGACTTTGGAGCCAAAGAAGTTGTTAGATAAGGAGTCATCGGAAGAAGAAGAGACAAAGTCACCTACACCGGAATCCCTGGTTAGGAAGAAGCAGAAGATGATAGAGGAGTCGATTCTGAGTACACTGAGAGTTTGAGGGCCTACTAGGGTGGAAGGGATGATGATGAGGAAGATGAGCCTGAGGTAAACCAAGAACAACCTATGTTCAGTGTACATGAATCAGAGGAGGGAGAAGGAGAGAAGAATGAGTACATCTTCGTGTGGAGAAAGGGCATCCAGGAGGAGGAAGGCGCTCGGGACAAGGAAGGGAGCGAAGAGGTAAACAAGGCAGCGGAAAGAGAGGTTGAGAAGATCATTAAGACCTTGGTGGAAGAGGAGTTGGAACACAACGCTGAGCTAGTGATGAATGAGGATAAGGAAGAGAGCACAAAAAGGACCACGATAGCTCTGGAGGCCCCACTTTAACTGTAAATATTCCTAAGGGCACGTGCACAAAAAGAAAGCGCACGGAGGAGAGGCCAGGGATGGGTTATATTGATGACCCCAAAAAAGTTTTGTGTGCACGGTTCCAGCAGAGGAGCTCTTGACAATGTCATATTTTGATAAGGAGGGTGCATACTTGTAGACAAGGAAGATGCTCTCATGGGCATTTTAGTCCCATTTTGATGAGCCAGAATTCGAAGTAAGCCACGGGGCAATAATAACATTACCGGAATCAAAAGGAGACAACCTAGTGGTGAATGCTCAACGAATCTCGGATGAACAACTATGCAACGCGCTCAACAAGGTCTCCATTGAGGTCGAAGCTAGACTCTTTGGGTGGAATGATAGAGTCAAAGTTCTGGAAGATGAACTAGAGAAGAAAGAGGAAGAGCTAGCTGAGAGGACAAAGGAGCTGAGTCAAGAAAAGATGATCAACACCCAGTTGTAGTGTGAGTTAAAGGATGAGAAGGTAAAGGTGCATGAAGTATACAAAAAGGTGGAGTCCATTACAGATGCAATAGTGTTGAAGCATCTGGACCTAGCACCTCCCACGCAGAAGTATGGATCTTGCCTTGAAATGCCTAGAGGACTTAACAAGAATCCTCACCATGGAGAGGCAACCGCTAGCCTTGGAATCTACAGAAGAAGTGGTCATGCATTTAGAAAAGGAGGATAAATTGAAAGTCATGGCACTCATAGTTGAATACAACAAGGTCCTTGCTGATGTAAAGATTGTTTCCTGAACTATTGAGGCTATGTATGACAACTACATGGACAGAGACAAACCGGCAAGCATGTTGGTCGTCAATGACGAAGCAAAACTTAAAGAGTTCCAAGAGAAGAACAAGGGGAACAAAGCAGAGTGAGAAAAGATCCTAGCCGAGGTAGAAAATAAATTAGAAGCTATTGAGGCCTTACGGGGCTCAATTAAAAACTAGCTAAAGGAACTATACCTACAGATTACATGAAGGATGGATGCACTAGAGGATATAAGCAAGGAGTTAGAGAAAATTGTTGACACCATGAGCGCATAAGGGGATGGGCTGGGTTTTGATCAGGTGAGCACCTTAGTAGGCGATCTTTGCCAAAGAGCACGAGAATGAGGTCGATGCCTAGAACAATCAAGGCCAACTTACGTAATAAATTTCCTCTCTTATTGCTTTAAGTAGCATCATTCCCCATTCTTCCTTCTTTTCCCATTCTTTGTCCCCTTTATTCTTTTTCCAAGACGTTAATTCTTTGTGTATTCTTTATTCTTTGAGGAAGTTTTTGAGGGCAGAGAACAAGTAAAGTGTGGGGTGATGTTGGGCCCCTGAAATATCAACTAAGTCCAAAAAGGGTGCATATGCGCGTGGGGTTGAAAATAGCACACAAGGAAGGGTTCAAGTAGGGTTTTGGTAGAACACATGATGCACGCCCACAGAGCATAATCTGGGACTTAGCCATTTTTGACCTATCGGGTAGGATGCGAGAAAAATGTGACCCAGTGGATCAGGTGCTAGCCTGGCAACAGGTGGCCTAGAAGGAATATACCCTGTGATAGAAGCTTTTAGAAGGACATCATGGTAAGGAGTGGTGAGCTCAGGCTTGGAGGAGCATGTGCCCATGGAGGACCACATTTAGACACTTGGTGACAGATCTGAGGCCATAGAAGAATGAGTTGGCAGTTCAGGAAGGCTATAAATACAAGTGCTCATAGAAAAAATGGGGAGATATAGGAGAGTAGAGATAGATTGAATAGAAAAGAGGAAGAAATGGATAGAGGGCGGAGCTCTGCAAAAATACTGCAAGGACTCTGTTAGCTTGGGTAAATAAGCGTAGGAAAGGATGTATCAAGGGTTTGGGGGTTATAAATTTTCTTTTGAGAGCCTAGCTATATGAATCCAGTTATAATGCATGACTGTGGTCTGCCCTTCTGTGACATTCTGTAATGGGCCTAATGAATGTAATGAGGTTACCAATTTATGTGAATATGAACATTAATGGTTCTGATGCATACATCCTTCTTCATAGCTCTTTTTCATTTATGTTTATGAACTAAGTATGAATGCTTGTACAACTTCCTTTCTGTTTTGGTGTAAGTTCTATAATCTGTTAAGCACTTTTCTGTCTGGAATGACTGCAAGGATCTAGAATCCATTCTGAGCTCTATGGTGCTTGTATGTCTTATATCCTCTCAAATCTCTTAAACTCAGATCATAGATGATATTTCCCACTAAACTCACATAAAAGAGAGACTTGGCGCCTGTACGTGCCTCGGGTGAGCGCCCAGTGCCCGCTAGGTGATAGGCTGACGCACATGGGATTTCTTTCCTTTATGATGGGTGTAAAAATGACTACAACATGTTCATCTACACCAACACTTGTCTTATAGCCACTATGTGTATGTGCCTTGGTTTCTACTGGTATCACTTCAGCATGGGGTCCTCTTTTGAGTCACATCCTTCTAGTGAATTCACATACAACTTAAATGAGGGGGTGTTTATTGGGTGAATCGGTCACCCCATTCAATAGTCTACAATCACAATTCAATACATTTACAATCATAGTTCATTATAGTTACAATCACATTTCAGTACAGTATAACACATAGTCAACACAATCTACAGACTTAGTCAGGGCTCAAAATCAGACTTGGGTCCTTACTTCAAAGACAGTACACTAGTGCCGAGAATCGACTTGGGCACCGAGGTGCTTCGTCCCTTCTTAGATACCTGAGACCAAGGGCGCTTACACATCATTTTTCAATTCATTACAATTTTTAGCATTGTCACAAAGGCTTTTTATAGGGCAAGAAATCCTTCAACACTTGGAAATTGCATTTGATCACACTTATTTGCATTAGATTGGACTCTGTAAACACCATATGTAGTGGTGGTTTTACTTTGGGAAACAATCAAAGGTTGAAGAATAATACTAGAAGTTTCTCCTGCATCACTTCATCCGTGGTGTGCGATCACCCGAAAAACTCACCCTTCATCAACATCTTCAGGATCCTTTTTATCACTTTTTCTCATCATGGATCAGGTGCACATGTTCCTTTTTATACTATTTACACATTTTTACACACTTTTTACATGCATTTTTACATATATACACATATATTTGACTACTTGTTTGTTTTTCTCTTTACAGTGTCCTGTCCTTATGGGAAACAATAATCAACATCAACACACAACCATCATGCTCCAAGCACATCATCAACAACAGGTACAACATCACATCTACGTGTGTTTTCACCCTAGGGTCATTATTCATCACTTTTCTTTTTACTTCCTCTTCTTTAGCATCCACGCTTCACACTTTTTATCACTCCACGATTTTCTTGTCTTGGCACGCTCTTCTACATCAATCTACATGGTTATTAGGTATGCATCTCTATCTACTTTATGTTATTAAGATTTCACTCACCAACATAAAGTGGGGGAAAATGTAGACACTAAATCACACACTTTGGGTACATTACTAGGTCTTAATCACATACTACTATTCATATGCTTCTTATGGGAGAAAAGTACTAATTAATCATTATACTTGGCCTCTTAGTTTCCTTTCCAGTCTCCCTATTGGCCTTACAGACCTCACTTCCCGGCCCCGAACCTTCATACTTCACCTTTTTGGCTCTGACACAAACACCCAAACTCTGACGCGCTAGCACCCAAATGCCCTCATCCCCTTTAGGCACCCTAGACCTATTTTTACTTTACTCACTCCTTTTTAGAACATTTATAGTTATCGGGCATCCCCATCTCTTAGGGGTCAACCTTTTAGTGATCAATTATGAAATTTGAACAAGAGAAGCATATAAATATAAAGTTATGTGACCAAATTAAAGGACCAAACTCTAAACATCTATACTATCACCTAAGGTTGCATCTCACAAGCACTCAAGAGCATATTTGCATTCATCTAGCACCATTACAAGGGATAAGGGTTGGTTTTCTACATCACACGTATAGGAGGGAAGTTCATTTTATTCCATGCACACATCTATTACATCTTTTTACATCTAGCTACTTTGCTTGCTATCAAGTGCAACATGCACAAGAGCCAACTAGGGCAAAATTATGCACGTACACATATAGAACTACGTTGGAGTCCGAGATGTAGTGCAACGCTCGACCGTAAGATGACTTGTTTGACAATTGAGGACAATCTAAACCCTCATTTTACTTCTTTATTTTTTAGGATGTGATGTTCTTTTGAGGGTTTTACAGTGATCTCTTTATCACAGTTATCAACGACATCGATGATCATAGTGTGATTATCTAGCGATAAACAACGAGGGTTTTGGATCATCCAAAGACCCTATAAAATTCATCTCCTAGATCCTGCGTGGACCCTAGCACCTGAAAGAGATCCTACAGCACCCGGCACCTCAAGACTTCAGTCCAGCACCCGGTCCCTGCTCCTCCTACACTCCTATGATTTTCTAGGTTTAGTTTCAAGGCCCCGTCTCGCCATTCATCCAGGTCTTCCACCTTCGCACATTGTCAGGATATTTACAAAATCAAATAAGTAACCTAACTCTTTATTGCACTTAGGGTTTTACTTCCTTTTCTTATTTTCTTGAGTCATTTATGTACTTTACTATCATATATATATATATATATATATATATATATATATATATATATATATATATTTGTTGTAACATACATAAGAATTTAACAAAGTAATCTACATCCTCTTTAGTTTATTTTTGTTAAATCATAAATTAGGACACACCGTACAAAAGAGAATGAATTATCCTCGTACTCTCCCCATGTGCCGCATGACTAAGTAGAAATTGAATAAAACTAAAATGTGATAAAAAAATTGGATAAAGGAGACCCATGCCCCCAATTTCCTAAAACTAAAATTACAATTAATTTTTTTGGAGAAGAAGGAATGAAACCTTTCATGCCACCTTAAAACAATATGAATTGAGTCATCTAATTCTAAAATTGTTCCAAAACTGTGCATATGAGTGAAAATCTGAAACTATTTGAGTAAAATTTTATAAGTGCCCACAGGTAAAAACCATAGAAATGGGTCATTAACGCCTATACGGTCCTAACCGTACTTATACGTTTTTGATCCTAAGCTTAATTTCCGAGTTTTTGTGTATGATGTTGTTTTTGAGTGAGGTTTTCATGTTCTTACATGTGTTTGAGCCCAAAATTTTGTCTGTGTTTGTTGTAGGTGTAGAATATACCCGGATGAATGCCCCCTTTTAAGGCATGTGTGATAAAGAGTTTGAGCATGTAGCTTAAGATAACATATGTGTAGCCATGCTTGATCGGTCTAATAATCTGCTTTAGAAAACACATGAAGGGTTGATGTTGTGGCCATTGTAGACACAAAATCTATGCACTTGGGTACATTTATAGGTCCTAGACCATAATTATATACATATGATTCCTAAGCAAGAAAACTAGTAATTGATAATGTATTTTGGGCCTTTTGTTTTGTTTGTTATACTTTTATTGACCTTACACACCCTACAACCCTATCGGTATTTGAATGATTTATCTTTTATGGCCTTAGACACTAAAGCACCCGCCAGGACACTAGCGCTAGGTCTTCCTATCCCACCTAGGTGTTCCCGACCCTTTCTCCCCTTTTCTCACTCTTTTGGGTCTCTTTTACTTCTTGGGCATCTTTTATACTTTTGGGTTAGCCTTTCACTGTCAATTATAAAATTCAAACAAAGGAATCACATATATACATAATTATAGCTCTCAAATAAGGGACTAAGCACTAAACATTATCTACTATCACCTAAACTTGCATCCAAAGGCACATGAGCACTTCAAATCATTCATCTAGTACATTCACTTAAGGGACAAGAGTTGTATCACTCTGCATACACAACATAGGAGGGAAGTATATTCTATTCCATCTCACACATTCTATACATTTGCTACATTATAGATCTAGCTAGCTATCATTGTGTAACTTGCACAAGGGCATCCTAGGGTATCATTACACACACTCTTACACATAACTACATGGAGTCTGAAATGTAGTACATCATTTGGTATTAAGTTCACCCTTTGGGTGATTGTCGAGTCGATCGACCCCACATTCTACATCTTTTTTATTATATTTGATGTGGTTTGTAGACATGTGCAAGTAGACAACTTATTTTGCATGTTGTAGGTACATTCAGCGATCAAGGAGCAAAACCATAGTGACAAACAAAGTTCAACAACAAAGCTCCTCATGCAAAGAAGAGGCGAGATCTAGATCATTCACATAGGCACTAACACCTAGAACAAATGCTAGTGCCACACTCCTATCCTCCCATGAGTGCTCCTATCCGGAACATTCACAAGTCTCGTAACCTCCAACAAGAATTTATAACACTCTTCTCAACTGCTTTAGTTGTTCACTTGCCCGCATCACTTCCAGATTGCTTAGAATCAACTAAGTCTCTTTATCTCCCTCTCTTGTTTAGGGTTTCACATTTGTATATGCTTGTTTGCTTATGTCTTTACCGTACATTAACATTTGTATATCATACACTACATAAGTTACTTTGCAGCTTATATTTAATTTAATATTATACTAAATCATTTGTGTAAATCGCTCCTTACATGCCTCAGATAAGATGTTTCATAGCTTCCCCATTGTTTATCTAGGCTTAACTTCATAATATCCTCATTAAACGTGTCCTAGTTGATCTTAGATTCGGTCTTAACATATGTTCTTTGTGATTTCTCCATCGAATATGACTTTTTGCTACTCATCTCAATCGATCTACTCTTTGTATCTGTGGCTTTATAATACACCTAAGCAAGTGTTGGGCACAATCTCTCTTCCCCTTACTATGGGATCTTGCATTATGAATGTTCTATGTCACGTTATGTTCCTTACACTATCCTTCTAAGCCATCCTTGGTTACATATTGTGCATGCACTTCTTTATACCCATGTTATAACACATAATGACCTCATACACCTTATTCTATGGATACTTTGTTATAGTAGATTCCACACCTAGTGTCATACTCCTTGTGATATTCCTCTTACACATGATGCTCATAAAATTACCTACATTGCACATTATTATCCTCTTGGGATGCACCCTAGTGTTGTTAATTTACACGATCAATTCTCTATTAGTACCCATGATACTCCTCCTATTGTGTTTCAATTTTGATACACTTCTATTGATCATATGCTTACCGATTCTAATCTTACATCTCACTTTGTGTCTTCTCATTACATTTTAGATCATTACATGTTAGTTTTACATTGATTCCTAATCCTTGCACTTTCCATGATCCTCTACATGATTCATTTACTCTGCTACACCTTATCTTGTTACATTCATGAGGGTAGTATGTTCCCCTCTTGCTACATATTTGTCTATGATCATAGGGGCTAGTTCATACTGCTTTATTGCTTTTAATATTCCCAAATTGCACTTCTTGTTTTTTTATTACTACTAATGAGCATCCCAAAATTACATATATTACACATCTTTTGAATCACATATTGATCCTTATGTTAGCACTTAATTTTTCTACCATCGCAACATGCACAATGCTACACCTATTATATTCTCTCCTAATGGGTACATTTTTATTGCTCATACACTTCTTATTCATCTAATTGGGATCTTGACTCTATTGGGTTTTTCCTCACCATGTTGGCATTATTATTTGGTAGATCTTGTGTTTACCAATGTTCTAACTATTCTAGATTCACCACATGCATGGCTCAATCCTACCCAACATGTTATGATACATGCACTTTCACACGACATGTATTCATCTTCTTTAGCATATCATAAGCCCTTGCCTACTACTCTCATTGCATATATGATATTGGCATCCAAATTTGAGGGTATCAAACTCCCCCTCATGGTCACACATTATAATCAACCATTACCTACCCATACTATTCATATACACATCTATACATTACTCTTGTTTTGTAATTCATGTCAATCTTTCTAGAACACTTTCTCTCATCTACACTATGTGCACACCTTTCTACATCTATCTATGCTCCTATGCTACTCCATCCATGTTTTGCTACTCATGATTACTTATGAATCCTTCTACTCATGATACACATACGCTCTCTCTATATATGGTATACATTCTTTTGTGCACTATACTCTAGCTATTCTTGCTCACAATGATCACATCTATTTGCCAAAGATCTCTGATATACACACTTGGGGGCATCACACTTTCTCCCCCCTCTCCATCACTACTTGATGTCTATATTACTTACTCTAAGCTACTTTACACACTTCATGCTTTGTACTTCATGATACATCTTTCTAGCATTTACTCTCATGCACTATAGTCATTTCCCGATGACGCACTCTTGTTCTACGGTTCATTCTTGACCGTTGAGAGAGCATTTATAAACGAATCTCATCTCATGCACATCCACCGGGGAAATTGTACTCCCACCATCTACACATCTCGCATATCACACCATCACACTCACGCAATATTTGCATATCTTGGTTGCATTGTTTCTTGTTAGTTTATACTACTTACATGTCAGACTTTGCTTACTATGCTAGTTGGATTCTTAGAATGTAATTACCTTATAAGATTATCCACTTGCCATCCATTATAAGATTATCTATAGACTTGTCAATACAATGTATCCAGCTGTAAAGCATGGCGTGTCCAAAGGCAGCAGCGTGGTGACACACGTAAATTTAGAAAGCCAAAAGATAGAACCAGAGCTCATATCCTGGTCTGAAATCAAGGTCCCCAGAGAATGGACCCTAGCAAAAAAGTTTGTTCAGTCAGCTAAGCCTAAACTAGAAAATGCTACCTCAGTCACTGAAAATAAAGAAAATGTGACTTTGAGCTTTAGAAGTAATTCTGGTTTAAATATGTCTAAAAGACATTTGTCAAGAAGTAATTCTGTTGCATCTACATCTTCATATTTCACTGTTGGTGAAACTTCTAATGCACAGAAAACAGAAGAACAGAAGGATGAGAAATTGTTTCTCTGTAGTCATAAGTCTCTGACACATGATCCATCTACTGATTTTCTTTGGTGCACAGATTGTGAAAAATTGGTGAGTCGAAGTATGCCCCTGTAAATGGGCCTACAATTAATATGGCCTCCACTAGCACCAAAACTTCTTTCCCAATAACAGAGCAAAGCATGAGCCGATCTCACCGATCAAACCTGGAAGCGGTCTTACGGTATCGTAGAGCTGTGAACAAAGATATAGAGCCTTCAGAGAGCTCTAAAATGTTGAATTGGACAAACAAAGCCATATTGGCCGTCCATGAGGAAGTTGAGTCAAATGCACATAAATTGTCTTCTTTAGAAAAGACTCTTCAAGCAATAGAGTTAAGAAAGAAAGGAGATACTACAGCAGCCCTAAAACTATTATCGGGAAAAGTTGATAGCTTAAACCAATCAGTTCAGAATATAGAAACATTAGTACAACAAAATAACAGTGTTTCTAAAGATATGCCAACAATAATCATACAAGGAATAACTGATCTGATACAGCCATTAGTGGATCACACCACTAGCATAAAAAGCACTATCAACTCACGGGCCATGCAGACTAATGAATTGTTAGAATCAGGATTCTCCCAATTACAGGATGAGAATGAAAAACTCATTCTCGAATTGATGATATACAAAAATGCTTAACTCAGGAACTTCCACTGATTCTCCTAATCCAAGAAATAAGTCATAAACTAACTCCTAGAAAGGAAGGAGACTGGACCAAAGCAGCATCTTGGTCTGAAGTACAAGAATTAGCAAGTCCCTCTACAAAGAAATCCTACAAAGAGGTACTAGAGGAATATAAGCCTCTCTTTTTTAAAGATAAGCAGGTTAATATGCTTAGTATTGAAGGGTCTAGAGAATCACACATTGAAAACCCAGAGTTTGAACCCCCAGTCTTTGATGAGCAAATGGGTGAAACCTCTGCTCCTGGTTTTCAGGCAGCCACTAAGATACAGACACTTCAGCCTAATTTCTATAGGGTTGAATGTAAATCTGTTTCAGAAATCAAAGAATTAATTCATGCTATGATTGGTTGGGGTAATACCCAGCAAGAAACTTATGGTAGATCTCCAAGAAATATTGCTGCTACAATTGCTAATGGTTTTGTTGGTGTACTAAAGGAATGGTGGGATTTAATTCCCAATAAAGAAATGATTTTGCAGGCAGGATTCACTGGCTTAACAGCAGCTGTTATCAAGGAATTTATTGGCAACATCGATGACGATAAAATGATGAATACTGCGATGTTCCTCCGTGCTCGACTGTGTGACATGACACGTGTCAAAGAGTACCAGTGCTTCATGCAGAAGCTCTACTACAGCTCCGGAAATATCAATGACGAGACCATGCGTCTTCGTTACATTGAATCTTTTCCGCCATACTTTGCCACTCAGTATAAAAAGGCAATGCATGGACTTCGCACTTCAGAACTCAGTTTTGGTCATATTAATCAGATCATAGATCAAACTAATGCCAAACTATGTAAAGATAAATGGGAGCGCAAACAGCGCTCAAACATCAAAAAGCTCGAGTAATGTCTTTTGTGAACAATATGCTCTTGAACCCTTCGGGTGTCCAGATCTGGAAATTACATCTTCTCGCCGTAAGTCTTCTTGCAGAGACTGTACTTTTTCAAAGGGGGAGGATGTGAGGTACAAGAAAAAGAAAAAGAAAAATTCAAAAGGTACAAAAAGTCTAAAGACAAATTCAGAGATCACCAGCCCAGGAAAAGGTTTAAATTCAGAAGGCACAAGCATCTAGGTAAGCAAACAAAGTTTAAGCCTACTTGCTATATATGTAAAGAGGATCACTATGCAAATCAGTGTCCTCAAAAAGATTCTGCTAAAGGTAAGGCTAAGATAAATGCCTTATCCATTAAAGGTATAGATGAAGATGAATATGCCTTTATATCAGATACTGACAGTCTTTCATCAGATATATCCTATGCATCTATAGATGGTGAACCCTGTAACTGATTCAGCAAGTTACAGATGATGATGATAGTACTGATGATAAGCGGGTATAGCACTATTCCCTCTTTTGCTAACTTCAGTATTAATATGGTTTCAAATTTTGTTCACCCAATGATACCACCAAGTGCAGAACTCTTAAGAAGACAGATGGAAAGTCTTCAGTCAGTTTATGAAAGCTGTCCCCCATGGGACACTTTGCCCAGAAAAAAATGGCTCGAGTAAGAACTCGAGATATTCAAGATCGTTATATCGAGCAACAGAATTAGAGCAAAGCCATCAGAGACAAGCAGAAGAATAGCTTGATGCGCCATCTGAAGCCTTCCAGATCAGACCGCCATTCCAGCAGAGGATTAGGCAGAGACAGATCCCTACCAGAGGAAGGGCAGGACCTTGGAGAGGTCGCGGCAGAGGAATCAGTCCTCCTGTATATTCTAGTTTTGAACCAGGACAATCCTCTAGATCCAGCTTCAAGAGAAGTCTACAAAGCCTGGAGAAAATCCAGATTGGAACTGCTAGAGAAAGTAATAGCCAATGCCACAGAAGAATATACAAGGCTACTAGCAGAAGAAGAGAAAGAAAAGAAGGATTCTGAAGAAACTCTGGAAGATACATACCAACATATTGCATCCCAAAAGGATCATTCAGAGGTATGTACTTTATCTTGCACTCAGAACCCTTTCATTGCCATAACAAGTATGCATACCACATATCAAACCATATGTACTAGATGCTATGGTTGATACGGGTGCAGAAATTAGTTTAATCAGACAATATGCTATTCCTGCTGATTGTTGGGTAAATACCCATACTAAAATCAGATTTGACAAAAGAGAAGTTGTCTGTAAATATATGGCAAAAATCAAAATAGATATAGAAGGGACTTCCATGGATATTGAATTCTATCAACATAACATGGAAAACTATGACTGTTTGCTTGGGGTAGATTTCTACAGAAATGTAATACATTTAGTATCTCCCAAGATCATATACTTCTGTTTGAACCACCTATCAAAATTCCCAGAAGATATTCATTTCAGTCTATAGTCCCTTTGCCTCAAAAACTAAGACATTAACACACTGATTCATAAATCTATTTCTAATTGTTCTGTAAGCATTGAAGAAATTGTATCCAAGATTAAACAGAATGTTTGCAGTGAAGATCCACATGCATTTGTTAACGAAAGAAAACATTATTGTTCCTTAGATCTGCAGCTAGTCAAAGATGATAAAGGAAATGAGATTGTGCAAGATTCAAGGCACATCACAGAGGAATGCCTCCAGAAGAAAGAAAAGAATGTCATGCAGAAATACAGAAGTTGCTGAAAGCTGGATTCATTCAAGAATCCAATTCTGCATGGTCTTGCACTGCCTTTTATGTCAATAAAAGGAGTGAACAGTTAAGGAACAAGAAAAGGCTAGTAGTGGATTACAAACCACTCAATAAATTTATTGCTGCAGTCCAACATCCAATACCTGCCAAGGATGATATTCTCAGAAGAATTAAAGGATCAAAGGTTTATAGCAAATTTGATCTAAAAAGTGGTTTTTGGCAGATATTCTTGAAAAATGAAGACATGTACAAGACGGCATTCATTGTGCCCTGGACGATATGAATGGAAGGTGCTTCCATTTGGATTAAAGACAGCTCCATCTATCTTCCAAAAGATAATGGATAAAATATTTGGTGAGTTATCAGACTTCTTGATCATCTATATTGATGATATACTTATTTTTTCAAAATCTCCCAAGGAACACATAACTCATCTAGAGAAATTTTATGAAGTAGTTTATAAAAATGGAATCTGTCTGTCCCCGACAAAGATGGAAGTTTTCAAGGAAGATATAGATTTCCTTGGTATTACAATAAGCTCTGGGACAATTTCTATGCAAACACATGTGGTAAGCAAAATACAAAATTTCCCAGATCAGATTTTAGAGAAACAGCAGTTACAGCGCTTTCTTGGATGCGTTAACTATGTTGCTGGGTTTTACCAGAATATAGCTGCTGACAGGGTATTGCTAAACAAGAGACTGAAAAAAGATGCTCCCAGTTGGACTCAGGAGATGACTCAGGCAGTACAGAGAATAAAGAAACAAGTCCTTGAGCTCCCTGCAATGACTTTACCAGGACCTGGTGTTAAGATCATTGAATGCGACGCCAGCGAACAGTTTTGGGGAGCTGTTCTGAAAGAGAAAAGTGAAGATGGTAAAGAAAAGGTATGTAGATTTGCTTCAGGAGCTTTCCAAGGTTCTGAGATAAATTACCATTCTTCCCATAAGGAATTATTGGCTGCAAAAAAGGCTATTAAAGCTTTTTTATTTTTGTGCAAAATGAATCATTCATTCTTAGATCAGATCTCAAAGATTTTAAGAAAAGATTGAATGGAGGTGATCCAGCCAATAAAACAGCTTTTCAATAGACTCCAAAGATGGGGTCTTTGGTTTGATAATTTTGAGTTTTCAGTAGAGCACATCTGGAAAATCTAATGCTCTAGCCGATTTTGCAAGCAGAGAGCTGAATGCTCCAAAAACCATCAATGTCACACAGGTATTCCATGAGCCGCATGGAACAATATGGGATCACGGCATGCCAAAGCCCAGATAGATACTCTGGTATTAAATGACAACAGAATGTCTCAAGAAGCTCAAACGCTTCTCATATCCAGAGATCTTATTTCCACTCAGGAATATGCTATGTCAGATACTGAATGTAGGTTCTTTGATCCAGATATTCCTGGACATCAGTATCATACTTTACAGAACCTATGATTAAATGCTGTCTCCACTGGCAATGGAGATCTCTATATTCCATGGAGCAACCAGATCCACTTCCAGTCGAAGGTCTCAGGCTCAGGCAATTAATCCCCAGGAAGGACACTATATGGCGCTTTGAGTATTCCAGGTTATGGACGGAAGAACACCCATTACATTATGACCTCTGGAATCTCTCTCCTTCTGTTGGAAACAGGAAGTATATTTCTTCTCACTTTAAATATTTCCTGCTTAAATATTTGCCTACAAAATTGTCTGATTCTCCACTTCTTAATGTTCATCCTGACACTGCAAGAAATGTACTAATCCAATGTAAAGTGCCTTGGTTCATCAAAGCACATTATTATGTAAAAATGAATCACAGGAACATGGCTGAAAGGCCTAATGCAACATTATGGAGAAGAGTTTTGATGCACCATACTATGGTGGTAAGGCCGCCGCTTGCTCCAAAGCCGGACTTGCAGATCCTCGATCATTATCTATTCCCTACCAGGCATCATCTGCAACCTGACAATGATGGGACAGCACATGTATCTAGAATCTGGCTCGAACACGGTGAAAGAAATCTAGAAGCAGCCCCTACTAGAGGTGACAGCACTTCATCATCCGACGAAGATGCCCGGGGCCCTCAGTCACTTATGACAGCCCGTGATTTGAAACACATCATTATATCTATTACAGCAGGATTGTTGCTGTTATCATGGTTGTCGGATAAGATTCTATCTTATCCTTTACTTTTCTTAGTGCGCAGTTAGTGCGCTTTGCTTTTGTCCGGCTATACGACAGGCCTGTTGTCGTTTGTCTTTTCTTTCTTTTGTGGGTGCGTGGTGGACCCATGTTTTCTTTTCACTCCCGTGAGTGGGTTGTACTCACCTTTCTGTCATTCCAAAGGGAATCTTACCGGTAACCTAGACTCTTGGTTTTCCGGTTCCCGGTTCTCAAGTCACCCGGTGAAAAGCCTTGAGACGCCTATAAATTAGACGCGCTCAACTCATTCACTACACTGGGTTGGAGAGAAGACGCGGATGCGAAAGAAGACAGAAGTATAGAGTCGAAAGTCCACTTGAAGTTAGAAGTATCAAAAGATTATATTCGATTCACTTGTAAGTAATTATGTTCACATCTCTGCTCATGTACTATTAATCGTAAATGGTGAATTAAAGTTTCGAATATTGATTCCTTCAAGATTTATTTGAAGATCTGTTTGAAATGATGATGTCTTCGATATTGTAATTATGATTTTGGTTGAGTTGTTTGAGCCGATCTTTGAGATAAATGTTCTATTAATGTTCGGACTAGATAATTAATACGAATCTCTTGTTCAAGTATTTCGTATTTTAGTTTTCGAGAGCAATCGTTGATGTAAAAGGAGCTTTGATAATATGGTATTGATATTAATATAAGTGGATTTGGTTTGGTATAAGGATTGGTTTAAGATTGGTTTAAGATTGGTATCAGAGCCGATTGTTTGTGTTTTTAAGATTGGTTTGGGTGGCCACAAGGCCGGGATCCAATAGGAACACTCCACTGATCATGTGGAAAGGCTTGCAATTTCTTGCAAGAGATGAAACTTGCTTAAAAGGGGGAAAGGGGGAGTGGGAAGCAAGAAAAGAGGGATTAACATTGTAGGTAGAAAGTTAGAGTCCTACAACCGTTAACTAGAAGTTACCATCACACATATTTGTAGGAAGAAAACAACAATGCTTCAACACTAACGATGAGAGGAAACCATGCATACAAAGATGCACACATTCATACATATGAGAAAAATAAAAACTTTTTCCTTAATTAGTATTTCAACAAAGTTGTGCATAGTATGGGAAAAGAGGAAACATATGCAAGAGGGGGAGAAGTGGAAGAAATTGTAGCTTTATTTCATGTGTAGTGATGAATACAAAGCTTCAATCAAGCTACCCCAATTCACAATGCTACTAGAGTAGAAGTTCTACAAAAATTCAGACTAATCCTTTAGAATGGAGAAGCCATCCTAATTTATACACTTTGAGCTTGACCCTTCACCTCCCTCATATGACTCTTCATGTTTCATATTCCACTTGTGACTTTTTATTTTCCATCAATTAATTATTTCTCTTATAATTTGAGAAAATAATTTTACAATATTAAAATAAGTCACTTAAGTGAATAAGACAAAAGACAATGATGAGGCCCAACGAAGAATTAGAATAGAGAGAGAAAGAAGAAATGGAAATAGAGGAGGAGGGAAGGGATGAAGGGAAATCACTCCTCATGATGAACTTCTTGAATGCCTTGATGTAGTCATGAACTTTGAGCGAAGATTTCTGACACTGGTGATCCTCCACGCTGATGAAGATTGCTCCCTTGAATAACTTTGAATAATTTTCCCCATCCAGTGATGACCACAAACTCTATGATGCACAAAACCCTTGGACCATCGGATAAGTGTTAAAAACATTATTTGAGACTTGCCCGAAGTGAATTCAAGATGACCCATAGACCATGCTCACGACGATTCTCTGTGACACTACTATGTTCCACTTTCCTCTGGAATGATATATATATTTACATAAGTGATGAGTACATCATTGAGACCATGATGGATGTATTGTTCTATAATATGAGATGATCATTCCAAACCATGAAAAACCGCCATCTCTTTATGATTGATCACACCTAAAAAACTAGACCAACCTTTGCACTTGAAATTCATGTTTCCTTGACACTTACTATATTTGGAAAGGGCAACTTACTATCTTTGGTAAGTGTCAGAGTTTGCCTCTCTGGACCCCAAATGGTGATATTGACCTGAATGATTATCCCCCTATGTCTCATTTTTCCAAAACTTCCCCTTGAATGTGACTTACTATTTTTAGCAAGTTCCCAGATGGGAGACTTACTATATTTAGTAAATGGTGATTTTTGCCTTTCTAGATCATCTTGATGAGGTTAGCTTCTTTATTTGCTCCTTTGTATATTTCCTTCACCTCGAACACTTCTCAGAATGACTTGATATTTTTAGTAGGTACCCATATAGGGAACTTACTATTTTTAGTAAGTGGTCATTTTCACTGTTTTCTGCTCTAAACAATCATTCTGACCTCATGATCATCTTTGGTGCACACTGTCTTCACCACCACTGCTTCTGATGAAGACTAACCAAAAATAACAAACCTGTGTAGGAAAGCTTACTATTTTTGGAAAGTGGGTCTCCGGTGCTCGGTTTGTGACAGAACACATATTTTTAGATTTGGCTCGTCGTCGCAATCTTATCCCCAGAATTTCACTTGATTTCACCCACCAGAACACTTGGAAATAAAAATGAAATTTTTACCTGGCATTGACTTCAAGCACGAGGCTGTCATGGTGGCCATTAATGGAGCTTTGAAATTTACAGGTCTAGTTTTTTCCTCCGATCATGATGAAATTAACCCCACTATTATATGTTTTTATTTGTAGTCCTTGCAGGCAATTTTTAGCTCGATTCCATTGTCAGATTAATGGGAAATCCAATGAATTTGAGTTAGGGCATGAAAAGTAGCTTTCATTGTAAAAAATTATCTAGAGCATCATTTGATCTCCTATTTGTTGCATCTTGATCGTCTCAAAAAAAGAGGAAGTCTGCAAAAATGACATCTCGATTCGTGCTCTAGATTGAGAGAAACGAGCATTTCTTTGTTTTTTACTACAAGGGTTTTCAGAAAAATTTCTTCATTTTTCTCTTTTGTTCTTCACTTCTTCGATCAGTTTTTCCTCTGAGATATTTGTATTCTTACCATGTGAAGGACTTGGCAGATTTGGGTGAGTGCAGGAATGGTAACAAGAAGCTCTGGAAAAATTTCGGTAGCATGGCGGGGTATGGAGGTGTGGGGAAAGAAGCAAACACAAAAATGGCTAAGTGTTGTGCTTTCATCCAAAATCATGAAGGCATGGGGCTGGGCGCATTTTTGTGTCCCCTTAGCTAAAGGGATGAAAGGGACATCAATTTTCACATCGCGCCAGCTTACGACACTTGGCGATCATCCGTGCACTGAGAGAGAGGGCTCACAAGCTTTTAGGGGGCTGAACTAGCGATGCAGAGGGTCCTATGGGTGATTAGAGGGATAAAAAGGATTGGGAACATTTTCATATCCCTTATTTCCCTTTGATAAAGGGACTAAAGGGACATAAAAATGTGCCAAGCTCCTAGAGCTGACACGTGTCCACTTCAAAATTTGGCTAAGTATCAAACTCTTACCTTGAGCCAACTTGTGACAATGATATCTTGAGCTCCCAGATGAGTTTCAAGGTGAAATTTTATATGAATTTGATTTTAAATGGCCTTATAAATCCAATGATGGGAGTATTAGATCTTTATTACTCCATTTGAGCCCTAAAAATTGGATTTTTGTTCTAGCTCCATGACTAAGCATGAGAAAAACTAAATGTAATCATATTGCTCCGAGGTTTTGTGAAGAATATGATTCCACCATATTATAGATATGTAAATTACCTTTCCAACAATTTCTTTTTGATTCTTAAATCCTTCCAGAGCTCCCTAATCACTTCTCGAAGCTCGCAGCTTTTTTGGCCTCAGTGCACCGCCTAGGCTTGAGAACCCGTTTATGATGAACTTGCTCCAAAACTTCCAAATATTCCCTGAATATTCAAAAATATTTTCCTTTATGTTCTTAGTGCTTTAATTCAGCTCCGTGTTGAATTTTTCTCCTCTTTTTCGCTCCAAGGGGTGCATCGGTCTCCTGAAGGCCAGAGTGTAGCCCTTCCCAAAACTGCTCAAAATCTTGCATATTTTAATAGATCCTAAATCACCTAGGGGGATTGAATTGAATTTCCTAAATCAACTAGGGGACTGAGTTGACATATACTCAAGGGTCATTGGACCGATTGGGTAAGGCCTGTGTTGGGGATGGACTAGTCTGGGGGTGCTTGGTTGCCTGTAGAAATAAGATTCCTCTTAAGGCTTGGCACATGCCTCGCATCTTTCAACACCCATGTATTTTCAATATGCAATTTTAGATGAACTTATCCTTTACCAATAATATCATAAGGTTCATCATCACCCAAATAAACATACCCAAAATTACCCCGACATAATTTCTAAAATAACCCTTATTAGGAGTTGCATGGAAAGAAGCTCCTAAATCTAAAACCCATGATTTTATTCTATTATTCAAAGAAAGAATAAGAGCATCTTGTATTACCATTGCTGTAATGTTTTCCTCCTTATTTGACTCTTTACCTTGTTTGGGTGTTGGTTCTCTTTATCCTTTGACCAACAATCTTTCTTTGCATGTCCTTTCTTTCCGCATTTCCAATAGGTAATTCCTTACATCTAGATTTAGATCTGCCATCCCTTAACTTTGATTTCCCATTATTCTTACTCTTGATCTCTCCTACTTTCCTCTTTTTCTACATTTAAATAATTCCCAAATGATGATTCCTCTATACTTTTCCTGCGAATTTCTTCATTCAAGATTATACTAACCACATCATCAAAGTTCAAAATATTATTAGCAGATGTTGTATTACTAACAACAATTACCAAGTTATCCCAACTATCGGAAAATAACATAAGAATAAAAGTGCTTTCACTTCATCATCAAATGGAATATCAACCGATTTTAATTGATTTACAATAGATTGGAAATCAATCAAATCTTAGAACTAAATAGTTTCTTCATCAAACAAATTTTATTTGAAGCACTAGGTTTTTCATGTAAATTAGCAAGGGATTTCATTAACTCTACCGTAGAAGTCACTTCAAATATCGGAAGCCACGGATGCTACCAGTGCTCAATTTTATAGACCCCAAAGCCTTCTTGTCAAGAATCTTTCATTCTTCATCAAATCTTCATAGGTCTAGACTTCTCATCTAACGGTAAATACAAATCTCTTTGATATAGATAATCCTCAATCTGCATCTTCCATAATGGATAATTTCGCCATCAAACTTCTCTACCTTTTATTTGTTTCCTTCTACCATTGTTGCAGCTACCACTCAATCAAGAAAACCCTCTCGTGAGTAAATCTATCAACACACAAAACCCTCAAACAAATCTCTGATATCAGTTGTTGGGTTAGCACACCGGTTGTACATACAATATATCATATCTAAGAATACATGTAAATAAAAGCGGATATTCTACCAGAAGAAATATACAAAACAAGAGATATAAATCAACACCAACTTTTAACGTGGTTCACCCAATGTGGGCTACATCCATCAAGAAACAAGCCAATCTATTATCTAAAGTTTTCGAAGATATACAATCAAGATATATAATTTTCCACAACCTTAAGATGTACAATACTTTCTTTCTCTCAAGCTTCTTCTTCTTCTCTAAGAATTCTCTCTCTCACACAATTATTCTCACAATAATCATTCACTCTTACAATAATTCTTCTAAACCCTAGATTTCATGCTTATATAGGCATATACAAACTTAGGGTACTTAGTCATGTAATTACAATCAATAGATTTGATTTAATGATAAAATTTGATCTAATTCCTATGAGTTAAATAAAACACTCACGCATAGGTAACTGACATGGGTTATCTCTAACCGATGTTGGTTCCTCCTTGCTTGACCGATGTTTGTCCCTCCATAACCAATGACAGCTTATTGTGCTTTCCTACAAGTTTAATATAACATGTTAATCTAAAGTAATTGAGCTTCACAACTCAACAAATCTCCCACTTGGAGATAAATTACTACACTATACCTGTACAACATCATTCTTAGATCCTTTCCTTATATTTGTTTCTTCCTCTTCAAGTCTCAAACTCGAAGACCAATAGAAGTGGAGTGTAGCTCTAACTTCTCTTTTGCTAATGGCTTTGTTAGCATATCCGCAGGGTTATCACTCGTATGAATTTTCTCCAGCTTTTAACGCCCATCTTCCAATACCTCGCTATATGAAGTGATACCTCAACTGAATGTGTTTTGTTCTAGAATGAAAATGCTGAGTTCTTTGCCAAATGAATTACACTCTGACTATCACTAAACAATTTGCAATCATCTTTCTCCTTTCCTAACTCTTCCATGAACCTGCTCATCCATATCATCTCTTTTCTAGCCTCGTAGTCAGTGAACATACTATGCCTCTCAGTAGTAGACAAAGCCACAACCTTTTACAATCTCGAAATCCAGCTAACTATCATCCCACCTAATGTGAAAATATATCCAGTAGTGCTCCTTCTACCATCTAGATCTTCATCCATATCCAAATCAACATAGCTACATATAGAAATATCTGAACCTCCATAGCATAACTGCATGCTAGACGTCCCTCTCAAATACCTAAAAATCCATTAGATGGCTTTCTAATGATGTTACATGGATTGATCATAAATCTACTCACAACTCCCACTACATGTGTAATGTATGGTCTGTACAAACCATAAAGATACATGAGACTCCTAATCGATAAAGCATATGGTACCCGCATCATGTATTTGACCTCCTCATTTGATGATGGACACTGATCTTTGCTCAATTTAAAGTGTCTAGCCATAGGTGTACTCACTGGTTTTGAAGTTTGCACGTTAAACCTTTCCAACACCTTATTAATATAAGCCTCCCGAGACAAATATAATTTCTTGTTCTTCTTGTCTTTGTGTATTTGCATGCTAAGGATTATTTTTGCAGCTCCTAAATCCTTCATAGTAAATGTGTGAGCTAGCTTTCCCTTAAGCTCACCAATGTCTTGCATACTATATCCTGCAATAAACATATCTTCCATATATAATAACAAAATAATATAGCTCCCATTTTCAAGAATTTTGAAATAAATTCAATGGTCGATTCACATCTCAAATAACCATGCTCATGCATGAAACTATCAAACCTCATGTACAATTTCCTTGAGCTTTCTTGAGCCCATATAGACTCTTTTTCAACCTGCAAACTAATTTCTCCTTAATCTTGAATTCATACCTAAGCGATTATTGCATATAAATATCTTCATCCAAATCACCACGAAGGAAAACCATCTTCACATCTAGTTTCTCTAAATGCAAATCATGTACCACACCTAAACACAATACAATATCATTTTAATAACACGAGTTAATATTTCACCAAAGTCAATATATGTTTTATGTGTAAATCCCTTTACTACAAGCCTTGCCTTATATCTTTTTGTCCACCCTCTTCTTCTTTGATCCTGTAAACCCACTTGTTTGTAATTTCCTCTTATCTCTCGACAACTTAACCAAATCCCAAGTTTGGTTTTGTTCCCGTGATTCCATCTTCTCATCCATGCCATGCTCCCACTACACGTGGGTCTTATCCCCGCATTACTTCTTCAAAAAATTTGGTTCACTATTATCACCAATAATAAATAAGATAGATAAGGTATAAATGTTTCTAGAGGTTTACTTGCCCTTTGTGACCTTATCACATAAGTTTGGGGTACCGAGGCTCATTCTGACCTCCCGGACATTTGTATTCAAATCGACAATGATTGATGCCGGTCACATGTAATCGACATCGGTTCGCTAACCAATGTCGGTTTGGTTCTTCTCAGTAACCTATACTTGATTCAACCGACCAATGACTATCGTGGGGTCAATCGACACTCACATCGTTCTTGTGTAACCCTGTCACTATTATTTTTAAATCCATGAGTTCATTTTCATGCATAAAATTCTCAACCGATTCGTCCTTAGGTACCAAAATTTGATCCTTATACATTCTCTTTTCATTCCATTCAACATCACGACTCCTAATAATTTTAAAATTATCTAAATCCCAAAAACAGAATCCGAAATCACCAGATCCATAACCAATGAAAGTGCATCTCTTGGATTTTACATCCAACTTTTTCCTATTTTCCTTATCAATATGCACAAAATATTCTAAACCAAAAACTTTAAGAAAAGAAATATCTACCTCTTTTCTGGTCCAAGATTCCTCTGGTATTCCTCCATCTAGTGAACTTGAAGGCCCACAGTTAATCAAATAAACCGTTGTATCAACTGCTTCTGCCCAAAACTGCAAGGGCGGTCCAAAATATATCCTCATACTTCAAGCATGTTCCATGATTGTCATTTTCATTCTTTCGTAACACCATTCTCCTATGGTTTTCTTGGAATCGTTATTTCTCTACGTATCCCATTCACCGAAAATAATCATCAAAAGCCTTGCCACAATATTCACTACCATTGTTGATCTAAGGCACTTTAACTTAGAATTTGATTCATTCTTAACAAGGGCTTTCCATATTTTAAAAGTCTCAAAAACATCAGATTTACATTTAATACAATAAACACATACCTTTCTTGTAGCATCATCAATGAAAGTAACATAATACTGGGATCCTCCATGAGAAGCTACCTGAGCCGGTCCCCACACATTTGAGTGTAAAAGCTCCAATTTTTGCTCCTTCTTAGTTGCCCCAACTTTGAAAAATCTCACTCTCTTTTGCTTTCCAAAGACACAATGCTCACAAAAATCAAGATCTAAATCTTTCAAATCTGATAACTTACCCTTAGCCTTTAAGATCTGCATTCCTTTTTGACTCATATGGCCCAACCGATTATGCCATATGCATGCATCTGATTCTGAAGTAGATAATGTAGAAAATGAATCAATAACATAGGTAGTTAAATATAATGTTCCTACCTTCTTACCTCTTGCCACAAAAAAACACCCTTGGTGACTTTCCAAGAGTCTCTTGTAAAATTAACCATGTAATTATTGGCTTCACCTAGTTGCCTTCTGCGAAATAAGATTCCTCCCCGAGGCTTGGCACATGCCTCACATATTTCAATACCCATGTATTTTCATTCTGCAATTTTAGATGAACTTCCCATTTTCCAAAGAATACTGTAAGGTTCATCATCACCCAAATAAACATGCCCAAAATTTCCTAGACATAATTTCTAAATAACCCTTATTAGGGGTTACATAGAAAGAAGCTCCTAATCTAAAACCCATGATTCAATTCTATTATCTAAAGAAAGAATAAGAGCATATTGTATTATCTCTCGATGTAGTAAGATTTGCTTCTTTACCTTTGTCTGGGCCGTTGGTTCTCTTTTTCCTTTGACCAACAATCTTTCTTTTCGCATGTCCTTTTTTTCCAAATTTCCAACAAGCAATCCCCTTACTTTTGGATTTAGATCTCATTATCCCTTGACTTTGATTTCCCATTACTTTTGCTCTTGATCTCTCCTTCGCCTCGCCCTTACTTTTTCGCATTCAAAACATTCTCGATGATGATTCCTCTATACTCTTCCCCGCGAATTTCTTCATTCAAGATTATACTAACCACATCATCAAACTTCAAAATATTATTAGCATATGTTGTATTACTAACAACCATTACTAAGTTATCCCAACTATCGTAAAGAACATAAGAATAAAAGTGCTTTTACTTCATCATCAAATGATATATCAATCGATTTTAATTAATTTACAATAGATTGGAAATCATTCAAATGACTAGATGCAAATCCACCTTCATGCATCTTAGAACTAAATAGTTTCTTCATCAAATAAACTTTATTTGAAGCACTAGGTTTTTCATATAAATTAGCAAGAGATTTCATTAACTCTATCGTAGAAGTCACTTCTGTAATATTAGAAGCCATGGATGCTGTCAGGCTCAATCTTATAGATCCCAAAGCCTTTCTGTCAAGAATCTTCCATTCTTCATCAGTTATCTTTGTAGGTCTAGACTTCTCATCCAATGGTAAATACAAATCTCTTTAATACATATAATCCTCAATCTACATCTTCCATAATTGATAATTTTGGCCGTCAAACTTCTCTACCTTGTATTTGTTTTCTTTTGTCATTTTTGTAGCTCCCACTCAATCAAAAAAACCCTCATGAGTAAATATGTCAACACACAAAACCCTCAAACAAAGCTCTGATACCAGTTGTTGGGGTTAGCACACCGGTTATACAAACAATATATTAGATCTAAGCATACATGCAAATAAAAGCGGATATTCTACCAAGAAATATACAAAACAAGAGATATAAATCAACACCATATTTAACATGGTTCACCCAGTGTGGGCTACGTCCACCAAGAAATAAGCCAATCTATTATTCAAAGCTTTGACAAGATATATAATTGAAGATTTACAATCTTCCACACCTCTCAGATGTATAATACTTTCTTTCTCTCAAGCTTTTGCTTCTTCTCCAAGAATTCTCTCTCTCACAATTATTCTTAATTCTTATTAATTCTCTACTTCTAAACCTTAGCTTTTATGCTTATATAAGCGTTTATAAACTTAGGGCACTTAGCCATGCAATTACGATATAGATCTAATTCCCGAGATTTAATTAAAACACACACACGGAGTAATCGATATTTGGTTTACCCTAACCGATGTCGGTTCCTCCTTGCTTGACTGATGTTGGTCCTGGGTGACCGATGCCAGTTCCCCCTAACTGATGTCGATTACTGTATTTTCTAGCAAGTTTTACATTGCATACTAATTTGAAGTAATTGAGCTCCACAACTCAACAATGTAGAATCAACATTTTATTGATATATGATGTTAGATGTGATGATATAGATGGAGATATGATGATGTGATAACAAAACAATGTACAGGTAAAGAATAAACAAACATAAACAAATGTTAAGAAATCTACAAAATATACAAATTAAACAACTCAATTAACACAACTATGTACAATTATTCACAAACATGCAAAAACACACTCCATATGTACAAATAATAATGAATCTAATCTAAGCAAGAAAAGATCAATATTTTAAGCAACACACTATACAAATGTACAAGCAAGTAAAACTATACAAACAATGTACACAAAAACAAACAAAGCAAGAAACAAAACAAGTAAACCACTACTATGTTTTTGTAAGACTGTTTTCAACCTATTTTGTATTGTTTTTGGGAGTTGTGTGAAACAATTTTCTATTATTTTTTTATTTTTGATTTTCTAATGTTTTGGGTTTTTTAGTTTGATTCAGATGTTTTTGGATTTTCAACATATATGAATATTTTTGTGATTTTCAAACGGTTTTTCGAAGCTATGTACAAGGAACTAAGAAATGTGGATGCCCCATTGTTAGATAGGAATATACGAGGATAGATACCACATGTTATAGACAAGAAGGTGAATATGTGAAAGTGACCCCAACATTAGATGGGAACATATAAAGGCAACCCTTCACCGATTTACAAGAGGAGAACCAATCGGATCAAAGCTTTGACATGATAGGCTCACAAAGAATCTCAGATGCAGGTGCAAAACTAGCTCTAAGATAAGTAAAGGTACCCCTTAAATGCAAGATGCTTGTGAACAACAAATCCTCCCAAGGTGTCAAAATTGGTTTTCACCCTAAGGTACTTATCCAAATTGCCACAATTGTGTGGTTTTCACATTTGGATGACCTGCTTTCTTTTTTTTCTCTTTTTCCATTTTTTTATATTTTTCATATTTTTAACTTTTTTGGTTGTTTTCTAAATTTTGTGCCATGTTTAAGTATAGAACCACTTGAGGTGCATGGTGTTCATGGGCTCTCATAGCTCATCTTTGTCAAGATGAGAAATTTTGTCTGCTACTGACCCAAATTTGGCCACAATGACATAGGGTCCTAACCAATGAGGTTCGAGTATACCTTTATTTTCTCTTTCTGCCCTTGTGTTGAATTGGTTTTCCTTCAACACCAAATCTCCGACCTCAAACTAACGAGGTATGATTCTCTTGTTATAATTTTGTGACAATTTTTTTTGATGTGCTCGAGATGGTTGAGTGCACGGATGCACGCTTTCATGTAGGAGTTCCAGCCTTACGCCATCTATCCATTCTGTAATCCTCATCTTTATCTAGATAATCCCTAAGAGATATTCTTAGGGAAGGAAGCTCTATTTCCATGGGGATAATGGATTCCATTCCAAACACTAGGGAATAAGGTTTCACACTATAAGGGGTGTGAATCGAGGTCCTATAAGCCCAGAGGGCCAGGTGAATTTTCCAATGCCAATTGCGACCTGTTTTACTCACCATCTTCTCCATGATTCAAAAAAGTGTTTTATTAGTGGCTTCTGCTTGCCCATTACCTTGAGGGTAATATGACATGAACCACTTTAATTGTATCTAAAAGCACCGACATAGAAGTTTTACCATCTTGTTCTTGAAATATTTTCCATTGTTTGTGACAATAGTAGAAGGAATCCCATTACGGCAAATGAGGTGGTTTATGATGAACTTTGATATTTAAACACATGTAACATATGTCAATAGAACAACCTCCACCCACTTTGTGAAATATTATGTGGCTCGTTATAATGTGGGTATGATCATCGATGACGTAGGGGTGAGATTCCCTATTAGGTCTAATCCCCATTTAGAGAATGGCCATGGTGTTGTGATCGGCTGCAAAGGTTGTGATGGTGCATGGATGAAGTTCCTATATTTCTGGCATAACACACACTTCTTTACATAATTGTAGCAATGTCTCCATGGTAGGCCAATAATAGCCTACCCTTAACAAATTCTTTGCTAAAACCATCCCATTTATATGGGCTCCGCACACTCCTTCGTGTACCTCCTTGATTTCTCGTACTAACTCTGCTACATATAAATAACACAATAAATTCCCATCATAGCCACGATGATAGAGGGTGCCTCCTAGGAGGGTATAATGGGCTATTTTGCGAGATAAGGCTTTATTTTTTAGAATGGGTGATATTGGGAGGAAAGGTACCAATTTGGAGGTAGGTAAATATGGGCTCATACCATGGGGAAAAGGGACTAATGAGCTCACATGCCAAGCACGATTCCGACATGTCATATGCGCAGTCGACGTAGATTTTCAACAAAAATGACTTATCATTACTTTTTGTTGGAATCAGAGTATAAAACCCATTATTTCCATTGCATATATGTGTATCGGTTTTGTGCCCTTGGAATTTGTTCAAAGGTGATGCACACAAAATATTCTTTTAGAGTTTCTACCAACTTCTTATATGGGACGATTTTTTCATCTTTGACTTTGTACTCATTGTTGACTTTCTTGATAATCAATTGTGAATCTCCAATGACTTTAAGGTGGTGAATATTCCATTTTATAGCCAACTTCATCCCAACGATGAGTGCTTCATATTCTACAATGTTATTTATGCATGGAAACCCAAGATAGAAAGCTTGAGGTATGGGGTCTCTTGCAGGAGTGATTAGCACTAATCTTGCCCCTAAAGAGAATCAATCTGATAAACTAATAAACAAGAATTTATACTTAACAAAATATTCAAGATAATAAAAAAAAATGACAAAACACAAGATTTAACATAGGAAACCCTTTCAAAAAACCAACACAATAATTCTCTCTCTTATTGCATTAACTTAACCATTTACAATACAATAATGTACTTCCAAGTTCTAGCTTTACCCTACTACATCTCTAGCTATTTGTAAGCAAAACAGTAAGAAACCGTCAAAGTAGTTTTACAATACAATGGGTACCAAAACCATGGGCTAATAAACACCCATAACGGTTCCCCATAATTCATGGATTATGACACCACCCATATATACATATAGATAAAAATAACATATATATACTCCCGAAAAATAGGGATTCTAAAATTTTCCCTGCTAACGCTCGTGGAAGAGGTGTATAGTACTCTTGGGTATACAATATACAAAATATACAACACATTCTAACATTCTCCCACTTGTTGTATACTTTGCAAAAGGGGGCTACATTTCCATATAGTCAACAACTTAGGGCATTCAAGCCCATCAATTTTCTGCACCAAGAAAATTTCTCAGCACTCACAACCTTAGTTAAAGAGTTAGCAACATTATCCTTTGTGTCCACCTTACTTAGTAGTATCTTCTTCTCCTCCACCATTTCTCTTACAAAATGGTATTAAACATCAATGTGTTTCATTCTTGAATGATACTCAGGGTTCTTTTCTAGAAAAATTACACTTTGATTGTCACAATTGATCCTTACAACATTTTGAGTGAACCTAATAGTGGAGATCAATCACCAAAGCCAAACCACTTCTTTACTTGCATGAGTAGCTATCATGTACTTAGCCTCTGTGGTGGATATCACAACAAGTTCTTGACATTTACTCATCCAACTTACCACTCCACCAAACAAGTTGAACACATAACCACTGGTAGACCTGCGCATATCCAAGTCTCCACCCCAGTCGGAATCCACAAAACCATGTAGATCTAATGTTTTACTTTCATTAGGTTTTCCTTGATAATAAATTGCATAATTAGATGTCCCACACAGGTACCTGAAGATTCTCTTTACCGCAGTCCAATGTTCCTTTCCAAGATTTGACATGAATTTGCTCACTACTCCCACTGCATGTGCAATATCAGGTCTAGTACAAACCATTACATACATCAAACTACCAACTGCACTAGCATATGGTACCTGAGACATGTCCTCTATTTCTTCTTCAATTTTAGGACATTGTTCAAAAGACAAATTTTGACCAATAAGAAAAGGAATACTAACAGTTTACTTTCATGCATTTGAAACCTTTGCAATATCACCTCAAGATACTTTCTTTGATTTAACACTAGTTTCCTATTTACACGATCTCTTTTTATTTCCATGCCCAAAATAAATTTTGTAGCACCGAGATCCTTCATATCAAAATGAGATGAGAGTTGAGATTTAACATGACTGACCAATTTCTTATCAGTAACCAATTAACAACATGTCATCAACATACAATACAATGATAACATAATATTCACCTTCATGTTTAAAATAAACACATGGGTCAACTTTACTTCTTTCAAGCCCAAGTCTCAACACATACTTGTCAAATTTCTGGTTCCACATTCTTGGTGATTGCTTCAAGCCATATAATGAATTTTTCAGCCTACACACCAAATATTCCTTTCCTTTGATCTTAAAGCTTTCGGCTACGTCATGTAGATTTCCTCCTCAAGCTCACCATGTAAAAATGTTGTCTTAACATCCATCTGCTCTATTTCCAGATCAAAAGCAACAACAATAGCTAAAAGAAATCTAATAGAATGTAACTTAGCAACAGGAGAAAATATCTCACCAAAATCGAGTCCCTCCACTTGAGAGAAACCCTTTGCCACAAGGTGAGCTTTATACTTTTCTATTTTCCCATCTGCATTATACTTCTTCTTAAACACCCATTTACACCAACCTGTTTTCTTCCAGGAGGTAATTTCACCAAGTCCCATGTATTATTCTTATATAAGGACTCCATTTCTTCCTCCATAGCCTTTTTCCAAAACTTGCTTTCATTAGATCCAAAAGCCTCCTTCACAGTCTTGGGTTCATCATCAGTAACAGATAAAACTAACAAAACAAAAGTAGAACGGAAATCAGGAGGACTATACCTCTCAGGTGCCCTTCTCAGCCGATCTGATCTTCTTAAGATAGGATTTTCTGGTTCAACATCTTCTAGTTCCTCATCTGCTTCATCTAAATATTCCCCTTGTAACTCTCTTTGTGGTTCATCTTTTGTAGTCGCATCAAATTTAGACACAGATTCATCTTCCTCAATTTTAACATGATCTTCCTCTGGTTTTTCTTCTTGCTCTGGAATTTCCTTAAGCTCTCTAAAAATTACATTATAGCTAAAAACAACCTTCTATGATTTAACACTAGTTCCTATTTAGGACATTGTTCAAAAGAAAAATTTAGACAAACAAGAAAAGGAATACTAACAGATTTACTTTCATGCATTTGAAACCTTTGCAATATCACCTCAAGATGCGTTCTTTGATTTAACACTAGTTCCTATTTACACGGTCTCTTTTTATTTCCATGCCCAAAATAAATTTTGTTCTCGCTAACTCTCGTGGAAGAGGTGTACAAAGATTCTGGTATAAAATATACAAAATATACAACACATTATGACATTCTCCCACTTGTTGTATACTTTGCAAAAGGAGGCTACATTTCCATATAGTCAACAACTTATGGCATTCAAGCCCATCAATTTTCTGCACCAAGAAAATTTCTCGGCACTCACAACCTTAGTTAAAGAGTCAGCAACATTATCCTTTGTGTCCACCTTACTTAGTAGTATCTTCTTCTCCTCCATCATTTCTCTTACAAAATGGTATTAAACATCAATGTGTTTCATTCTTGAATGATACTCATGGTTCTTTTCTAGACAAATTACACTTTGATTGTCACAATCGATCCTTACAACATTTTGAGTGAACCCAACAATGGAGATCAGTCACCAAAGCCAAACCACTTCTTTACTTGCATGAGTAGCTATCATGTACTTAGCATCTATGGTGGATATCACAACTAGTTCTTGACATTTAATCATCCAACTTACCACTCCACCAAAAATTTGAACACATAACCACTGGTAGACATGCACATATCCAAGTCTCCACTCCAGTCGGAATCCACAAAACCATGTAGATCTAATGTTTTACTTTGATTAGGATTTCCTTGATAATAAATTACATAATTAGATGTCTCACATGTAGTACTGAAGATTCTCTTTACCGCAGCCCAATGTTCCTTTCCAGGATTTGACATGAATCTGATCACTACTCCAAATGCACGTGCAATATCAGGTCTATTACAAACCATTACATACATGAAACTACCAACTGCACTAGCATATGGTACATGAGACATGTCCTCTATTTCTTCTTCAGTTTTAGGACATTGTTCAAAAGAAAAATTTTGACCAACAAGAAAAGGAATACTAACAGGTTTACTCATGCATTTAAAACCTTTAATTCGATATCACCTCAAGATACGTTCTTTGATTTAGCACTAGTTCCTATTTACACGGTCTCTTTTTATTTCCATGCCCAAAATAAATTTTGTAGCACCAAGATCCTTCATATCAAAATGAGATGAGATTTGAGATTTAACATGACTAACCAATTTCTTATCAGTAACTATTAACAACATGTCATCAACATACAATACAATGATAACATAATATTCACCTTCATGTTTAAAATAAACACATGGGTCAAATTTACTTCTTTCAAGCCCAAGTCTCAACACATACTTGTCAAATTTCTAGTTCCACATTCTTGGTGATTACTTCAAGCCATATAATGAATTTTTAAGCCTACACACCAAAAATTCCTTTCCTTTGATCTTAAAGATTTCTGGCTACGTCATGTAGATTTCCTCCTCAAGCTCACCATGTAAAAATGTTTTCTTAACATCCATCTGCTCTTTTTCCTGATCGAAAGCATCAACAATAGCTAAAAGAAATCTAATAGAATGTAACTTAACAACATGAGAAAATATCTCACCAAAATCGAGTCCCTCCACTTGAGAGAAACCCTTTGCCACAAGGTGAGCTTTATACTTTTCTATTTTCCCATCTGCATTATACTTCTTCTTAGAGACCCATTTACAACCAACCTGTTTTCTTCTAGGAGGTAATTTCATCAAGTCCTATGTATTATTCTTATATAAGGACTCCATTTCTTCCTCCATAGCCTTTTTCCAAAACTTTCTTTCATTAGATCCAAAATCCTCCTTCACAGTCTTGGGTTCATCATCAATAATGGATAAAATCGATAAAAAAAAGTAGAAAATGAAATCGGAGGACTATACCTCTTAGGTGCCCTTCTCACCGATCTGATCTTCTTAAGATAGGATTTTCTGGTTCAACATCTTCTAGTTCCTCATCTCCTAGTTCCTCATCTACTTCATCTAAATATTCCCCTTGTAACTCTCTTTGTGGTTCATCTTCTGTAGTCGCATCAAATTTAGACACAGATTCATCTTCCTCAATTTTAACATGATCTTCCTCTGTTTTTCTTCTTGCTTCTCTGGAATTTCCTTAAGCTCTCTAAAAATTACATTATAGCTAAAAACAACCTTCTATGATTCTAGATTCCAAAGCTTGTATCCTTTTACGCCATTAGAGTATCCAATAAATATGCACTTAGCAGATTTATTATCTAACTTGGTTCTTTTCTCTTTCAAAATATACATATAAGCAATACAACCAAATACACGTAAATGTCTAACAAAGGGTTTCTTACCAGTCCATGCTTCCTGTGGAGTTTTCCCTTCAAGTGCAGATGTTGGTGATCTATTAACCAAATAGCACACGAAGTTGCCACTTGCTTTTGCCCAAAATTTTCTGTCCAAACTGGCACCACTGAGCATACTTCTACACTTATCCATCAATGTTCTGTTCATCCTTTCTGCAACTCCATTCTATTGTGGTGTATATGGAGTTGTCTTCTGCCTTTCTATTCCACACTCTTTATAGAATTTCTCAAAGGCATTAGAGCAATATTCCCGCCATTGTCACTTCTCAAAACCTTTATCTTCCTTTCTGTCTGATTTTCCACAAGAGCCTTAAACTCTTTGAATTTATTGAAAACCTCAGACTTATTTTGAATAAAATATACCTAGGTCTTTCTTGAGAAATCATCTATGAAACTAACATAGAACATGGATTTTCCTAATGATGGAACTTTTACAGGTCCAAAAACATCACTATGTATCAAATGTAGAATTCCTTCTGATCTTGTAGCATTCGTAGGAAACTTTACTCTAGTTTGCTTTCCAAACACACAATGCTCACAAAAATCAAAATCTAAAGGACACTCAGAAATTCCTTCAACCATACCTTTTACTTTTAAAGTACGAAGTCCTTTCTCTCCAATGTGTCCCATCCTTTGATGCCATAACATCATCTTCATTGTAACAAATGTAGGAGTTGGATCTGAAGCTTTCTTCTCCTCTAGAACCACAAAGCTATTACACTCATCAGTAACAATGCTTGCCTCAAGCTTAAATAGTGTTCCAGTACAGATGCCTCTTGCCAATACCATTGCACCCCGAACCATCTTGCAACTATCTTTACTAAATGCTACCTGAACACCTGCATCATTCATCTTACTTATAAATATTAGGTTTCTGGTCAAACCTAGAATGTGCAGAACACTTAGGAGGGTTTTAATCCTTCCATCTTTAAACCTCATCTTGATTCTCCTGTGACCAATGATCTTATAGGTTGAGTTTTCTCCTAGATATACATCACCTCCATTACACTTTTCATATTCACAGAACCACTCCTTGTGTGGTGTCATATGAAAGGAGGCACCCGAGTCAATCAACCATGCACTTTGTCACATGCATGCAAGCTAGAAGCCACCAAAAAAAATCTCTCGAGTCTTCATTAGAGGGTTTTGTATCTAAAGATCCACCATCGTCAGAGGACTTACCCTTTTCTACCTTCTTAGATCTACAGTCTTTCTTGAAATGCCCTTTTTACCATAGTTCCAACATTTCCTCTTATCTTTTTCTGTAGTCTTCGATTTACTTCTAGACTTTGATTGTCCTTGCCTCTTCTTGCTTTTCTCTTGGGTACGACCTCTTACATATAAGGAATCCTTGGATTGATAATCCTCAATGGATTTCCACCTCATTTCTTCTGATAGTAAGGCCGCAACTACATCCTCAACTAATAATTTTGTCGTAGTACTAGTAATAGCCATAACTAGATTATCCCAAGACTCGGGTAAAGAACACAAAAGATTAATACACTTATCCTCTTCTTCCATTTTAATATCAATAGAAATCAACTGACTTACCATAGTATTAAATATATTTAGATGTTCTCATAATAGAGTCTCTGTCATTCATTCTCAATGAATATAGCTTCTTTCAAGAAACAATTTGTTCACTAGAGACTTTATTTGATACAAAGTCCCCAACTTCTCCCATAACACCTGTGGATTTCTCATTTGACACATTCGACAAACTAAATCGACATAATACATAATTTGATTGAACTCCTTACCTTCCTATCAATATTTTCCCAATCCTCTACCTTCATACCCATAGGCATGACTCCAGACACAACAATCCACTGATCTCTATCCACAAGAAGATCTTCCATCTTGAGCTTCCATAACTCAAAATGTTGGCCATTAAATTTTTTTGATTTTGATCCTTGTGCTTCCTATCATTTTCTTCTACTTGAAAAATTCACCCATGAGCTCCCACTCAAAAATTTTTATCATAGGTTTTAGAAACCCTAACTCTTCACATAAAATCTAAAACCTAGCTTTGATACCAAATGAAGAGAATCAATCTGATAAACTAATAAACAAGAAGCTATACTGAACATAATATTCAAGATAATCAAAGAAAACAAATGAAAAAACACAAGATTTAACCTGGGAAACCCTTTCGAGAAAAAACCCAACACAGTAACTTCTCTCTCTTATTGCATTAACTTAATCATTTACAATACAATAATGTACTTCCAAGTTTTGCTTTACCCTACTGCATCTCTAGCTATTTGTAAGCAAAATAGTAAGAAACCGTCAAAGCAGTTTTACAATACAATGGGTACCAAAACCATGGGATAATAAACACCCATAACGATTCCCATAATTCATGGAAGAGGTGTATAGTACTCTTGGGTATATAGTATATAAAATATACACACATTATAATAACCCTAAACCATGGAAAGTAAAGGATCCATCAAAGAGTACTTGGCATATGACAAATTCTTTAATGTACATTAATGATGGGTTTGACATGTCCAAACACACAGGATCTATTCCAGGTAAGGGTGCCTCTGCTAGTTGGTCTGCGAGCACCTGTCCTTTTACTAACTTTTGGTGTACATACTCAATGTCAAATTCACTAAGTAGAATGATCCAATTAGCCATCCTACTAGTAAGGGCGGGTTTTGACAACTGATACTTGAGTGACTCAACTTTGGATATAAGCTTGGTTTTAGTATTCAAAAATAATGGCAAAGTTTTTAGAAGGTAAAAACAACGGATAAACAAGATTTTTCAATTTGGGGATAGTTGAGCTCATATTCAATTAGGGTATGACTGAGATAGTACACTAGCTTTTTCTTTTTTGCTTAAATCATACTGAGCAAGTAAGGTGCTAATAGAAAATTGGGTTACAAATATGTATAACAAAAGTGGATCACCTGGAGTTGGTGGCATGAGGACTGGTGGATTTTCCAAGTATTGCTTGAGCAAGGCAAAATCATGATGTTGCTTTGGTCCCCAAATCAAGTCAATGTTATTTTTAAGCAAATGGGTGAGAGTGACATTTATTGGTGAGCTGCGAGATAAAGCGGTGGATGGCTTGTATTTTTCTTTGTAAGCTACGTAATTGTTTGATGTTTATGGGTGGATGCATTTTGGTAATGATAGTCACTTTGGCGGGGTCTACTTAAATCCTTCATCTTGATACAATGAAGCCATGTAGCTTCCCTGATAACACTCTAAAAACACACTTCTTTGGATTTAATCTTACTTTATATTCCCAGAGAGATGCTCGAAAATTCACCTCAAGACCTCAAGATGGTCTTCTCTTGTCTTTGATTTTCCTAGGATATCATCCACATAGTCCTCCATGATGTCATTAAGCATATCATGGAATATTATGGTCATTACCCTTTGATAATTTACGTGCGTTCTTAAGGCCGAATGACATTACTTGATAACAAAATGTTCCCAAGGGTTGTAAAGGTAGTCTTATGCTGATCCTCCTTTGCTATTTTGATTTGGTTGTAGCCAGAAAATCCATCCATAAGAGACAACATTTCATAACCTACAGTCGAATCGACAATCATGTTGATGTTGGGTAAAGGAAAATCATCTTTAGGACACACCTTATTGATGTCTCAAAAGTCAGTGTAGATTCTGATTCCAATAGGTTTCTTTTGAACTGGAATTATGTTTGATATCCACTCTGAGTAGTCAATGGGTCTAATAAACCCTGTTGTTAGCAGTCTCTCCAACTCTTCTTTGACCAAAAAGGCCACTCGTGGATGCATTTTCCATAGCTTTTGTTTAATGGGCTTTACGTTTGGATGCACAACCAAGTTTTGCACCACCAATGTTGGATCTAAGTCTGGCACATCCACACAAGACCCTGCGAGTATGTCCATAAATTCTTTGAGAAGCATAATGAAAGTTTTATGTTCCTATACTAAAATCAAAGCTCCCAACTTGACTATCTTTGGGTCTTCTTTTGTTCCAATATTAACATCAATAGTCTCTTCCACAAGCATTTTTGACATATCCTCCATACGCGTAGGATCGGGAGGAAGGTTGAGATCTTATTCTAAGGGCATCTCATTGAGATTTTCACCCTCAGCATGGTCACTTCTTTTTTCCATTGATTTTTTTATTTGTTGGTTGGTCAGCGCCTCAAAGAGGTTTTCACTGTGTAACTTGGACTTATATTTTTGCCGAGGATTTGTAGAGGAACTTTTTCCCTCACTTTTTCTTAGATTTTTCTGACCACAAAGCTCAACCTCCTCTCCGAAGTATGCGTAGGTATCCAAGTCAATGAAGAAACCCTTCTTATGATCTCTAATAGGAATAGTATCCCATATGCCCATAAATTCTATAATAGCCTCATCATTATCAAAGAGATCCAGGGGCACATGACGTTGTTGGTCCCAATCGACAAGGGTAGGGTATACAAGGTCAATATTTGGATTAGCGAGGGTTATGGTAAGGACAATGGTATCCATTAACAAGTTTGTAGAGGCAAGATCCTTGTATTGGATATGGTGGGAATCTATGTTGCTATCTAAATAAACATAGCTATCCTTGTGTTCAGAGTAGGTAGCATCTTGATCCATGGTGTGAGATCCATAGGGTGCAATGCCATACCATATCTCTTTGTTTTGAAATGTGGAAGTGGGATGGGCTCCTTATCCCTTATCAAAATTTCCACATCCAAGGAATTTGTAACCCATGGAGTACATCATTCTACTAGACTTTGTGTATTCTGGATTATGAGTGCAAGTAGGTTTGATGTCTATGGGGAGCCAAATTATAGGAGGGTCCAACAATTTCTCTTCTACAAGTATACCTCCAGGTAAGAATATACCAATTGTTTGTTCATCTCGAGGTTTTGTTTGAAGTCAGTAGTTGGGCTTGCCTCTTATTCTAGGTGACAAGGATAGATCTGAGACTAGGAGGGCCTGTTGAATATTATATTCTCCACAACCGTACTCAAGAATTTTCATCTCCCATGAATCAAAGGGAGAGGTAGATGTAGTAGCATCATGAGTGTAATAACTTAAAGAGTTTGAATCTACCCGTGACTCAAGAGCTTTAGACTAAAGGGGGACAACAATATCAATGGAGGGACATTCATATGCATTCCTTTGCACAAATCTATTGAGAGCTCTGCAATGGGTGAAGGGTTCTGGATCTCCTTGAATAGTAATAGTGTGTCCCTCGTGTCTCAATTTGATACATTGGTGAAATGTCGATGGTATGACATGTATGACATGAATCCATGGGTGACCAAGAAGCATATTGTATGGAATCTCTAGGTCTAAGACATGAAATTTCATGTTGTGGAAAGTGGGTCCTACTTCCATCAACAATGTTATTGTACCAGTTGATTCCCATTCTACGTTGTTATAAGCGGTTATGGTGATGATGTGGGACTCTAGATCTTCTTCTCTATGTCCCAACTATTTAATTAGTTTCAACGTGCATATGTTTAAACTTGACCCATTGTCCACAAGCACCCTCTTTATCTTTCAAAGAGTAACAACTACACATGTAAAGAGGAAGGTTATGTATATGATATTCATTAAGGATTTCCTTGTGGTTGAATGCAATGTGTTCACTTGGTGCAATATTTGTCACCATAGCGTGTAAGTGTGAAAGATCTACTTCGAGTCGATAGTCCCGACCCCTGAAGAGTTTTATAAAGGATGTCCTTATGTATGTTTGATATTTTAAGAAGATATAAGATTGAAATCTTAGTAGACGTCTTCTCAAGTTGGTATATGATATTGTATTGACTATCCTGAGGGGTAGAAAAAGGAGGTTCTGGGATTGCAAGATGAGAATTCCTTGCTACCGCAGCAAATGCAATCTCTACCCTTGATCCTAATGGTATTAACACACTCATCAGAGGAGCAAACACATCCAATAAGTGAGTCATATTGATTGTTATCATTTTTGGTATAAACATAATTGGTGGCTTTATAGCTTTGGGAAGACTCTCCCTGATCCGGATTTTTCTCGCCTGGTTTACCATGTTTTGGGAAAGGCTCCTTGAATATTCCCATATTTTGATTTGGCATTTGATTTGATTATGGTGAATCAACTTCTATCTCCCCACTATCAATAAGATCTTGGATGAAGTGGCGTAGTCTTAAAAATTTGTCCATTTTATGTCCTTTTACACGATGAAAATCACAATACTCATGTTCTTTATACCATGAAGGTTTAGGAGCATTGTCGTCAAAGGGTGTTGTTGTGGGATATGTCACCATGTTCACTGCATCTAGTTATTTTAAGATCATGGACAATGAGTCCATCAAGGGAGTAAACACTCTTTGTTTAATTGGTGGTTGGATTGGCCCTTTGGTTAGTTTAAAAGGTGGACCAACTTGGATTGCTTGTATGTGTTTAGAATCCATGATTCCATCGCCTACAACATTCTTGTTTTTATTAAAGATCTTGGGCTTGTCCATAGGTTTGGAAGACTGATTATCTTTTGAAAATGGTTTGAGTGTCCCTTTTGTGATTAGATCCTTTTCTATTTATGTGCCCTTCTTAATGACCTCTTCAAAGTTTTGAACACAATGCATTTGTAAATGAAAGGAAATGTCTAGATTTAGGTTCGGTACAAAGATGCTAACAAGTTGTTTTTCAGGGATCGAGCAAGGGAAGCGAGTAAGCTAGCCATTGCCATCTCTGTAGGAAACTTGCAAAGGTTTCGTTTGGTTTCTATTTGGAATTACATAAGTCTAGACATGGTTATGTCACTTTCCACATTAAAAGATAAATGTCACACAAATCTTTCCGCTAGTTCGGGCCATGTGAAGATAGACCCCAAGGTAAACGAATGAACCACTCTAGTGCTTTCCCTCCTAGACTTTTTGGAAATAGTCATATGAGGTAGTTGTCGCTATACGCCACTTCTTGGCATGCCATGTAAAAATATTTTACATGATCTCGTGGATCACCTTTTCCTTTATATTTTTCAAACTTTGGGATGTCAAATTTCTTAGGAAATGGTTGGAGCAACATAGCCTTATCAAATGGATAAGGGCATAACTCTTCATATTGATACTTTTTTATGTACCACGTTGCTTTCTTGAAGGATTGTAAGCATTACTTCAATAGATTGTATTTATTGTGTAAGAAGTTGCTCCTTAGTGGGGGAAGCTAGCATATACACACGACTATTTTTGACACTTCCCCTCTTGATATTTTATGTGAAACTCATTATTTCTAACCTTAGGTTTTTCCTTATGCATGTTTTTGTTTGTCTCTTTTTGCACATGGGACGCTAGGAAAGCTAATTGTTGACTAAGGTGTTGAATTTTGTTGTATAGTGATTTCTTCATTTGGAGGTTCCTCTTCATTTTTGTGTTGAGGAGGTTGTTTTGGTTTTCATGTTCCACCCTTATCCTACGTGGAATTCTTATGAGTGGCATTTTAAAACCACCTATGTTGTCATGTTGAGTGTTTGAGGTGGAAGCTTTTCCATGTCCCAAAATTTCATCCATATTAATGAGGGGGCGTTCTTCCTCATTATTTGTAGGTGGAATAATTTCATGTTCAGTTGGCATTCTAGCACCTAATTCCACAAATCTTACGAGTACTCTATCTTTGTTTAGAAAGAGGAACTCATCTAATTGGGTGGGTCAAATTCAAACTCCATGTGTGGTGATCCCAATTCATCACCACTATGGTCTACCATCTCCTCTTCTTCCTTTTCTGTGGAGAAGAGAGGTCCTAGATCATTACCAATAAAGGGATTTGACCCTTTTTTGGTTGATGTTTCCCATGCTTGTCTCTTAGCTCCCATTCTTGTTATGGGGCCATAACAAATGAGGATTTCACTAAGGTGTTTTTGTTGAATTTGTCCAAGGGTACAATCAAACCTAAGTGAAGACTTAGAATGATATTTTTACTAAGGTCACACAAAGAATGTCAATTTTCCAAAGAATAATGAATGCCAATAAATCAAGGGATCAAAGTGATTGTCCTAAATAGATAAGTCAAAGTGACAAATAATCGTAAGACACAATCACACAAGGTTTGTTTTAAACCAATCAATCAATGAAGTACTTCCTAAGTTGTTTCCAAATGGTAGTTTGACGTTTAAAATGATCAATGAAATGTCACCACTTATGTCAAGTTTAAGAATGAACAAGGCGTAAGTAATAACAAAAGGTTGATATGATTTCCAAACAAAGTATACTTAAAGCGAGTTTAAATCCAAGAAAGACCTAAATTCTAAAAAGTGGGGGTTATGAATATGAACAATGCAACAATACCACTAAGATATGTTAAAAAACTTTACGAAAAAGTAAGGTATTAGTATCAAAATAATATTAGTACGATGCACACAAAGGTAACAACAACACCTTTCAAAATCGAGGTAATGTTTGAAATCAAACCAAGGATAAATTATACCAAGGAATTGTTAAGATGCGTGTAGTGTAACATTATAATCTAGACACTTAGGAAAAGTTTATAAGAAACAATATTTAAGTATCAAAATTGTGGCGATACGATACAAGCAACATAACACTTCAAAGGAGAATCAAGTGAAGAATCAATCCTAACTACAATGACGATATTGACTTGGGTATCAAGATCAAATGGCTATCAAGATGTAAAAATGTACCCACACACTTTAGATGTTTAACAACTCAGCCAAAAACATGGATGAGCATAAACAGACATAAAAGTGGTGAACACAATTGATTGATAACACACATATGTTTTCTCTCCTTTTGATCAACAAAGTGTCAAAATAAAGCAAAGGAAGTAGATCAAATGGGGTTGAAAAGTGTTTGGCATCACTTCGACGAAGTTTTCCCCGCCTTATGGCGAGTGAAAAACTAAGTAAAAGTAATGCTTCACAAATTTTGTGGTGAATGATGCGTAGTTTGAACTTTGATGGACTCTCCCTTTGTTCGATAAACAAAGTTTCGAATTCCAAAATTTATCCCTTTTCGAAGGCTCTAAAAAATGATTAGTAAAAATAAGTTGGCTCCAAGTCAAGATAGATTCTTAGGTGGTTTTCTCAACTAGGTGTCACAAGTTATCTAATGCGAGCTCGATTTACCAAGACAGATGCACTGACTAATATTGGGTTATCTCAGCTTTACTTTACCCCCTTCAAGTACGGTGAAGAGAAATTAACGCGCTTCATCATGTAATCTATCTAGGGTCGTGATATAGATAACTTTGAATCTAATTCACAAAGGTAAAAATAGTCAAGTAGGTGTGCGAAACACTTCCCATTTCGTCCATAAGGATCCCTCTTGCATGGACTACTTTGGGGTTCCAAGAACCACCCCCATTGTTATAGCTTAAGGCTTATGCCAAAGGGGTTATGTCCTAGTTAAGAGGACGATGCGTACCCTTATTCTAACCTACATATACAATGTGATGAATGTGGTGTGTTTTTTTATCTTTTAGACTTAATGTGGTTTAGTCATTCACCATTTGACAACCTACAATCACACGTGTATTAGTAGTTTTTGTTTTGAACCTCCTTTCTTTGACAAGCGAATTAGGTCCTGCACATGAAAGATTAGTAATTTTCCACAAGATCAAAATATCATGAAAAAGGGTTTAAGTGTTGTTTTGATTCCCAAGATCACCTAAAAGGTGCGAGGGAAGAGCATACACAATGTAAAAACCCAACTATAATAAGAAATGGAAAACACTTGGGAAATTAAAGTGCAAGATAGTTCGTTTTAATCAATTTTGACATTCATTCCCTTAGCAAATAAGTATAATGAGACATTTTCCAAAGCATAGAAAAGATATTGAAACCGTTTTCGATTCCCAAGATCACCTAAAAGGTGTGAGGGAAGATCATACATGACTCTAATCTCATAGACAAACATGTAACATCCATTAACTTTAAACAAACCAAATTAGCAAAAGTATCTAAATATACCCTATAAAACAGCAGTTAATCTCAAATAAACCTGTAAGGAGTTAACACATTTAGAACACAAGCCTTTGCAAATTTTAAAGCAAACCTCAAATATGTGTCATGACACCTATGCACCCTTTTCGGTGTGTGTGCACCGATATGAATGTGTACGTGCTTCGCTTTAAAATAACAGAGAAACTAAACATGTACACATCCAGAGATCTGTGTATACATGAATATGGATGCATGCACGTGGGTTTAAGCATATGCATGGGCCAGTAGAATGCAAGACAACACAGAGGACAAAATTTCATGTACACGTACATACCCAATGTGTGCGTGCCCTTTTTAATGCATATGTGGGCCTGACTAGAATTGACGTGGGGTAATATTAGCGACATAATGCATACGCATGGATATTAGTATGTACACTCCCTTTTGAACACCTGTGCACAAGTTTTGGTGTGTACGCACCCTTACAAATTTTACCTACGTGTGTACCTATAGATGACGTCAAAATATAGAGTTCTGACGTATGTAACTTCAAAAAGCTCAATTTTTTCCTAATTTAGCTCAAATATAATGACAACCCATCACAATAAACCCCATAAGAGAGACTCAATGCATATAAAGTTAGTGAAATAACCTAAGAACTTAAACTTATTTCACATGTGCATGATTTGGGTTAGTAAAAATTGAGAAAAACTAGTAAAACTCATTAAAATCAAAGAGACTATGAATCCGTCCCACTGGGCGTGCCATATGTATCAATGTATTAGTTAACTATGCTAAGAGAATTAAAACTAACACCTTAATAATTCCAAAAAAATCTAACTACACAAATATCATCATGCTAAGAGCTTAAAGAGACTAACTACCAACATTATGCATTAGAAATTTGAAGGAAAATCAAACTAATATGTTAAGCATTTAACCTCTACTCTTTAGATTGCAACTACAAATGAACCTAGATAGATCCATGGAAATCAAAGTTGATTGTTTGATCTTCAAGGGTTTGAGAATGGAGGCTCATCAAGACATGGCTACAAGACCATTTTGATTCCCTTCATATGACTCAAAAGCTTGGATGGATGAAATGCAAGATGAAGATACCTAGCTCAACACTAATGGAAGATGCTCAAAGATGAAAATGCCTATAGTTTATGCTATATGCATGTAAAGGTGTAAGAAGAAAGGTAGGAGGAGGGTTATTTATATAACCCTCTGGTTTGAAGAAGCTTTGCATCCTATTGTATGTGGGATAATAGCAAAGCTAGGTTAATAATGGATAAACATGGTTTAAAGTGGTTGAGTTTGCTTTAGGAGAGTTTAATTTGTCCTTTAGTGACTGATGAGAATTGAGGTGGGGTGTATTAACTAATAAAGGTGATTAATTAATAGGTATGTACAAGCTTATAGAATATTTTTAGAAGAAAATTAGTATGATCTAGCCTTTATGAGGGAGTTTAATTAAATAAATGACGATTTATTGATCCAATAAAGGGGAAGCTAATTAATTAAGAATAATTAATTAGTTTAGATAGAAAGGAACATTAATTAACGAAAGGTCATTAATTGGTGCTTTGATTAATAGAAGAGTTAATTTATTAGCATAATGTAACTAATTAACGATGATAGAAGAGAAAGCGTGCGTTATCAACGATATATCGTCAATTTGCGGGAAAGGGGGTAATTATCGCAATTTTAATATTTAAATTACTTGATCCAAATTATAGGTGTCTATAGATTGATCCCCACTTTAAATTAACACTTGATATGATACATGTGAATAATTTACACTATTATGTTATAAAGTCATTGATTTAGAACAAGATATAATTATTACACATGTATTAGATTTTCCCACTATTTCTATGTTAATGCATCATCTAGTTCTTCTCCTCTTCCATATGTTGAGTGTCCTCCAAGGTCTCCATCTCCTCCACCCCGCAAGCAAGTTTAGTCTTCTCCATCACATAAGCATCCTTCATCTACTCCACCACATCGGTCTTCATCTAAGACTTCTACATATCCCCCTCGGGAGCCATTACACTTTTCTCATAATACTAGACCTCATGATGTGTTGTGTGCTTTTCTTGAAAAATGCTTGATTCACTTACCTTCTAATCAACATCATCCACCTCATTACTTGCAACGCCAACATGATCGACCTTATTGCAACTATCATTGCATCAATGGCCATCACAAAAATGATTGTTACGCCCTTCATGATAGATTACAATAATTAGAAGACAAGGGTGTTATTGCCTTTTCTCTCACTCTCGTGAGTGGTCTATGTCTCCAATTCCATGCAAGTGTGTTGTTTCTCTTGTGCACTTATCTCCCGCACTGTTTCTAAGATCACTACTCATTCACCATTGTAGGTAATTATTCATGCGCGTCTTCCATCTCATTCATCCTTCGCTACATTATCTCATCCACTGCGTAGTGCTCCTAATACACATTGGCTACCTAGGTCGTCGACATCTATGCTTCCCACTACTTACATCTCCCATCATTGGCACCATTTTTTTAGGCATTCATTTTGGTTCATACACTCATGTTGCTTCCATTCCACATGCTTCCAACATTCCACGCATGCGTGTTCTTTAGTAGGTGATTTTTATCACCTCACTCACCAATGACGGACTTGTGTTCTCATGGTTCTTATATGATGTTTAAGGGATCTGTTATAATAAGAACCTCGCTCCACTTTTATGCTACACACTTCATCGATCTATCTATCTAGCGTACATTATCAAACCACTTCCCAATGACACACTCTTGCTTTATGGTTCATTCTTGACTACTAAGGGGTCTTATATAAATGAACCTCATCATTCACACACTAGGGGGCATCATTATTCTCTCCCCTCTTCATCATACTAACACACAATTACATACATTTTTATGATCATCTCATTCATTTTATACATACTTTACCATTCATCACATCTCTATTCATACATACAATACACTTTTGCATCATTTATCTATCACATGGAACAATCACATTATATATATTTCATACACTCTTTATCATCACATGCAATATCTCATCACTCATCTATCTATGACCAAATTAAACACCATCCATTAGTCAACACTAACAATACACAATGCAAATCAAATCAATACATAAAAACAATGTTAGACGCATCATATATTACTGTAGTCACAAAATCACACACTATTAAAATTATACCAACAAACATGTTATATTATATATGGATCTCATGTAAGAAAATCATTCACTAATGGCTCATCCCCTAGTCTTATCGTTAGTTAGTTGGTCATTGTCATCATCTGTCTTGCATAGTTGTCAGTTATTTGCACAGTTTTGGTCATCTCTCAGGGAGTCTCAGATGTTGTTATTTGGTCATTTGTCGTCTCTAGTCTTTGACTAGGGTGCCTAGGGTAGTACTAAGGTGACCATGGGCACCCCGGTCCTTAATTTTAGGCGCCCTAGTCCCGAAATCACTTAGATTTAATTTATCTATTCAAGGTTGGTATTTGTCATTTTCCCTCTCTTTCCCCTAGGGACTAGTCATCATGTCAGGTCATTATTGTCAAAATTTGAGCAAGAGATCCCTTTATAAACATAACACGACCACTATTAAATGGGAAAAATATCTACCATCAAGGGCTAGCTATCTACTAAGGCAAAGGACTGAATTTGGGCATCGAGTGCATCACACACACTTTGTATATGAAGGGTTTTATTCATTTTATTCCATCCACCATTTGCATTTTACATCTAGTTATTACCCCTATCTCTATGTCATTAGTGCTTTAGGGCACCTGACACAATTTACACACATAAGGACACAAAAATACATTGGGGCTGGAATGTAGTGCAACACTCGATTATAATTCCACCTTTGTGGCGGCTAAGGTCATCTGACCCCTTCATATGCATCTTTCTTTTTTAGGGATTTGATGTTTTGTATGGGGATTTGCAAGTAAATATTCATTGCAAGTTTTACAGTGTCATTAGGGAGGATATTATGAAAATACAAGAAGGGTAAAATATTGCAAAGATCTAGCGACACTATCAAATTTAGATCTTGAGCTATTCGGCGGACCGGGGTGCCCATACTTCATTCTAGGGCACTCACAGGCACCCCAATCCTCCTTTAGGTGCCCTAGTATGTGAAAATAACCATCTGTTGTAATTTTTTGGGATGTTTTGTCACATTGTCCTTCATCCACACATCATTCTATTTAGTCCCAAAACATAGTGAGGTAAGTTATTTATAGGTTAGTATCTTACCCCTTTTATTTCATTTCATTTAAATATCAAAATAAAATATTTAGCATCAGTATTTCATCTTATATCATTTACTACATTTCTATACCTACTGGATTAACTTAGAATATAGATATTAATTTCATATATTAGTTAATCATTTTGGTGAACCCATACTTTAGAATATTTTTCCCTAGGATCCATTTCAAACCCTAATGGTTAGGAATAGTTCATCTTCTTCACCCATCATGTCTCATTTTAGTGTCAACCCTATATATGACGAGGTTGCTTTATTGTTGAGCTCATGACTCTCTATGGTAATCATATTCCTACATTGGCTCATACTCAACAAGAAATCTTAGAGGGTCAACAATATGTGCTTGCTCATTTTGAAGACTCTCCTATTGGAATTAGCATTGTTAAGGATCCTATAGCCTTCAATCATTATACACCATGTTATACTTCTACTAATGACCCTCCTTTTGATCTCTCTAAGGAAATTTTAGATGACTCTTTTATTGACTATTTAATTGGTATTGATCATTATCCACATGTGCATACTGGTTCTTCTCCTACTCAACATACTATTATAGTCTTATCTCATGATTCTCCAACATCTAATATTGCTACTCATCATTCATCACATACTAGCTCTGATTCACTTTTGCATTATGTTGATGATCCTATTGAAAGTGTCCTTAGTGATATTCCCATTTTTGAGTATTTATCTGATCATGATCAGGCAGTTGATAGTCATGATTCTCCTTCTTTTCATACTTTTGCCGAGTGTGACTCACCTATTCCATCACTACCTTCACCCGAGGTTGCATCTAGTACTATGTTGAGTTACCCCCATATATCACTTCTTCATCTCCTACCATTTCATCTCCTCCTCTCACATCATATACACATATTAGGACATATTATCTTATAGAGGTCTCTCCATCGGTCACCTCACCTATTAGGGATGTTTCCGATGCTAGTCCCACCATTCTATACATATTCCATCTACATCATCTACTATAGCTCCTTTGGCACCTACTCCTAGTGTTCCCTTAGCATCGAAGCCTCCTTTATCATCTCTTAATATTCCTATGATCACGCACAATGGCAAGTTACAACCTCTTAATACATTATTGCCATCTTCCACTATTCCTTCATAGGATATCATCTCTCTCATGCATGTTGTAGGTCAATTACAATCTCAAGTTTAGTCTCTCACTTTAGAAAGTAGGGCTTACTATGCTTCTATTGACAACAATTCATTACATGGTAACTTGTCCCTAAGAAGATTCATAATTTGACATTTTCTAAGGACTTTTCATGCGTACATTCACATGTTTTGATGGTACTTGGTGACCCTCATACCCATATTCTACACTATCACATGCTTATGGCCTCATGATTATGATGATAGATTATTACTTAAGGCATTTCGATATAGTCTTATTGATGAGGCATTGCAATGGTACACTCATCTTCCCTTTGGGTCCATTAGTACTTACTATGACATGGAGGACACTTTCCTCCATCGATTTATCATCAACAATGGCCCTAAGGTTACTTATGACCACTTTCCTACTTTACATCAGGGCTCATCTGAACCTATCAAGGATTATATCTTATAGTTCAATGCTTATATACATCAACTGATATTCCAACCTATTGATCTCGAAAAGCAATTTATTTTTTGTAGTGGTTTGATTCCCGCACTTAAGAAAAGATTTTAATATGATACATGTGAGTCATTCATTCTTCTCTACTACAAAGTCCTAGATCTAGAGCAAGATATTATTTCAGCAAATTTCATTGACCCTCCACATACATCTACTTATATTATATCATCTAGTCCTTATCCATCGAAATTGGTTAACCGTCCTACACAGGTCTCCACCTGTTCCTCATAAGCAAGGCAAGCATGCTCAACCTACTCCACCACCACATCATACTTCTTCTCCTCCTCCGCGACATGTTACTTCTCATTCCACTCCATCTATGTCATGTGAGCCATTACATTTCTCCCATCATGCTAGACCTCATGATGTATTGTTTTCCTTACTTGAAAAACACCTAATTCACTTACCATCCAACCATCATCACCCACAACATAGGTTACAATGTCAACGTGATCAACCATACTATAATTATCATCACATAAATGGCCATAGGGACAATGATTATATTTCCCTTCATGACATATTGCAATAATTAGAGGAAAATGGCATCATCTCCTTTGGATCTCGCTCATGTGAGCGGTCTATTTCTCCTCTACCTTGACAAAGGGTTTCTACTCTGCTTGAGTCCTCTTCTCCATTAGGTTCTCAGGACATAGTTCATCCATCACTGCCATATATCACTCATGTGTGCCTTCTACCACATCCATCCATCACTCCACTATCGCATCCATTGCATTCATGTTATCCACCGCATCATGTTGCTTCTACACATTGTCTTCCACAACCCTCCGTATTCACACATTCCACCATAACTCCATATGAAATTTAGTTTGGCACATATTCACATGATGCTTCCATCCCACATGCTTCCACCGCTACATTCCAGCTTGATTTACGGTAGGTGATGTTTATCACCTTACCTCCCAATGATGCACTTGTGTTCTTATAGTTCTTACATGACTATTGAGGGATTTTTTTCTAAGAACCTCTCATCACGTGCTTCGTCATTTCATCTAGCACACTCAATCATTTCTTGATGACACACTCTTGTTTACACAACTCATTCTTGACTGTTGAGGGGTATTAACTAAATGAGCCCATTCATACACACCGGGGGCATCACTAATCTTCCCCCTTAGTTTCATCATAATAACATTCTACGATCACATCCTATTATCATGTATCACAACACATTACTTTATTTTGTGATTATACATAATCCATTTTTACATCTATTCTACTATCATCCTTACATTAACTATGCACTACCAATGAAATTTTCATCAATCACATTACATTCGTCATCTATTTTCATCATTCATTGTACAAATTTTGTCTATCATTACCAACATTATAATGCAAATCTACCTTAATCAAACGCAAACACATACACTACGACAATAAACCATCGAATCACACATCATCCATTATATTACAATGTTTGTACACCAAAAAAACTCATCATATAACCATAACATGCATCCATACATACATACATATATATATATATATATCCAATATATATCATTTATCATTAAAACACATTTCATCACTGGGGGGAAACTCCCCTACATCATATACAATAGTACAAGTTAAATCTCATCATCACTATCAATCTCGGGTATTGTGAGAGCCCTAGAAATAGACGCTTGACCACTAACGCGACACCACTATTTGTGGCCTCGATACCTCTCAACCTACCTCTGTAATAGGGTAATCTCCGTCATATGCTCAAAAAATTGACGTTGCACATCCACGTATCATGAAAACACATCTTGTGCCAAGGGACCACCTCTTACCACCTCTCGGGATCGTCGAGTCTCTCGCGTGCCTCATCCCTCTCACCTAGAAATATCATGCATGTCGTTGCTGATATGACCATTGGCTCAAATAAATAGGAATGTTCACTTGTTATATCATCCACTCACTCAAGTATACCTCCACCAAGCATGTCGGTAAACACGTTTTGCATCAATTTGTAGATGGATGTGTCTACTATCAGGGATCTATATGCATCGCCTACAAAACAAATAACACAACGTGTTAAACAACCATTGTTATCACATAAGCCAAAAACAATACACACAACATAGCTATTTATAGATACTCATGCTCAGCTACAACTACTACTACATTGTCGGGGCATGAGCTTCCCCCTCTCCTACTCCTCATGGTAACCTGCTAGACTTGCAAATAATGGGAACAACAATACCCACCGATGAGCTGCCCACCATACATGGTACTCCTCTGTGTAACCCGCAAATCGTCAGAGTCTATCGCTCATTGCCACATCCACCTCATCTAGCCCAGACAAGACTAGCTACTTTGATGTGGACCACGATTTAGTTTCGGACCTCCTAAGTGCTTTGATGGCTCTCAACCAAATATGTGGATTTGGGGGCATGACTGAGCCATGCCAAACTGTCGTGATACTCTCTCTACTTAAAAAATCTTGGTCACACCTGAGAATCGATCCTCTAACCACATCATCCTCCGAATACACCGTAACTCTACATCATCCTCGGGTCATCCTCCATAGTCATGATATGGCCTCCATGTAACAACTTCGGCTCCATATTATCTATAAGTGCCATGTAGGTATCCATATCCATCCTACACCCATGAATATTAATTCACCTCCTTGCATATATTGTAGACACCAAAATTGGGTCACACTCCCCTTGGTCCCTCGACAAATAACCAACTCAAACACACTCACCTAACCATGGCCCCTTTCACCCCACTCTAATATTAATTTAATTAAATTAATTCATGATCTCATAATATCTATTATTTAAATATCCTAATTGGATAATGCCCACACCACCACCTCATCTAGCCACCTCACCCTAAGACCTATTCTTAGTATGTTGCCATAACTAACTAAGACCTACCTAAACCCTAAAAATCAAAGCCTACATTCCCTCTAACCACATTCCCACCCATTAGAAAGGAAGCTTCCATTCTAATCCATGGAAGAAAATGAACGAGATCCAAGAAAATCAAGGGGATCTGCCCATTTTAAAAACCTAGGAAATTACGCCTAATCGATGCGGTTACCCTAAACCGCCACCGGTCAACCTAGAACCGTCGTCGGTGACCATTTATTCCCCAAAACAACCTAATTTTGGGGTTTACACATTTATGAGAGCAAGAGATGAAACTAGAGCTGCGTATGCAAGCATAACCGATATTCTTATACGCATCGGATCATTCATAGTCAACATCGAAGCTATCACAGAGTTATTTACATTCACGGGAGCATCCTGGGAAGCACCACCACCACATCAAGCTCCATCCATCCGATCAACTACTGTTGTCACCCAACCATCAAACCCATACAACAGTAAGTGTTTTATTAACCAAAATTCATCCATTTTCATTTTTGTAGGTTCTATTATATCTAGTATCAATTTCTACTTCCATTCCCATTCTCCCACCATTTACCTCCATGCAAACTTGGCCATTTCTTCACCCACACCATTGAACTACCCATACGCGAGTTTTAATGATCCTTGAGTATATTTAAGACCTACCACAGAGACCTTTCCCTTGCCCTCTCCATTTCCATTTAGTCTCAAATCTACCCTCACATCAAGTTTTTGATAAAATTTCCTTTACCACGACTATACTGATCTTTGGTTACCCACAACCGCCGTTGGTTCACCTAAACCGACATCAGTCATATCAAATGACGTTAGTTTCTATGTTCTAACCCACGGACTAAGAACGGAACCCAAAATCCCCACCAAATACCCAAAACAGCCAAGAATCGGACCACGATCGGTGCCAATACTCGACAGAGACCTTGACCTTTAGATTCAATCATAGCTTGGCCTATTGTGAACGAATTTACTTATTGTAGTCGAATGAGATACCTACATCATTTTAACTACGGTAGGATTTCCTTTATTATTAACATTGAATTGCTTTAAATAGTGGATTGGCACCGTTAGGGAGTACCACACTTCCCGGATCTAGCATACACTAGGTAGTCCACTGCATATATTGTTTAACTTCTATTTGGTGGTCTTGTTTTATATTTCAGGTAGTTCCTCCTAGCCAAAAGGAAGCTCTCACGACCAACTTTGGATCAAGGAGTCATACGTGCACAACCTTCAACCAACTTTAATGGTATTCTTCCTAGCCCATTTACCCTTATCTGTTTCGCCAATATTCAAAGAAACACTCTAGAATCAGTGTGAAACATTTTGGCATGCCTAGTGATCATGTGACTACTCTTCACCTTTAGAATAATCAATCATGCAATGTCTTTAGGGTCTTATGTTCATCGACCTATCTAAGTTATGATCCAACCGTTATGATCCTTGCCAATCAGGTGACTCTCTTTCCTCCTCTTATCTTTTAACTTCTTCATTACGTATTGATCATCTTATCAAGGACTAGATCCTCAACACTTATCTTTGGGGTAATTTTCCTCTTTCGCCAAATCCCTTTAACATCACCCATACTGTTTTCCCACAATTCAACCCTCCCTAAAATAACTCAACTCAACCATGCCTATAACCTACCAACCCCTCTTGTACTTCCTCACATCTTCCTAGCTTATGGTAGAACTATATCGGCCCGAGGTCCCTTTTCGCTTGGGACTATGTAGGAAGCACTCGAGGGCATGGGGCCCTTGGAGGTTAGCTTGACCACTCTTTACCCTAACCAATTCCCTTTTTTCCCTTTCCAAATCACACTCTACCCTAGTTAGTTTCCTTTTTATTCATAATTGGCAATTAAACCAAACAAACAACCATTAATTCACATCTTTATCATCATCATTCATATATTCATTCTATATACCAATTCTTTACCATTATCATGCATGTTACTATAACACATCTTAACGTGACCCATATCATCATTAATTACACAAATTAATGAATTACAAACTAAGCCAAACTCAACCCAACCATACCTAATTGACCTAAACTTCATCAAACCTAAGTCAAACCTGACTCAATCCATGCCTATGACTTGACTCAATCCATGCCTAAACCACAAACCTGACTCAATCCATGCCTATGACCTGACTCAATCCATGCCCATGACTTGACTTAATCCATGCCTAAACCACAAACCTGACTCAATCCATGCCTATGACTGACTCCATCCATGCCTAAACCACAAACCCGACTCCACCCATACCTATGACTGGCTCTATCGTTTACTACACTACTTAGTTTCCATCACATATACAAATCAAAATAGCAAGTTAAACACAACCATATACACATCATGACATAATCACCATCATCTCTATAAATCAATCATCTAAACATGTGTATCCATATACATGACTCTCAAATATCTTCGGCATGTAGGCCGGTGTATATAACAAAATCTCAAAACCTCTCATATACATCCTCACTATCTTCGACATGCAGGCCAGTATATATGTCAAAAATATAATATCAAAAATACATGACCCTCTGGAGCTCAATCATCTCCCCATCTGATGTCCAAACTGTCTCATCTGTCTCCTCCCCGCTCCTCTCTAGCCTAGCATCCGGCTGACCTCCCTCCACCTCACCCTGGTCTGGCCCCTGATGGTCCTACCTTTGGAGCTGGCCTCCGTGCACTAGTGGCCTCACCACAATCGGCTCCTAGGCTAAGCGGCCCCTTGTACTCTCCACACTATGTGTGTGGGATCTACTCCTCTCAGTTGAGGCTGTTGTGCTCTTCTGTACTCGGTGTATGATAAGACATATATACCCAGCCCATCAAATGATCTGGTAGTATCTCACCTCGCCCATGGTGTCTCTCATCTAGCGGCGGTACTATCTGTGGTGGTTCCATCGACCTCTAACCCTACCTGCTCTGCCTAAATAACTAGACCTTGTCCCTTCCCCTGTGGTGGTGCCATCAGCCGGGCTTGCACTTGTAGTTAGGCTGAATAACCACTATTATGCCTATGCGGCCAATGACCCTACAAATCTGTGACTGTCCTCGTGTTATCGCCAATCCGACCCTATAAACTGTCACCTACGCTGTAGGGAGGCTACTTACACCCCATCTCCATCTCCTCCCTCTCCCCCTAGTGCGGGTGTTGGTCCTACACTCCTTGTGCTCGATAAGTGGCCACTGTGCTGTAGAGTCGCAATCTATGCCTCGGACCACCTGTAAGATGTCCCTACACTAAGCCCAATCTGGGTCACCGGGTAGCCACTGCTCTTCTTGTAGGGCATCTCTCTGCACTATGACATGAGCAAATCATGGCTGCCCGACCTCGCGATCTTACTCGTAAATGTGTCATCCCAACATTATTTGTACCTTTACTGTCACCTGGCATCATCAATATGTCGATCGACCGACTTCTCCTCTGCCTGGTTGGTACTGATAGGTCGGTGGAGACATAGGCCTCTCCACATCATCTCTCCTATACTGAGGGAAGGGTGGGGGTATATCATGTGGCAATCAAATCGCCATCGACCCAGTCTACGGGTATCATCTCATGCTCGCCGGCCTGCCGGTCCTCGATCCATCTCAGCAGAGCTATAGCCCATCTTGTTCATCTGCCATCTGCCTGTATGAAGGATAACCTATATATGGCCTCCAAATAATGTCCACCCCGACAACCCCTCCAGTAATCACCTATAATAGGCTACATCACGTGTTACTCTAGCCGCTCAATGCTCTCCCATCACCTGTAGCCCACTCGAACAAAACCAGGGTCAAATGCATCGGCTCGGGGCATACCAGTTGTGCACACACACACAATGTGCTCATAAGCCAAATAATGAAACAAGAAGGTGCAACATAGACTGAACCGCCACAAACACCCATAAGCCCACAACTCCATGTATAGCTGTACCAGGAATGCAGGCCCCACACAACCGAGTCTGCTCTCTACCATGTCATGTAAGACCCCCATCAGTGACCATGGGAATCTCCCACCCTCTGCATCAGGCATTACAAAATAGTAGACTGCCTCCATCAAAAGTACTACTAGCCTCATCTCCTCAGGATAGGCCCAATATATTTCCCCGTAGCTCTTGCTGGCACTATGGAATCCTAACAAGGCCAACCCCTCTCCAAAAATTGCTAACAGTAACTCCTCTGACACCTCTTAGGAAATTGAGTAAACCTATGTACCTACTAGAGGTAGTTGTAGGATCTTGTACACATCCTCTAGGGTGATCGTGATCTCACCCTTGTTGTAAATGAAATGTATTGGTTGTCGAATCCCATCTATCGATGAGGGCAACCATCAAGCTCGCATCATCAGGGACTATGTGTCGATAGTGTTAGCCACCAATCAGACCCACATCTACAACATGGACCCACTCCTCATGGGTCATCTCCCCCCGTATCTCCACGAGTAAGGGAGGTACTCTATCCCTCATCCGCAGCTGGTCCCTAGCCTATATACAACCAATCATATCAATCAACTTGACCATACCTACATCAACCTTTCCACCCATTATACCGCTTACCCTACCTAAATAAACCTCTCACCTATACCTATACCGTAAATTAACACTACCTATCTACCAATCTACCTATCTACCCATGCCTCGGAACCTCACCTATTTTCATTTTGCCTCCCTCCCGATGTTCCTTATTCACCCACCTACCCATACCCATAAATTTCCCACCTTACCTCTCTTTCCCTAGACCTTCTTACCTTCGTGTCACATCTTATACCCACCCCACCCTAGCCCATTGTCATTCACCCTTACCTATTTTTACCCCTTACCTATGTTATGATTTTCCCCAAAACATCTCCTACTTCCCACTACCTATCTCACCCACCCAACCTAGGTCACTTTTGGCCCCTTTTCCCCTATATCTGACCAGTCCCGGTTACCCCTAACCAACCAGGGGCCCCCTCAACCAAAGCATCAGTCCTGTTTCACGACCGATACCGGTTCGGTGCCAGCGATGTTGGCTAAACTTCGCCCGAGGCTGGTCATTGTCACCGCAAGAACGATGACGCCCAAACCCCCATTCTTCCTACAAGCTCCCTTTTTCTCCCTTCTACCCACCCATCCTACCCAAATCCCCCTCCACCCTTCTCCACCCCTCCTTCACCTAATCACCTCTCTCCCCATTCCTATTTAACCCTATTTGCCCTCCCAACATTCAAAATTCATTTTCCCCAAACCCATTTTTTTCCCCACCCGACATCTAAATCAATCTAACACACAAAACAAAGAACAAGATTGACTCTTACCTCATGTTGCCATCGCCATGGTGGTACACCGGGCCACTACATCGATGGTCCACCCAACCCCTCTCCTACCTCTGCCATCACTCGAACCAATCTCCTCGGCTCCAACCAACCAAATCGATCAATCCGATCTTGTGGACCCACCTATCAACTGCCAATCACCCGCTACACCACTTTCGTGACTCGGCTTTCCACTCTGCATGAACACTTTTAACCTTTCTCTTTCTCACTGTCGTTTTCTCCAATTTGGTAAATGAAAAATGATTTGAAAACCATGACAATTTTTCTTTTTATACCCTACCCGACTTGACCGGGGTGATTTTACCTTGAATGACATCGGTCCTGTGCCCTAGCTTACCGTGGTCGAGTCCATCACGACCGGCATCGGTTCATTCAAACCATCATCAATTACCTGCTTAGTCCTTTTCCTACCCCCTACCCCTACTTTGATGGCTGAATCCTTTCTACCTCACCCACACCTGACTTGGACACTTCACTTTATCCTCCTAACCTCATCATTTACTACCTCACCTCGTCCTCATTTGGGGACTCGTTATTTTTCCCATACCTCAGCCCTACGTGCCGTGACCTAGATACTTAGACCTAGAACATCGCTAGTGACCTATGACCTCATGTGCTTGCTATACCTTGCGGGCTCATTATCCGTGTTGATTAACATATTGACCTTACCTTTCCTCTTGCTTGTGATCGTTTATCACTTGACCCTTAGTGTACGAACATACCTAAATGTTCTTGCACCTAACTTGCATCGTGTTTCTTGACCATATCCTATACCTTTGATACATGAATCACTTCGACCTTGTTTGGATAAACTTATCGACCTTAGACAATGTAGATTTTTACGCTCTTGAACTTGGTACCGTGTTGCAGTAGGTTTATACGTGTGCATGTGTTTGGCCCCATTCTTACCTTTAACCTTGGCCCATTACCTAGATTACCCGAGTAGACCTTTTTCCCTTTTTACCCCCATTGCTCACCTGCCTCTTCATCACATTCACCTTTTATCAAACCACTCACCGATTCTACCTTCCTCATCGGTTCTGGTTAGAGGGGGATCACCTTCACCCACACATGGGGTAACCACTTCTTACTTTTGTCAGCGTCACTTACCAATACAAGATATGCAACAAAAAGGGGAAAAATGTAGAAACCAAAATTAGGTCACACTCCCTTGGTCCCTCGAAAAATAACCAACTTGAACACACTCACTTAACCATGGCCCCTTTCACCCCACTCTAATATTAATTTAATTTAATTAATTCATGATCTCATAATATCTATTATTTAAATATCCTAATTGGATAATGCCTACATTCCCTCTAACCACATTCCCATCCATTAGAAAGGAAGATTCCATTCTAATCCGTAAAAGAAAATGAATGGGAGCCAAGAAAATTAAGGGGATCTGCCCATTTTAGAAAACCTAGGAAATCCCGCCCTAACCGATGTCGGTTACCCTAAACTTCCGCCATTCACCCCGGAACCATCGTCGGTAACCATTTATTCCCCAAAGCAACCTAATTTCGGGGTTGACACATTTTTGAGAGCAAGAGACGAAACAAGAGTGTATACAAGCATAACCGGATTTGTACACACATCATAGCATTCACAACCGCATCGAAGCTATCATAGAGCTATTTGCATTCACGGGAGCATCTGAAAGCACCACCACCACATCAAGCTCCATCCATCTGATCATTGCTATTGTCACCCAACCATCAAGCCCATACAACAATAAGTGTTTTATTAACCAACATTCATCCATTTTTGTTTTAGTAGGTTTTGTTATATCTATTATCAGTTTCTACTCCCATTCCCATTCTCCCACCATTTACCTCCATGCAAACTTGACCATTCCTTCACCCACACCATTGAACTACCCATACCTAGTTTTTAAAGATCCCTGAGTATATTTAAGACCTACAAAGACCTTGCCATTGCCCTCTCCATTTCCATTTAGCCTTAGATCTACCCTCACATCATGTTTTTGATAAATTTCCTTTACCCCGACCATACCGACGCTAGTTACCCACAACCATCACCGGTTCACCTAAAAACATCGGTCATATCGGATGACGTTAGTCTCTATGTTCTAACCCACGGACCAAGAACATAACCCAAAATCCCCACTAAATACCCAAAACAACCCAGAACCGGACTCGATCGGTACAGGTACTCGAGACAAGACCTTGACCTTTAGATTCATTCATAACTTAGCCTATTGTGAATGAATTTTCTTATTGTAGTCGAATGAGATACCTAAATCATTTTAACTACAGTAGGATTTCCTTTATTGTTAACATTGAATTATTTTAAATAGTGGATTGACAATCGTCTAGGAGTATCACACTTCCCGGATCTAGCATACACTAGGCAGTCCACTGCATATACTATTTAACTTCTATTTGGTGGTCTTGTTTTCTATTTCAGGTAGTTCCTCCTAGCCAAAAGGAAGCTCTCATGATCAGCTGTGGATCAAGAAGTCATACGTGCGTAACAACCTTCAACCAACTTTAACAAGTATTCCTCTTAGCCCATTTACCCTTATCTATTTTGTCAATATTCAAAGAAACGCTCTAGAATCAGGTGAAACATATATATCCAGGCCTAGCCCACTCTCCTCGTGGACCTCCAGTGGGATCGAAATGACTATCTAATAAGCCCATACGTGTAATAATGTAGTGGCTCCAATCCCACCACCATGCTCATCATGAGTAAATCAATACAGATCTTTGTATAGGTGGGCCAATACACACCGTTCCCACGTGTATCTAGTACCATCCTCCTCTATCCAACAACATATATCATGCATCTTATACAATATGCCTACAACTCCCTCCTCCACTACTATAGATGAAGCAATCACAACTGCTATGAACTTCTGCTATATCAATGTATTAGTTATCTATGCGAAGGGAATTGAAACTAACACCTTAATAGTTTCAAAAATTAACTAACTAGACAAAGATCATCGTGTTAAGAGCTAAACAAGACTAAATACCAACATTATGCATTAACAATTGAAATAGAAATCAAATTAATATGCTAAGCATTTGAATCTATACTCTTTAGATCACCAAAACACTAAATGAACCTAGGTAGATCCATGAGTCATTTGATCCATGAATCTAGGTTGTAAATCAAATGATCCATGAAGTCATTTGAACCTAGGTTGTAAATCGGATGATCCATGAAGTCATTTGATCCGTGAAAACGTGAAAATTCTAACAAGATATGGAATGAATACCATGCCCAAGACACGAATTTCGTCGTTATGAGATAGTTTACCTAGTTTTGTAAATTTTACAATTTTTAGGATTTTGAAAAAGTTTTGATTTTTTTGGATTTTGAATTGATTTTTTTATAGATTTTTTAGACTTTTGATAGTTTGGATAGAGAAGAAGTTAGAAGAATCAGCAAGAATCTCCCAGGAGCAAAAGAAATGCCCCAAGGAGAAGAAAGAAGCAACATGCGACAAATAATGCCCCAACACAATGGAAAGATTAACAAAATAATATTCATGGAGTGTGCAGAAGAAGTGACATCACCTAGGAGCAATAAAATTTTCCTAGTGAGAAGAAATGAGTACCGGTGGAAAATAATGCCCCAACATGGCAAAAAAGTAAGGAAAATAATTATTTAAATAAAATAACTATTCACGATGAGTAGAAGAAGAGTTAGAGTGTGATGTTATATGGTTTGATTTCACACTTTTGTATGTATCATGATGATAGTTGAGATGTTTGTACCACATGTGTTTGATTTTGACATGATAGATCCATAGATGATATCAATTGTATTGTACATGTGATGCTCTAGATTAGTGGACAAGATGATATGATGATATTGGTGGGGGATAGATTTTGATATTTGTGATCCCTCTTTCCCCATTTGATGATATGATATGTGATGATTAGCATAGCATACATGTATGATGTACACATAGAATTTTATTTATATATGATGTATAGATGATGTTAGATGTGATGATATTGATGGAGATATGATGATGTGATAACAAAAATATGTACATGCGACAAACAAATGTTAACAAACCTAACCAAATATATAGTGCTAACCAACATGAATTAACACAACTATGTATAATTATTTACAAGCATGCAAAAACACACTTCATATGTATAAGTAAGAATGAATCTAATCTAAGCAAGAAAATATGAATCTTATCAAAGTATGTCTAAGCAACAAACTATACAAATGTACAAATAAGCAACAACTATACAAGCAAATAATGTACACAAACAAAGCAAGAAACAAGATAAAGTAAGTAAACTAAAGTTATGTTTTTGTAAGATTGTTTTGTGAAACACTTTTCTACTATTTTTGTGTATTGTGTTTTTCTATTATTTTGGATTTTGATCATATTTGAATGTTTTTGCAATTTTCGAACATATTTGAATGTTTTGAGATTTTCAAACATATTTGAATGTTTTTGTGATTTTCTAAGGTTTTCCGAAGCTATGCATAGGTAACCAGAAATGTGGATGCCCCCAGCATTAGATGGAGAATATACAAGGGTAGGCACCACGTGCTTATAAACAAGAAGGTGAAGTCGCGAGAAGTGCCCCAATGTTAGATGGGGAATATAAAAAGACCATCCCTTCATCGATTTACAAGAGGAGAAAAAGCCGGATCAAGGATTTGACAGAATAGGTTCACATGGAATCTCGGATGTAGGTGTGGAACTAGCCCTAGGATAAGTAAAAGTACCCTCCAGATGCAAGATGCTTGTGAACAACGAATCCTCCCAAGGCACCGAAAACCATTTTTCACCAAGGGACCTATCCAAAGTGCCACAATTGCGTGGTTTTCACATATGGATGACCTGCTTTCTATTTTCTTTTTCTCTTATTTTATTTTTTTGTATTTTTATCATTTTTACTTTTTTTTTTGTTATTTTGTTATTTTTTAAATTTTTGTGTCATGTTTAAGCATAGAACCGCTTGAGGTGCATGACATTCATAGGCTCACGAGATCTCATTGCCATTAGGATGGGAAATTTTGTATGCTCCTGTTCCATATTTTTCTATAATGACATAAGGTCCTAACCAATGTGGTTCAAACTTGCCTTTCCGCCCTTGTGTTGAATTGATTTTATTTCATGACCAAATCTCTGACCTCAAACTGATGAGGTATGATCCTTTTGTTATAATTTTTGGAGACCTTGTTTTGATACACCTTGAGATGGTTAAGGGCACGGATGTGCTTTTCATCCAGGAGTTCTAATTTTTCCAGCCTGGCCACTTTGTAATCCTCATCCTTATCCAGATAATCCCTAAGAGATATTCTCATGGAAGGAAGCTTGATTTCCAATGGGATGATGGATTTGTTTCCAAATAATAGGGAATAGGGTGTTGCACTAGTAGGAGTGCGAATAAATGCCATATAAGCCCAAAGGGTTGGGTGAATTTGCAAATTCCAGTTGTGACCTATCTTACTCACCATCTTTTCCATGATCTGAACCAATGTTTTGTTAGTGGCTTGGCTTGCCCATTACCTTGAGGGTAATATGGCACAGAACACTTTAATTTTATTTGAAACTGATGACAGAGATCTTTCACTGTCTTATTCTTGAATGATTTTCCATTATCAGTAACTATGGCCACAAGAATGCCATACCGATAGATAAGGTGTTTCATGATAAACTTTGAAATATGAGCGCCCATAACATAAGTCAAAGGAACAACCTCCACCTACTTAGTGAAATATTACATAGCTATGATGATGTGGGTATGACCATCAGATGAGGTAGGGGTGAGATTACCTATTAAATCAAGTCCCCATTTGGAAAATGGCCATGGGATTGTGATAAGATGTAACGACTATGATGGCGTATGGATGAAATTTACATACCTTTGATAGAGCATGCACTTCCTCCTATAATTGTAACACTTTGTTTCCATAGTAGGCCAATAGTAGTCTACTCTCAAAAATTTCTTAGCTAGAACCATTTAATTTATATGGGCACTTTGCACACCCCTTCATGTACCTCTTTGATTGCTTGGGTGACTCTATTACATCTAGACAATGCAATGATTCCCATCGAGACAATGCAATAGATTCCCATCATAGCCACACCGATAAATCATATCTCCTAAGAGGGTGTAACGGGCTATATCTGGAAAATGAGGATTTTCTTCTCAGAGTGGGAGATATCAAGAGGAAAGGTATTGTGTTTAAGATAGACATAGATGTGTGCATACCATGGGGAATAGGGACCAACAACTTCACAAACCAAACAATGTTCTAGCATATTGTACGCAGGCTGGCATAGATTCTCAACAAAGAATGGCATATCATTTCTCTCTGGTGGAATTCATAGCATAGAACCTATGGTTTCCATTGCGTCTACGGATCTATTATGTGCCCTTGGAATTTTCTTGAATGTAATACACACAAAATATTCTTTCAAATTTTCCACCTAGTTTCTTGTAGGGGATGATATTTTCATCCTTAACTTTGTATTCATCGTTGACTTGTTTAATGATCAATTGTGAGTCACCAATGACCTTGACATGGTGGATATCCCATTTGATTACTAGCTTCATCCCAACGATGAGCACCTCATATTCTGTAATATTATTTGTACAAGGAAAGCCAAGGTGAAAAGCCTGAGGTATGGGGTCACCTGAAGGAGTAATTAATACCACACCTACCCCTGAACCATGAAAAGTAAAAGATCCATCAAAGTGCACTTGCCACATGATAGATTCCTCAATATACATTAATGAAGCCTATGGCGAGATCCAGTTCTGAGGCTCTGCTTCTGTAACAGAAGCTTCGCTAGCGATCAACGAGTATTTATCCTTTAACTGATTTTTGGTGTACATATTCAATGTCAAATTCACTTAGCAGAATGATCCAATTAGCCATTACGCCTCTAAGGGAGGGTTTTGAAAATAGGTACTTGAGCGGGTCAATTTTGGATATAAGCTTGGTTTTAGTATTTAATAGGTAATGGTGAAGTTTTTGGAAGGAAAAAACTACAACCAAACAAGTTTTTTCAATCTGAGGGTAGTTGAGCTCATACGAAATTAGAGTAAAATTGAGATAGTACATGGATTTTTCTTTATAGCCAAGGTCATATTGGGCAAGCAATGTGCCAATAGCAAATTCAATAGCAGAAATATACAACAAGAGTGGCTCACCGAGAGTTGGAGGCATGAGGACAAGATGGATTGGCTAAGTATTTCTTAAGTAAGGCGAAGGCCTGTTGTTGTTTTGGTCCCCAAATAAAGGCAACATATTTTTTAAGTAGATGGGTGAATGAATGGAATTTGTCAGTAAGTTGGGAAATGAATTGTATCTTTCCTTACAAGTTGCACAGTTGTTTGATGTTTTTGGGAGGAGGCATTTCAATAATGGCGGTAACTTTAGTTGGGTCTACCTCAATCCCTCTTCGTGATATAATGAATCCAAACAAATTTCCTGACAATACGCCAAACACACACTTCTTTGGATTTAATCCAAATTTGTATTCCCACAGGTGTTCGAAGATACACTGTAAAATGTCAGAGTGATCTGATCTTGTTTTGGATTTCCTGAGGATATCATCCACACATGATGTCATGAATCATATCATGGAAAATCTCTGTCATTGCCCTTTGATAGGTTACACCTACATTTTTGAGGCCAAAGGAAAATACCTGATAACAGAAAGTTCCTCGGGGGGTTGTGAAGGTTGTCTTGTGTTGATCTTCATCTGCTGTTTTGATATGATTGTAATCTGAAAAGCCATCCATAAGAGATAACATCTCATATCCCATAGTTGAGTCAAAAATCATATCAATATTGGGCAACGAGAAATCATATTTTGGTCACGCCTTATTGATATCTCTAAAATCTGTACATATTTTGATCCCAATAGGTTTCTTTTATACGGGGACTATATTTGATATCCATTACAGTAGTCATAGGTCTAATGAAGCCTACTGCTAACAATCTTTCTACATCTTCTTTAACTAGCAGAGCCACCCGCGGATGCATTTTTTTGAGTTTTTGTTTGATGGGCTTGACATCTGCGTGCACAACTAGGTTATGCACCACTAAAGTTGGATCTAATCTCGACATATCCTTATAGGACCATGAAAATATATCTACAAATTCTTGTAGAAGCATGGTGAATGTCTTTTTCTCTCTTGCTTTAAGAGTGAAGCTCCCAGTTTGACTATCTTTGGGTCGTCTTCTGTTCCAATATTCACATCGATGGTTTCTTCCACTAGCATTTTTGACAAATCCTCCATACACATAGGATCAGGAGGAAGGTTGAGATCTTCTTCCAAGGGCGTCTCTACGATATTTTCACCCTTGGCATGGTCACTTTTCTTGTCCATTGATTTTGTTACTTGTTTTTCAGCTAGCGCCTCAAAGAGGTTTTCACTGTGTGACTTGGACTTTTGTTTTTGCCAAGGCTTTTCGTTGGAACTTTTGCCCTCACTTTTTCTTAAGTTTTGTTGACCACGAAGCTCAACTTCCTCACCAAATTATGCACATGTATCTAAGTTAATGTAAAAACCCTTCTTATGGTCTCCAATTGGAATTTTATCTCGAATGCCCACGAATTCTGTAATGGCCTAATCATTTTCAAAGAGGTGTAGTGGTATGTGATGTTGTTGGTCCCAATCAACAAGGCAAGGGTAAACAAGGTCAATTTTAGGTTAATTGGGGGTTAAGGTAATGGCATCGATATCTATGAATAGGTTCATGGAGGCAAGATCCTCGTATTGGATCTGATAGGGAATCTATGTCACTGTCTAAATAATCAGAGTTATCTTTGTGCTTAGAATAGGTAGCATTTTGATCATTAGGGTGTGATCCATAGGGTCGAATGCCGATACCATATCTTTCTATCTTGAAATGTGGGAGAGGAACTAGTTCTCTCGGTCCTTTCTCATTCTTTCCACATCCTAGACCCTTGTAGCCCATAGAATACATCATTTGGCTAGACTTCTCATACTCAAGGATTTGGTAGCAAGTTGGTTGAGTATCTTCTAGGACCCAAGTTGTAGGTGGGTCCAATAATTTCTCTTCACAGTAACCCCCAGGTAAAAATGTCCCAATAGTTCACTCATCTCTAGGCCATTTGAAATGATAGTTGGGTCAACCTCTAGTTTTAGGTGACAATGATAGGTCCAAAACTAGGAGAGCTTGTTGCACATTATATTCTCCATAACCATATTTCAAAACCTTCATCTCCCATGAATCAAAAGGTAAGTCGATGTAGAAGCTTCACGGGTGCAAGAACTTAGGGAATATGAATCTACCCATGATTACATGGCTTCATTCAAGAGGAACAACTTTATCAATGAGAGAGACATGTATATGCACCCTTGCGCACAAAACTATTGAGAGCTCTGTAGTCGGCGAAGGGCTCAAATCTCCTTGTATTGTGAAAGTGTGTCCCTCGTGTTTCAATTTGATGCACTAATGGAATGTTGACGATATGGCATATATGGTATGAATCCATGGTCATCCAAGAAGAATATTATATGGAAGTTCCAAGTCCAGACATGAAACTTTGTCGATGACAAGTTGGTCCTACTTCCATTGGTAATGTGATTGTTCCAATGATTAAGCTCCGCATTGTCGTAAGTAGTTATGGTAATAATATGGGACTCTAGATCTTCTTTTGTATGTCCTAGTTGTTTAATCAATTTCAAAGTGCATATATTCAACCACTGGTCCGTTATCCACAAGTACCCATTTTATCTTTCGGCAGTAACAAATACCTCAATATATAGGGGGAGATTATGTGCATGATCCTCAATAGGGATATCCCTATGATTAAAGGAGATGTACTCAGTTGGTACAATGTTTGCCACCATATATTGGAGATGCAAAGGGTCTACTTCGGTGGCACTCCCAACCCCTAAAGATTTTTGTATAAGATGTCCTTATGTACATTCAATATTTTAAGAAGATCTAAGATTGAAATCTTGGCGATTGTCTCCTCAAGTTGTTCCAAGAATTTTACCATCCATCTTGTGGGGTTGACAGAGAGGGTTTGAGGATCATGAGATGAGCGTGACTTGTTACCATAGTGCAATCCTTCCCCTTGATCCGAATGGTATTCACATGTTTATGAGGAGAGTGGATACATCCAATGAGTGAATCGTAATGGTTATTGTCACTTTTGGTATATAGATAATTCACCGCTTTGTAACTCTGGGATGAATCTCCTCGATCTAGCCTTTTCTCATCTGACTTACCATGTTTAGGGAATGGTTCTTTGAATATTCCCATATTTTTGTTTGGTGTCTGAGTTTTCTCGGGGTGTCAACTTCTATCTCCCCATTATCAATGATATCTTGGATGTAGTGACGAAGTCATAAACATTTGTCTATTTTGTGTCCCTTAACATGATGTAATTCACAATAGTCATGCTCTTTATACCATGATGGCTTTGGAGCATTGTCATCAAAGGGTTGTGTCATGGGATGAGTCACCATGTGAGTGCATCCAATTGCTTCAATATTGCAGACAAAGGCTCATTGAGAGGAGTGAATGTTCTATGTTTGGGTGGTGGTTGAATGGGTCCTTGGTTAGTTTAAAAGGTTGACCAACTTAAACTGTTTGTACACATTTGGAATTTGTGATCTCGTCTCCCACCATGTTCTTATTTTTGTTAAAGATTTTTGGATTTTCCGTGGGTTTGGCGTTTTGGTTATCCTTAGAGTGTGATTTAATGGTTCCTTTGGAAATAAGGGCTTTCTCTATTTGAATGCCCTTTTCAATGAACTCTTCAAAGGTGTGAACACAATGCATTTGTAGATGAAAAGTGATGTCTAGGTTTAGATTGGGCACAAAGATACTCACAAGCTATTTTTCAGAAACACGCAAGGGAAACGATTGGCTATCCCTCTCCATCTTTGTAAGAAGCTAACGAATGTCTTGTTGGGGTGTTGTTTAGTGCCACACAAGTCCACCATGGTTATGTCACTTTCTATGTTGTACAAGAAGTGTTAAATAAACCTTTCTTCCAGTTCAGGCCATGTGAAAATAGACCCACGAGGTAAGCGAGTGAACCATTCCAAGGCTTGCCCCCTAGACTCTTTGGAAAGAGTCATATGAGGTAATTATCGCTATAGGCCACTTCTTGGCATGCCATGTAAAAATCCTTCACATGATCTCCAGGTCACCTTTCCCTATATTTGTCAAATTTTGGCATGTCGAACTTCTTAGGGAAGGGTTGAAGTGTCATAGTTTTATCAAATGGATGGGGACATAGTTCTTTGTATTGATATTTTCTGCTATTCCCAATAATACTCTCTTAAAGGCTTGTAAGCATCACTTTCATAGATTGCATTTCTTGTACACGTAATTATTATTTAGTAGGAGAAACATGGATATATATGTGATTGTATTCCATATTGTCTCCTCCTTGATTGTCCATGTGAAGTTCACTGATTTTGACCTTAGGTTTTGTCTTTTTACATTCTTGTTTGTTTATTTTTGTACATGAGATGTTAACAAAGCTAATTTTCGACTAAGGTTTTGGATTTGTTGTTGAATAGTGACTTCTTCTTCAAGAGGTTATTCTTCTTCTTCATGACGCATGAGGTTGTTCAACATTTTCATGTTCTATTCTAACTTTACATGGTACTTTGATGAAAGACATTCTATATCCCACTACATTATCATTTCCCATGTTAGAGGTAGAAGTGTGTCCATATGTTAAGATATCCTCCATGTTAATAAGAGGTTGCTCCTCTTCATTAGCATCATTTGTTGGTGGGATTATTTCTTGTTCTATAGGAATTCTAGCCCCTAACTCCACCACTTGTGCTAGTACCCAATCTTTGTTTCTAAAGAGGAATTCATCTAATAAGGTGGGGTCGAAATCGAATTCTGCATGTGATGATTCTAACTCATCACTATTATGATCTATCATTTCTTCTACTTCTTTCTCCACGGAGAATAAAGGCCCAAGATCATGGCCAATAAAGGGATTTGACCCTTATTTGTTTGAGGTTTCCCAAGTTTGCATTTGTCTTGTTTCCAAAGCCTTCTTTTTGAGCCCTAATCTTGTTTTAGGAGCCATGACGTGTAATAGTTTCACTAAGGTGCTTGTGAATGTGTTCAAATATTTTTATCAAACCTAAGTGAAACACAAAAAGAATGTCAAGAATTCAAGGTATATTATGAATGTCAAAGAACCAATGTGACAAAGTGATTGCTCTTAAATGAACGAGTTAATAGTGACAAGCAAGATTCAATCACACAATGTTTAGTTTCAAACCAATCAATCAAATGATGTACTTCCTAAATCTGTTTTCAAAAGGGTAGTTGGTGTCATAAGATGATTAACAAAATGTCCCTACTTATGTTGAGTTCAAAAAAATGAACAAGGCATAAGTAATAACAAGAAGTTAACGTGACTTCCAAACAAAGTATACTAGAAGCAAGCCCAAATTCAATCAAGACCTATATTCCAAAAAGTGTCAGTTACGATTGTGAGTGACACAACAATTTCACCAAGATATGTTAACCAAAATTTGTGAGAAAGTAAGGTATTGATATCAAGATGATATTGATATAACACACACAAGTGGTAACACTTAACACTTTTCAAAATTGAGGTAATAATTGGAATCAAACTAAAGCGATAATATACCTAGGAATTGTTAAAGTGTATATAGTGTAACCTTACAATATAGATATTTAGGTCAAGTTTACAAGAAACAAGATGTAAATACCAAAATTGTAGTGACATGATATAAACAAGATAACCGTTCAAAGGAGAATCAAAGTGATGAACCAAGCCTAACTACGATGATGATCTTGACTTGGGTATCAAGATCAAAAAGGCTACCAATGATATAAAAATGTCTCCACACACTTTAGACATTTAACAACTCAGCCACAAACATGGATGATATGGCCTCCATGTAACCACTTTGGGCCTCATCCTATCTATAAGTGCCATATAGGTATCCGTATCCATCTTACGCCCATGAATATTAATTCACCTCCTTGCATATATATCTATCCTAGTCCACTCTCCTCGTGGACCTCCAACTGGCTCAACACGACTATCTCATAAGCCCATACATGTAATAGTGTAGTAGCTCTTATCCCACCACCATGCTCATCATGAGTAAATCAATATAGATCTCTGTATAGGTGGGCCAACACACACCATGCCCACGTGTATCTAGTACCCTCCTCCTCTATCCGACAACATATATCATGCATCTTATACAAGATGCCTACACCTCCTCCCTCCACTACTATAGATGAAGCAATCACAATGCTATGAACTTCCGTTGTATCAATGTATTAGTTAGCTATGCAAAGGGAATTGAAACTAACACCTTAATAGTTTCAAAACATGAACTAACTACACAAAGATCATCATGTTAAGAGCTAAACAAGACTAAATACCAACATTATGCATTAAAACTTGAAATAGAAATCAAACTAATATGCTAAGCATTTGAATCTCTACTCTTTAGATCACCAAAACACTAAATGAACCTAGGTAGATCCATGGCAATCAAAGTTGATTGTTTGATCTTCAAGGGTTTGGGAATGGAGGCTCATCAAAGTATGGCTACAAGACCATTTTGATTATCTCCATATGACCCAAAATCTTGGATGGATGAAATGCAAGAATGAGGCTATTAGCTCAAATGAAATATGCTCTAAGATAAAATGCCTATAGATTAGCTATAAACATGAAAGGTGTAAGAAGAAAGGTAGGAGGAGGGCTCCTTATATAGCCCAATGGATAAAAGAATCTCTACATCCCTTTACATGTGGGATAATAGAGAGGTTGGGTTAGTTGTGGATAAGGGAGGTTTAGAAAGGGTTGAGTCAACCTTAGGAGAGTTTATTTTGTCCTTTAGTGACTCATGGGGTTTGAGGGGATTTATTAATTAACCAAAGTGATTAATTAATAGGTGTGCAAAACTTATAGAAGATTTTTAGAGGAATAATTAGTATGATTTATGTTATGGGAGGATTTTAATCAAATAAATGATGATTTATTGATTAAATAGAAGAGATAATTAATTAATTAATCTAGATAGAAAGGGGTATTAATTAATTAGAAATAATTAATTAATGCATATAGAAAGGAAAGCTGATTAACGGAAGGTCATTAATTGATGTCGTTGTTAGATAAAATAGTTAATTAACTAATGTAATGTAATTAATTAACGATGATAACAGAAAATGTGTGATATTGATGATATGTCATCAACTTGTGGGAAAGGGTATAATTAGCATAATTTAAGTATTTAAATTGCTCAAGCTAAATTATAGGTGTCTACATCCGCAAATGCGGAACCCGAGACTACAAAATAACATCCAGACTAATATGGGCCTTGGCAGGTACTCGAGTCCCCACAAAATATCATCTCATAGTACACATCTATCTCTCCATATCCTCTAATTGCATCACTTGTACTCTCTCTCCAACAACCAATAACTATGCAATATATGATACACATCCTCTAAAGTAACAATCATCTCCCCCGTAGGTAACCAAAATATACACGTATCCACACACCACCTCTTGCATGATGTAGTCAACATGGGCATATTATGGGAACATCCCCATCCATGCTATGTGTCATAGGCCGGCCTGAGTCCATCACATCCCAATCATCATTTGACAAGCCCAATCCAAGCAAAGTACTCATGTGATGCCCACTGCGAAACTCCCACAAGTGAATGTCTCTCTGCATAACATAAACAAACAATGAACCCAACATTAGAATGCCTTATAAGTATAAAAAGACTCGCTCATCACATTACTATACATCACAAATCACACTTATACCATTCCGGACCAAACACACACATTTTGGACCAAGGCACCCGGGTGCAGGACTGGGGCACCCAAAAGTAAAACACTAGTGCTCTTGTGCTCTTGTCTCGAGTTCACTAGTGCCCGCACCACTCTTGTCCAAGCCTAAAACAATTAGAAACTCAAAATATTCAAATTACAAAATCTCACTAGAAACGACTACTACACTTTGTACATTTTTTTGAAAAACAACACACATACCAACTCTGTGGTTGTACGTGACACTACAACGATCGCCACCATCTCAAACCAACTAGGATGTGCTGCTCTCACTTGCGGCATTTTTACTCACTTAGCGCTCAATCTCACAATCACACAAAATACAAATGAAGTGATTAAACACTCTTTCACTTCACTACTTATAGTTACTTTTTCATCACCTACTTTACTATAGTCATTATTTCATGCTTATTAACACAACTAATACACACCACACCATTTTTGTCATATCTTGAGCATTTATACTCCGATTTACACCATGTTTGTGGCATTCTTTTAGAATCCCTCCTACTACCGCAATAGGCACATTTCACGTGTGTTATCTCTCTTCAACATTGTTTTCCATTCGAATTACCCACATTTTTGTGATTTTTACCACTTTCTACATATATCGTGCTTACTTTTGGCTCAACGTTCGTTCTTCTCATCGCTTCCCCTTTCATTGAAAAGGAGGGCATATAGTTGGGATCATCCTATAATACCCCTTACATTACCATGTAATTAATCAACACTACCGATTCAAAAATTTCAAACATTTACTAATTCACTGTGTGACATTTCACCATTAATCCCCCTAATGACCTAATCTAGGGGCAAAAAATATACAAATATCTCTATGTGACATTCCATCAATTCCCCTAATGACCTAACCTTGGGAAACAAGCATTAAAATATTTTCATACGATATTTCACCAATTTCTATCGATGCCCCCTAATGACCTAACACTGGGACAACTAGCATAAAATCTCTCTATGAGTAACCAAACAATCAATCAATCCATTAACGCATTCAAATTTCTAACAATCGAAATCATATCAATCAATCGTTATAATACAACACAAGCAACCTCTTAGATGACCTAACTTGGGAGATTACATTTGTTACTTTCCCAGATGACCTAACTTGGGAAGTTATTCTACATGTTTGCACTTGCTTCCAAATGACCTAACTTGGAAGCTATCATACATTTTTGCGTTTTCTTCTAGATGACCTAACTTGGAAGCCATCACATTGTGGTGACACCCGTGGAGTGGGGGGAAAGAGTTCCTTTCCTATACCACTCCTATATGGGTCAACTATTTGATTGAAATTATTTGGATCCAAAAATAAAAATGTTTGATTTAATTTTGTCTGCAACGGCTAGATCTTGAGGATGTAGTTAGAGATTGGAGAATAATACACTTTTCTCCCTACACTCTTCCTCTGGCGGTAGGACACCCAAATCCTCCGGTCGATTATTCGTATACATGCGTCTAGGTTAGGAACTGATCACTCCCTACCCCATCTCATCATCATCACACACATTCAAAAATCATCAATCATCCAACATTTCTATCACCACTCACATTTAGTTCACTTCATCATGACATTACACTTTTTGCTACATTGCATGGATCAACCCGCTAATCCATGGCTTGACACGATATATGGATCCCTTAGCACACTTTTATTACCACATTTGAATGTTCTACAACAACATAGGCTTCTCTATATTTCTCTAAGGTACGCATCTCTATCTACTTTATGTTACCGAGATTTCCACTCACCAACATAAAGTGGGGGCAAATGTAGTTACAGAATCACGCACTTACTATTAAAATTATACCACAAAATATGTTATTTTATATATGTATCTCGCATAATAAAAGTATTCACTAATGGCTCATCCCCTAGTCCTGTTGTCGTTAGTTACTCGTCATCATTTGTCTTGCATAGACATTAGTTATTTACACAATTATGGTCATCTCTCAGGGAGTCTCAAGTGTCATTATTTGACCATTTATCGTCTTTAGTATTTGACTAGGGTGCCTAGGGTAGTATTGGGGCACCCATGAGCACCCCGGTCCTTAATTTTATGCACTTTGGTCCCGACACCACTTGGATTTAATTTATCTGTTCGATGTTGGTCTTTGTCATTTTCCCTCTCTTTCCCCTAGGCACTAGTTAGCATGTTGGGTCATTAGTGTTGAAATTTGAGAAAGAGATCCCTATATAAACATAACATACTCACTATTCTATGGGCGAACTATCTACCACCAAGGGCTAGCTATCTACTAAGGCAAGGGACTACATTTGGGCATCATTGCATCACACACACTACATAGGAAGGGTTGTATTCATTCTATTCCATCCACCATTTACATTTTACATCTAGCTATTGCCCCTTATCTCTACGTCATTTAGGCACACAATTGCACACACAAGAATACATAACTACATTGGGTCTGGAATGTAGTACATCACTTAGTTGTAAGTCCACCATTATGGAAGCTAAGGTCAGTCTAACCCCTTCATATGCATCTTTATTTTTAGGGATTTGATGCTTTGTATGGGGTTTTGCAGGTAAATATTCATTGCAAATTTTATGATGTCATCATCAAGGATATTGCATGAAGATCTAACGACACTTTGTAAAATTCATATCATGAGATAATTGGCATAACAAGGCACCCATACTTCAAACCAGGGCATCCACGGTGCCCTAATCCTCCTCTAGGCACCCCAATATGTGGAAATCACCATCTGCTGCAATTTTTGGGTTGTTCTGTCACACTATCCTTCGTCCGCACATCATTATGTTTGATCCTGACATATAATGAGGTAAGTTATTTCAAGTTAGTATCTTACCCATTTTATTTCATTTCATTTAAATATCAAAATAAAATATTTAGCCACGGTTTTTCAACTTATATCATTTACTGCATTTCTGTACCTACTTAGATTAACTTAGAATATATATATTAATTTCATATTTTAGTTAATCAATTACATCAACACAATACAATGACGATAATAATCCATTTCTCTATATAGCATCAAAAATCATGGCTACATAGTACAATCAGCAGGGGGCAAGCCCCTACATACATATACATCATATCTCATCATCACTATCACTATTTATAATCTGGGAGCTCTAGAACTATAATCTTCACCACTCAATCAATGTCATTGGTCACGACCCTATACATCTCTACCTTTACTGTGCAATACATTCATCTTAATTTACTATGCTTGTAAAATAACCCTATAGCTCCATGAACCTCGTAAATACATCCTATGCTAAGGGAATTCCACTCATAGCCTCTCTATCTCGTTGTGTCTACTCTCGTGTCTCATCCCTCTCACTCAATAGCATGGTATAAGTAGTCACTTTGCTATAGTTACTAGATCAAACAGATGAGCATGCTCACCGCAATGACATCCACCCACTATAGAATCCCACCTCTAATGAGCACATCATTGAGAACATTCCATGTCAATGTGCATATCAAGTGTTAAAAATCAATGACTAGTAAACATCCCTATAATAATCCACAACATCACATTAATTCACACGTAAGATCAAATAAACTAAGTAAGTAACAATACACAAATACTCAATACATAAATACTCACACTCGATATCATTATTGCTATGCTATGGGTGGCATGTGCTTGCCCTCTACTCCTACTACTTGGTAGTGCTCCCACTTTACATCGAAAATAACTTGATATAGTAGCACCCATCGGTGCGCTGCCCACCATCCACTATATGCCTCTGTACACCCTATGTCATCCACTTGTATGGACTATATGGTTACATCAGACTCCTCTGGACCAGGAGGTACTAACTGCACTCCTATGGGCCCTGGTCTCACACCAACCCTCCTTGGTGTCCTTGTTTCTCTCACCCACACATACAACTCTTGGGGCACATCCTGGGCCATGCCAAACTGTCATGATACATGCTCTCCTTGAAATATCTCCACCACCCCAAGAATTTTTCCTCCAACCATAGTACGTCGTATACATTGAAGCTCCACTACATCCTCTAGCCATCCTCCATAGTCTCGATATGGCCTCCATATAATGGCCCCTGGCCCCATATGATCCAACATCAATCTATATGTATCAATATCCATCCTCATACTCTGCACCTACCCATATTGCAGAGAAAATACATCTAGCCTCGCCCACTCCACACGAGGCCCACCAAGTGGCCTTAATATCACAATATGCTCATAAGCCCACACATGTAACAAAGTGGTGGCCCCTAGTCCACCCCCATGCTCCTCTTGTGTGAACCTATATAGATCCATGTATAAATGTGCTAATACACATCGTTCCCATGCATATCTCATCCCATCCTCCTCTATGCGATGAAAATATCATGCATCTTATATAAGATGCCTACACTGCCACCCTCTACTACAACAGAAGAAACAATCACAATAACAAATAACTTCGCAATCACGGAATCCGTAACCTCGGTATAGGATCTAAGATGAGATGGACCTCAGTATGAACTCAATTCCCAAGTAAAATACCCTTTAACGCCCCTCATCTATCTCTCGATCATCGTCTATAGTCATCACTGAACCCTCTCACCAACAACAAGTAATCAAAATATGTGATATACATCCTCTAAAGTCATGGTCATCTCTCCGGTAGGTAACCAAAATGTGCAAGTATCTGCACACCATCTCTCGCACAATGTGGTGATCATCGGCATATTATGGGGCACATCCCCCATCCTCACCATGTACCGTAGGCCAACACGATCTAGTACATCCCACACATCATCTAGACAAACCCAATCCTAATAGGGTGCTCAAATTATGACCACCACAAAACTCTCACAAAATAATATCCCCGTGCACCACACAAAATAACATTAAACACGACATCAATACCTTGTATAGACATAAAAATACCTAACAAACCCATCAACAACCATCTACTTTTTACATTCACTATATTATGGGCTAAAAATAGGCCTTCTTGGTCACTAACTCTTAGGAGTAGGATGCGGGTGCCCAAGAGCAGGTCACTAGTGCCCATATCTAGGTCTTTGGCATCCCGAAGGTCATTAGTACCTTCGTCATTCTTGCTCCAGGTTAGAAATGCCTAAAAATTCATGAAAACTATCTACTTTCAACACAATTTCTAAAAAAACTCAAATTGTCATATGTGACGCCACAACTACCACACGTGATGTCACAACTGCCGCCACCATCTCAGATCAACTCAATCATAATGCTCTCACTTACGGAATCTTCACACAATCAAAGATCAAATTTACACTTTTGTAATGATCAAATGAAATACTTATTCACTTTTTCCTATAACTATTTATAGTAAATTTTAGTTGCCTACCTCGCTATGGTCACTATTTCTATTCATCCTTCCAACTAATACACATTACACGGTTTCACTCATATCTTGAGCTTCGTTACTCAATTCTTGTCTCATTTGCATTGTTCTCTTCAAATTCCACTTACTATCGTATCATACACATTCCACAAACACTATATTCCCAAGTCAAACACAACTCCAACTCAATATACACACAATTTTACAACAACTATATTGTGCTTTGATCATAATTACATCATCACACATTTAACTTTTGGCTCAATATTAATTCTCATCATCACTCTTCCTTTCACCGAAAGAAGGGGCATATAATCAAGATCATCCTATAATTCCCCTCACACCATTATGCGATCATTCTACATTTTTAATTCATCATTATTGAAAAATTTCTCATACATCATGTGAAATTTCACACCACTTTCTACCAATTCCCCCTAATGACCTAATCTAGGGGCAACAAGCGTAAAATCTCTCCATGAGTAATCAATCAAACACATTCAAATATCAAACAAAAATCTTATACTATTCAAATCACATCAATCAATCGACACAAACATGGCACACTTCTCTCAAATGACCTAATTTGGAGTTACATAACCACTTTCCCAGATGACCTAATATGGGAAGTTATCTCTATATTTTCTACCGCTTCCATATGACCTAACATGGAATCCATCTCATACATACCGTGACACCCTTAGAGTGGGGGAAATGAGATGTCATTGCCTTTCCTATATTGCTCCTATATGGGTTATTCTCACTTGATTGAAATGAATCAAAATGTATCAAAATGAAAAAAATTTGGCCTATGTTCATTTACAACGATTAGACCTTTTGGGGATGTATTTAAATTTGGAGGGTAAAACTAGACCTCTCTCCCTACACTCTTCCTCTAGTGGCAGGACACCCAAATCCTCAATTTTTCACACACACAAAATCGGGTTGGGAATTGATCACTCCCTACCCCCAATAAATCTCCAATCACTCAAAATCAAAACCATCAATCTCGCTTAGTGTTCCTCATAACGGTTCGTCATCTCTCTTTACACCACATGGTTTGACACGTTGATCCATGGTTTGCTACGTTATATGTTCTTATTCTATGCGTCTTTCTACAACATCTATGTGTACTTCCGTAGCAGGGCTTCTCTGGATTCATTACGGTATGTTCCTTACTTCCTTTACATTACTTGAATTTTATTCAAATAGCATAAATGGGAGGAAAATGTAGACACAAAATAACACACTTACTACTATTTACTATACCGCCAAGTATGTTGTTTTATATATGGATCTTGAGTAAGAAAAGTATTCACTAGTGACACACTTCCTAGTTCATCTGCTTGTGTTTTTGTTTCTATTGCTTTTATCTTTCACACTTGTCACTCGTACACCTAGTTCCAGTCGGGAGTCACGGGATCCCTATCTCTACGTCTTCACACATTTTTTTCGGTTGTCCATAGACACTAGCACCTAGGACTAGACACTAGCACCCAAGCACTCCTGTCCATCTTGGGCACCCATGTCCTCTTTATTTTTGATCTTATTTTTGACACTTAAGGTCGGTATTTTTGATTTTCCCTCTAATATCCCAAGGTACTAGTCAACATGTTCGGTCATTAATGTCGAAATTCAAGCAAGAGATCCCTCTATAAACACAACATACATACCATTATAATGGCGGGAAATTTCTATAAAGGGCTATCTATCTACATATCAAAGGGACATTATATGGGCTTATTACTCTCCATACACACTACATAGGGAAGGGAATTTCATTTTTCCATCCACACATTTGCATTCTATCTAGCTATAGCCTGATGTCTTGGTGTCATCAGTGTGAGGGAAACCTAGTAGAACTATTGCACACACAATCACACGAACTACATTGGGTCTAAATGTAGTACATCGCTAAGTCATAATTTCACCGGTTGACAATCGAGGATAGTCCAATTCCTCATTTTGTATGTTTCTTTTTCAGATTTGATATCTTTTTTAGGGTGTTACGGGAGGTTACTTGTGTTGCAAATTTACGAGATACCTTGGTGATCAAGTGTGGCATAAAGGCGATCAAATGCGAAAAGTGTGAAACCTTAGCGACAGATGTGGAACCAGTCCCGACCTTTTGGTAGACTCCAAAGCACACCCACAGAGGTCTAAGACACCCATAGGAACCCTCGACCTTACACAGGGCCCGTGTCCAGGAATTTCCAACACCTCTACATTTTTCTGAGTGAGATTGCGATAATCTGTGTTTTTGTTCCATCACCTTTTCCAATTTAGACACACTTTAGGATAAGTGAAATAAAGGTAAGTGCCCTATCTCTTCCATTTTATTTCATAATTAGATCAAATAAATTGCGTAGCATTTGTATTTCATTTTATATCATTATAACAATCATTGCTTTCAGATTTTAATAAAATAATTCATATTTTATTGAATCAAAGGGGCCTCGATGAAGGAGGGGGCACAACATGATATGTATGATTAGTTGAAGCATCGATAACTTGTGTGTTGTGCTCGGTAAAGGGTCAAATGGAATACGAGTTCAATAAGAGTCATGTATGAAAAGAGTGCATGTGAAAGGAGGAGGTGTTGATACAAAGTGTTCTTGGAGAGATGAAGTAGATGGCATGATGTCTAATGCACAAATGGATCCTTGGAGATGAAGAATGTTGATGGTAGGGTCGGATCTTCCATGAGTTTATAATCATCAGTGAGATATGTAGGAGGATTATGGGGATGACCGACATTGTGATATAGAAGTGGAGTAGGTAGAGAAGTGAGTGGATCTAGGTTACAATATTTGAATGGGTCACAATCAGCAATAATAATGTATGTTTGGCCATCATGTAGGAATTTAACACACCAACAAATTTTAGAAGGTACTAATTGTATAGTTCAAAGCCATGACCTACCAAGTAAGCAATTGTACTGGAGTTTTGCGTTGATGAAAAATAATATTGTAGGAACAGTTTTAGGCCCAATTGTGAGGGGCAAGGTGATAGTGCCCATGCACAGACATGCAGAAGAATCATAGCTATAGATAGAAATGGATGAGGGACTGATGTGAGCTGAGGAAAGGCCAAACTATTAAAGAAATGTGAGATTGCAAAGATTGAGCTCGATTCATTATCGACTAGTACTTGCCTAATGCCTATATTATAAATACAATCCTAGATATAAAGAGGAGGTTCATTGTCATAAATAGAAAGAGAGGTGGCCGTATTAGATGGGAAAGTAATTTGTGGAGAAAATGTGGCTACAAACTGCTGATATACATGATCTAGAGGAGTATTGGGAGAAATGTGAGCATTGGCCAAGAAAGAGTTGATTTTAGCCTTACAATCAGGATGAGCTTGCAAAAAGGCATGGATGGAGATATCCATGGTGAGAAGAAAATGAGGATCTAAGAGTGCTTGAATGTCGGGTTCACTAAATGATTTAACAAAAATAGAATTTATATGATAAAAACTAATTTCAGAGTCACTTATGATAAATAAATTCTAGAATACAAATTTGACACAAGTAATAAGCTAATAAAATATGAAACCCTAAGTGCAAGAGAGAAAGAGAATGGACTTAGCTAATTTTCACTCAATCCGGGATCGTCTGAGTGGGAAAAATATTGAACAAGAAGTGAAGAGTGTTACAAATGCTCAAAATAAATTATGTAGGTCACGAAATAGGGTAGACACAGGCGCCACGGCTGGGCAGGGGTGTTTGGGTGCTAACGACCTCTACTAGGTGCCTGTGACTATGAAAATGGTCAGAACCTAATTTCTGGAGTGTCACACAAGTTTCACAAGTATTCGTTATTGATCACCTATGCGTTGTAATATGATTACGAGGTACTTGTAACCTAAACAAAGATTCACCTATAAAACCCACAATACCACATCAAATCCAAAAAGAAATATGAAATATGGGGAGTTGATCGCCCCCACACTCACCTGATAGAGTGAGCTTACAACTGAGCACTGCACTATATCTCAGACTCCATGTAGTTCTTGTGCATGTGTGAAATAATCATGCCCTTGTGCAAGTGTACTTGATAGCAGGCTATAGCTAGATGTACCCATGTAAATAGATGTGTTGATGGAAAAATGAACTTCCCCTTCCTATGTTGTGTATGCATAAAATTTAGTCCTTTGTCCCTTGATTGAATGTCAAATGGATGATTTGAAGTGTTTTACGAGCCTTTTAAATGCAAGTTTAGGTGATTGATGAGAGTCATTGCAATCGTCACCATTTAATCTTAAAGAGTGTTAAAACTAGGTAGTGTCCAAGGCTATCTGTAAAAGGGGCTAAAGGAAGTAATGATATTATAGTTATTTTCTCTAGAATTGAAAATTCTTGAAAGAAAATATAATAACTAAAAGTGAATCTAATCTAATAAACTAAAATAAACAATGAAAGAAAATCTAATCTAACAAAATGAAAGAAAATATGATCTATCAAAGTGAAAGAATAACTAAAAACAAATGTATAAAAGTGAAGCTTCACAAATAAAACAAAATAAAACACACAAAGTAGATCTAAACAAACTAAGTAAAATAATAACGATCTATTATAAAAAAACAATAAACCATCCTCTTCATTGTGTAAGAGTGGGCCATTGCTCCTCCCTCGATTTGGATTAACAAAACTAAAAATAAGTTGCTACTAAGAAACTTGAATTATGGATTTTATTAATCATAAATGATGTTACAAAAATCATTCATCTCCTACCACTATTGCATTGAGTGCTTTGGAGAGATATTTATAACTCATCACTTGGTCAATACTCTAAGATTATAGAACTACCTACCTATAATCTTGGTAAAGACTTGAATACTTCTTCCACTTTACAATGAGATAAATATGGAATAGATTTAATCAAACACTACAACTCTAGGTTGAACTATTACTTCTTCTACTTGACAAGGAGATAAATATGGAAGATATTTAATCAAACACTACAACTCTAGATTGAACTACTACTTCTTCCACTTGAAAATGAGAAAATGTTGAAAAATAATTAATCAAATATTACAACTCTATATTGAACTATCTCTTCCACATGCACTTAAATATTTATTTCCATTTTCCAAGTTTTCTCTTGCATGATTGAATCTTTCAACATGATAGTTGTCTGCCATATTCTCATCCTTGATTTTATGATTATTACTTTGTGAATTCAATTTGAAAAATATTTTAAAACCTTTTCTAGGTTTGGTGCTCCTTGTTGTAATATTTCCAAAAATATTGAAATTATTATTTTCATTGATAAATGAGGGAGATATCATAGTTTTACTGAACATGTGTTTTTTGTCTTATTTACCTTCCTTCAACCTTATTCTGATTGAAATTTAAAATGAATATATATCATAAATTATTGATTCTGTGTAAAAATGGAGATATTTGTTTCCTCCTACCAATAAGAGTAAAAAAACATCTCTTAGATTATCATTTGAAGGTCTGTAATTTTATTTAGAGAAAATTTGGTTTTGTTTGTGTGAGTCCTGCATTGAAAACCTTCGCTTTCAAATAATGATATCATTGAAACCATTATTTTTGTGTAAAAATGAGAGAGGTTTTCCTTTGAGAAATAATAGGAACAAAAACCTCTCTTATTTTCTCATTTTGAGGTATGCAAATTTAATTAGAGTGAGTAAACTACATTAGTTTTGCTAGTACTTTGCGCACGTGAAACTCTTCTTCTTCAAATGTTGATATCTTCAAAACCATTATTTATGTGTAAAAATGGAGAGAGGTTTTCCTCCTTACAATAAGAGGAAAAAAACCTCTCTCATATTCTTATTTGGAGGTTTTTAATTTTATATACATTAATTTTAGTGATGATTTTGTGAGTCTTGTGCTCCTAGCTTTGTGAGTCCTGTGCTCCTAGCTTTGTGATTCCCACACTCCTAGCTTTGTGAGTCATGCACTCTTAGCTATGTGAGTCATGTGATACTAGTTTTATGAGTCCTAAACTCTTTATGATTCATGTTCTCTTATCCACATGAGTCTTGCACTTGCTGCAATACATTCTAGAGATCAAATGACCCGTTCATACACAATACTACACTCCAACTTACAAGAAATATTAGGAAATGAAAACATTCAAATTGCAATGGAATTTTCAAAGATAGATCAAATATATTCTATATTTAATCTTAAATAATGTATATATATTTCTTAAGACTACATCTAAATCCACTTTATAAGAGAAGGAATAATGTTATCTTGTGCAATGGATGAGACTTAGTTTGGTCTCATTACTTGATAGAAGTGATGCTTAGAGCTTGGTCCTTTATTTTGGTCACATAGCTTTGTATTTATATGATTCACTAGTTTAAATTTCATAATTTATGACTGTAAGGCCAACCCATAAGGAAATGAGATTCCCAAAGGATAAAAAGAGGCCCAAAAAAAGAGCAAGTAAGGTGGAAAGAGGTCGGGGTGCCCGGAGGAGATGGGGGCACCTCGACACCGGTGTTCTGCCTAGGTGTTGGTGTTTGAAGTCATAAAATATAAACAAGTAAAGTACCAACTGGGCTGTAGGGTGTAAAAGACTAGATAAACAACAAGAAACAAAGACAAGAGGCTAAATATAGTTGTCAACCACTAGTTTTCTTACTTAAGAATCATATGAATGCTAGTATGTGTTTATGGACCTAGAAATGTACCCAAGTGCATAATTTTGTGTTTACAAAACCCTTATCCTAATGTTTCACTCCTACCCCCTATTAAGGCTACTAGTTATTGTGAATCCAATAATGATCTTGACTCTATTGTTACAAATGACACATGTGTTGAGGATTTAGTTAATTTTTCAAATGAAGGTCTTACTAATGATTCTTGTGATACCCGCATTTATTTTGATGTCGTAAATGTCATCCTAAATGGCCTTTTCCCTGCTTCCTATTCTCCTCCACTTTCATATGCATGAATCATTATAGTTGATCCTATTAATTTTGATAATTCTATTAATATCCCCTCTCTTTCTTCTCAACCAAGTGCTTGTTCATTGAATATTGTGCCTCAAAATTCATATCTTTCTTCCTCCACCTCTTGTGTGTTTCCTAATGATGTTAGTACTCATTTTCCTTCTCATAATGTGTTAAAAATCTACAAAATTTAATGATGCATGTGTTTCTAATCTTGATATTTCCAAAGATAGTGTACGTAATGATGATCACAAGGATAGTGTGCATGTTTCTTACAATCCTTCTTCCACTGTGCTTATTAATAAATGTGTGCAAAATTCTTCATCTCTTGATTCCTCTTCCCAAGTTTCTACTCAAAGTTTACCACTTGTCGATCCAAAGTTTCCCTTTCAACCCAATTGTGTACATATGACTACACATAATGGCAAGATTTAACCCCTTAATGCACCCCTTAATGTCTATGCCATTCATCCTCGAGAAGTTTTCTCTCATGCATGTTGTAGGTGATTTACAAAATAAGATCCATACCCTTACCCTTGAGAGTAGGGCCTATTATGCTAGTACTTGATAATAATTCTCTTCATGGAAATCATATTCCTAAAAAGATTTACAATTCACCTTTTCCTAAGGGTTTTACTTTGCCTACTTTTAAATTTTTGATGGAAAGTGTAATCCTTATATACATCTTAAGGATTTTAGATTAGCTATGGCTTCACATTATAATGATAGATTACTTCTCAAAGCATTTCCTAGTAGTCTTACTGATATTTCTTCTCATTGGTTTCATCATTTTCCTAGTGGATCTATTAGTACTTATCTTGATATGGAAGAAGAATTTATTAGACATTTTATTTCTAACAATGGTCCTAAAGTTACATTTGAGTGTTTTCCTTCTTTGCATCAAGGAAATAATGAACCTATTACTGATTATATCTTATGTTTCAAATCTTGCATGTATCATTTACTTTATCAACCTATAGATCTAGAAATGTAATATATCTTTTGTCATGGCTTGATTCTTCCTTTGAAATAAAATTTATTATATGATACATGTGAATCTTTTACACTTATTTGTCTTAAGGTTATACATTTAGAACAAGAGATGCTTAATGAACATTTTATTGCACATACTTCTAGTTCTTTTATCACTCCTCTACCTACTACATCTTCTCTTCCTCCTATTGCACCACCTTCACATTCCCCATCTCCTACTAGACATACTCATGATCATTCATCCCATTTTCATAGACCTCCACCATGTTCCACTTCCTCTCTTAAGCGTGAGCCATTATAATTTTCACATTTTGCTAGGCCTCGTGACATATTACACACTTTGATTGATGAGAAGTTGATTCAAATACCTTCTAATGAGGATTCATATAGATAATGATTTTTTTCACTCCACAATAGGATCGGTTTATGTAGACACCAATTTTTAGTAACCCTTGTTCCTCATCCCGTGTTTGCTTCCCTTCATTGTCATTTTATACATACATACCTCTCTTCCCATTCAAATCTCCCATTTCCCTCCTAAATTCAATTTATCCCTTTAATCATTATTCTCCATCCTTAATCCCATCTTAACATTTCCTTAATTTATCTTCCCTAAACATCCCTAATCACCATTAATTAATCTAAAAGCTTCATCTAATTTATATATCCTCCTAAATGATATTTTTATTCCCCTAGGCCCCCATTTAATAATATATCCTCCTTTTTCTTTATTTAATGTTTTCCACCTTTCACCTACCCTTTTATCCTTCCTAGGCATCCCTAGCTCGTCCTTATCACCCAAAACCCTAATCTGCCCTCTTTAGGCCCATTTTTCCTTGAGTTGGGAATCATCCCACCACCAAAATCAAGGATCTGCTATAGTCACCAAGACCCATCTAGGTCATCATTGACCTTATAAATACACCCATACCCCTCCTTTTCTCAAGATGTAACTTTGGAGACTTCAAGCTTTCTTGTGATCTTGCCTTCATTTCTTGCTCTTCCTTATAGATACTATCACCATCTTGGAGCTACCTTAGAGATCTTGTGCTTCACTCTTAGAGATTTGAAGTCCATTTTTTCCTTTTACATGCTTTGATCCACCATTTCCATTTCATCACTTTTTCTTATCGAGAACTTTTGCAGGGTTCAACAGGTCATCCTAGAGTCCTACCTCTATGTTTTCTCATCTTCACTCCCATCTACGATCATCGTTCTTACCCATATTTTTCCATCAAGCCCTATATCACTCCTAGTTTTCTTAACCCTGACTAGTTGTCATCGACCCAATTCTCATTTGTTGTGTTTGTGTTATTTAGTTTTCCGGTCATCCCTTTTTGATCCCACAACCTTCCATGCTCTCTAATCTTTCCATTCTGCACACTTGCGGCTTGTATCAAATTTATTAGAACTAATCATCGTTGATTGGGACTAGTCACCATCGACCTTGTAAAGAAATTCTCATATTTCATTAATTTTCTTGCATCCTTTCTATTTTCATTAGATCTAGTCTTCTCACAACAATGTTTAACATCATCCCCAATTCAAATGAGCTCTAGATCGGGCTTGAAAGGTCAACTTGTCTCGCATTTCCTTCTCACACTTCCCCGATCACCGTTGATCGTGCTTTGCACCTCAAGTCGCTATCAACCCACCCAGGTTTGGTTTGGTTTTCATTTACTTAGATCATATTTGTATTTTTACTCTATCTAGCACATTTCATGTTTTTGTTTCAATTCAATTATCTAGTGCATCATCTATCCACTAATCATTTTTATTTTGAGTTTCTCTTTGTTGTGCGGGTCCTCTAACTTGTTGTGAGGAAGATCTCTTTTTGCGTTCACATTCATCATCATCTCATTTAGAGGTACCTTAAACCCTCTCATTTTGGAGTTACTTATTTTCTTTATTACTATTTAACTATTCTCAAATTGGAATGAGGAAATTCGTTAACATATTAGCACGCTTAGTGGGACCCACCTTTCTTTGGTGAGTCTTTTCATTATCTTTCATTTCCATTTTCTTCTATTTTCAACTAACCTTGCAGGTAGGAGCTTTGCTTGCTTACTTCGTGAGGTTCTCACTTGATCAACAACACGTTTCTTGCTTTAAAAAATAAAATAAATAAAAAGGAAATTGCATTATCCAGGTATTCCTCATTTTTCTCTATTTTCTCCTTTTGCATTACTTTTCCTTCTTTGTATGAGTGTCTTCATTGAATATAACACTTCATTTTGGATCTAAAATAACCTTCATATTTGCTTGGAATCTAGTCTAAGTAGGGGTTAATCCTTTACATACACTTTCATCACACACATCCAAAACACACGCATCAAAACTACACATCTTAAACATATCCTTCCAGTGGAACTATTGGGATTTCATCACCCAATAGGAAAGTCATCATGGTATTATAGCCACATTAGAAACTTTTTGGCTAAGCGTCGACACCCTTATCAACTCGCGATGCGTGACGTGCGGGGTAGGCCTAATATCAAGCCTTATCTTGGCGAGTCATCACCAATTTTTTCCTCATGTACCTTTGGGTATATGAAGGACTCTATCCGGAACTACCTAAAACCATCCATATTTTGGCCATCTGCTAGGCTCCCTTCAAGCCCATTTTTCTTTTTCTCTCACATTTTTCTAATAATCAAGATAATTAAAATTTTGTTGTGTGACTTGTTTGAAGTAACTAATAATAAACATAGTTTTATTTTTTTTTTTGTTTCATGCCCGTTATTACACATTCCCAAGCAATAAAAATTGAATAATCCATGTCATCTAATAACATTCCTACTTCTACCATCGCTTCTCAACAAACTTCAACCCTCTCTATCATTGCTTCCACCCCTTTGGTCACCTCTTCCATGGTTACTCAACCTATCATCTCCATTCCCTCTCTTTAAGAGTCTCAAGCTATCCCATCTAATACTCATGTTGAAACCAACCCTTTCCTTTATCACCACTCAATCCCATCTAAACCAGCCATACCCCCATCTCTTTGCCTCTTTGGGGACTTTTGGACCTCCTACCATTCCTCATGGGTGTGTGGAATTTCAAGAGCTTCTAGATGCCAACCCCATTGCTTTGCATGACTATCTCCTTCATAAGTCCACCAACCTCCCCATTGAAGGGCCCCCTCTAAAAAAATTTATGCCTATCATTCTCATCCTGAGTCTACCCAAGTTCTCACATCACAACTTGCAGTGTTCTTTCATGAACACGAGTTTTCCCATGAAATTTAACTTTTTCCCTCAAAAAAATCGATAATCCTTGACAAAATTTCTAATACTAATAAAACTGAAAAAATAATGTTGAATTTTAGCTATATTGATTATGGTTATAATATATATACAACAAATTATATTACCTAAAGTTAATTTAAAATTAATTTGCGATTAAGGTTAACATAATTAACTAAGAATTAAACTGGAGACACGTGTCAAGATTCTCAGAGTCTCCCAAACAATTATGTCCCACAAAATTCAGGTCCTAGAATTAACCAAAATGTAAACAATTTGGGTACACACCTCAATCAAGCCTCTTAGATGGTCTAACTAACTAGCCCAAGCTACTTAACAACCAAATCGGTGGGACTAAAATGAATACTTGTCAAAAATATTAGAATGTATCCTCATTATACACATGTCGGTATTCCAACAAAGTTTAACGAGATGGGCTTAAGCAAACAACAACTTGTGAAATAAATTGTATTTGATAAATTTTTGGGTCCGAATGGTCGTGGTCAAAGAATCAAAGATACATGGCAAAGATCAATGGAAGAAGACAAGGATAGGTGTTGAGATCTCAATGACTACGTAAGGCTACGTGTTAGGATTCCGGGTAAGTTGAAGGTAATTAGGGTCAGTGGACATAAAGCCCTAGAATCAACCAGATTCAAAAAAAACTTACGTGTCTGACAAGAAGACATAAGACACGTTGACGGAAATAGAGACATATGGACTAATAAAAAGGTGACACTTGGAGACGATCTAACGACTAAGGATTGAAACATGGAAACATTCTACCAATTTTATGAGAGATGGCTCCGAGAGGATGTAAAGTCCAAGAATAAGGCAAAACTAAATGAGTTTCGGGTCCGCATGACCAACCAAATAGATAATATGACCATAAAATGTAGAAAACAAATAATTTAGTTCGAAGATGCCATTGAATAACAAGATTATACTATAAATACTATTAGTTACAAATATCAATTCTTATTTTTCAATAATTTATACATTTTCTTATTAAAATAAGAACACACACATCTAAAATTACGTATTTCTTTAATTTATTCTTAATTCATTGTTACGATAAAGAAAATGTGTATTTTCAAATTATTCATAACAAAAAAGTCAAAATTCATTCATTTGTATATTTTATCTAAATAAACATAATACTTTCATATACACATTAGCATAGTAGACAAAATAATGAACTTGTTTTCATTAGCTTTTAACAAAGATTACATGGTTTCACGGAGAGAGGACTCATATGAGACAATTCGAGGAATTCTAGTACAAAATTCCAATGCACACACATAGGTAACAAACACCAGACTATGGCCACCTATGAGAGGAAATACTATACACCCAGTGTATTTTCACCTTGCCCTGGCTAGGAACCATCCGAGGTTGTACTTTGTACCCCTGGTTAGGACACTTTTGGTGCCCCTCTCTCTTGCCCACCACTTTCCTGTAACTTGGTCATCCTTGGAATTACTTCCATAAACTAAATTCACAAAGTCCTCAAGAGTATTTTGTAATTATTTATCTCTTAGGGTGAGTCATTCAATCTTTGTTCATGTTCTATCCCCTATGTTTACATTTACATCTATTTTTATAATACATCATAGGTGGTTACAAACCAACAAAATGGTTTCCACACCCTTTCATAACTTAATTAAGCATATTTAATAAAATGCTCGAGATATTCATTCCCATATTACATCAATAGCTTAATTACAGAGACTTTGTTACAAATAATCTCAATTCAAACTTGTCTTTAACAATCCAACAAGTCTTTAATGCTTTTAAAGCTTCAAGTATTTAGTCGGATAACATCCCATCAATATTCTTCTATGATTTCTCAAACCCACTAGTCCACTCGATTGGTGGCCCCTATTCCTTCTCGTCTTACGCCCATTAATACTACGTCCATATCCTCTATTCCCATCATCTCTTCATCCACACTTGTCACTAGTATTCATGCCCAAACTTTTCAAGAGTCTCACTTACTTCCACTTGAAAAATATAACTTAGATCCGTTCCCCATCACTACATCCCATATCCATACAAACGTCATCACCTCCCAACCTCACCCTTTAGAATCTACTCAAACTCACCAACCCCCACCTCAAAATGATTTTTGTTATATCTTTCCTAACCAATCTACTCAGACAACTCAACCATCCCATACCTACGTCCCCACTCAATCCACACAAAATCTATCTAACATCCCCATCTCCCAACAACAAAAACACAATTACATGCCCACCTCTCAACAACATCCTATTTCTCAACCTATTCAATCACAACCTTTCACCAATCTTCCTCCTTATCAACCACCTCCTCAAACACCAACTTACCAACAATCTTATCAATCTCACCCACAACATTATCAATCTCACCCCAAAATAATCCATTCACTTCTTCTATCCCACAACCACATCCATCCACTTCTAATCCATTCAATTCCAAAGATCTCGATGAATATATTGCTAAGTAGGCTAGCTAATCTTGAGGCCACAACTTTGGGATCAATACCACATTCTCATATGGCGGTTTTGCAACAAACCTATCAATCCATCATTTCTGTAAAGCCTTATCCTCAACACTTTGGGAGTTTCCAAAATTTTATAAGTTCAATAACAAGAAGGACCCACAACAACATCTTCGTGCCTTTAGGCACATATGCTACCTCATCGCTCATGATCAAGACCTCATGCTCTACACATTCCCCATGTCATTGGTCGAGCCGCATTGGATTAGTACAATGACATTCCACAACACTCTTTATTCTCTTTCACCTAACTCATGTAGCTATTCCTAGAACAATTTTCAATCAATATTGCGTGTAAGATCACCATCACATACCTCTATGCCATTATACAATTTGATGACGAATATATCACAGATTTCATCGCAAGATGGCATGGCATAATCAACCAATTATCATTTTCCCTTCCATAGATTGAATTAATTGAACTCTTTGCATGGTCTTGTGTGAAGAATATTTCCTCTAATCTTCAAATACAATCATTCCAAACCTTTGAAGAGGAATTCACCATGGCTTGTAAACTTGAACTTCATGCCCTTGAGCAAGGCCATCTCAAACTTTGATAAAATAAGCCCAAGCCCAAATTTACTAAATCCTCCATGCATGGTGACAAATCTAAGAACATCACTAATGCCATCATGTTCAAATATTTTCCCACATCTACTCCCCATACATAACCTTCTCAAAGGGCTCATAGACCACCTCCTAACTATACCCCCTTTAGGGAATGGTTCAATATTCAACAAGTTAATGGTGGTCCATCTTATCCAAATTCCTCCCATTCGACCATTGGATGAATCACGACCAAATCTAGTGTGGTATTACAAGGAAAATTATTGTAAATACCATCAAGTTCATAGTCATGACATTGAGAAGTGTCCCACTTTTAAGGATCTCATCCAAAACTCATAGACCATGGTGATCTGTAAGTAGATAACCCTAATGCACCACCAAATCACTCCCTCAATGTCTTCAAACAACCCTTCCCAAATCATCCACCAACCAATCAAACCATGCCTCCCACATCTCAAGCACCTAATGCCCACATGATTAATACTATAAACCAAGAGTCGTTATCATCACCTACACCCATTATCACATCACCTACACCCATTGTCACTTCATCCATTACACCCATTTTTAATTCAAATGTTACTCCCGCAGCCATAACTTCACCATCTATACCTATCTCTACATATATTGTAGCTACATCAACTACATCCATAAATTATCACACCCACACCAATTTCAATTTCACCTAATTTCCCACCTATATCTAGTACATCTACATCTGTCACATCTATTTCTCTACACGCACCTTCTCCAACACCCATCATAAGACCCTCATCACATGTCCCTACATACATACCTATCTCTGCAACCACATCTACTATGATCATACCTACATCAACATCTGAACCCATATCTACAACCATACCATCCCCTAAGACATCTACTATGTCGACACCCTCACTTGATATGACTACAGATAATACTCTTGTCTCATCCACAAGTCCAATCATCCTTGCACCAATAAATCATGGACCCATCCAATATAAAACCACTTTTGATATCATCAAACATATTATACAAAAACCACTTATGTCATCAATTTCCATATCTACAACTCAATCTACATTACTTGGTTCTACATTTAAAGATCCTCCAATTGAAATTGTTGTCATTCCTGCCAAAGGTAAATTCTCACAAACAAAGTATAAAAACCTTGCACCCCCAATAAAAATCCCTCACACACGCACACAAAAAGTTAGAGCTCCCTACTCCTAAGTCTATCCCCCTAAGAAATCTAATGACATATTATCACTTTTAAGGGTACACTCTATCCATTTAGGACCATGCCCTTCATCCATGACCCCTATCATCAATAAATCTAAATCAAAACAATCCAATCCTCCTCCCAAAATAATTATCCCTTAAAACCACCCGTACCCCTAATTGTCAAAAACAAAATCCAAATCATCCAAATCTCCAATCATCAAAACTGAATCTAAATCATCCAATCATCCTCTTCAAACTACATCTAAATCACAAACATCCACTTCCTCTTCCAAGTCTAAATCTGAATCAAAGGCACCCACCAAACCTCATAAAAGTAAAGTGCTTCTCTTACCTTATTCCACTACCCCTAAATCTAAGTCATCTATGATCCACACTACCCATTCTTCAACAACTTCTATTGGTTCCTACATAGAGGTCCTTCAATGTCTAATACAAGCATCTGTAATCATGCTTCCCCCATCAAATCCTTTGACTCACATGGGAAAAAACCATCATGGTTTGATTCTAATGTCATTTGTGCCTACCATCATACCCCAGGACATGATACTAAACATTGTAAGGCCCTCCAAACTATCATCCATAATCTCATTGAATAAGATGATCTTCTCATCAAGAGGATCTCCCTCTTCCCTCTACTAGCTCATCCATAACCAATCCCACTTCTTTATCCCAATATTCATCTACTAAGACTTCTAAATCTCCTCATTCATCTAGAACCTTTGTTTTCATTCCTCCTCCGAACACTACTTCACCCAAATAAGGTCCTCCTCTCTTTATCAATGCCATTAGTATCGCCACTCGTTCTCATCCCCATGAATTTCAAGCACCTTCTCCATCTAAACAAAAGGTTGTTGTTACCACTCCGTCTAACAATCCTAATCCCCTTCTTCATCAAAATCTCAAGTGTTTATCTTATCTTCCCCACACCTATTTTTATTAAACAAAGTATTGTGAAATAACTTCATCGTGAACCAATCAAGATGTTACTCTATGATCTCATCCAAATCTCCCCGATCATAGAAAATCTCTCATGGAAGCTCTAAAATGTATCCCTACCCCTATTAATGAGACTCACCTTTCCACAACCATTGTTGGAGCACTCACTACTTCTTCCACCATATCTTTTGACAAATCCAATATTCTAGACATACCACCTGAAGACCATGACCTCCCACTTGTCATCACCATGTGTATCAATGATGCATTAATCCACATTTTATGATAGACAACAAAACCAACATAAACATCATCTCATCCCACACCTTTGATCAACTCAAGCTCCCTAATTTCATTGTCACCAAATCTCTTGCCATTCTTCGTGCCTTCAATGATGCCCTTTCTCTCGCTTGGCCACAATCATTCTCCTATCCGCATCGGTGAAAAACTACTCCATGAGGTCTTCTATATCATAGAAGGGAAATTTCAATATAATATCCTACTTGACGACCATGGATTCACACCATGCATTGCGTTCCTTCCACCATTCATCATTGCATCAAGTATGAACACGAGGGGAAAATCCTAACTATCCTGCAGATAATCCTCCATTCAAATCATGTCACATGACTTATCGACATAACGAAGTGTTTATCCCAAAAGAAGACTCTTCTAAAGCATTCACTTACTCTTCTCTAGTTCGCTTCCCAATGACGAATATCTAGACAAAGTGATGGATCATCTCTCATTGGGGAGTATCACCTTCTCACCTTCAATGCTTTTCCAACACATCATCAACATGGTAAACTCGATAAAGATCCAATGTATCAATCTGATGTTGGGGATGTCATTTCCTTTAGTCCACCTCGTCTTCAAACTAATCTAATCTATGGGGGCATCGACCACCTTTCTTCTCACATTCACACTCAACCTCACACCAAGAATTACACAAATGATTTTGAATTTCTTTATAAAAATCCTTTCCCTACACTTACCTCCATTGTTGTGCATGGAAAGGGTTTGGAATGGGGCACTATGAATAAGGCATGCATGACCTCATCATCGATCAATCTTGTAAGCCCCATGAGAAGTTTGAATTAGATTCATCTCTCATGGACATCGATTCCCTATCTTCTCCACCCCATGAACCCATGGATATGGATGACACTTTGTGTCCATTTCCTCTAGATTTTTTTAATCTCCACAATCACTTTGGGACTACTTACTTATTAGTGTGAAGGTAAAACTAGGTACCTTCCTCTTAAATTTTCTGATATGGTCGAGGAAGATTCCCCTACCATTGATATTCTTCAATGTGTTGACAAAGAATCCATCCTTTCCTATATGGGGAAGAAGATTCCTATCTTCATAAGTCATTATCGCCAGACACATCCACCCTCCTTAATGAATCCACCATCAACATCAACATAGGGACTCTGCAAGAGCCTTACATCCTCAAAGTGGGTCACTCCATTGATCCATAAGAGCTTGAATCCTTCACTTCCTTCATCTCTCAACATAGCAAGCCTTCGCATGGTCATACACTAACATGTCGGGTTTCGATCCTTCCATTGTTTTCCAAAACATCGTTACCTTTCCTACAAGCTAAGACAGGTTAAGTAGAAGCTTTGCCGCATGTATCCCTCATGTTGCCCTCCTTGTAATAGAGGAGTTTCAATGCCTTATTTAAACCAATTTCATCATCCTTATCAACTATTTGCAATGGAATATCGTACCCATTTCCAAATCCTCTGGAAAGCTCCATATTTGCACAAAATTTCGAGATTTAAATCTCACTTTCCCTAAAGATGACTTTCCTCTTTCTAACATCGATCAGCTTATTGACCTCATTGTAGGCCATGATATTATTTCTCTGGGTATAATAAGATCCTTATCACACTAGAGGACCAACATAAGACTTATTTCATCACTTCTTGGGGGACCTTCAGCTTACCGTGTCATGCCTTTTGGCTTGAAAAATTCATGAGCCACCTATCAATGCGCCATGACCTACATCTTTCATGATATCATCCACAATACTACAAAATAATATGTTGGTGATCTCTTAGGTAAGTCCAAGCATCAACGGGACCACCTAACCATCCTTGAAGTCCTCTTTGAGTACCTTATTCACTTCTTCCTTCGTCTCAATCCAACCAAGTGTGTTTTTGGAGTCTTAATCGATAAGCTCCTTGGATTCATCATTTCTATTAGGGGTATTGAAGTTGACCCCACCAAAATCAAATATATCCTAGAGATGCCCCCTCTTTCTAATCTAAAACAACTTCATAGTCTCCAAGGCTAACTTTAATCAGTTTACCATTTCATCTTGTAACTTTCTAACCATTTCCAACCTTTCCATCATCTTCTTCACAAATATATTGACTTTCACTGGGATGAAAATTTCCAAAATCCTTTGAGATCTCGAGATGTATCTTCTATCTCTATCTGTGCTTACACCTCCATGCAAGGGGGAGCCTTTCTATCTCTATATCTCTACCACCGATCATACTTTAGGTGCCATGTTGGCACACCGTGATGAATAGTGTAGGGAGTAGGCCATCTATAACATTAGTCACACCCTTCATGATTATGAGACTCACTACATTGAAGCTAAAAAGATGTGTTGCACTCTTTTCTTTGCTACCTCTAAGCTTCATCATTATTTCCTTAATCAATTAAATTTCGTCATCACCAACTTTCACCTCCTCAAAACCATGCATTCTAAGCCTTATCATAGTGATCGCACTATTCGATGACTCATGCTCATAACTGAGTTTGACCTATATTTCATCTCTCAAAAATACATTAAGGGTCGGGTCATTTCCAATCAGCTAGCTGAGGCCCCTCTTTCTAAAAATCATCCTCCTCATGAACAATTTCCAGTTGAATCCATCTTCACCATGGATCATGAATTCTCTCCTCTCGAGATGACACTTATCTTTGATGGATCCAAGTTTTAGTAGGGAGGGGGTGCTGGCATCATCCTCATTCCTCCTTGGGATACCCCTATCCCTATTTCTTATAAGCTCAACTTCAAATGCACTAACAACATGGATGAGTATGAATCCCTCATCTTAGGTCTTGAAACTACTATCATGCTCGGTATCCAAATCCTTGACATCTATGGTGACTCTCAACTCATCATCAACCAATTCAAGGACATCTATCAATGTAAAATGAAGTCCTTTAAAAATACAAGGATGTCGTTGAATTCCTTCTGAGGTCCTTTCACTTCTACACCATCCAAATTGTCCCTCATTCATCTAATCATTTCATAAACACTATGACTTCTCTTGCATCTCTCATCCCAAGGGCAACAAAGGAATCTAAAATTTATATTTTTTTATCATCTCGATCAACCATGTCATGTCTATGAGCTTCCTCGTATTAATCATGTTTATACTAGTCCATCAAATCTTTGGTATTCTCAAATCTTCAACTATCTATCTCAATCTTTTATCCTCTCGACCTATTAAAAATGGTAGGAGGTATTTTCTTCAACGAGCTAACCATATATTATCCTTAGCCGCATCCTCTACAAGTATGGCTTCAATGACATCTTGCTTCGTTTCCTTAAGTCTCATGAATCCACTCGAGTTATCCAAGAATTCCATGATGACATTTGTGGTGGTCACTTTAATGGCTTGATGCCCAACACATCCTTAAGATGGGCTATTATTGGCCCACCTTAATAAAGACTGTTGTGACTATGTGAAGAAATGCGTCAAATGCCAAAGAACTTTCTAATCTTATCTACATTTCTAGTCAGGCCTTACACCCAACTCAATCAGACTTTGGCCTTTCTTAAAGTGGAGATTTAACCTCGTTGGCCTCATTAATTTGCATCCTTCCTAATATCATCATTCTATCATCACTATTATTGATTACTTCACCAAATGGGTGGAATTCATTCCACTCACAACTACTAAAGCTAATTAGATCATTAATTTTGTCTATTAACACATCATTTTTCACTTTGTTGTTCCTCATAAGATCATTATGAACAACATAAATTCCTTTAAAAACAAATGCATCAAGAAGCTTTGTGATTCCTTCAATATCAAGCTTAACTTCTCATCCCCTTACTATTCTCAAGCTAATCATGCCAAGCCAAAGCAAATAAAAAACTCTTCATAATATCCTTGCCAAGACTATTGATAAATCAAGTTGTAATTGGCACCTTCATATCCCCTTCACTCTTTGGGCTTATCATACTAGCATCCGCACCTCTAGGATCATTAATCCCCTTTCTTTAGTCTACGGCTCTAAAGTTGTTCTTCCTCTTGAATTCCAAATCCCATCCTTATGCGTGTATCTCTTTGTGACTTCATTTATGATGAATATTATCATCAAGAGTGTCTAACACACTCAAGATGCTAGATAATCGTCACCTTCTTACTCTTTAATGTCATCATGTCTACCAATAGCGTATCAAACATACTTATAACAAACATCTTAAGGAGTGTGACTTTAACATCAATGACCTTGTCCTAAAATAAAATTATAATGTCACTACTCTAGAAAGGAGTCAACATGGAAATTTTTCTCCCAACTAGATTGGACCATACATTATTACACATAAGTATGGGTCTAGAGATTATCATTTGGTGTCTCTTGATTGTAAACCAAAACCAGAACCTCTTAATGCCTTGCACTTGCAACCATTCTACTATTAATATATCTACCAACATAGTCTTATTCATTTCTTAAGATATTCCTTCCCTCATTAACCTCCTCCATCTCTCATCGTAATGATTTGTAATTGTGCGGTCTATCGTCACTTTTCTATTTATGATCTTGAATATGGTCACCAGGATTGTGCTCATAGCATATTTCTTATGGAAAAGTTCCTCCTTCTATGTGGGAATCTGATCATTACTTCAAAAACCATGCTAAGGGTCCATAGGTGTTGCTTGTATACTTTACCATCCACTCCCCAAGTGGTTTACTTGGCTATCCCCAACTCTATCCTAAAAAATCAAAAATTATGGATAATCCTATCAAAAATTTATCCATCCAAAAATAGACTGATCCCTCGAATGACAGTTGTTCATATAAAGAAAAATTGTCAAAAGTATAGGTTGATCCCTTGAAGGATAACTATCATGCATATGTATCCTGCCATCTCAAAAATCTATAATATCCAAAGTAAAAATCCTAATGTAGACCACTCCCTCAAAGGATGTCTACTATTGTATATCATGGTAGTAAAAGGATTCTGCATTGATCAAGCTTCCAAATCTCAAAAGTAAAAGTCAAATATAAAAATCAAGCATCCCCGAAAAGCTTCCCGCATTGATCAACTTTTCCATCTGCCAAAAACTTCCTGTATTGATCAAGTTACACCATATTCATCAGAGTTGGGGCATAGACCTATGACTGTTATCCAAGAAAATACTATTTTTCCCATACAAGCTGCATCTTAATCCATTGATCATGTCTACAATATGTTTAATAAGCATACACTCCATCTTTTCCTCATGACCTTATGTGTGGCTAACTATTGTTAGTTGTGTGTTAACGCTCAGTTAATGGTCACAAGTGTAATATTTTGTGTTGTTCCCTTTCACGTTTACCTCCAATCCTATTTAAAGGCATCATTTTTCACATATGCTCCTCTCTATGAAGACATGTACTTTCTCATGTTTTGGTCATCCCATTGAATGTCACCTCCTATCTAATTATGCTCTTATCTTTCCCCTCTAAATCTAGCTAATATCATCTCGTCTGTATGTCACATCTATCTCTCTCTATTAATAAAATATAAACTCATATCTACACATCAACATATAAATCCATCATTTCTACTCTAGTCCAAATCATGTCATCTCATATCTACCACATCATAAACACCTCTATCATATTAATCTAACATAAATATCATCCAATCAATCCTATCATATAATCATGTTCTCATCAAACATCAAATCAATACATCATGTATCATGAAATTAAAACATCACATCATTAAATATACATCACATCTAATATCTAAAACTCACATCCATGCTATAATAAAGTAATCCATATCCATCACATAAAACATCATACAACCTATGAAAAACCATGAAAAAACGCGCACACACACATATATCCTCATCAAAACATGTCCATACATCTGTGATAGGCTTCTATGGGCTCTATCTCAAAATATATACATCAAAATCCATCGTCAAAATCTCTTGTACAATGTCCACCTAATCAATGAATCACACATCAGATAATCTCAATGTTGAATCTTACCCCTAGTGCAAGGTGCCTTCCTATCTCACTGTCATCATCTCCTCTTGCATCTAGGCCTCGGTCTTACCTCGACTTAGATACACTTAAATGGTACTTGGTCGTGTAGAGCTCCATGTTCCTCACTTCCTTGATAGGTATGTCACATATCTCGGCACATCCGGCAGCCTCGATGTCACTATACACTCATAATAGTGCACCTCTCTGCTCCTAATGCCTTATACTAGTCTTGTGACACAATACTTGGCAGGTTCCATTTGACCAGCTCCTCCAATGTCATTGGTGCCTGCACTCACCTCCAAACGTTGCAACTATAGTACCAAGATCTCCAAATCGGCCTGTAGGCCTCTTTCTATCTCCTATATTGGTATCTCTACTAGATGGCCAAGTCCCTCTCCCGGCATAACTTTTCACCTCATGACATGCTACATATCTCTCCTAAAGGGAAGTGTCTCACTCCACCCATAGCTGGGATATCTATGATGTTGCTCCTCCATCTCCACCCCATCTCCTATAAGTATCACATCCTACTCATATGTAGGCTCCTACTCCTCCTCCTCATCCAATCCTAACTCATCTCTCTCCTCCACCGCCTTAGCTAGCCATGCCACCCATCATCCACTCTAAAAATCCCTCTCCACTCCCATGTCATCGTCACTCATTGTCACACAAGTTGCTCAAAGATCCTCTAAAGGATCAACCATCATCATACTACACAAGTCCTCTTTACCTCATCCGACCTGTATCTAATTGGGTCTCTCGGCATAATATGAACCAAACCAAATCTATGTCACATAACTTGTGGAAATTGTACTACCTCCACCATGTCCAATCTCCTCCCATACACCCATCTAATCTATCTCATCCCATATAGTTGAATATAAGTTCTAGGCCATGTGGGAAAATCACAAGTATGGCTGCCATTTGATCTTATCTACATCCAACTCACCTAACCGATCAGTATGCCAATCCTCCCCTCTCTCTCGTTTCTCTCGTGAGCTTGATCCACTTTCCATCTCAAAACCCAACTTGCTAGCTCTATATGGTCTCCTACGACCCATGGAAGACCTCGGTGGTGGGTTTATAACAATATGCTCGTAAGCCCAACAATGTAATAGAATCCAACATCTAATCCCAACCTCCTCTCGGTCGCATACATCCATAGCTCATGATAAACTTGCGCTAACAAGGTAGGCCCAAAGGAAAACACTATCATGTGATCAATAATATCCATGCAAGCACCCTTGCGAGTGCCTAAAGAAATCTTGCCCCACCAAAATATGGGAGTGCATAACATGAAATGGCCATCATAATCACACATATCAATCTACTCCTCATTGTCCCTGGCTCATATCAAGCCTCTATGTGGAAATCCCTTGATGTGAATGTAATTTGTGGGGCATCGAATCCAAATAGTCGTGTCAAGATACCATGTTTCGTCAAATGCAATCAACTCTATTAGCTCCCCTAGTATTGGCAGCCTTAAGATATGGTACACATCCTCCAACATGATCATCATCTCCCTAGTCCTAACCAAAATATGCTAGTCCACACATCCCATTTTTCAATCAAAACAACCATCAAGCCAACATCTAACGATATCTTCTAACAGTGTTATAATCAATCTAACCTCACTTTGGCTAAGTGATCCCACTCTACATCAGTAACATCACCCCTAATATGTCCATACAATGTTGGAACTTTATCTCAGAGATATAATGTGTCGTTAGCCTACTAAACCATCAAATAAACCATCATTAGCATCTTTGTACATGAAATTCCTCATCAAAAATCATAAAAATTAACAATCTCCAATCCTAATCTAATCGACGCCAACCTAGTTCAGGTGACATCATCCAACCTTGGGTTATCACTTTTGGGCCCCGAGGAGACGACCCATGTCTAGTCATCGATGACTTCCCTTGGTGCCAACCTTAAAACTATGAAAAATATAAAATAATAATAAAATACACTAAATAAATTAAAAACTCAGCTAAGGCTTAGGAACTTACCATCCTTTGAGTCCTATGCCACTTCTCTCCATCTCTCCACCAAATTCTATCATGCTCAAATTCTCAAGTCTTCCTAAGCCGAGAGCTCTTGATCGTCAAGTTGCACCATATAGGCCATCATCGACCCTAATCATCGTTGACTTTCCCTAGTCATCGCTGACCTAACCTTAATCGTAGCCGACTTAGTACAATCGTCATCGACCCAACCCTAAATGTTTGCTTTGTGTCCTATTTCACCTAATATCTCTTCCAAATTATGTTTTATTCCACTTTTAACTTACGTGTTACTCATGACATGATTTTATTTGTCCCCTCAAAATCGTCTCAATCTCACCATCACATCTAGCCGCTTGCTTTCTCACCATCTTCATGTCCCTCTTGGGGCATCATCTTTAATTGTAATTCCACCTTGTGGCCATTCCTTATTTTCATTCCACCCAAATGCATATTGACGAATTCCCCCTATATGCCCTGCATTTAGTCGCGACCCTTGTCCCGACCATCTTCACATTTATTTGCAGATATTTGATGTCTTCCTTCGACTAACATCCTCCCATGGCTTGTACATCCATTTGAACAAATTCCCATTAGACTCCCTCCATATCGCAATGGTTTTTTCCAACTCATAGGTCCACAAGACATTTTCGCCGTCTCCATTAAGGTCATACTTTGTTCCCTACCAAAGTGATTCCAAAATCACCGCCATATTGTGTTTTTTTTTGTTTATCCTTCTCCACTTGGGGCATATTATTTTATCATCTATTTATTTTTCCCTTCTCTTTTCACCTATCTCTTTCAAACTTGTGATCAAATTCTTCTTCATATCTTCGATCCCTAGTTCAAGGGGGAGCACCTTAACCATCGTCATCTTTCATCCCTTCTCATTTTTTTTTCTCATGGCTTGCCCAATGCACAAACCACTTAAAAAAAGGGGAAAATGTAGACACCAATTTTTGGTATCCCTTGTCCCTCATCCCATGTTTGCTCCCGTCATCATCATTTTATACATACATACCTCTCTTCCCATTTAAATCCCCTTTTTTCCCTCCTAAATTAAATTTATCCCTTTAATCATTATTCTTCATCCTTAATCCCATCCTAATCATGTCCTTAATTTATCTTCCCTAAACATACCTAATCACCCTTAATTAATCCTAAATCTTCATCTAATTCATTTATCCTCTAAATGCTCCTTTTTATCCTCCCTAGGCCCTCATTTAATAATTTTATCCCCCTTTGCCTTTATTTAATGTTTTCCATCATTCACCTACCCTTTTATCCTTCTTAGGCATCCCTAGCTCATCCTTATCATCTGAAACCCTAATCTGCCCTCTTTAGGCCCGTTTTGCCTCGAGTTAGGAATTATCCCACCACCCAAATCAATGGTTTGTTGTGTAGTCTCCAGGACCCATATGGGTCACCATCGACCCTATAAATACACCCACACCCCCTTTTCCTAGGATCCAACTTTGGAGACTTCGAGCTTTCTTATGATCTTGCCTTTGTTTATTTCCCTTCCTTAGAACTATTATCACCATATTAGAGCTACCTTAGAGATATTTTACTTCAATCATGGAGATCTGAAGTCCTTTTTTTTCCTCTTGCATGCTTGGATCCACCATTTCCATTTCATCACTTTTTCTTATCAACTCTTTTACAGGTTCAACAGTCATCCCCGGAGTCCCGCCTCTGTGTTTTCTCATCTTCACTCCCATTTGTAGATTGTCATTCTTACCCATATTTTTCCATCAAGCCCTAGAGTTGCTCCTAATTGACATCAACCTAGCCTCGTTGTCGTTTACCTAGTTCTCATTTGTTGGCTTTTTGTCATTTAGTTTTCCAAGAACCCCTTTTTTGATCCCACAACCTTTCATATCCTCAATCTTCCAATTATGCACACCTACAACTTTAGATCCCAAATTCATCAGGACAGTCATCATCAACCATCATCATCGACCTTATCAAGCGCTTCTTATCTTTCATTAATTTTCTTGCGTCCTTTTTGCTTTCATTAGATCCAGTCTTCTCATAACGGTTTAACATCATCCCCGGTTTAGATTAGCTCCAAATCAGGCTTCAGGAGGCCTTTCAAGTCACATTATCTACATTTCCTTATCACACTACCCCAATCATCATCAACTATGCTCTACAGCCTGAGGTCACCGTCGACCCACCTAGGTTTGGTTTGGTTTGCATTTACTTAGATCAGATATGTATTTTTACTCTATCTAGCACATTTCAGGTTTTTACTTCAGTTCAGTTATCTATTACATCCAATTTATCAATCATTTATATATACCTTTTTATCAAAAGTGGGTTGACATCCATCCTAGGAAGTTTTCACTTCCTAGGATAGGCATTTTAAGGAAACCAACCCATCTATCTACTAATCCTTTTCTTGTTGATTTTTCTTTGTTGTGCAGGTCATCTAACTCATTGTGAGGAAGATCTCTCTTTTGTTCCCGCATTCATCGTCATCTCATCTAGAGGTACCTTAAACCCTCTCATTTTGGAGTTACTTATTTTCTTTATTACTATTTCACTAATCTAAAATAGGAACGAGGAAATTTGTTCAACATTTTCTTAAGGATAAGGGTATCATTGTTATTCGTGCACACCATGCTTTGATAGATCACATTCCCTTGTTTCGCAACAACACCGACCTCTATTACTTTGAAAACCTCTCATTTTCGCTGTGAGTCATCTTGTCTCCCCATCCATTTCCTTCAGCTATGCATGAGATGACTACCCCACTTATCATTTGACCTAAACTCATATGGGTCTGAAGGAGAGCCATGTGCCATTATATGATTCACATCTTCCTAGTGTTGTTACGATCACTTCAGCTTATCATTCAATACTTATGCTCATGACACTTTGCATCATCTAAGCCATTTGTGTGTAGTTGTCACCTTCTTTCTAGCTAGATGCTATATGTTCTTTCATGCTACATGATTTCACACCCATTCTAAAAATGTATGGCACTATGTCTTTTATTACACATTTTCCCTATTTAACTTCACCATTTCTATCCTTGTTTACTACAATTTCACTTCAACCATCATACTACATTCATTTTTATCATCATTTTAATATCAATTCTACTATATTCACATTTTTATTTACACTATCAACACATATAGTCTACTCTACAACATTATCCCAATATATACAATTATATCATCATAATTTCAAAAAAATATCCTATCAAATAAAATCAACTAATTAACAATTGTATAACAACACAAGTATGCATCATCGTATTCAAAATGCTCTCATCCTACATATATATATATATATATATATATATATATAGAAAGTTTCACATTAAAAATCAAGGGACAACATCTCATACATTCTCCTCACTACTACTTGATGCCACTATCACAGGTACTAAACTTAAAGCCTCGCCAATATACATCTCGCCTCTATGCTTGGGAGCACTACTCCTCTAGTCAATTCCATAGCAATGTTGTCTCAACCAATACATTTTCATATCAATACTAAAAATCCATGTATCTCTCAAACATATTTTTCACCAATTCATCTCCTCCCACCCCTCTCTCACCCAAGCTAGCTCTATCCTTGCCTCATCTCACTTTGACTATAAGACTATACATGTGGTTACCTCCAATGCCATAGGATCAAAAAAGTGAGCATGCTCCCTAACAATGTGATCCATTCTCTATAAAATCCATCCTCCCATAAAAATATTTGGGGGCATGTTGTGAGTCAATGTGCATACGTATGTATCCATGATCAAACTCCAATACTCATCACCCGAAAATCATGACCGTTGAGGGAAAAATCACCTACACAAACCTCATCTTACACACATTCATTGGGATAAACCTTGCTCCCCCCCTTATTCATAGTATTTCATATTTTAATAATTCAAAACATTCAATACTAGCTTAAATACAAAAACATTAGCTTAGATCTTGATTGGATGTATCTTTGCTTGATTATATTATTTTATATCGCACATTGCTTATCATGTTGATTTGATTCATAGTATGTTCACTCCTTTTTTTTCTCCATACACACATGCACATTCACATGTTCCTTTTGAGGTGAATGTAATATAGTTACAAGTTATCACATGATACATGGTGCTTGACAATATTATCTAAAGCAATCCAAATGAAGATCCATGGGGCATATACCTTTATTACTTCTCTATATTTAGGTTCTATCATTGCAATATCTACTACTTTCATTCCTATTTTCAGCTGTATACATTATGGCATACTATAAATTTTTAAACATACTAATGGGTGCTTCATGTGTAACATTTGTCATGCAAACCTACTTCCAACCAGGGTTCTTTGATTTGTTTGTATTTTTGTAGACACCGCTTCTCGGTACATTTTCCCAATCCGCATTCACTCCTCTTTTATCTTCATCTCGTGTATTTTTATCATCCTTCTTATTCCAATTTATATTTTCCTCTTAAGTTCTTATGTCCCTCTCGAACCTCATTACCCCTCTTAATTCTCATTTATTTCCATCCGTAATACTTTACCCATTTATCACTTTTAATCGCTCCTATCATTAATATTATTATATTACTCATCCCTCCATTTAATACCCTTAAATTCCTCACCTCCCACGTAGCCATAGAACCATAAAATATCCCGCCACCTCTATTTTAGTCGTTATAACACCTCAATCTTTAAAATCAAATCCAACCTAATTTTTAGTCTGCTCCGGTCCATCGGTAACTCATGCGGGTTGTTGTCAACCCTATTTAAACACCTCCACCCCCTCCTCTCAAATGGCTAGAAAATTATAGATCTATGGAATCCTTGAGTGCTTGCTACCTCCTTCCTCTTCATTGAGCTATTGTCATCACGCTAGAATCAATCTTGCACTCTTTGGAATCAAACATGGGACACCTATTAAGATATATTTTTAATTTGTTTCTTATATTTTGTAGGTTTCCCTTGATATCTTCCCATCCATTCAACCATCTATGATCCTCTGCATGCCCCTTTTCCCATCTATCCAGCTTGTTAAATCCTAAATCCTGATCTAGTCGTCCGTCAACCTATCTTGGTTGTCATCGATCCACCATGTGCTAACATTATTCTCTATCTACACAACCATATTATTTTATTCCATAACTTCCCCTTATCCAAAGTACTCTATTTCAGTCACCCACCCATTTATCAACTTTGATCTAGTTTTCTTGACCTCGATCATCGCCGACCTAATCGTCGCTCGAATTCTACTAGATCCCACATCAACTCTACTTCTAGTTACATCATCTCTTCTCACCACTATCTCTACATCATATCCAACACCTCGAATAAGATCTAGCTTTGTTCCTGTTCATCCTTCAATCAACTCTACATTAGTCACCGTTGACCGTATCGCTTAGACCCGGTTGTCATCGACCCACTCGAGCTTGGTTTATGTTCAACATTTTTCATTATCGCTTCATCATTTTAATATCTCAAGCATATCCGATCTCTATTTTAGATTATTATCTAGATCCTTTAATTTATTATTGCTTATATCATTTATCAACCTGGGTTGACATCCATCCTAGGAATTTTTCACTTTCCCGAGACTGACCTTGTCAGGCAACCCACCATCCTATTTTATTAATATTTTTGTGTTAGCTTCTCTTTGTTTTACAAGTCATCAAGTTTGCTATGGAGAGGTTCCTTTGCACCATACCTTCATCATCACCATCATCATTTACATCAAGAGGTAGCCTTAAACCCTCCCATAGTTTTGATTTCCTTGATTTCTTGTACCCCTTGCATTAACTTGTCACAAAAGCGAAATATCGTCAAAAATCTTGTCTATATATGTGTCTTGATTGTCATTTTTCATGCGGCTATGTTGTATGTTTGATTGTTTGTTTGCTTGAATGGCCACAAAGGCCTTGAGTGTCTTATGAAATCTTGAGAGGTGTTCCACGTTTCCCATCAAATACTACATTGATGTCTTAATATACTACTGCGTGTTTTGAATAGTTTCTATTTGTAGACACAAAATCATGCACTTGGGTACATTTATAGGTCCTAAATAAATACTAGCATTCATATGATTCCTAAGAAAGAAAACTAGTAATTGACGACTATATTTGGCCTCTTGTCTTTGTTTCTTACTTTCTATCTAGTTTCTTATATACCTCACATCCCAACCGATATTTTACTTATTTATCTTTTATGACTCAGACACCGACGCCTGTGCACCCCGACCTTTTCCACCTTACTCACTTCTTTTGGGTCTCTTTTATCTTTTGGGAATCTTTTCCACTTATGGGTCGACCTTCTAGTTGTCAATTACGAAATTAAAACAAGGGAATCATATAAATACATAATTATGTGACCAAAATCAAGGACCAAGCTCTAAGAATTATTAATATCACCTAATATTGCACTCAAAAAGGAACCTAAAGCACTTCAAAGCATCCATTTGGAATTCAATTAAGGGATAAAGGGATACAAAATCTGCATACACAACATAGGAAGGGGAAGTTTTCTTTATTCCATTTGCGCATCTAGCTACATCCTGTTATCAAGTGCACTTACACAAGGGCATCCTAGGGCACGATTCTTACACACACTCACAAGAACTACATGGAGTCTGAGATGTAATGCAGTGCTTGGTCATAAGTTCACTCAGTTGAGTGACCGCCGAGGTTAATCCAAATCCCCATATTGCATCTTTCTTTTTTAGATTTGATGTATTTTGTGGGTCTTCTAGGAGAATATATATTTATCTTGCTTTTCTATGACATGTTTGCTACTTTTTCTACTAACACATGTATCTAGCCACTTTTTTGCACGTGCCTTGGTTTTACCACACACATCCCCTCCCCATATAGGGATACAGCTTCAGTCAACATCTGGTCCTCTCATCCGGCCGCACACCTCCTACCAATGTTGTATGCACCCCAAATAAGGGGGCATACATTTGGTGAACAAATCACCCCATACAATGACAGCTCGTAGCTTTAGTACAATATAATACAATATAGAATCGGAATAGGAAAAAGTTACGTAACAACCCAAAATCTGACTTAGGTCCTTAGCACAACATAGACACTAATGTCTCGGGCTCAGACAGAGCATTTTCATTTTTCCTCCCATGGGAACTAATGTCCCTGGGGGCACACACATTCATCTTATCAAATTAACACGAGTTCATAGTAGTTTATGAAGTAATTTTTTGCAAAGTACGGCATAGTCCTCTAGTAAGCAGAATGCATTCTATCTCCATTTTCAATCGAAAAACAATACATTTGAAACAAAGAAGGAACATACCATCTACAATGGTGTATATCGGGAAGATTCATGGAAGGAGAGTAACATTAGACCTCTCTCCCCAACACTTTCTCTTTAGCATGAGATCACCCAAATAAACTCTCACTCTTAGCATGAGAGATCCCCACAAAACTCTCACTTAGTTCGAGATTTCCCAAAAACTCACTCTTGGCTTGAGATCACCCAAAAAATCGCTCTACATAACATTTCGGACATTTTTATATCCTCTTATATTCTTCTACATCAAGTGCACACTTTCCTTTTACACACTTTTACATACTTATGCACATTTTTCTCTAATTTATCATACATGGAACTTTGACTACATTCTTTCTCTTCTTTTTCAGGTCTGTCCTTAAAAGAAGCAGCAATCACAAGCACAAAAACACGTACAACACCTACACATACACCCCTAGGGTTACTTTCTCTTCCTAGTTTCCACACTTAATTTTTTCATCATTCCACGCTTCATTTGTCCACTCGGTATGTTTGTCACCGCACAATGTAGTCATTATTTTACCCTCAATACTTATTTCTAACCTCAAATGTGTCACCCTATCACCCAACCTACATTAGACGCACAGGCACCAAGCCCCTCCTTTATGTGAGCTTTGCAAGAGAGGTCCACCATTAATGGAGGATTATTTGTAAAAACAGAAGTACATCCATCTACACAAAAAATAGAAGATATAACTAACATATCTACACATCAATGCATCATAAAAGATAAATAAACATTGTAAAAGTAACAAAAACCATATCTCGAGTCATGATAAGACAAATAACATGAGGGTTTACACCCATAAGCAAGTTGTACATAATAGATCCATGTATATTGATTTAACAGAGTTCTGGTAGCCATATTACATTCAAAAGGGTCATCTTAGACCATATTCATCAAATGACAGAGACTCAACTCCTGCAAACCTATCTGATCAGAGATCCTAACTATGTTTTCCCCATTATATCCCTTGTTACAGATCCCAGTACCCATATATATGTTTAATGGTATCCTTTATAACTCTCTAGCATTAAGTACTCTAAACCCTAGCACCATGAACTCCAAACCCTTAGCATTTCCTAACATTTCTGCAACACCTTATTACCTTCCTTCTCTATGCTTCCCTTTTATTATCTCTCTCTTTGTGTCTATGTTCCTATCTCAAGAACTTCTTTAAATAAGACCATCATCCACCGCCATGACTTCTCTCTTGAGTAGATTGTGTGCCAACTGTCGATGTGGTCCTCCATTGATGAATGCTTATCATCTTTACAAACCTTCCACTAACTATAATGATGCCTCTGGGAATATTCCTTGCATGGAATATCCTTTTCTTGACCTCCAAGGTTCCAAGCTAGCACCTTATCCACTTATCATGCCTAGTCGGGTCCTCACATTTTTCCTCAAGTGACTCCATGATGCCAAATATGGCTAAGTCATTTAAACCATTGTTTTTCCTCCCACGTGTGCCATGGTTCCACTTAAACCCTTTTTTATGTTTGCTTTTCCCTAAGTGCCCTTCTATCTACTGATCTTGCACACGCATACCTCTTGGTACTTAGCCAATATTTTAGGGTCCAACATCACCCCACACTATGCGTGTTCTCCTTAGAAACATTCTTCTTCCTCAAAGAATAAAGAATAGTGGTATTGAAACAATTAAATAATGGAAGAATAGAAGAATAGAAGAATATGCTACTACTGCATGAGGAGTGGGAAATCCTTTACGGATGCCTCAATCTTCTCCCAAGTGTCTACTTCTCCCTGCGCCTGCTGAAGTAGGTCACCCACCAATGCACTTACTTCATCAAAACTAAGTTCCTTGCTCTTAGCTTTCAACGTATCTACAATGCTTTTCAGCTAATTGCTAAGGTCGTCTAGTGCATCCATCATGTGAATGACTTGGGGGTACAATTCCTTTAGCTTATTCTTAATCAAACCCCACAAGGTTTCGATTTCTTCCAACTTCTTCTCAACTTTGGCTAGGATCTTGTCACACTCTGCTCTATTGCCTTTGTTATTTTCCTGAAATTCTTTCAGATCTACCTCATGTGTAGCAACCAATATGCTTGCTACCTTGTCTCTATTGGCACAATTTTCATACATGACTTTGGCCATCTGTGCAATGGTATTTACTACGAAAAGGATCTCGGATTACACGATTCATTATCTCCCTAATATTCATCTTTTCCTCCTCCTTCTAGCGTGCCATCACCTCCTCTACTAACTCTAATGCAAGTGTTCTCCTTTCCATGGTGAGGATGTGGGTTAAGTCTTCCAAGCAGTGCATGGTTGACTCATATTTTTGCTTAGGCGGGGCCAAGTTCAAGTGCTTTAAGATAATGACGTCTAAAATGGCCTCTATCTTCTTATGGACTTTGCGCACCTTTTCCTTTTCATCCCTCATCTCACACCTTAACTGCACACTGATCAATTCCTTTTTTATCTCTTTTTCTCGCTCAATGATCTCCTCATTCTTTTTCTCAAGCTCTTCCTCCAAGACCCTTATTTTGTCATTTCTACCAAAGAGTCTTGCCTCCACCTCCACCGATGCTTTATTGAGTGTGTTGCAAAATTTCTCATCAGAAAGTTGTTGGGCATTTACCAGAGGGTTTACTCCTTCATCAATGCATCTTGATTTACCTCGAACTTAGGTTCATCAACGTGGGACTCAAAATCCCAAGATAGCATTTTCCTTGTGCGTGGGTATGCACCTTCTTCATCAAAAGAAGACCAAGCGAGGAGTTGGTTTGTGGGCATGGTACTTTGGAAGCACACACATAGTACCTTATTTAGATCATTAATGTAAGTCATCTCTTGTTCTTGCACCGCTACTATGCCCTTTCCACCTATGTGCACTACCTTTGGGAAGCTTACTGCTAAGCTAGGGTCTCTACCCATGCTCCCATACTCCTTTCCTACACTTGTGCTCTCCTCGGTTTCCTTCAACACTTCTTTGGCACTTCACTCGACTTCGTGCTCCACCAACTGTTTGGATAATTCCTGCCACTTCCCTCTTTATAGTATTATCCACTGCTCCTTGGTCAGGTCAAGGTCTTCTGATCCTTCATGTTTACTTCCTTGCCCCCCTTTTTCATGAGCATCTTCCTCATTCTCATCCTTCTCTTCATTTCCTTCTTCATTTGACTCATGTACATTGTACACAGGATGATTTTGAGCCTCATCACACTCTTCATCATCTTCATCGCCCTTGTTGGCCTCCATGCTTTATGTTTCTTCTGAGTCTGACCCTTTTGTCACCCTCTACTTCTTCCTTATTGGTGACTCCAATTCAAGGACTTCTCTTTTTCTTCTTTCTCGGGTGACTCTTCCTTTTGCGGTGACTCCTCCTTCAGTGAAGACTCTTCCTTTTGTGGTGACTCTTTTCTCACAGAGACCTCGTTCTAGTAGATGTAAGTACTTTTTCCCATACCCGAATCTTGTGCCCCTATTGTCTCGTATTGTATGTGTGTTTGGAAAAAATTTCTCAGAGCCTCTCCTCTATCTCTTTTCCTTAGAACAACCTTTTTCCGCATGGTGGGGTCCTCGGAATGTAGACACCATCTTCAACATAAGCGACCTTTTCATACTTAGTCCTTATGCGCAAATACACCCTCGTTGTTGTCCTCCCTGCAACATGTAATGTTATTGGTTTCAACATGTGTACATCATGGGAGACTATAGATAGAAAAGTGACATGCGAGCATGAGAATCTACAAGTAGCTCTTCTTCATACCCGACCTCCCGAGGTCATGCCAAGACAACCAGTGTAAATGAAATATATGCAGATACAGACAAACTAGTTGGGCAATCTTATATCCTCAACACGCAATAATGGGATCTGCGAGTCTAAGGCAAAGAAAGATCTCCTAACCTGAATTGGTGTAATGGATCATTCAGATATAATATCTTCTTGGAGGCTCCAATCAATGTTGAGCTCTGCCGAGATCCTATCTATTGGTTGTTAGATACGTGGAAAATGACCTATAGGTGTTTTGTGCATATTTCCAAACAAGGTCATGGAAAATTGTAATGAGAGGTGTAGTGGACTTATAATAAACTATGGGTGGTTTTCTGGTCTGCCCAAAAAATATTATCTTGATTGGTTTATATGTTTAATGGGAAAATTGCATTATGATATCTAGCGGGAGGGGTGAGGATCTAAATACTAGCGTGCGTAACCAAAAGCCGGTGTCGATGCTTAATCGATGAGTATGCCCATTGGGTTGTGGGACTCGGGATCACAACCACGAGTTTGTGGTTGTTGTGGGCCTGTTATGGTCATGTGAAGAATCAATCTCTTCTTCTGACTAACCAATAGTCATAAGCCTTTTCGGATTCTATATTTAATATCAAGAGTTGTGCGATCTTCTCAGAATACCTTACGGGTGTTCTGACAACTTGTATATGTAACCCTGTGTCTACGTCGATGAGAAGGTCTCCTATGTTTGGCTATGGAACTAATGGATCACAACCAAATATTTGTTCTCTTTTGGGTTCTTGTATGGTCATGTAGATATCCTATCAGGACAGTCTATAGTTGGGTTGACTTGACTAGAACATGTGTGCTTCATCGTCTTCAATATTCAATTGTCTCAATTGTTCACTAATTACTTGTGGGTTTATTGTTGTTTGGAAGACCTAAATCCTAATCCCTTGATCTATGTTCGTTAATTTTGTGAAGAGATTTCACCGAGGTACTCTGCTCGAATGCGTAATCCTTGGGCTCTCTAGGTCTTGAATTGCCATGCAAGAGATAATCAAACTTTAACTGAAACAATTAAACTAACTATGAAAGATATATCTACACTATGCTTATATTCCTTTTATTTTTGTATTTTCGATGATGTATATTTAAACAAAATTAAAATAACAGCTATTTTCTATGATGTATGATTAATGGACAATTAATCTAATGATAGAATTAAAACAAGTAAGTTAGCCTGATATAGCTATTTTCCTGTGCACTTGTGAGTTTATCATAAATATTTAAATAGATCACTAATCTAATCGAAAAGACCTTCAATCTTACCTCAGAAGTGAGGAATAAATCATAGCTTCTCGAGAAGATGTCATTCCCACAGCTTCCTGTAATACTTAAAGCGAGCTTAACTGGAATGAAATGATTTGCTACTCTATTTGATATATTGTAACTACAACTTTGATAGTTCAAACCTAGAGTTTTACAGAACAATGGTAAATCTAGTCGTGTCGTGAGTTGTCCCCTTAGTATAATTTCTCCATTCCTTCATGTTCTCGTGAATCCAAAAAGTGTGAATGTGATAGCATCAGTAGAAGAAGATACTCAAACAATGGCAGCTTTGGATATAAATCTGAATACAATGCAAGTAAGAGAGGGATAGTGCAAGTGAATAGAGCTTGACTATGTGATTCCTAGCAGGATTTATTGCAGGGATACAACGCAAATATACCAAGAATTCTAGGATCTATTTCTTGTGACAAAACAACAACCTGTAACTCTAAGATTATCAAATGAACTCTAATCTAGAACTGAAACTATCTTATGCTAAGCTGACTGTGTAGGATAGAAATGGAGCAAAATGAAAGTGTGAAGATCAAATGATCTCTAAAGTAGAAAGGAGAGGCTGAGAATTCATGCAAAATCTAAACCTATTGAAACTTATGGAAGAACTTCAAAACACACTGAATAATAATTCATAGAGGGAGAGGGGCCATTTGCTTGTAAACAAGTTGGGTATTTATAGCATTTGGATTTACCAAAGGGTAAGTTTGAATTGAACTCTTCTAATATAAACAAAGAGAAATCACTATTTACTAGGCGGCCAAAACATAAATGCAAGCAAGAGTGGTTGAGAAATGCAGGTGTAAATTGAATTTTTATGTTTGACGAGATCGTCGAAAATGTTTTGGAAAATGCGCATAGGATCGCCGCCTAGTCAAGGCGGATGTCCTGTAACTTAAAGACCAAAATGTAAGGAAAAAGGGGGCAGAGGTTAGAACAAAACATGCAAAAGGTAGACAAGGATTTTGGGATGCAAATGTACATTCGGCGAGCTTTTCTAGATTCCGAACACCTTGTGAAGAGATTTGAATCATCATTGGGGTCTCTAGAATCTCTCTCCTAGTAGTACAAAGATCTACACATTTTTGGGTACATATAGAGACATACCTCTCCATATAGGTGTGCTTCTTGGGGTATATTAGCTTCTTGCACATTTTGTTGTAGTCTTGATCTAGTACACTTAGATCAAATATAAGTTTCTTCACCTCTTTGAATTGATTAACCATGAACTGGAAGTGTTGCACTCAGAAAGGAGAAAGGTAATTTACACCAAGGAATCTTGGTGCCATCTACCAAAGAAAATATGCCGATAACAAAAATGTTGGTATATGCAAACTCGGCCTCTCCTTGACTTGATGAAGGCAATCGCTCAAGTATTCTCCATTCAACCCTCAATGTGTCACGCATCCACTTATACCACTTTTTGTAGACGCGCCTTATGAGTGAATGTCATGGTGTCACAAGTATACTATTAAAACCTCTTAGCGGGGAGGGGTTCTCATCTGGTTACTCCCAAACAAACTTATTTGGCCCATCGGGCACTCCAATATCTAAAAAGAAAATGGTGAGGAGGAAATTACTAAACATGATCTTCTCTCCATCGCACACGACATTTATGATCTCCTCTGCAATAAAAGATGAGAGGTTATAGATGGTCCCCTCCAATATCTTGTAGCACACCTTCAACTAGGCCTTGTTGATATGTGTCCGTCTCTCTTTCCCATTCATCTTTGTGACCAAGTGTTGAGTAAACATAATATTTTTCTAAGGAGAAGACACACAAAGAATACGCATGCAGAACAAGGTGCATTTGAAGGCACAAAATAATAGGAAAGGAAACACACACCAGAACAGTTGGCTCAGGACTTAGCCATTTTTATGGATAAGGGATATATTTGGAGATAGCGTGCGGAGCACACATCAGGATGGAGACTTGCACAACATGAAAATGGTATTTTGGGAACGAGTGGCTGATAAGTGTCATGCATGGTTGTAGTTAATAATAGGATTACTTCTTCCAGTTAACTATAGGACATCTATTATTAGCGCACTTACATGTGTGCATGTTATTGTAAAGGTGCATGGCTATTATCAGCATGCAACCTATTTTGAGAAGTGCGTAGGCGGTGAAGGGAAAGTCCCCACCCCTATAAATATGTATTGAACTATGTAGTTTAGAGAGACTAAGTTATTGTAAAGTTATGCTGTTGAATTTGTTGCGTGCATGACTTATGGTGATACTTTATAATGTAAGAAGCTTATGTGTTTTACAATGTTTAATGTAATGGATAATATTGGCTAGATAATGGTGTTAGACTTAACTGAAATTGGTTCATGTATGGTTAATATTATTACAATTATTGTTTAATTCATGATTCTCTAAGATCTAGATCTGGATTATGCACTGTGGAATGTTTATGTTTATTTATGGATCTGAATATGTCTTATCTTCATCACACTAACATCCTACACAAGCAACTCTAAAGAGGGGTCTGGTACCTTTGTGCGCTTCGGGTGAGTGCTTAGCTCAGGTTGGGTGATGTGCTAGTGCACCTGGGTTATTCATAGTAGATTCTAGGCTACATCACCAAACACATGGCTATCCTCATCACTGGGTCGGTAAGTGTAGAAATTTTGAAGTAGCATGAACCCTTTTTGTAGTCATAAGCCTCAATGGTCCTCTTAACGGCTTCCTTGTCTTCCAAATCATCGTCTAATGAATCTCCTTCACAGATAATGCTTGGTTAACTTAGAAATTATTTGGGGGTTATGCACATTCTCCGACCTATGAAATAGAAGTGGTATTTGTGCACGTGCAACATCAACCATTGGTATAGTCACTCAGGCTTTTCGAAATAGAACAACTCTTAGAGTTGCAACAACCCAGCCTTCTCCATTATCACCTTTACCTCATCATCATAGATGGGCATTCCATTTGGTATCCTCTTCTCTGTAGGGTGAACCAGTTCTAGTGTCATTTTATTTTCTGTGGTGCTCATTTGATGGTTGTAATCACTAATGGACATCTTCTTGATGTGAGAAACCCATTCTTTACTAAGTAATATGACATTTGGGTACTCAGTATTTCGCTTATCATTCTTCATTGAAACGGGTAGAAACGACTTGTTTTACCTTGCCCTTTCCCTTTCCCTTTCCATTCTTCGGTGAAATATTTGCTACTTTCCTTAGTGTCATTCCTTTGTTGGGTCCTTAAAACTTCTTCTTCTCTCTCTCCACATGCGGCTCTTGCTCAACTTCACGGCTCCACTCCTTTGCAAAATTCCTTTAAACCCCGTGCCCTTCTTTATGAAACCCTAACCTAGAAAACCCTTTTTCCACAACACAACGTAACACCCGTGGGATTCTTCCACAAAACCTTCTCTGCTTACGCCAAAGTGTACTCCTTTCCACTCTGGTTCATTGATCAAACTAGCTATGCACATAAATCTTCACAACTCTTCTCAAACTTTCTTCGCAAGGATGCCCTAGTTTGTGAGAGATATTTGATAACTTAAAATACAAGGTAGAAAATAACACACCCCCAATATTCTATTTATAACTTTTACTTTTCTCCACAATAAATGTCATGCCACCTACCAATGTACTTTCACAATAAAGGCATATTTTTCCAATGCCAACCTTCAATGTTTTTCCTCCACACTCAATCCTACGTGAAACACTTTGGCAGCCTTTCAAAGTGCGAAAAACCCATTATCGACCATAGATCCTTACGCCACACGCATGCGGTGACGAAGGCATTCTTCCTATGTGTCCTAATCCTGGTTCTTGACATCACCTACCTCATGTTGTTCCTACACTTTTCATTCTTGTACATGGTTTTTATAAAGCCTTTTAACACCATCCTTCCTTTATGTTCACCTCTTCTATGTGCGATCTTCCAATCCACATGTTTTTAATTTTTTAACCCCGGCCATCCACAACCATAGCTTCCATAACTTTTCATATTACTCCACTTCACACAAAAATGGATGCGCAGTCCTTTGCACATAGAATTATTTTGAAAATAATAAGTGGCTATCAATCGACACATAAACACGCACAAAACAAAATAACAAGAAAGGGAAACACAAAGAAAGGAAATTGCATCAATGCAAAACCTAGGCTAACTGGAAATACTGCCTTATTTATAAACACAAAGAAGAATTATTTATAGTAGGGATTTAGCCTATTCCCATTAAAATGGCCTCGGAAATTGTGTTCCATCCAACGCTTATAACTAGAAAATACCTAAATCAAGTATATAGGATACAATGTATGAGCCCAACCAATGGAATTTGAATTTCCTAGGATGGCACAAAAACTTGGAATCATACAAGAGAACCATCTACCCAACCTCAAACTGCTTATTCTTGATGTGTTTATCATGTCATGCCTTCTCTGGATTTTTCTATTTTCTGACTCCAAACGAGCAATAGCCCACCTCTCATCCAACTGCATCAACTTATCAATCCTCTCCTCAAGCACTTGTTCATCATCTAACCCTCTTGTGTGTGTTATACACAACAATGGTAACATGAATTCAATAGGTAACACAACTTCTATGCCAAACACCAATTGAAAAGGTGTGGCCTTGTTCAATCTCTTATAAGTAGTCCGATATGACCATAACACAACAAAACTTTGTCATCCCAATCCTTTCTTCCCACATCACAAATCTTGGTTAACGTGTGATTCAAAATTTTGTTAAACACCTCAGCAGTCCCATTAGCTTATGGGTGATAAGGGGTAGTCTTGTGATGGGCCACCATGAATTCTACCAATAAGATTCTAATTGTCTCATTTAAGAAATGGGTACCCCTATCACTTGTTAAGCTCGTGAAAGAATCCATATCTGTGATTATATTCTCCACAAGAACCTAGATGATGTTGTCATTGTGTAATCAACCTTGTAGGCACCAATTTTGTCCACCTTGTAAGGTAATTTGTGCATTTAATGATATAGCGTGAACTTGTCCTTTGTGTGGCTAGAGAAATAGGGCCTCTGACGAAGTCAATTTCCCATTTCGCAAATGACTCTACACTAAAGAATCGGGCCTTAATGGCATTTCATCTCTTTTCCTGGTTTACCAAGGTGTTAATAATGGTCACAAGCCTTGCAATACTTGATACAATCTTTGTAAGTCGTTTCCCACCAAAACCCTACTAGAAGGATCTTGTGCATAGTTACATTCCCTACATAGTGTCCTCCTGCAATTCCATCATGTGCTTCCTCCATGATTGCAACGTGCTCATGCTATAACATGCACCGATGCAAAACCTCATCATGGCCTAGCTTGATATAAGTCTCCACTAATGAACATGTAGGGTGCGATGCATATGGCTAATTTCTTCTTTTCCAAATTCTTCATTCCCTCCAAAGGCCACACCCTTTTTGAGAAACAATACAATATCTTCTAGGTCGAGGGCACACGCTACACTCTGAACACTTGTGCATATGGAATTGTATCCTCAATGCTTTGTGTGTCCTCTCCTGATTCTATCCTTGATAAATGGTCAGGCCCCAAATTACTCTTACCCGGTTTTACAACAATTGTAAACTCAAACTCTTGAAATAGTAAGACCCACTCGTATATACCCCCTTATAGAACAAGCTTGTTTACCAATTACTTCAATGTCATGTGATCCATGTAGAATATAATGGGTGTTGCCAATGGATACTACCTAAATTTTTGTAGCGCATAGATCATCAAAAATGCCTCACTCTCAGTAGTAGTATAGTTATGTTCTAATAGGGTTTGCTTCCTACTAGTAAAGCACAAGGGGTGGTCAACAATTCCCTCTCCAGGTTATGCTAAGATTTCTCCAATTGTCATACCTGAAGCATCAACATGTACATGGAATGGCTTATCCCAAGAGGGAAAGCATAATATGGGTGCAATGATAAGCTTATTCTTTAATGTGTCAAATTCCATTTGTTGCACCTCTCCCCAATGAAATGTACTTTTGTGATTTAGTAACTTTTCCAATGGCATGACGATCTTGGCATACCCTTAAAAATTATGTTAATACCTCGTATGCCCAAGGAATCCATTCTCCGCACTCGGGTGGTAGGTTCCCCAATCCCACAATAACGAAAACTTTGGCAGGATCCACTAACAAGCCTTCCTTACATATGATATGTCCCAACAGGGTGCCAAATGGAGTAGTGAAAACACATTTCTTAATGTTGAGGGATATACTCAACGCCAACACCTCTCAAACATTAGCCTCAGATTGTCACAATGGTCCCTCACTAATCCATATACTTGTCCAGTCATCCAGGTAGACTTATAGAAACTTGTGGATGAAGTCCTGAAATGCCTGAACCACAATGTGTGAAAACACAATAGGCACGTTCTTTAGTCCAAAAGGCATGACCATGTAGGAAAAATTCCCCATTCAGTGGTAAAAGTTATCTTTTATTGGTGTGATCCTTTCGCAATTCTAACATGATGATATCCTAAGAATCCATCTGTGAAAGAATAGATCTTACGACCGGCTACTCCTTCCAGATCTCCTCGGTAAATGGGATTTGAAAAGGGTAAATGATACATACCACATTCAAATCTATATAATCAATGCAAATCCTTATCCTTCCATCCTTCTTAATGCTAATGACCATTGGACTTATCCATTCTAATTCTTCAACAACCTCAATGATGCCTGATGCAATCATCTTGTCAATATCCTCCTTGACTTCGACGTATAAATTTGGATTCATTCGATAAGGTCTCTTCCGTATTATTGGGTGTGTACCTTCCTTTAACTTGATCTTCAATTCTCCTTAAGAGTGGTGAACTCCTTTAAGCTCATGGTACCAATGTGGAAACAAATCCTAAAATTCACACAATAGATTGATGATCTTTGAAACCTCATTTTCTGTCTAGTAATCTCCAATAGTAGCCTCCTTAGGTTATGCCTCTGAACCAATGTTAACCTTCTTGGTTTTTAGGGGTTCATGATAGGTGCACACTTTTTCAACAACACTATCCATAACCTTGTGTGTGCCCACAATATGGTTAACATCCAACTTTTCCACCTCTTCACCATCTATTACGTAGACCAATTTTCCTTTCTCTTTTTCCATGTATGTGTGCTCAAGTTGTACCTCCTCTAATTCTTCCTCATTAAAGTGCACTTCCAAGCTAGGTTCACCCAAAAACTCTAGTACTCTATCTCTGTCATGGCACTATCTCCCATAGTTAGGTGCTTAACAACCTGTAGTGCCTCATTCACCAATGGTTTAGTATTATGGTACTTGAAATCTTGAACAAGATCGGGTTGTCAACTCCTTTCAGTTTCCTGTCTGACAGCGTAACTCTAAGTGAATGTACCATGCACGTGTGTAGCCTTGTAAGGTGGAGTAAATCTTATTCACCCATAAATAAGGTGGCAAGGCTTCCATGTCTTCTATCTAGGCCTTCTCACTTTCCTAGACGTGGAACGAGGCAGGTTCCTTCCCATGATAATCTTATATAGCGGTAGGTACATTGCTTGGGAAAAACCTAACAAAGAACGTGATTATCACCTCACACCACTCTAGAAGGTTATCACAATGGGTCGCCCACCAATGTGTTGCAGTCCCGAGAAAGGTATAGCTAAGCATCCTTCTCCTTTCGATCTTGCATATCCACTGGGTCTCCATTGCTTGCAGGAAAACATCAGGGTTGTCTCCCCCAGTGTAACTTGGAAACTTCTTTCCTCCCAAGCACCTGAGTGAGTGTGCCTTTGTTACTCTCATCACATATCCTCTTAACTACCTTCTGACTATCTCATATGTCTCGTTCACCCAATTGTCACATGCCACACTAGTTGTATCATGTGCTGATTGAGATCCTTCCCACTGAATAACACATTCTTTTGTTGGTTACACAACCTCAAGGTCCCTAACAGTGTGCACATAAATTCTCGTCTAGGTCTTCTTCTCCCAAGGGCTCAATATAGGGTGTTGAATTTCCATTTGTCAAAGGGATAATAACACATTCCTCCTTGTTCTCAAAAATTATATACCCCTTACTGAAACTTAAGTCAAGCATTGTTCTTATAGAACTAGGGGTGCCCAAGTAATGTTGGAAAGTTGTCCACTTTAGAAATCGCTAAGACTTCAAAGTCCCTAGTGAATTTTTCCCCTTGGCTAGTGATAGCAACATCCTTTAAAACACCAATGGGAAATTCCTTTGTCTTGTTAGGCATATACATCACATTTGAATATGGTTGTAATGGGGGCCTTCCCATTTGATTCCATGTGTCCAAGGTGAGAACATTAACTTAGGAGCCATTCATCAACAACTCCATTCAAGGTAATCTCCTTATCATAGTCAAGGTTGTGGGGAGGAAGGTTAATGTGCAAGACTTGACTCTCGTGCTCTCCTCCAGCGCTTGGTACTTTATCTCTCAACCATTTTCCTAACAGAGGAATGATATTCTCTTGGCACAAAATCTTACACACCTCTCGACATCATATATATCTCGACTAAGGGACCTCGACGATTTTCTTCTCGCTCCAACTTCCTGGATTGTTCTTTTAGACATTGAATTTCCCCTTGAAGACTTTTGATTACATCCATGGTCTCTTGATAGACTTCCTTCTGATGCACAAGATCTAGATGCTTCCCATGTACCACTTCTTCTCTTGTAATCGGGGGCCTCTACTTGGTATCTCCTTGGTGTGCGCAACCTCACCTCGCATCCTCACCAAGAAAGGTTCTAACTCGACTCATGCGTCATTCTAGGTATCCACTTTGTTGATCGGCATGCTTCATGCTCACCATCCTAGCACCCTTATTCTTCCGCTACTTTTAGATCATGTGCTCAAACAATTCTCGGGCATTCCTTGTACTTGTGTTTTTCCCACACCAAGAGCATTGTAACATATAGGGGCATTCACGCATATAGTGTTCTCAGACCCACAGTTGTAACAAGTCCCACACGAGAATTCACTTCTTCCACCTCTGCGGTTTCCACGGCCTCTAAATCCTTTGCGCAATTCCCTCCATCCGTGCACCCTTCATAATGATAGACCTCATCCTTGGAACTTCTTACAATACTAGTCTAGCCACACACACTAGTATCAATGGCATCATGTATTTGGTCAATCAATCTACAATCCTTGGTGTCATGAGTAGTAGAGGTGCAAATTTTGTAATAACAAGACACATTTGTATGGATGGATCGCATTATAGTAGCGAGACACCTACTTACATCATGATCTCCATGGAAAATCTCACAATCTATCATCATCACACGTATCGATCTTTGAGGAAAACTATCCTTCGTATGCCCTTATACCTCACAATCCATACACCATAACCCACTATGAGTCTCATGAGCCGAGTTCGCAGATAATTTCTCTAGCTACTTTTTCATTATAGCAATTTGGGCTTCTAAGAATGGACTAACTCTTGTATCAATGCTTCCTACTACCTCAATGCACAAGGCAGCCTCCAAGGCCTCATGCAGATCTGTGAAAGTCTTCTATGAAATTTCCCTCCTGAATGGTGTGATCAGTCCTCCGACGAACCATTGAGCATGTTGCGAAGGGTGAATGCCATAAGATAACTTGGATAGGATAGTCTTGAAACACACGTCATACTCCCACACACTCTCTGTCATTCCTTATTGAATCTCCTTCAACACGCTAATGATTTTCTGTTCAAACTCAGGTATGTGGAACTCTACCAAAAAGGCATTACACAACGATAATGTAATCCACCACTATCTGGTGTGGGTCATACTTCCTGTACCAATTATGTGTGCATCCTTGCAACGTGGTTACAAACTGACTTGCTTTTCACTTTGGGGTAGTGATTCCCTTCACGCACCATAATAACTCACACTTGTGTACATGTTTCGCGGAATCCTCAATGCCCTTGTAATTAGGTAAGTGGAGTGACATCTCATAAAACACCTATTGATGGTGTTGTGGACCTTATCTGCCAGATCCAAGACCTTGATTCTCTCCGACGTTACCTCCACCATTGGACCCACTTGATCAGCTAGTGCCAACTCGCTTAGATCCACCAGATCCTCCTCCTATCGTAGGCAAGGGGTTGAATGCGGTTGTGCCTCGCGAACCCATCGTCATGCTAAATTGCGTGCCAATAGCCTGTGATACTGAACCACTCTCAAATGTGTTTTCCACGTCACTTCTAGACACAATAATCAAACCTTGTGATGCTAAACCTTTCCCAAATGTTGTGTCAGACAAAATGCCCCCAAACATAGGAAATGAGTGTACAACCATAGATGTACTAAATGAAAAAATATACCTCTTAGGTGTTTCTCAACTACGAATACAGATACTAACTGGATTATCAAAACTTATCTCAGGAACTAGAAAACTAAGTGCTAGGGTTTGGTCACCATGTGGGTTCAGATTTATGCCTACAACTCTTCTCCTTTCTTCATATGATGAGCTCTCTTCGTGCCGAGGGGTTTCTCTTCCATGTTTGCCAAGATGGGGTAGCTCAGATTGCTTAAGTTCCACATCCTTTGTGTGAACCTCAAATCCTTCCCGCAATGTCTACCTCCATAAATCCATCACTCCTATAGCTTCACACTATCTCGCAAACTCCCTCTCTCAAATTTCATTATACTTGAGCCGTATCTCATTTCTCTCCATTTCTACTTTTGTAAGATCCGCCATTCATCTACCACACCAACTTCCGCACCTTGTGCCTAGTAGAAGTTTAGCTAGCCATGGGAAAGGCTTCCAAACTCAAAGTAATGACCATGATCTTGATTACACTGGGGAATAACACACAAGAACAATCCTCTAGGCTCCCTCAGGAACTCAAACTCAACAATATTCGGTAAGAATACATAGAAATAGCATATTCCATGGTATAAATAGTCAAAAATCTACTCCACCAGTGATCAACAACACGGGTCTAGGTCAGATCGGCATCATGCAACTACTTATATTCCTCCTGTGTCCAAACACAAGGTCTATAGTAACAACTTGTCCTTGATGTATATGTTGATAGCCATTCATACAGCTCTACTGGGAAACAACAAGAATGTCTCATAGATTTCATAATACAAAGGTTATCCTCCACCCATTTTTGTGTATCAAACTCAAATCCAAGACTCAACTTGTAAGCAAACTCGTCCTCTGTGCTTTTAAGCTAGGTCTTGATGATGTCCAAGGTAAAGCACTCCATCATTACACATTTCTCACAATAGATTCAAAAGAGGTCCCGACAATAGAACCAAGATGTAGTCATTATTTTACCCTCAATACTTTTTTCTAACCCCAAGTGTGTTGGCCTATCACCTAACATACATTGGGCACACTTAACTGAGGCGCACGCAGGTGCCAAGCCCCTCCTTTATGTGAGCTTTGCAAAAGAGTTCCACCATTAATGGAGGATTATTTGTAGAAATAGAAGTACTGATATCTACTCAAAAACATAAGATATGAATAACATATATACACATCAATGCATTATAAAAACTAAATAAGCATTGTAAGAAGTACAAGAAACCATATTTGAATCATGATAAGACAAATAACATGAGGGTTTACACCCATAAGCAAGTTGTACATAATAGATCCATGTATATTGATTTAACAAAGTTCTGGTAGCCATATTACATTCAAAAGGGTCATCTCAGACCATATTCATCAAATGACAGAGACTCAACTCCTACAAACCTATCTGATGAGAGATCCTAACTATGTTTTCCCCCATTATATCCCTTTTTTACGGATCCCAGATATATGTTTAATGGTATCCCTTACAACCCTCTAACACTAAGTAATCTAAACCCTAGCACCATTAATTCCAAACCCTTATCATTTCCTAACATTTCTACAGCGCCTTATTACCTTCCTTCTCTCCACTTCCCTTTTGTTGTCTCTCTCTCTGTGTCTATGTTCATGTCCCAAGAACTTCTTTAAATAGGACCATCATCCACCGCCATGACTTCTCTCTGAGCAAATTATGTGCCAAGTGTTGATGTGGTCCTCCATTGGCGAATACTTATCCTCTTTACAAACCTTCCACTAATTGTAATGATGCCTCTAAGAATATTCCCTACGTGGAATATCCTTTTCTTGACCTCCAATGTTCCAAGATGGCACCTTATCCACTTATCATGCCTAGTCAGGTCCTCACATTTTTCCTCAAGTTACTCCACGATGCCAAATATGGCTAAGTTCTTTAAAACCTTGTTTTTCCTCCCATGCATGCCCTAGTTCCACTTAAAACCTTTTTTTGCACGCTTTTCCCCGAGTGCCCTTCTATCTACCGATCTTGCACGTGCGGGCTTCTTGGTACTTAGCTAATATTTTAGGGTCCAACACACACTCTACATGGTTATCGTGTACACATCTCTATCTACTTTATGTTATCAAGTATTCACTCAACAACATAAATTGGGGCAAATGAAGACACAAAATCACGCATTTGGGTACATTTCTAAGTCATAAATGCATACTAGCATTCATATGATTCCTAAACAAGAAAAATAGTAATTAATGATTGTCTTTGGCCTCTTGTCTTTGTTTCTTTCTTTCCATCTAGCCTCTTATACCTCATAGCCCATTCGGTATTTTACTTATTTATCTTTTATGACTCTAGACACCAACGCCCTGATCACCCCTGTCCCCTCGGGTGCCCATGACCCTTTCCCACCTTGCCTGTTTCTTTTGGGTCTTTTTTAATCTTTTGGGCACCTTTTCCACTTATGGGTTGGCCTTCCAGTTGTCAATTATGAAATTCAAACAAGGGAATCATATAAATACATAGTTATGTGACCAAAATCAAGGACCAAGCTCTAAGAATTATTACTATCACCTAAGCTTGCACTCAAAAGGCACCTAAAGCACTTCAAAGCATCTATTTTCCATTCAATCAAGGGGAAAAGGGCTACATACTTCTACATACACAACATAGGAAGGGGATGCTTTCTTTATTTCATCCACACATCTATCTACATTGTTACATCTTTTGCTACATCCTAGTATAAATTGCACTTGAAAAGGGCATCTTAGAGCATGATTCTTATAGACACTCACCATAACAACATGGATTCTAAGATGTAGTGCAACACTCGGTTGTAAGTTCACTTAGTCGGGTGACCATCGGGTCGATTCGACTCCCCATATCAGTATCTTTCCTTTTTAGATTTGATTTAGTTTATGGGTCTTGCAGAGAACATCTATTTTGCGGAGTTACGGGTGCCTTCAACAATTAACTAACAACATATAGCTGATTAGCAATGAATACTTGCGACACTTGTGTGGCACTCCAAAAATCAAATCTTGAGCCCTTGCATGCATCATTGAAACCTAATAGAAGACTCCAACACCCAAGCGCATATACCCTAATCCCGGTGCCTATGTCCAAATATATCCAATAGTTCCAGATTTTATAGTGCACATATACGATGGTCTCTGCTCTTCCTTTTCATTAATTATCCTAGTTTGCACAGTCCCAGATCAGGCGCAAATCAACAAAGTCATTATTCCTCTCTCTTGTATATAGGGTTTCTATGTTACTCACTTATTACTTGTGTCATACATGTTCTAGCAGCCACTTATCATAGTTTACATTCCATTACTCTCTAATATAGGGTTTGATAAATTATTTTTAAAAAAAATAAATGTTACATCATATCATGTTTGTTTTTCGCTAACACTTTTTGGAAACCTTTTACATTATTTTACATGCACCATGGTTGTTACCATGTGTATTTCATATTCCTCGTTGCATGCACCATGGTTGTTACTTTGTATGTCATTATCTTTATCATACACACATGTGCATTCACTTACCTTCTAGTTGTGATCACAAGCTTTTCACAGATCTCTACACGTAGCATAGATGATTGGTGCAATACCTTATAAAGCGAGCCTCACAAATGCTCTCTAGGGGCATCCACTTTCATACACATTATAGGTGTTATTGTTTCATTTTTTATAACACATTACTCTATGGGATTATACATGCTTTGACATAATTTCTATCTTTATAACATGCTAACAAATGCTTCATATGCAACATTTGCTTTGTAGGTCTATTTTCCACCATGGTTTTATGTAACATTGTTTGATATTGTTTTATCTTGTCTTTCATTATTCGCGGGTTTTTCCCTTTATCTTGTGTGCACATTTTTTTATTTTGACCATTTTTAGTCTTGATTGTCTTACAACATCATGAGTGATGTCCCATGTTTACAAACCACTTTTTGTGGTCTACATTGTCTTCTTACTATTGTACTCTTGTGTCATAGCTTACACATTATCTTCTTAGCTTACATATTGTCTTCTACATATGTGTCAAGGTATTTTCTTGTACTAACACTTGTTTCCTGACCACTTTGTTTGTGTGTACCTTAGTTTCTACTAAGCACACTACCTCCCCCTAAGGCACAATTTTAGCACAACATTCAGTCCTCCTTTGGGCCACATACTCCTTAGTGATGTCACATGCACCCCAAACAAGGGGGAATCATTTGGGTGACTTAATAAACCCACACAATAGTTCACAATCATCACATAACATAGTTCAATACTGGTACAACATAGTTTTAAGTTTCAGAAAAGGCTCAAAGACTCACTTGGGTCCTCAGCACAACACAAAAACTAATGCCTGACTCCAAACAAGAGTTTCTGGGCACCCCGACCCTTCTTCCTAGATGCTCGTGACCGGTGGCGCTTACACAACATTTTCACTTCAAAGATCTACAACACTTCACACAATGGCTTTTATAGGACAAAATTCCTTCAACACATGACATGCATGCACTGCACAACATTTTCTACTTTCGCATTAGATTAGAATTGTTTGAACCGGATTTGATTTTTACAAACCATATGTATTGGTGTTCATAATTTGGGAAGTAATTAAAGTTTAGAGGATGACACTAGACTTTTCTCCCTACACTTATTTTATTCTTGGCATGAGATCGCCCAAAAAACTCGTAATCAGTAGAACTAGCATGAGATCGCCTAATAAACTCATTCTTCTACATCATCTTCAGGATCCTTTCTATCTCTTTTCTCATCACGGATCAAGTGCACATGTTCCTTTTTCACATTTTTCATATTTTACATACTTTTTACTCATTTCCATCGTATAAACGTGTATTTGACTACTTGATCGTTCTTCTCTTTTGCAGGTCCGTTCTTATGGGAAGCTATAGTCACATCATCATCACGTAACCTCAATCACATCAATAATTGACATCAACAATAGGTACAAACATGACATCGACACATACGCCCTCACCCTAGGGTCATCATCATCATTTTTTTGCACTTCCTCTTCTCTATCATCCACACTTCACTTTTTTTTTTACCAATCCACACTTTTTCTTGTCTCTCGGCACACTTTTCGCCATCAATCTACATGGTTATCAGGTACGCATCTCTTGTCTACTTTATGTTATTGAGAATTCTCTCAACAACACAAAGTGGGGGAAAATGTAGACATAAATCAAGCACTTTTGGTATCTATCTAGTAATAATCACATACTATTATTCATATGATTCCTAAGTAAGAAAAATACTAATTGACTCATGTCTTTGGCCATCTTTGATTTCTTTCTATTACCACTTTTGATCTTGCACTCTTTCTTACCTAGTCTATCTTTTTATGCTTTAGTATTTCTCACCACGGACACCAAAGACTTTGGCCAGATGATGCTAGCACCAAATTCCCTACCCCCTTTGGGTGCCCTCGACCTCTTTGTACTTTTCTCACATCTTTTGGGACCTTTCTATCTATTTGGGCATCTTATCTTTTTGGTTGTCCCCATTTTCGGGGTTAATTACAAAATTCAAGCAAGGGAATCATATAAATATAAATTTATGTGACCATAATAAATGACCAAGCACTAAACATTAGTTATCACCACCTAAGGTTGCATCCAAAGGTTATTTTATAGCATTCAAACATCCATTCTAGCTTCATACAAGGGACAAGGGACTGCATTCTTCTGCATACACTTCATAGAAGGGGAAGTGTTGGGGATGGATCTACACGGAAACATTTACAACTATAGAATATCAAATTCAAACATGCAAATACGGATCTAATAATCCCCACAAAATCTACAGCAGTGGAAGTATAAACTAGAATAATCCAAATCACACAAAATTACACACACATAACAAGCATGTACCGTGGTTCACCCAATGTGGGCTACGTCCACCAAAGATAGAGATCTCATATATATAACATAACAAGAGATTACAAACCAACTCTTCTGCACAAGAGTACATGTATCTCTACAAGAGTATCTCCTCCTCCCAGACCTCTAGCCGAATATGCCTGAGTACACTGAACCATGCCTCCATACCACCACCTATGTCTCCTCTAGATCTCTAACTAGATCTACCTGAGTGCACTACAACCATGCCTCTGAAACACCACCAGATCTCACATACCTGAAGCTACCCTACATCTGCCACTATGCAACTAAGCTTGATCACATGGATCTACAATACAAGATCTCACTACATGTGGATCTACAAGAATGAGCAATAACAAGATCTCACAACAACCTGTGGATCTAACAAGAAGAAACCCTAAGTGCTTTGCATACTATGCAAGCCATTACATGAGACTAAACAATACAAAGGAAATACAATGCCATCTTCTCACCAACAGTGTACCTACACTTTCCTTCTGTTCAGCTTCTCCCCATGGAGACTTGTCTTCATGTAACCTGTTCTTTCTTTCTCTTCTTCTTCTTCATCCTCACAATCTAGGAGAATCAAGGATCTAATTCAATCCTTCTCTTAACTCTCCTTCTAAACCCTAACTTTCATGCTTATATAGGTGTATATAAACTTAGGGCACTTTGCCATGCGATTACATCCAATAAATCTACTTTAATGCTAAAGATAGATTTAATTCCCGAGAGTTAATTAAAACATCATCGCACAGGTAACCGGCACCGGTTAGCCTTAATCGCGTCCGGTTCCTACTTACTCGACCGATGTCTATCTTGCCTAACCGATGCCGGTCCAGGGTAACCGATGCCGGTCCAGGTGAAGATATTTATCTCCACAACCTAACAGAATCTTTCATGTACACATCTATATACATTTTCTACATCTAGCTAGTTGCTCGTTATTCAAGTGCGACACACACAATATCCACTTAGGGCACAATTCCGCACACACACATAGAAATACATTGGGTCTAAAATGTAGTGTAGCGCTCGAGTCATAAGATAACTTTTTTAATAGTTGAGGACAATGAAACCTCATTTACATTATTTTATTTTTGGGATTTGATGTGCTTTTGAGGGTTTTACAAATCATTTCTTTACCGCAAGTTACCAAAGTGACATCTACGATCATCATATGAAATACTAGCAAAAGAAGTGGACATCAAATATCTCACAACCATCCTCCCAAGGAGGTTTTCGATGGTTTGAGCGCAGTCATGGGTGCCCAGAAAAGTTTTACAATGCCCGCAGGCGTCCCTAATCCATTCCAAGTGCTCCAGGTCTATGTAAATCTTGTGGTCACACAATTTTACGAGGCTCACATGCAACACTTTCCTCCTTCTATTTACCATTTCGTCACTTCCGCACAATCCAAGATTAATTGCGAATCAAATAAGTCATTTTATCTCTTCATTTACACTTAGGGTTTTTAATCTTAATTGCTCATTTGATTGGGTCATATCTATATCTCACTGCATATTCATTTATTGTTACATTGCAATTAGATTAGGCATTTATAAATTCTATATTTGCTTAGTAATTTTGGTGAACCCGTCACTTGAATCCACCTTCTTTCTAGGGATTTTATTATCTTATCACTATGGCTCAATCTTATGGTGAATTTATTGAATCCCATGTTACAGAGCTTAATGATCATATCATTAAGCATCCTCAAGATCTAGAATTGCTTTTATTCACTGCTCGTGAGGAATCCACCAATCTTGTAGAGCTTAATGCCTCTACATTTATCCTCGCCTCCATGTCCATCACCGCTTAACCCCCCGCTGCTTCCACTCTTCCACCTATTTCTACCATTCCCATTTTTGTTCCTACTCCCACTAATCATTTCACTCCACCTCTTGTTTATCACATGTGGAAAGTCTCTTCCGTTAGCACTCCAGACTTAGCCTCCCTTTATCAAGATCTCCAAGTTCAAATCTGGAAATTATAGCAAGCTACTTCTCATGCATCTCCATCTTTGGATTCCACTTTATTACTTCATACTCCATTCGCACCCACCATTTCTGCTTACCCACTTCCTCCTAATTTTGTCACCCCAAGATTCCCATTTTCAATGGGCATGGTGACCCACAAGAGAATCTCTGAGCATTTCATGTGGCATGTCTATATTTTGTGGATGATCATATTCTCCTAGCTAAGCTCTTTCCTTGTAATCTTCATGATTATGCGATGTGTTGGTTCTATGACCTACATGTCCACTCGATAACATATTTTACACATCTAGCTGATGTTTTCCTCGCTCATTTCTCTATCAATATCATCTCTAAGATATCATATGCTCAACTCACTCAACTTAAACAAGGATCTAATGAACATCTAGCGGACTATGTCTTATAATACAAAAACAACTTAGCTAAGATGTCTAATGTACTTGCAGACTCTGAACTTCAAGATCTATTTGTACAAAGTATATTGCCTCCTCTTCAGGAGAGTGTTCTCTTTGATACCTCTCCATAATTTGATAATTTATGTCACACTCTTAAACTACGTGAAACAAAACACTTATCTATGAGAAATCTTAAGTATCAGGAGCAAGCTTCATCTTCCTCACGCTTTCAAAGAAAAAAACTTTTAAGCCAACTACAAAACCTATTGAAGCTAAAGTAAATTTCAATGTTGTATCTAACACCTAAGAGCTTCAATGATAGCCACCTAAGTGAATATACACAAAACTTATTGTTTATCTCGCACATTCTATTTCCACACTTATCGAGAGAAAACTCATTACGCTTCATCCTCCACTCAATTTTTATCCATCTCTTCCTAAAGGTCGTAATTACAATGAAAATTTTAGATGCGACCATCATCAATGTGTTGGGCACTCTATAGATTGATGTTTCAAACTTTGCAATCTTATTCAATATCTTATCAATAATAATACACTCAAGCTTCCACAACCTATGAATTTTGCTCCACTCAATGAAAATCATAAGCTCAAAATCTTCAACAATCCCCTTCTGAAACATGATAAACAAGTGGTTGAATCTTTAGCAAATCATATGTATCACATTGTTCCTCCTCCTATAACAGGGGCTCTTGACTTTCTAGTTTCTCATGTTGAGGCATCCCCACCGATTATTACTTTCTTTGATCATGACTATAAAGCTAAATTCTCTTATGATCGCTTACACATCATTACTTCTATTAGATATACTTATATTAATAAGACTATCGTTGATCCAAAGATTTTCACATTATCACATGTTCTATTACACTTCTTGTCACTATCAGCTTCCCACTCTTACAAATCTCATATCCGATGCCTCAATCATATGGTGTTTTAAAGCTTCTGGTCACCGTCGGTCCTCATACCATGCTCTTAGGTCTTCCCCTAGCTAGATGTAACTAAGGTTATCGTATCCATGCATCATTTTTGTCTAAAGTTAATTCACAACAAGCAAGTCATTATTATCACTGGTGTTTCACCATCCACTCCATGACTCAGCCTCCTCTTGAGGTTTTCATTGCACTTGCTAGAGCATCTAGGTCCCCGTGGCCTCTCGAATCTAAAGCACAATCTACTCCTAGCTCGCCTATTCACACACAACCTACATGGTCTCGATAGGTCTCATTAGTCCATCCCATCAATCTAGGTCCCTCATTTGGACCACTCCTTCATATATGCATACATCACAACCTTGTTTTTTTGCACATATATTTCCATCACCTATGTAGTATGCTTCATGGCATTCATCGCCTCCATGATATCCTTCAAATAGGTGCACATCATCTTCACAGTCTCTCTTCTCCTAGGTGTCCATCATTTTCTCAATCTCATACACATCTGTCTCATTCACCTACTTCTCATTTGTCTCATGCACCACCAATTTTAGAGCATGGTCACATACCTACATCTCTCGCAAGCATCAAGTGGAGGACCCTCGTCTTTCAATATCATCGGATAACACATTAATTATCATATACTTAGGGGCATCATACTTATTTCTTCCCCCCGCCTTATAGCATTCTCGGTGTCTCACATAGTTTATGATTCACATCTAGTCTATCGCATACATCATACACATATTTATCATCGTTACATGATAACGCACTCTCGTGCTTCAGTTCACACTTGAGTTTTAAGGGCATACTATATACATGAACCTCACACATTGCACACTATACACACTACACACTTCACGTATGCATGATATTTTCTTTCATAGTCTTTATCACATATTATATTCTTTATTCACACTAAATAATCATGATATATATTTCTCTCATTTACTCTTACGTGTTGCACTCATTACCCTATGAGGCATTCTAGTTCCACGGTTCATACTCAATTGCTAAGGGTATACATCTACAATGAACCTCCCCACACTTACTCTCTCACTCATTCAACATGCCCAATGCTCTATCGATCACATCTTTCTAGTGCACAATTCAGAACATTTCCCGATGACACACTCTTGCTCCACGATTCATTCTTGATTGTTGAGGGGGCATGTATAAATTAACCTCATCACATGCATACTCGTTCACTCGAGGGGGACGTTACTCCTATCCTTCATTCTACATTCCATATCACTCATCCACAACATATTATATATCTTGGTCGCATTTACTTTTGCTTTTTTATGCTTACATGTACACTTTTACACATTCTAGACACATAATTTGTATTTCATTATCTTTATCATACACACATGCGTGTTCATTTTCCTTCTAGTTGTGATTGCGGGCTTTTCATAGATCTTTACACGCAACATGGATGCTTGGTGCAATACCTTATACTAGTCCCACAATGGCTTCTGGGGCATCCACTTTCGTACATTATAAGTGTTATTGTGTCATTTTTCATAGAACATAACTCTATCGGATTATACACGCTTTGACATACTTTCTATCTTTCTAACATGCTAACGGGTGCTTTATATGCAAAATTTGCTTTGCAGGTCTATTTTCCACCATGGTTGTCTGTAACATTACTTGATAGTGTTTTCTCTTGTTTTCCATTGTATGTCATTATTTGTGGGATTTTCCCTTTATCTTGTGTGCACACGGCTTTCGTCCATTTTCGGTCTTTATTGTCTTGCGACATCGTGAGTGATGTCCCATGTTTGCAACTCACTTTTTTCATCTATATTGTCTTCTTCCATATTGTATTCTTGTGTCTTAGCTTACATTTTGTTTTTTTAGCTTACATATTGTCTTCTACATGCATGTCGGTCATTGCTTGCACTAACATTTATTTCACAACTAATTTTTTTGTGTGTGCCTTGGTTTCTACCAAACACACTCCCTCTCTCTCTAAAGGCACAATTTCAGCACAATGTTCAGTCCTCCTTTGGGCCACATACTCCTCAGTGACATCACATGCACCCCAAATGAGGGGGACATCATTTGGGTGAATCAATCACCCCACACAGTAGTTCACAGTCATCACGCAACACAGTTCAGTACTAATACAACACAGTTTTCACTCTCAAATAGGACTTAGAATTTGACTTGGGTTCTCAAAGACAAAGATAAACACTAGCGCCTTGCACCCAAACAGTAGCACAGGGTGCCCCTAACTCTTCCTGGATGCCTATGACTAGGGGGTGGTTACATAGAATTTGTCATTTCACCAAAGTCTATAACACTTCACACAATGAATTTTACAGACAACAATTCTTCAACACTCGACATGCATGCACTACACAACATTTTCTACTTTCACATTGGATCATAATTGTTCGAACTGGATCAGATTTTTACACACCATCTACAGTGGTGTTCATAATTTGGGAAGTAGTTAAAGGTTGGATGATGACACCAGATTTTTCTCACTACACTTATTTCATTCTTGACATGAGATCACCCAAAAAAATGTAGTAAGCACAACACAGGCATGAGATCGCCCAAAAAATGTGTCGATGTCATGTTTTCTACCTGTTTTTATGTCAATTTTTGATGTGATTAATGTTGTGTGGTGATGATATGACTCTTGCTTCCCATAAGGATGAACCTGGAAAAGAGAAGAACGATCAAGTAGTCAAAAATGTGTGTATATGATCAAAATGAGTAAAAATATGTAAAATGCAAAAATGTGAAAAAGGAACATGTGAAAAAGTATGTTCCTTTTTCACATGTGAACATGTGAACATGTGAAAAAGGAACATGTGCCCTAGGTCGTCGTCGTCATCATCATACTTTTTGCACTTCCTCTTCTCTAGCATCCATACTTCACATTATTTTATCATTCCACGCTTTTTCTTGTCTCTCGACACACTTTTCACCATCAATCTACGTGGTTATCGGTACACATCTCTTATCTACTTTATGTCATCAATCATTCACTCAAAAACATAAAGTGGGGGCAAATCTAGACGTTAAATCATGCACTTTCGATGTCTATCTAGTATTGATCACATACTATTATTCATATGATTACTAAGTAAGAAAAATACCAATCCACCCACATCTTTGGCCATATTTTCTTGTTTTCTATTACCACTTTTGATATTGTACTCTTTCTTTCCTAGTTTTTCTTTTTATGCTTCGGCATTTCTCACCGTAGACATTGGTGCCCGGCCAAGGCATCAAAGATCGTACCCCATCCCCTTTGGGCACCCCGATCTCTTTGTACTTTTCTCACATCTTTTGGGTTCTTTCTAGCAATTTGGGCATCTTATGTTTTTGGTAGTCAACCTTTTCAAGGTAAATTATGAAATTCAAGCAAGGGAATCATATAATTATAAAGTTATGTGACCATAATAAAGGAATGAACACAAAGCCTTATTTATCAACACTTAAGGTTGCATCTAAAGGTTATTCTAGAGCATTCAATCATCCATTATAGCTTCATACAATGGACAAGGGAATACATTCTTTTGCATACAATTCATAGGAGGGGAAGTTCGTTCTTTCATGCACACATCTATCTACATTTTCTACATCTAGCTACTTGCTCATTATACAAGTGTGACACACATAAGAGCCACCTAGGGCACAATTCTGCACACACACACATAGAACTACATTGGATCTGAAATGTAGTGCAACCTTAAGTCATAAGATCACTTGTTTTACAGCTGAGGACAATCGACCCCTCATTTGCATTATTTTCTTTTTGGTATTTGATGTGCTTTTGAGGGTTTTACAAGTCATTTATTTATTACAGGTTACCAAATGACATCAACGAGCATCATGCGACAATAAGCGAAGGACAACAAACATCTCGCAACCCTCCGAAGGAGGTTTTATGAAGGTTTAAGCATTCACGGTGTCCAAAGTAGGTTTGTAGCACCCGCATGCATTTTTACCCGCCCATTCCAGTGCCCCAATCCAAAAAAATCTTGTGTCCGTACAATTTTTTGAGACTTTGTGTGACACTTTCCTCCTTTTGTTTACCAGTTCATCACTTTGGCATAGATTAGGATTAATTACAAATCAACTAAGTCATTTTATCTCTTCATTTGCACTTGGGGTTTTAAATCTTAATATCTTATTTTCTTAGGTCAAATCTATATCTTATTGCATATTCATTTAATGTTACATTGTAATCCGATTACAAATTTATAAATTTTATATTTTCTTAATCACAATCTAGCCAAATAAACTATTAGCATGTCCTAATCTTGTGTTTTTACACATATTTGGATGTTTTTGTCTTATATAATTATTTGACTATTTTTGAAGGGTTTTACAAAAACTATGTACAAGAAGGGGGATAACATAAGATCTATAAAATAAGGGCCTCATGAAGAGGCATGTTGTACTCAACAGGTGGAGGGGGTACATGTTCCCCAAGTCTCAAAAGAGATGAAGGATGCTCATGTATAATCTTTGTAGGAGTCGTAACACGTGTTGTAGAAGAGCTAGAGTAAGGAGATTCATAAGGAGTAGTATGTAATGAAGGTGACCTAATCGATGCTAAAGAGAAGGTTTTAAGTGATATGTAGTATGTGTTATAGATGACCAAACAAAATCCTAAGGAAAGGTGTCCTATGATAGGTAGTATGTGACTAGATAAGAAAAATGTGTGAACTAGGAGTCTTGTGCATGGATGCACACTAGGGATATGTCCTATGAGGCATAATATAGAGAACATAAGGTTGTTCTATAGATATAATAGTATTATGTGTAGTAACCATGTGTTTCGAGTCAAATTGTTTTGATGTATGATCCTCGAATGGAATACCCTAAATTATAACCACTTGATTATTATGAATGAATTTAACACATTGATGAATTAAAAAATGTATAGTTGTAAAGGAATGAAGCCAAAATCAACCTAGACTCATGTCACATGATACAAGAGAAGAGGCCACCAAGAATAAAAGATCAAAGGTAGCCAAGCTTAGCTATGAGGGGTAGGACAACATGCCCAATGTGTGTATGAGGATGAATTATGACATACTTCTTAGTATATATGAGATAATGTAGTAACTTAAAAGTGCACATATTGTGGTGGTACTTCTATCAACCAACACATTACATATAGGACACTACTTAACTGAGGTAGGAATATAGAGTGTATTAGAAACAAACTCGTGTACCATACCAATATTACTAGAAATAATAATATGTGAGTCGTTTAAAGTAATAATAGTAACAATCATAACATTAAACATGTTATCATAAGATGGTGGAGGAGGTATGGCATGGTAAGAAGTGTGAACCTCTAAAGAAGATTTAGTGGTATCATGTTCTAGAATCGTGTCACTAAATATTTTAAGCTTTGTATTATCATTAGTAGGTTTAGTTTGAGGTGTATTCTCATATTCAATTGTACCAACATTAAGGAGGTCTTGTATAACATGATAAAGCTTAAAACAACTATTAGTGGAGTGCCTAACGCATCGATGATAATCATAATGGGAATTAACATCAAATATATTACCATGAGGTGTATTTGTATCAACCTCAAGAGGTGGAGGGAGAGATACAAGATTACACTCAAGTAATTATTGGAGCACTTTTTGTGGTGCATAAGGTAAATGAGTAAATTTTCATCAAAAGGGTTGTAATTGTAACTTTTTAGGTTGAGACACTACATGTACAATCATTTTAGCTTCGTGTTTTTCATCGATAGTCTTGTTCTCAAGGTTGAATTGGTTTGAAACTTACGAGTGAAAGTACTAGGAGTAATAACATACTTGTGTTTACTCATGTTGAGTATATTAGCTTCACGTTCTTTCAAAGTGTGATATAGATCGATCAAAATAATTGAGCTTGTAAAAATAACAAACCCTTGTAAAGGAACAAGAAAACTTTGTGTAAAAATATCATGTAACTCATTATCATTAATATAGTGTTCATCTTAATAAGCATGGTCTCATAGACATAGTCTACCCATTCAAGTGTAAGATACCTTGTCTCAAATTTTGATTGAAAAATATACAAGAAATTGATTGGCTAAAGGAGTGAAGGTCTGAACATAATGCATGGATAGATCATAAAACCACTTTGTAATATAAAATGTTTTACACTCTAAGGGAAGATCTTAATAAGAAAAAGTCATTATAAGAGTAGTCCAAGCAAACAACATGAAATATACAGAGGTGTTCTTCCCGATCACTCTTGCAAGCATAAATAAGAAGCTTATGAGACACAAAAATAGGAAAATGGTAAGAGGCCACTTCAAGTGCAAGTGGGTTATGAAGCAATTGAGTAGAATCCATAATACAAGAAGAAGTAGACGTGCCTCATTGCACCTGAATTATAAAATTTGAGCTTCTAAAGTATGAACAAGGAATTCCAAAGCCTATGTATTGGAAGAAAAATCATGTGAAGCACAACGAGTATAAAGAGGAAATGTAGGAATAATAGTAGTCATATCCACATTATAGAGTGGAGTATTAGATTCCCTTGATGAAGTAGGTATTGCCAATGTAGGGATTGTTGATGTGTGCATACTAGATGATGGAGGAGGTTTGAGATCCATTATAGAAAAATGATAGTATTTTAAGTTGATCACAGCACTATAAAGAATAACTTCATTATTATCAACATTTTCCTTAAAGAAAAATTCCTCATCATCCGATACAACCCAATTGTAGACATGTTATGAGACCCTTAACCTTGTATAATATTAGTAAATATTGTGAATACAACATAAGAAAAGACATCAGTAATATCATGTGTATGCTCACGAGAGTGGGAAATGGTATTATCATAGGGTGTGAGCTGATGACAAAGTGACATGAGATTCAATCGTAGATACAATGTAGACCCGTTGTGATATGGGGGTTAAACTTCTTATATAAATTCAGAAACAAATAAAACAAACTCCAAATTTTATTGACTTGAAAAAGACTTAATGACATCTATAACACATTTCCCGCTAATGGGACTATTGCATTACTTTAGTAGATTCAAAAGAGTCATAAGGGTGGTGTTTCACTCAATTACTTTGTGACGTGCCCAAAATTGTAGGGTACTGCACCGCCTTAAAAAAAATGTTACATGTGCCCCAATGATGATATAGGTCTCCTCGCAAGGTGTTCGAGTCTAGAAAATCTCTCCAAGCATGCGTTAACATCCCACATACCCTACTTAGCCCCTGTGTGCTTTGTTTTCTCTTCTCCCCTCCTTTTCTTTTTGTTTTGGTCTTCAGTGATGAAACCACCGCCCGCTCTGGCGGTGGTCTTGTGACCGCCGCCCTACTCAAGGCAACGGTCCTTCACGCATTTTCCAAAATTCTCTTTTTAACGTGACTCGTGTAAATTTTCAACGTTTACTAGATTTTTCACCACCTTTGCTTGTATTTATGATTCTGGTTCCCTGGAATAGTGTTTTGGCATTGTTTATGGTTTAAGAGATCAATTTGGTTTTCACCTTTGGGTAAATGGGATTCTATAAATAGTTGGCTTGTGCTCAAGCAAATGGCCCCTCAAATTTGCCTCTGAATTTCTCATTTCAATAGCTTAGCATTCATTTTGCTTAGGATTCATAGTTTCATTTGTTGTATGCATGGTTAGTGTTGTTTAGCTGTTAGAAAGCCACATATTCTCCTTGTGCAAGTGTTGTTATTATTTCATCCAATCAATTGGAGTAGGATAGTTTGATTTTCAGTAGGAAGCCATTAAAGTTACAGGTTATGCTCATCAAATAAGATAGTTTCAGGTTTTGGACGTTTTATGTTGCATGACTCATAATAAATCCCGCTAGGAATTACATAAGCCAAGCTCTATTCTCTTGTGCTATCCTCTCCTACTCGCATTGTATTCAGGTCTACATCCTAAGCTGCCATTGTCCCAATATCTACTTTTGTTGATGCTAGCATTACACACTTTTCTGGATCCACGTGAGCACGAAAGAATGAGGAGATCACACTAAGGGGACAAGGCCACACACCATTGGATTTGCCACTATTATGCAAAATCCAGGTTCAAGCTTTCAAAGTTCTAGTTAAAGCATATCAAATAGAGTAGCCAATCATTTCATTTCAGTTAATTTTACTTTCGATATTGCTAGGGAAGCTATGGGGATTGATAGTTTAAGAAACTATGATTCACTCCTCACTTCTGAGGTAGGATCGAGAGTCTTTCAAATAGAGTAGATCGGTTATCTGATTTATTTAGAGTAGATCTACAAACTACACAGACAAGTAGCTATACTCAGTTGCTTTGTCTGTTTTAATTATGTTATTAGTTTAGTTGTCAATTGCCAGATATATTAGATAATTGCTCTTTTAAATTCTATTCAGTAGCTTATCAATAAAATCAAATTTAGGAATATACATAGATATATCTTACGTAGTTAATTTATTCTATCATTAGTTAGATTTATATCATTTCCTTCTTGCATGACAATCACGGGACCTAGAGAGCCCAGAGAATACGTATTCGAGCCAATCGTGCCTCAACCCAATCTTATTACGGCAATAACTGATATAGATCAGAACCTTAGAATCCAAGTCTTCCAAACAACAACAGACTTACAACAAATCAGCTCACAGTTAAGAGGATTAAACGTAGAAGATGACAAAGCGTATACGTTTTGGTCAAACCAGTCAGACTACAGGTTAAACTAGATAAATATCCACATGACTGTAGAAGGGCTTGAAAGAGAGAAACGCGTTCGGTTGTGATCCTTTGGTCCCATAGCCAGACGCAGGAGACACTCTCACGGACATAGATACTAGTTTAAGAATTCAGGTTGCAAGAACGCCTGTAAGATACTCTAAAAGATTGCACAACTGTTAATTCTGAACATAGAGGCTGAAAAGGCATATGACTATTGGATACTAGGGATTAGGGACTGATTCCGCACATGACCATAAGCAGTCCACAACAACCACAAATCTACGGTTGTGATTCACAAATCCCACAACCCAACGAGTCCACAAGTCAATCCGATGTTGACGCTGGCTTACGCACATTAGTATTCAGATCCACTCCACTTCCACCTATCATCATCACATAGTTATCCTTGTTAGACGTAGCAGCTAATGAATCTAAGGATTTCTAGACTAGACCAGAGAATCGACCGTAGAGTCCACTATACCCATCATCCATTTTCATGACCCTATCTGGAGACATACACGAAACAATCCCAGGTCATTTTCCACGTATCCCACAACCCATAGATCAAATCACGCCAGAGCTTGATATTGATTGGAGCCTTCGAGCAGTCATCCTCGCCGATCGATCTATCACACCAGTTCAGTTAGGAGGGCCTTCTTTTCCTTAGATTCACAGATTCCACTAGTGCGCATCGAAGACATAAGATTGCCTAACTAGTTTTTCTGCATCCCACGCGTATTCCATCCCCACTAGCTATCTCGGCATGACCTCGGGAGGTCGGGTGTGAGGAAGACTTACTTGTAGATTCCCACGCTCACTTGTCACTTTTCCATTGTACAAAATTGGTGAACCCGACATGAATCAAACACGCAACCTTCTGATTCAGAGTCATATTTCTACTTGTTCTTCCAATTAATATACTTTTCATCTTTTCCACCCTTTTAGCCTTCACATCAGCTTCACCAACAAAATTGGTGAACCCAACATGAACAACACGGTGCTTCCCCTTTTCTTTATTACCTCTTTCTTCCACCTTCACTCTTTCCCATTATTCTGGGTATTCATATACCCCCCGAATATGTCGGGATTCATGCATATGGAAGACCTCTCCTAGGTCTTGAGGCATACTACGCTCAACTGAATAGACAGTCATCACCCTCGCTCTCAGTATGGGGTGACAACTATTCAAATAACCAATTATCAACACAAGCTCCACCTCCAAGGACTAGATATAGTTCATCTTTCCAAATAGAGGAGTTGGATCAACTCGCACAAACACAACAAACAGAGCCTTCAGGCTCAAACAATATGATGTTCATAGGAGAATCTGGTTCATCTCCTCAAGTGCTTCTTAGACCACAAATTAGCAGACAATCAGATCCATACCTAGTTTTAGATGATGAACATTCAGTGCGTTACGCCAGGAATGAACAATGCTCTAGGAGTATGTACCCACCTATAGGAAGTTTACAAACACAACCCGAGGTCTCTTTTCAAGAAAACACCTCCATGCCACTACCTATAGGAAATTCCCTCGGTGAAACTTGGTAGGGAAATGATCAATTCATAGTGGGGTATCACATGCCTATACAACCTCAGAATATACAACAAATGCCACCAAGGCAAAATACTGTGACTTCACCAAATGAAGTCATTTCGACTTTAGTAGAAAGAGTTAGAGGGTTAGAACTTGCTCAAGTGAGTCAAACATCTCAATTCATGCAGGCAGGAAATTCCAATCCTCCACATCATCCTAGCCAAGTAGACCTCCTCATAGGAATAGGCACATTGGGCATGCCTCCTCAGTATTCACAACAAACACCAACTAGAACCTGCCATTTCTTCTAACACCGTTTGGGTGGAGAATATGATACCTCCCGGTCTTGTACAACACAATCCACTCTTGGGGAATACTCCTTCATACTTAAACATGTACTCCAAGTCGCCACAAGGAGATATGTTCTCCTCTCCCGGCATGCTTGCTCAACCACAGGGGCTTCCTTATGCCCCTACAAACGCATACGCTACGTTGTATCAGCAACCCATTCCACCTCCCCCCTCAACAGAACCATCAATGGTCAAAACCTATGCGATAGGGACTTACTCAGAGTATTTGAAAGAGCCCTTAGACTTCACCATATGAAGCATCATGCTTTTGAGACCTCTTCCCAATTTTCCCAAATACAAAGGGGAGGGAGACCCGAATACACACATTAAGGCCTATGCCACAACCATTCGAGAACTACTTCCTTGGGATGGGGTTGTTACCAAAATATTCCCCAAAACCTTGGAGGGCATCGCCCTTGATTGGTATTATAGAATACCTGAAGCTTCCATCCATTTGTTTAAACAACTCGTTTCAGAGTTCATTAAGGCATTTGACATGAACAAACTATTAAGAATAGGAATCAGGGAATTCTTACACATTAAACAAGAGCACAATGAATCAGTCACTCATTTCATCCAGAGATGGCGTACACTCCTTTATTCTTCGGCCAGTGCTCCAAACATGGACCAAATGGAACTATGTGATTTATTCCTTCATTCTCTCAGCAGAGAGGTGAAGGAAGAAGTCCATAAGTTCCCACTAAGGACTTACGATGAAGTACTTGAGAGCACTCTCTCGAATAGATCAAGCGGCAATAGATAGTGGTCACAAGACATATGGAGCAAACGGGAGGTTAATCACCCCCAACCAAAATACTACGACTTACCCTACTACCACAAACATCAATCAAGGACCTAAAATCCTTAACAAAAATCACGGCACAACAACCGATGGAGTAACTGACCAAGCTAAAAAGGTCAATGTTCTAAATACTCCACCGCTGGTTAATAATCAACAAAACAACAACTTTACCCCAACAATCAATTCAAGGATTTTAATCATCCACAACAAAAACAACAACGACGGATCCGCATACGTGGTCCAAGCCAAAACTCAACTAGATATCAAAATCAGAACCAAAACCAAAAACAACAAATATAAAACCTTAATCCTAATAGGCAACAGTTTGATCAGAGTTTTGGACCACAATATATGCCAAACCAGCAACCTAGAAATTACAATCCTAACTTGTATTGTGGTTTTCACAAGATTCAAGGCCACAATACTAGAACGTGTCATGACTACAATAAATTCATGCAACATTTGCCAGAGGAGCAAAGACAACTTTTCATAGATATGTTCTTGGTAAATCCTGCGTCACCAGCACCAAATACTTTTACAGGGGTAGTTTCCCCTCAAAATGCTCCCCTCAATATCTTCAATGATCCGCTCCCAAGTCATAATAACAACAAATTAAATCCAAATGGGATGAACAAAGGTGTAATGGTAGGAAATAATGATTATGAAGCCTTAACTTCACTAAATCCACCTGTTGCACCACAATTAGGAAGTCAACCACGACCCAAGATAGTTGGTTTAGTAGAATTAGATACCGAACTACCCGTGGAAGCCGTAACAAGGACACAAGAGTATTCCTCTCAGCCAAGTCCAAGTTACTCGCTAGAGACAGATAACATCCAACAAATATTAGTGAAACCCGTAGGTGCCTATGATCTAATTAATGACCTAACAAAAACCTTCTCTCACATCTCCTTTTTGGATTTGTTGAGGAACTCTCCCCTTACAGGTGGCTGCTCTTTTAGAAACATTAGGTTTAGGTCATTTAATTAACATCACTCCACCTCCCAAAACATAGGTAAACCATATAGACTTTGATATCCACCCTCCGAGATGGCCGGATAGGGATACCGAGTTTATTTTTGAAATAAACAAAATGCCAATAGACGCTGAGATTGCACATAGAGGCAATCCGGCTTTACATTTGCAAGTGTGGGTTTATAACAATTATGTTAAACACGTAATGGTTGAGGATGGGGTAGCAATTAACATAGTCCCCTTCTCTTTCCTTCAAAAGCTAGGGTATGGAGAAACAAATTGTTCCACGACTCGAAATACGCTAAGAGGCTATGATAGCCTTAAGGCCACTTCGATTAGAACTATAATACTACCAGTTACCTTAGGACCCAAAACAATCCTGACTGAGTTTTATATTATAGATCGGAAACCAATTATAATATGATCCTCAGCACCATGGATACACCGTATGAAGGCAATCCCTTCTACGTTATTTCAAGAAGTAAGGTTCTTGCACTTAGGGAAGATATTCATAGCCAAAGGTGATCCAAAACCATTCGATATACACCTAGCTGACTTAAAGAAAAGACCGGGCATTCACTCTGAGTTTGAACTCCCAACAAACCAACTTAATAAACCGACCGACGTGAAACTAGAAGAAAAGTTGGTACCTACAACAGATCTTGAGACTATGAGCCTAATCAAGACTATCCCAGCCCTCAAGGATGAGACTAACATTGTAGAAACAATATCATTAGGAACTACTGTGAAGATTGTCGACTTACTAGAACATGATCTACCAATTTTCCTACCATTTGATTCTATAGGTATGGGATATACCCTAGGTGTTGGTGCTCTTCCAGCAGAGGATCTCTGCATGGTAGAAGTAACCGAAGCAGAAGAAATTGATGTAGAAAATGTCCCAACGTCCATCTTCCCAACTAAATATTGGACTCTCCATTTTGATGGAGCAAGATGTCATTATGGGGCTGGGGTAGGTGTGATCTTTACTTCTCCCGAGGGAAAGATCCTACCGTTCGCCTTTAAACTAAATTTTGAATGTACAAACAATGGCGCAGAGTATGAAGCCCTCCTCCTTGGCCTCATCATAGCTAAAAGGCTCGGTGTTAACGACATCAGGGTGTTAGGAGACTCTCAATTAGTAGCAAACCAAGTCTCTGAGGTGTATGAAACTAGAGTTGAACACTTACAGCTCTACAAAATAGCGGTATTAACTTTGAGCAAAGAATTTAACTTCATATCCATTGAAGCAATCCCACAGAACAAAATCTTCTTGTAGATTCTATAGCAACCTTAACGTCACACTTCACCCCAAACAGTGAGTTAGAAGATACCCATTTCATGGTATCCCTTCGTACTGAAACCATTAGTGAAAACAATGTCAAACCCTCTTTTAATGAACATAGCTGAGAACAACTTTACTATCCTAGACCAAGTTGATAGTGATAGAGCCACTCTGATTACTTAAATGCCTATGCAGTGTTACATCTCACCCATCATGTGGTAGATTTGTCCTTAATCCCACATTCATCTTCCTACTTTGAAAATCCCATGATAGAGCTTCCCCCACAAAAAGAACTCAACATATACACAGTAGAGAATGGAGATGATTTGGAATTACCTCCAGCCCCACTTGAGTTTGAAGAAGGTAACACTTCTTTAATCGAAGAAACAATTGATATTAACATTGGAACAGAGGAAGAACCAAAGATCTTGAAATTAGGATCCTCATTAACTCTAGAAGAGATAGAAATACACACTCGAATCCTCAAAGAACATCAGAAGGCTTTCACATTTAATTATAAAGAAATGATAGGGGTTGCACCACACATCGCGGTACATAACCTCATCACCAAATCAGATGCAAAGCCAGTTAAACAAAAATCAAGACCAATGAAACCCAAGGTGGCTCTCATGGTGAAGGAAGAAGTAATGAAACTCCTCCAAGTAGGATTCATCAAGCCGGTCGATTACTCTCAGTGGGTATCTAATATCATTCCGTTCTCAAAAAGAATGGGAAGATACGCATCTGCATAGACTTTCAAGACATTAACAAAGCTTGCCCCAAGGATGACTTCCCATTACCATCCATTGACGTCATCATTGACGCAATAGCTGGCTTTGAGATTTTGTCTCTCATGGATGGATTCTCGGGATATAATCAAATCATAAATATCCGAACAAGACCAAGCCAAAACCACATTTATAACTCCTTGGGGAACCTATTACTACGTTGTTATGCCATTCGGTCTCAAGAACACTGGCGCTACATACCAGCGGGCAATGACATACATATTTCACGATCTTATTCACAAGATCATGGAATCCTATGTAGATGACTTGTTGGCCAAGGCCAGGAAGCGTTGCGATCACCCGGAAGTACTCCGCATCATTCTTTCACGTCTAATAGAATACGGAGTCACACTAAACCCAGAAAAATGTGTTTTTGGTGTGACAGGAGGGAAGCTCCTCGGTTACATTATATCATCACGAGGGATCGATGTAGACCCAACCAAAATCCGGGCTATTCTTGAAATGATCCCACCGTCGGATGAATCTGGAATCAGGTCGTTTCTTGGAAACTTCGATGCAATCCGAAGATTCATCCCAGATTTAAGCTTTGTCATTCATCCAATCAACAATCTACTCAAGAAAGATTATAGTATCGATTGGACTAACGACTACAACGACGCTTTCAAAGTAGTTAAGCGTTTCCTGTTGTCACCACCCACGCTAATGCCACCTAAACCAGACCGCCCTTTAATCTTATATTCACGAGCTACCAATGTCTCGCTAGCCTGTATGTTGGCTCAAGAAGATGATGACAAGAGAGAACGCGCGATCTATTTTATAAGCCGCACGTTACTTGATTATGAAACACGTTATATGCAAGCAGAACGAGAGTGCCTTGCCATAGTCTTCACAACCAAATGCTTAAGACATTACATGCTAAATCAAGAAATGAGGGTCATTGTAAAAATAGACCATTTACGAACCTTCCTCACGCAAGGGTCCTTGTCTAAGAAGGTTGGATGCTTTATAACCTTAATGGGTGAATTTGAATTAACTTTTGTAAATCAAAAGTCTGTTAAGGGACAAATCATAGCAGATTGGTTAGCTGACAACCCATTAGACGGAGATGATCTAGTCGATTTGGACTTTCCTGATGAATGCATATATTACGTCGAAACTAGACCTCCCATCTTTGAATGTCCTTGATATACTGATATTATTAATTATATCATGAACCATACATATCTAGAAGGTGTTATGCACAACAAAGAAGGTGGTTACGCATTATCGTAGCTAAATATATTATTATAGAACAAGTGCTCTATCATAAGGCTTTCGATGGAATGCTTCTAAGGTGTGTTGACACGAAGATTCTCCAGAATCTCAATATGTGGAGGCCACTTCACTAGTCATGCCACCACTCACAAAATACATCAGATGGGCTATTTCGGCCCACTCTAGAACACAACACAAGAGAGTTTGTACGCAGTGTGTCATAAATTCCAAGAACTCTCCCACGAGATTCACATGCCGGCACAAGCTCTACAACCAATCGTTACTACCCATGGCCCTTTTCTACGTGGGGGATAGATTTGATAGGAAATTCTCTCCCTCATCTATAGATGGCCATAACTTCATAATCACAAATGACCACCAAGTATTTTACCAAATGGGTAGAGGCTATGCCTCTCACCACTGCATGTGTTCCATGATCGCCAAGTTCATTTTGAACCAGATCATTTACAGGTACGGTGTCCCACAAATCATTATCACAGATAATGGGACTTCTTTTAAGAATGACGAGGTTCATGAACTATGCAATAAATTTAAAATAAGCCATCATATAGCCTCCCTATATTACCCTCAAGCCAACGGACAGGCTGAAGCAACAAACAAAACATTGAAAGCCATTCTCCTTAAAATGGTGAAAGAAAACAAAAATATTGGCAATTAAAGTTATACCCGGCCTTGTGGGCCCACCAAACCTTAATAAGAACACCAACAGGAGCAAATCCTTTCTCACTGGTATTTGGAGTGGAAGCAGTTCTCCCACTTGAGGTTGAAATACCCAGTCTCCACATCTCATTACAAGGGATTCTGATGAAAATGCTTATAGAGAAGCACATCTCTCCCAACTAGAAAGCCTAGATGAAGCCAGGTTAGATGTTGAATAGTGGCATAGAGTCTATACTGACCGGATGTGCCGGCAGTATAACAAGAAGGTCTATGAACGAGACATATATGAAGGTGATCTAGTTCTAAGACTAGACAATCGGATCGATAAAAAGACCGGCGAAGGGAGGAAATTCTGGCCCAAATGGTTGGGCCCATACCAAGTCATGAAGGACTATGGAAATGGTGCATATCTCTTATGCACACTGGAAGGTGAGGAATTTGGTGAAACTATCAATTCCCTACACCTTAAACGATTCTATGCATAAGTGACCAGCACTATCTATATAATTATATCTACATTGCATCTTCATGTAGTTAGGTTCATTTCGTCCGCTTGTTTCGTACAAATCTTGTGATCAAGGAACTTATTCCCAAAGCAATTCATTACAAACTTTTGATGGTATTGACATTAGCTTTCAAATCATACTTCTTCACTTTCATAGTCACATCACCATTTCTAAATAATTTCATCAGATAAAGCTAGATATGACAAAGTCTTAATGGTAACCATACCAAGGTCTGCACGCTTGTTCTCACTTTTGGTTTCTCCCTAGGATAGGTGTCTTTCCTATGGTATGTTCTAGAAGCTTCATAGTGTCACATCTATCCCGTATGCATATCTCTTTGGAAATAAGATCATATTGACATTTTGCTCAAATAAACAAGTCAAATATAGATCAAACAAAAAAATTTTATTTTTACACATTTTCTTGCCCTACCAACCTTTGGTGATGAGCTTGCGTCTCTTACTAGTGACGTAGGGTTGGGAAAGGATGGGAATGCCCTTACTCACCTGTACCTTGTCCATGGTGATAAGCCCATGCTTCTGACTAGTAGCATGGGGCAAGGTATGGGGGGTCCTCTTAACAATAAACATTGAAGGTAGTCAGCAAACAATTCAAATGAACCTTTGAAATCTTGAGTCAAAAACGAATGAATCAGATGTCCAAAATTCCAAGAGAGTTCAAAACCCTAAAAACCAGATTTTGTCAACCATGTGGCCATCTACGGATCTAAGTCTAGATAAACCACAAAGCAAGTAGCATTCTAAACTATGGAGTCACTTGAGTAGAGTAGGTTTGTAGCATCCTAATTTGGTTCCACCAAATATTTGTCTATCTCTCATCACTACCATTCAACAAATTTCACAACTTGTGCCCTTTCTAGCTCTTGGTGATGAGCCCTCGCATCTTACTAGTTACATGGAGATAGGAGTGGGGCAAGTTCATCTACTCATCATATCATGGTTTATCATCTCATTTTGTCAAAAGAAAAATGAAGTACCAAAAATTGCTTATAGAAACTAAAGTTCAAAATCACATTGTGTCTACATTATCATACATCAGCATCATGAAATACAAAAAGAAAGAAAACATTTGTATCATTTGTTCTCCATTGCATACATTTTGAAAGGCATATAAAAACAACATTATAATTTACATACAAAAGCAAATCACAAGAACATTGATGCCAAAAGTCTGATCCAAAAAGAATATATATATAGTCAAATTTCCTGTACAATGCCATCATGCGCTAAGCATGGTCAAAACGCTCAAAGAGCCCGAGAAATACAAATACATCATACAAATAGTCTAAGAGAGCCAAACAACCTCTCAACCCCTATGAGATCCCTCTGAGGGTGCACGCCCATGTCTAGGACTCTGGCTACGCCGGCGCTCTGAGTGCACGGAGGGCTCACGGTCCCGAGGAGCAGCTGCGGCCTCGCCATGAGAGTGACTCCTCATTAGGCGCACTATTTTCTTGTACCCTGCCAGCTTAGTACAGAGGGAAGTCACCATCCTGGCCACATGCCAGACAGGGGAAAAAATGTCGGTATGCCTACAGCATAAGCTCCCCTACATCCACGGGTCTTCTCCATAGGGATCATCAGGGTATCGGTGCATACCCGAAAATCAAGTCTCGCCACTCATCGGCAGTCTCTGCAAGCAAAGGAGAAAAACCAATTAGAAATAATCAAGAGATAAAAACAAATGTAAACAAAAGGAGAGATAGCAACTAAGGCAATCCTAACTAGAAACAAACATTAAAAGGAAGGATGATAACTCACTCGGATCTTCGGGCCTCCAAGATGGATCTCTAGGGTCGGCACCTGCCATAGATGCCACCGCTGACTGGTGCACTCCTCCTATGCCTGGGCCACATAACGTCCTACTACGGACTCATCCTCTCCGCCCAAGCCCTGAGAGAGTGGCTCCTCTGAAACCAGAGTCACCCTCTCCGCACTCTGCTCCGCCCTCTCGCACTCAGTAAGATATCCCCCGAGTGTCATGCCACTCGGATCACCGTCCTCCTCTCTCCCAACTCATGACCTCGACCTCGGCCTCCTCCTCCCGTCTCCCCCTGTGAACTCCTTAGACTCAGAGTCTATATCAATGGGGTCATTGCTACTATGGGCGGGACCGGCGGTAATCTGAAGTAAGGGTGCCTGAGGAGCACCGACTCTCCCTCGAGCTCGTACTACCCGCCTAGCTGCAATGGGGACACCAGGAGTAACAACTATCTAACCCCAACCTCTAGGACCTCCCCTAGCCTCTCGAACTAATTTGTATACCGGTACCACTGGGGGAAGCATACCCACGTAAGGCAGGCCAAACTACTGAGGCACTCGACCAAAAGGATGTATCTCTCGCCCTTCCCATCCTGTCAACAAGTTACCCTGTGGTGGAGAAAGAAATCAAAGTAAGAGCCTCCTCGCCCCATAAACCTGTCATGGCCTGATAAGGTGTGGCCTCCATGTCATTAGTGGTCAAGGAGGCAACTGGCTGATGAGGTTCTCTAAGCACCGACATGTCTGTCCATCTAGGCCGCCCCTCACAGCCTCCGGGATCTCCCACCTCTACACCTCTCCCCATATGGGGATGAAATGCTCGTAGACCCAGCTCATAACCAAGGTTAGATGGCTCAATTACTACCCCTATAAACGGACCACCCAAGATAAATCATGATAGGTTGTCCCAAGAATGTCAGCTCCCAAGCATAAATCCAGTCGTGCCCCTCAATATGTGCAATGATGGGGGACCAACAATATAGTAAAGTGTCTCCTCCCTTGTCCCCGATCAATCTCGAGGCAAGGATCCCCATAATGGCCTGACAAATCAAGGGGATAGGTAGGCTAGGAATAGATCGACCCTCACCCCTTCTTCTTTTTGAACAAGTGGAGATAACTGCATCTCCCATATATGAGGCCCACTGTGTTGTCTGAGCCCGTGACCTTGCTGTCTCAAGAGTGACATGTCTCCTAATAATCGAGACCCCCAAGATACGGTAAATGTCCTCCAAAGTAATGGTCCACTCACCCCGACCCTTGGTAATCGGAAAGTGTTCCGATCAGCATCCCAATATGAAAATAAGTCACAAAGTATGTGACTAGATGGTGCAACATGCGGGACCCGTGATATGTGTAGTATACCGGCCCTCTGAAGAGTGTCTTGCTCATCCTGAGAAAGGGCATCCAATACTAGCTAGAAGCCAATCACACTCCCTCTCTCGACTCCATTAGATATACTCCTCCTTCGCCTGCATACACCCAAAAACACACAAAACAGAGTAAGTTAGTATCCAAATGACATTAGAAAAATCATGAAAGCAGGTAAGGATGCTAAAAATGCAAAAATGAATTCAAATAAGTATTATTTGTACATTTTGTGCAGGACCACCACCCTGAGTAGGGTGGTGGTTCCATAATCGCCGCCTTAAAGGCGGCGGTCTCCTAATCACCGCCCGATCAAGGCGGCGGTCTCGTCTCAGAACCACCGCCCGCTCGGGGCAAAAGCGGTCGTGTCCCGAAACCCACGTGGGTCATATGCCCTAAAAACGGATACAAAAGAAAATAAAGACCATTTTGATTCAAACAAGGCCTACCCAGTAGGTGCCCCCCCTAGTTGACCCTATTAAAACTGACATTTTCAAAAATAACCCCCGTGACAAAGATTTCACCATTTTAACATTTTGAAGACAAAAATGGTAAATCAAGAAAAACTAACCTGTGATCTCACGGGTCGGTGTTCCACTCACGGAGGCATGATCACGATCTCACCCCAAATGTTTTGACTATACTCTCGTGAGAAACCATCACCATGGGTCCTAGAGCTCAAAATCAACCAAATCAACACACGCAAATGAATAGGAAAATGGGCCCACTTTTACATATATAGCAACCTGACTTGTTTTGAATGCCCCTTTTCACAGGTTTGGAGCGCTGATGGAGGTAAGTTCTTATCCCCGCACAAATGGTACGTCCTCATTTCATATTATTTTAGTATTTATTTTCTCGATCTATTTTGTCTATCTACACTTGAGTCCTCTTTTCATTTTGCAGGTGGCGGAATTTTGGATGGTGTCATTCCGACACACGGACGTATCAGGTATAACTTCTAACTTCCCATTTTGGGACCGCCATACTGGACCCACCATTTTACGCCTCTTCATGGCTAAAACACTTCTCCGAGGGGGCAATATGTATGTACCCAAAATTGTAGGGTACTGCACCATCGAACAACGTTACATGTGCCCCAATGATGATACAGGTCTCCTCGCAAGGTGTTCAAAATCTAGAAAATCTCTCCAAGCATGCATTAACATCCCGCATACCCCACTTAGCCCCTGCGTGCTTTGTTTTCTCTTCTCCCCTCCTTTTCTTTGTGTTTTGGTCTTCAATGATGAAACTGCCTCGCTGGGCGGCGGTCTGTAACCGCCGCCCTGCTCAGGGCGGGTCCTTCACACATTTTCTAGAATGCTCTTTTTAATGCGACTCATGTAAATTTTCAACGTTTACCAGCTTTTTTCACCGCCTTTGCTTGTATTTATGATTCTAGTTCCCTGGAATAGTGTTTTGGCATTGTTTATGGTTTAAGAGATCAATTTGGTTTTCACCTTTGGGTAAATGGGATTCTATAAATAGCTGGCTTGTGCTCAAGCAAATGGCCCCTCAAATTTGCCTCTAAATTTCTCATTTCAATAGCTTAGCCTTTCAATTTTTCTTAGCATTCATAGTTTCATTTGTTGTATGCATGGTTAGTGTTGTTTAGCTGTTAGAAAGCCACATATTCTCCTTGTGCAAGTGCTGTTATTATTTCATCCAATCAATTGGAGTAGGATAGTTTGATTTTCAGTAGGAAGCCATTAAATTTACAGGTTCTGCTCGTCAAATAAGATAGTTTCAGGTTCTAGACATTTTATGTTGCATGACTCGCAATAAATCCCGCTAGGAATTGCATAAGCCAAGCTTTGTTCTCTTGCGCTATCCCTCTCCTACTTGCATTATATTCAATCTACATCCTAAGTTGCCATTATCCCAATATCTACTTCATTGATGTTGGCATTACATGCTTTTCTAGATCCACGTGAGCACGAAAGAATGAGGAGATCACACTAAGGGGACAAGGCCACACACCATCGGATTTGCCACTGTTCTGCAAAATCCAGGTTCAAGCTTTCAAAGTTCTAGTTAAAACATATCAAATAGAGTAGCCAATCATTTCATTTCGTTAATTTTACTGTGATATTACCAAGAAGTCAGGGGATTGATAGTTTCTGAGAAACTATGATTCACTCCTCACTTCTGAGGTAGGATCGAGAGTCTTTCAAATAGAGTAGATCAATTATCTGTTTATTTAGAGTAGATCTACAAACTGCACAGACAAGTAGCTATACTCAGTTGCTTTGTCTGTTTTAATTGTGTTATTAGTTTAGTTGTCAATTGCCAGATATATTAGATAATTGCTCTTTTAAATTCTGTTCAGTAGCTTATCAATAAAATCAGATTTAGGAATATACATAGATATATCTTGCGTAGTTAATTTATTCTGTCATTAGTTAGATTTATATCATTTCCTTCTTGCATGAAAATCACGGGACCTAGAGAGCCCAGAGAATACGTATTCGAGCCAATCGTGCCTCAACCCAATCTTATTACAGCAATAACTAATATAGATCAGAACCTTAGAATCCAAGTCTTCCAAACAACAACAGACTTACAACAAATCAGCTCACAGTTAAGAGGATTAAACGTAGAAGACGACAAAGCATATACATTTTGGTCAAACCAGTCAAACTACAGGTTAAACTAGATAAATATCCACATGACTATGGAAGGGCTTGAAAGAGAGAAAACGTTTGGTTGTAATCCTTTGGTCCCACAGCCAGATACAGGAGACACTCTCACGGACATAGATACTAGTTTAAGAGTTCAGGTTACAAGAACGCCTATAAAATACTCTGAAAATATTACACAACTGTTAATTCTGAACATAGAGGCCAAAAAGGCATATGACTATTAGATACTAGGGATTAGGGACTGATTCGCACATGACCATAATAGGTCCACAACAACCACGAATCTATAGTTGTGATTCACAAATCCCATAACCCAACGAGTCCACATGTCAATCCGACATTGATGCTAGCTTACGCACATTAGTATTTAGATCCACTCCACTTCCACCTATCATCATCACATAGTTATCCTTGTTAGATGTAGCAGCTAACGAATCTAAAGATTTCTGGACTAGACCAGAGAATCGACCGTAGAGTCCACTATACCCATCATCCATTTTCATGACCCTGTCTGGAGACATACACGAAACAATCCTAGGTCATTTTCCATGTATCCCATAACCCATAGATCAAATCACGCCAGAGCTCGATATTGATTGGATCCTTCGAGTAGTCATCCTTTCCAATCAATCTATCACGCCAATTCAGGTTAGGAGGGCCTTCTTTGCCTTAGATTCATAGATTCCACTAGTGCACATCGAAGACATAAGATTGCCTAACTAGTTTGTCTGCATCCCATGCGTATTCCATCCCCACCGGTTGTCTCGGCACGACCTCGGGAGGTCGGGTGCAAGGAAGAGTTACTTGTAGATTCCCACGCTCACTTATCACTTTTCCATCGTATCCTTGGATCATACCGAATTCATCCTAACTTGTGTCTCAATTTAAGCTTTGACTCTTGATTCTCTCTTTGTGTTCTTAGCAAAGTTCTCAATTTACTCTTTAGAAACCTTCGACAACCTCCTAAATGTGGTTTGAACATGCCCTTTACATGTGTGACGAAGCTTCCTTTATAACGTTCCCACCTATTTTTATAAGATTATGCATTGATGGCATCAAACCGCTTTGATCTCGGTAGTTGAGAAAATATTTAAGCTTCATTATCGGTTGATTGACTCCTTTCTTGTCATGCATGCTTCCTACCAACTCCACCTACTTTTTTTTTGTCATTTTGACTCATCCTTTAGTTCTTCCAACTTTTCGCGTGATATGGCCTCTACATTGCATGCCTTCCCCAAAATTTCCACACACCCATACTTTGAAAAACACTACACACCATTGTGCATGTCCCTTCTCTTAATCTTGTCATGTACCTCGTACTTTGTAACTTGATGCAAAACATCTACACATGCCCGTGAAATTGCAAAAATATTTTTTCACACCTCTTTTGTATGATTGAACCTTATAATATTATCCATAATCCAAAACATAGATGATATTACAAAAGATATGCAATCTCTAAATTTTCCCGTGATGCTCCTACATTAAACTCCTTGAGTTAAAAAAAGTGAGCTACGACTAACAAGTGAAAGTCTTAAGGAGTATGACCCATCTCGACCAAGCTCCTTCACACTTATCCATGTTGCATCTTCTTATGCACGATTCCTCCACTTCACCAAATACTCCTTATATTCCTTTCCACCTATATTTTTGACTACCTTTGTGTCCAAAATGGTCTCGAGTTCTTCGGTTTTATTCTATGGTAATTGTCTCTACCTCTCTAAGGCATTCTCCACCTTGTGTGTCCTCATTCATTTCCTTTGCACACTTAGTCCTTCCTTCTTGCACACTATTCTCCCCTTCATGCAACTCATACAAATTTGTGATGTTGAATATCAATGAGATATCCAATTACTCTAGTAACTCTATCTCATAGGTATTTGGTCTCATTTTGCACAACACTTGATATGGTCTAATCTTTGTCAACTTCAACTTTTCATATGCCCCTTTTTCAAATCTCTCCTTATGTAAATGCATTGACACCTAATCTACAACCTCAAATTCCTTTACTCAACACCTTTCATCTATGTTCTCCTCTTAACCTTGGTTAATCCTTTCTAATTGATCACACACTTCCTCATGAGTCTCGTGCATATATATTTTGCATAATTTTCCACTTTTTCACTCTTATTGTCCAATGCTTCATGTAATTATGTGAATCCTTTTGGGTTTGTCCCATAGGAAAATTGAAATGGTGTTTTCCTTTTACTTCTATTTATTGATTCCTTGTAGGGAAATTTAGCTTGTGCCAATATATTTTTGGGCTTATCTCCTACCCAATTGTGCAGAATTGGCTAAACTTCTATTAACAACTTACGTTTGTCCATCAAAATTTGGATGCTATGCTACACTAAAATTCATCCTCATCCCATTTTCCCCCAAGGTCCTATGAAAATTACCCAATTTTTTTGTATATTTTTTAGATATAATGCTCAATGACAACCTATGTAGTTGTACTACTTATTTAAAAAAACAAATGTGCAATATTTGATGCATCATTGGCCTTCTTGCATACAAGAAAATGTTCCATACTTGAAAAATATGTCAACTGTACCACAAATATGGAGTCATTTCCTCTCTCGGGTCCTTGGAAATCCTAGCAAAAAACTCCATACTAAATTTATTCCACAACCTCCTCGGATAGGTAATGGTTAATACAACCATGTGTTTTTTTATACCCTTAGCTAGTTGGAAAATGCCACACATCTAAACATATTTGCACACATTTTTGCTCATCCTGGCCAATAATAACACTACTCTAATCACATTAAAGTTTTTTCACCTCCAAGTGACCTCCTAAACATTCATTGTGTTTTTCTTTGACTATGCTTTTGTGTATGGAACCTTTAGGTATACACAATTGTGATCCTCTAAACAACATACCTTCTTTGATGAAGTAATCCAACCATGGTGTTCTATCCACACATGTTAATTATGTGTACACCGCTGTCATGCTTCCCCAAAGTCTTCATCTTATGTGTATAGTTCCCTCATGGTGTTAAAACCCATGACTTTATTGTGCATATATTTTAATAGCGGTAATATCCTACTTAAGACATCCACAACTTTATTAGACTTCCCACTTCGGTGCCTTGATAATAAATACCTTTGTAATAATTCTACCCACTTCATGTGCCTTTAGTTACACTTTGTCTAACTATTGATAAATTGAAGTGCTTTATGATCTCGTGTACAATATAAACTCACTTGGTAATAAATAATGTCTCCACTTCTTCAATGCTTGAATGATTATGTAAAACTCTTGATCATAAACTAAGTATCTCCTCTTGGTAAAATTTAATTTCTCGATGTAAGCTACGGGTTTCCTTCTTAACTCAATACTTGCATCAATTTCCACTTTATTAACATTACAATCCACTTGGAATAGCTTCTCAAAACTTGGTAGCTCCAAGACCAGGTTGTGTTATAATCCTTTGCTTTAATTCTGGAAGATACAATTTGCTTCTTCCATCCACATGAACTCCCTGAAATATGCTTTTAATGTCTCCGTGATTGTAGTACACACCCCACTAAAGTTTCAATAAATTTCCTATGAAAACTTTCTAATCCATGAAAGTTTCGTACCTTGGTTATATTTCTTGATGAAGGCCACTCCATTATTATTTACACCTCCTTGGTGTCCATTTGAAATCAATATTTGGATACCATAAATCCCAAATACACCAACTCCTCACACATGAAGCTACACTTCCTTATGTTCACCAACAACTTATCTTCATGCAGACGCTTCATCACCTTACACATAAGTTTTATGTGTGATTTAATTTAATTTGAATTAAATCTAAATATTGTAGAGTCACTAATAAACCAAATGATGTATAAATGCTGAAATATAAAAATGACACAAGTAAGCTAAGATGTAATATTTGAAACCCTAAGAAAAGGAGAATGAGAGAGCACTTAGTGTATTTCCTCGCAATCTAAGACTAATATGAACTAGGAAAAGTGTTGAACAGGTTGGGCAGAGTTTTTTTACTGCTCACACTAAATTTTGGAATGCAATAATGAGGTTGGACATAGGCGATTATGGCAAGATAGGGGCACCTAGGCACTGAAGACTGCTTCTAGGCACCTGTGAATGCACAAATGATCAAAATCTAGTTTTTACTATATCGCACGATCATCGTTGTTACTTCTTATTGATCACTTGAGAGTCACTCCTTGAATGTTGAAGGTACTTGTAACCTATAAAATAGAATTTCACCTACATAAGCCCACAAACCGCATCAAACCTAAAAATAAAGATGTAATATGGGGAGTTAGACTGACCCCGACGGTCACCCCGAGAGTGAACTTACGACCGAGTGTTGCACTACATCTCAAACTCCATGTAGTTCTTGTGAGTGTGTGTAGAAATTGTTCCCTAGGATTCCCTTATGTAAGTTGCACTTGATAGCGGGTTGTAGCTAAATGTAGCAATGTAGTAGAATGTGTGGATGGAATAGAATGAACTTCCCCTTCCTATGTTGTGTATGTAGAGTTGATGCAACCCTTTTCCCTTAAATGAATGCTTTAGAGTGCTTAAGGTTCATCTTGGATGTAAGCTTAGGTGGTGATAGTAATGCTTAGTGTTTTTCCTTGATTTAGAACACAACTATGGAATTAGATGATTCCCTTATTTGAACTTTGTAATTGACAACTAGAATGTCGATCCATAAGTGAAAAAGATGCCCAAAGATAAAAGAGACCCAAAAGGAGTGAATAAGGTGAAAAGGGTCAGCGGCGCCCCAAAGGGGATAGGAGCACCTAGGTTATTTTGTCCTAGTTGGGCACTAGTGTGTGGACCCATAAAAGATAAATATTTAAAATCCCTACTAGGTTATAGGGTGTGTAAGACCAAATAGAAAAAAAACAAAGAAAAGAGGACAAAGATAGTTGTCAATTACTAGTTTTATTTCTTAGGAATCATATGAATGCTAATATGTGTTTAAGACCTAAAAATGTACCCCAAGTGCATGATTTTGTGTCTACAATGTGGTATTTCCTTGTCTTATTAAACACCAAAGTATATCATCTACATATACAATCACAAACTTCCCATGGAATGACTTTAACACTTTGTTCATCAAACTCATGAATGTGCTTTCAACACATTTGTCATCCCAAATGACATAACAAACCACTTGTATAAGCTTCCTTCATTTTGAACATTATTTTCCACTCATCCCCTTATCTAATGTGGATTTGGTGATAACCACTCTTCATTTCAATCTTTGAAAATTACAATGCACTATTAATACAATCCATCGATCATCCATCCTAGGCAATGGAAACCTATACTTGATTGTGATCTTGTTGATGGCTTAGGATTCAACACACATGCATAATTTTCCTCCTTTTTCAGCGCCAACACTGCGCAAGTATTGCACATGGGCTCAAAATTTCATGAATAAACATTTTCCGTAGATCTTATACTTTTTTATCACTTCTACATTCTCCTTTCATGTCATCCAAAGATCAAAGGCCTTATTTGGAAAACTTTATCCTAATATCAAATCAATCTAATGACAGATATCGCACATTGGAAATAATCCTTATGATAAGTATTTCATCACTATATCCAAAAACATTGTCAACATTCCTCACACATTTGGGATATTCGCCTCTACACATTATTTACACACTTCCTTGGCATCAATAATACGCTTTCTCCTTTTCTACTTCCCATAGGAATTCCTTTCCCGACACAACTAGAACTCTTGTTCACCTTCCTCTTTATCCTTTAACGATAACAAGTTAACTTTTTCCCATCATTTTTCTATGTGAATAATATTCATGTGTCTATTATGGACAACCCTTTAGTTGTACTGTCAATATCTTCCTAAGAGTAGGTGACAAGTGTCCATTTGCATCACATCACATCAAATTTTATTGCAATAGTTCCCAATCAAAAAATTAGTAAGGATTTACTTGTTTATTAACACTTTGTACCCCTTTTTGTAACCACAACACCTTGTAGGTATTATGATGCACAATCCTCTTTAACCCTAGTGTCTCCACCATATCGCTAGAAATAATATTTTCCATTCTACCATTGTCAACAATCACCTTTGCAACACATTCCTCCCGACTTCCATTGTTTAGAATAAAATTTTTATTTGTGTTGAAAGGAATGATAACCAAATCATACCAAGCCAAGAACACAGATGTTAATCAAACACCATGATCAATAAGATGAAAGCAATTCACCAGAATAACTTTAGATAAAACCTTTACAAACAAATGAGAAACAATATCATATATTATTATGGAACTCAATGCCATACAATGAGAATGGGCCTTGCTTAAATAGGCAAGGAATAACAATCTAAGAACCAATCAAGGTCGTAGATCAAGCCATAAATCAAGGAAAGAACTATACCTAACAACTAGATAATATCTCCTAATATCTAAATAAGATAAAAGAAATATCCACACACATAAGTGGGTGAGGATAAATACAATAAAGGTAAATAAAGTACCTAGGTGAACATGAGCTAAGGTAAATACCTACTCTAACACCCCCCCTCAAGTGAAGCTAGGGGCTAAAATAGATGTGGCATGTCCACAATATGAGTCCCGACAACTAGGCCTGATGAGGTACTCATGTACAATAATCTGGAAAAAAGGACACCGCAAGGTACCCAAAACTAGTAACAACAAAGTAAAGAGAGTAAAGACCCGCTCCAAGGCATCCCAAGAAGCTCGGCTCAAAAAAACTCGTACAATGCTAAAGAAGTTTGGTGTGCACTGTGGTCTGAATCCACTGCTCGATCACAAAACTCAAAAACAACTGACACTAGGCTCCACCAGAATAGCTCCATACAAGGAGACTGTCAACGAAGTGATGTCGAAAGTGCAAAAACATGAAACATAATTCGACCAATGCTACAAATAGGTGTGCCACGATCCAAGAATAATAACCAAAGCAACAAGGCAAAGACAAAAACTCCAAAGTGTCACGATTCAAGAAAATCCAAAGTAACAAGGCAAGGACACAAAACCCGAAGAAGCAGAATCAACACCACACCCTCCCATACTGTTGAATGGGTGGAGTGACACTACAAATCTATATGATTTGTCAAAACAACTACTCGAACATTAACAAACTAACACTAGAATGCACTAGAATATATCCCCCATAAGAGATATTGTCAACATGTCAAAAGTGTCAAAAATATAGATACAAAAACTCTTAACAAACAAGAGAGATACACTACACTTGCTAAAGAAAAATTCTCAAAACAAGAAGCATCACAATGCATAAGGTATAGAAAGTGGAGCAAGAGGCCGAATGGTGGAGGAGCCACACCTGTAGAGTCCTCTCAATGAATGCCTATGTTGCCACCACGAGTGATCAGATATCCACCCCAAATCAACACGGATGGATGAAGAAGATGCCTACATATGACTTGGTGCAAAATGCACAATGGGTGAATGCAAAAGAACATTAGAATGTGTATCAAGTTGATCATATCTGACAGTACTGAAATCTCAGGTTTCTCAAGCCTAAGTGAAGGTGCAGAACTCATGTGTTGCTCATGATCCTCAGAAAGAGTCGAGCGAACAAAAAAATGAGCTCTGTTAATGTGTGATCCTAATGAAGTATCTGCTCGAAAACCAATGTCATGATGAGAATTCCACTTAACATGTGGAATAGAGGAAATAATACCCTGTGAATGTCTGCCAATGACTCCGCTAGTGAGACCCATAGAATAGAGCATGCGAGATCTAAATGCAGTGGTATGCTTCTCAAAAAGGCCATGCAACTGAGCAGAAGTAGGATACACAACATGTGGTACTGTAATAGGCACAGATGTGGAAGAGCATGCAGTAACAAGCTTCATAGGTGTATGAGCATCAAGAGCAGGAATAGACTCAAAGACTGATAGATCAATGTCAGTGGGTTCAGGAGCAATAGCTGCAAGTGGACTAGGAGCATGGATATGGCTGTCCACAATATGATGGTGATGTTGTAGGCTAGCAAGTTTGTTCTGTAGGGAGTGTATTATTGTATCCTTATCGTGAATGAGTGATTGTAGAAGATAATTTCACTTCTTAAGCGATCTATTTTCTTCCAAAATTTTACAATATCCTCTTGAAGTCCACACACTTCAGAGAAAAGCATATCATTCTTAGAATCCATGATAGATACAAAATGCAACTCCCAGAAGTTTAGGACGTCGGGCTCAGCCAAAATTGTGTCCATAATTGATTACAACACTCCTCCATATTAATAAGTATTTTTAATGGAAAGATCATGAAAAAATAAGCACTTTTGCAAAAATGGCACTCAAAACCGAGTTACAGATCAAAAGTTACAAGCTTTTTAATATTTGCTCTATTATTTAAATAAATTGTTGTTGCCTTCACCACACAAATAAAATTAAAGGGGGCTAAAGTTAAGCACCTACTAGTAGGAATCACAAGCTTTAAGCCCTCATATGACCATACCATATGACCAAGGGCTAAGGATTTTAATGGGTCATCAAATTTTCCTACACCTTCAAGGCTAGATGATACGCTTCCTCCATAGTTTGTATGTGCATCAAACTTATCTCCTCTTGGATCCCAAATCTTAACCCATTGATATATCTTGCAACCTTCTCTTGTCAACTTAAGTATGCCCAAATATAATCATGATATGGTAAAACTCCTTGGTTTATTCTTTGACCGACATCTCATTCGATTTAGATTCTAAAATTTCTTAATTAAACACATTTAGTAATCGAAGGTAAGAACTTACTCTTTATCTTTGCGACCTCCGGTCCCAATGTACTATCTTTCCCTTTCCCATTCTTTTATGCTCATTTTGAATCTCTTTCCACCACAAAGGCCATGCACTCTTTTAGCTTAGTTTGTGTCACATTGACACATTATGGGTTTATCATCTCTTCAAACTCATTATATTCTTCCTTACTTGTGATCAAGTCTACAAATTATTTTTGTTCTAGTATTCCTAAGAATGGTGGGACAGCATTCATTATCCTCGACCCATTACTAAGATGGCCCTCAAAATTTGTGATCCTCGAGCATCTATGTTCACTTCTTATTCTTGTGGTTCTTCGCCTCCAATGGATTTTTAATTTCTTGTAAACCAATCAATCTATCATTTCTCTCGAGCATCTTGCACAAAAAATCATCTTCATAAATATTCTTTAATGACCTTGATCATATTCCTTACACCCCTGAACTTGGTCATAGCTTGCTCTATCACACCCATGATGGTTTTGTTTGTTTCATTTACTTTTTCTTCTAGACTAGTTGCCTCATAGTCGGTGTTGTATTATTCTTTACACTCCTCACAACCTTCCTCTCCAAGTTTTAATCCATAATCTGATACCACTGAATGTAGTGGAGGTAAAAACTCTTGCTAAAAAGTCACACAACAGATAAAACAAAATCCAACTTATACTAACTTGGTAAAGACTTAATGACATATACAATGATTTTCCCATTAATCGACTATTACAATACTTTAGTAGCTTCCTGTTGTCTCCCGAAAACCACTTTTTGTTTTCCAAGTTAAATTCAAAATTTTGAGCTCTCACCCTCCTAAAGTATTTAAGCCAAGTTGAAAGTTCGAAGAGATAGAGAAATCCATGCCCTAGAGTTGTTTCAAATCCCTAGTTTGCTTGTTTTGATAAATTTTTCGTTTTCTTGTTTGACGCATGAAAATTTTATTGTTGTCCTCATTTGAATGAAATTGTCAATCTTTATATGCCCTTGGATTGTTAAACCTTGTATTGTTTTCAATTCCTTGGCTCATGAAATAAATTTGAAAATCAGGCGCGAAATGGTGGAGTTTTCTTCTTCTCTGCATTTTTTCCATAGTCGGGAACGATGGGCGTTTTCTTCCCCGTCAAATTTTGGCCCCATCATCCATGGGTACATGGACATACCTAATTGGAAGTGGGTCAGTGGAGAAATTTGTGTTTTTGAGCCTCTTTGTAAAAAGGTGAAAAGTTAAAAAGTGACCTGAACCTCGATTAGGCTTAAAGGAAAAAGTCAAATCTTGAGCCCATCGTTGGAAAGTCAAAGTAGGGAGGCAGACCATCGGGAGATTTGAGATTTTGAGCCTCTTTGTAAAAAAAAAAAATTTAAAAAGTGACCCGCAGCCCCAATCATGCTATAAGGGAGAAAGTCAAATATTAAGCCCGCATCGAAGGTCAAAGCAGGGAGGCGGGCGCAAAAGCAATTTGTGTTTTTAAGCCCGCATTAAAAAAAGGTAAAATTATAAAAGTGACCCGCGACTCCTTCACTAATCAAGTGAAGCCAAGAGCTTCTCGGAATCAAGACAAGAGCTACTCGGAATCCATAGGCCTCCTTTTCAAACAACCAACCACGTTGGGAACTCCGAGTGTTATCAATCCTTTGACGGTGAATTTTTATACATCAATGAGAACCTTGAAGATTTCACCGACATAGAGACCGAAGAAGAAGCTAGAGAAAGAGAAGCAAGAGCCAAAGAAGAAATAAGATCTCAACTCAAAGAAATCGAGAGACTTCAAGCCAAGGCAGATGAAAGAGCAATAGTAGAAGTCGCAGCCTTAGCAAGGCTAGAAGATAGAAATAGACATAGAATGGGGGATCGAGATCATGAGCGTGAACATGATCGTGAAGCCCGTAGGCCTAATGTACCATGGGGAGGAAACACTGGTCCACTGGCTCTTGCTCAACCACTCCATGAGCTACCGAGAGGCTCAAGAAAAAACTTCCCAAAATTCAAAGGGGATGGTTCTCAACTCCTGAAGAGCATGTAGCAACATTTATCACTTGTTTGTGGTGTGTTGGGTGTTGAGGACGAAGATGTGTTAGTCCAACTCTTTATGGAGTCACTTCAAGAAAAGGTTATCGAATGGTTCTACATGCTACCCCCGAGGTCTATCACCTGTTGGGAAGATATAAGAAGTGCATTCAAACACAGGTTCAAGACCATAGAATATTGTTAGGATATTTTGGTCCAATTGGTACAAATGAAGAAAGAAACCTCCGAGTCAATGAGGGACTTCGTAGCAAGATATGATAGAGTGATAAGAAGGATCCCTGAAGATGTGGTGCCTCCTAAAAATAATTTGAAGAGGTTTTTCATCAGTGCTCTGCCATCAGAAGTAGGTTTCTTCCTCAGAAGAGCCCAACCAAGAACATTGAGGAAAGCCCAAGACTTTGTAATAGAAATTGATGATGATCTAATCCTTTCTGGAAAGGTGAAAGGCCCTAATAGGAAACAAAAGGGTCATAATTCAAACTCTGTGACCACAGATTCGATGTTCCAAAAATGGAAAATGACTTGGTTTCCTTGAAGAAGCAGTTATCTCATATCACAATGTGGAATGCTTCAAGGAGACCAACCCCTCTAGATAGGCCAAGGATTGTTCCACCTCCTCATCGGCTTGCTCTTGAAGCACCACCAGTCAATGCCATCTGTGACACCAAAGAGCCAGAGGAGGAAGCAAAAATTGATGAAATTGAAGAAGAAAACATGGAAGATTATGAAAACTATCTTGAGATTGAGGAAGTTGATATGCACAATGGCCTGATTGAGTATGTTGATGATGAAGATGAAGGTGATGAAGAAGTTCCAAGTTTCTCATGTGTTGTTTTCACTCGTGCTCAATCTAAGAAAGGGATTTCAGCCCCAACAGTTGTAGCAAAGGATAAGAAGAAGAATAAAGAAGATTGTCCTCTAGAGGTTACACAAAATAAAATCATCAACAGAGGATCACCATTACCACCTTCCATGGAATCAGCCAAAGAAAAACCAGACTCACTGGTTTCCAAAGAGCATGCTACTATACCAAGTAAGTCATTTGATTCTTCTTCCAGCTCAAAATTTGCTAAGAATAATTCTCTTCTAAATGTTGGTCCTGCAAAAACATCTAAAGTTCAGTCAAAGGCTACACCCTCACCCCCTTCCAAGCCAATTGTTACATCCAAAAAGGAGAACCCAACACCAAAAGTAGAAAAGTCTCTACCATGTAGATCTTCCTCCATTTCAGAGCCTCTTCCTCACCCACCATTTCCCCATTTGACTTTTTAGAACATGCAAGCAAAACCAAAGTCCAGCTCTCCAAAATAGAATACCTACAAACACATCCTACCCAATTTGACAGATTCATCAATGCAGTTCGTGGTGGTAACCCTATCTCTTCAAGCCCAAATTCTAAAGGCTTACTCCCCACACCATCCACACCACCTTCCCAAAACATGCTAGCCCTCAGTGCCTCCAACACCAATAGAGTTGAACCTTTCTACCTATCACTCCTCATCAAAGGCTTCCAACTGAATAATTACATCATAGATTATAGCCTCAAACAATGTGATGTCAGCCAAAGTTGAAAATTCTCTAGGCCTCACTTTGACCCGTAAATGGAACATGCTACTCAATGGAATCCAAACAAGTTCCATTGGTAGGAAGAATCAAGGATGCACAGTGGCACTAGCTGATTTTCCAGACAAGAAGGTGCTCTTGACCATACTGGTAGCAGACATCCCAACATCTTTTGGTATGCTTTTGAGCAGAAGTTTTTGTAGAGACCTAGGTGGAGAAATAAAAATGGATTGGTCATCTGCAACTATCCCAGTAAAAGGAGAGATGAAGAAGTTGTTTCCAGTAAGAAAGATGAGATTCACAGTAAGAAAGTCTGATGATCCAAGAGCTAACATTCTCTTTCAAGATTGTGGGCTAGGAAATTACTTCCTCACATCAAAAAAGGAAGAGAACCTGCCACTTCTCATGGAGGAGGAAGAGGATCAGATTTGGACAATGGAATTTGATGGTAGCCATTCTAGAGTAGGTTTAGGAGCTGGTGTAGTATTGTACTCTCCTTCCAATGAGGTGTACCCTTTTTCCTACAAGCTGCAATTTGATAATACAAACAACACTGCAGAGTATGAAGCATTACTCTTAGGCATGAATGCAGCAGAGGACATGGGAATCAAGAAGCTGAGATGCAAAGGTGATGCAAAGATTGTGGTAAAGTAGGTCTCGCCAACAATATCAGGTGAAAAATCCAAGGCTCGGGCATTACAGAAACAGAGTGTGGGATTACATTGAATCTTTTGATGCATTTTCCATTGAAGTTATTCCAAGGGAATAGAATGAAAAGGTTGATTCTCTTGTAGTGTCAGCTTCCCTAGTGACACCTCATCCTTCTTTTGGTAAAGAAAAAGTGACCATTGAAATGGTATTCCGGCCTAGTGTACCAGATAATGCAAATCATTGGCAAGTCTTCAATGATGATAACCAAATTCTATCCTTTTTGGAGAAAAGGGATAATTTCAATAATCTCTTCTTTGAAGGAGGTGAAAATCCATACCGAGAAGCAGTCCCCAGAAGAAGAGAAAGAAGGAATTGAAGGGATTGATGATGAGGGAGTAATCAAATTAAAAGGGAACAAAGTTCCCAAAGGCCTAGTCTCTTTAGAAGACCTCTTTGACAAACATGAAAAATTCATTCAAGAGAAAGAAAAGTAATCTTCCCAATGCCCAACCGATTTTGATGAAGAAAACATTGGTACCACAGGGGAGCCAAGGATGGTCAATATTGTAAAATGTTTCTCACCTAAATAAAAAGAAGGTTTGTTACATTACTCAATAAATACTCGAGATGTCTTGGCTTACTCTTAGGATGAACTCAAATCCTTCCCGCCAAAATAAATGCATCATTTAATTCCTTTGAAGTAGGGTGTTAAGCCCTTCAGGCAGAAACAAAGGCCGTACAACCCAAAGATTATTGATACCATTAAGGAGGAGGTAATGAAGATGCTTAACACAAGGATCATATTTCCCATCCACCATTCAACATGGGTGGCTAACATTGTGCCAGTGTGGAAGAAGAATGGTGAAATAAGGATATGTGTAGATTTCAACTTGAAATAGGCATTACTCAAGGGCAATTATCCTCTTCCTATCATGGACCATATCTTGTAAGTAGTCTCGATATGAAATTCTTTCATTACTTGATGAATTCTCGGGATACAATCAAATCAAAGTGGTAGAGGAAGACCGCACTAAGACATCCTTTACAACACCTTGGGGCACTTATTGCCTACAGCAGAATGCCTTTTGGCCTAATCAATGCAGAAGCTACATTCCAAAGGGCAATGAATTTGGCCTTCAAAGATCTGAAGCATTGCATTTTCATATATCTTCATGATCTCATAGTATTTTCAAAGAAGAGGGGAGATCATATCTATCACTTGGAACAGGTACTTGCAAGGTGTAGGAAACATGGCATATCACTAAATCCAAAAAAGTGCATTTTTGGAGTCACAAAAGGCAAGTTATTGGGGAACATTGTGAACAAACATGGAGCACACATTGATCCTAAGAGGATTAGAGCCATTCAAGCATTAGCCCTACCCACAAGCAAGAAGGGAGTTCATTCATTCTTTGGAAAGGTAAACTTTCTTCATCGTTTTGTGCCTGAGTTTGCTGAATTGACAAAGCACATCACTTCCATGATGAAACCTCAAGCAAGTTTCAAATGGAATAATGAAGGGAAGGCAGCATTTGAAGAGATCAAGAAATCCATTGCCAAGGCTCCAACCCTTGTGTCTCTAGATTTTAACAAAGAGTTCATCATGTATTGTTATGCATCAGAGCATACACTCTCCGTTATTCTTGTTCAAAAAAATGATGAAGATGTGGAAGCACCTATTGCTTTCATGATTTTTCCTTTGAAAAATCATGAGCTAAAATACATCCAATTGGAGAAGCATGCATATGCAGAGGTCAAGGCTGTAAAAAACTTCAAGTTTTACATCCTCAATTCCTATACTATGGTGATGGTCCCCAGAAGTGCAATCAAGTCCATCTTGACATAGTAGGATCCTAGAGCTAAAAGAGAAAATTAGATTGCAAAGACTCAAGAATATGACTTGGATATTTGAACCTCCAATCTGGTAAGGGGAAATGGCTTTTTCAAGTTGATTATTGAAGATGAAACGCTCAAAATTCAACATGTTAAAGTAAATTGTGCTTGCTCAACTTGTTCAAAAGACAACCCACATGTTCTCTTTGTCACCACTACTTGATGAGTGGTATGTTGATATTGCCTATTACCTAACTTATGGAGAACGCCCTCCCCATCTTGATTACAAGCAAAGGAGAACACTCAAGTGAAGGTATCTAAATTTGTAATCTGGAATCATGCGCTCTACAAAAGATGCCTTGATGGTTGTTTCCTCAGGTGCGTAGATAAAGAGCAAAAATAAAATTTGCTTAAATTATACCATGACCAAGCATGTGGTGGGCATTTTCAGCAATGGTCACTACACACAAGATCCTCTCGAGGAAGGTATTATTGGCCTGCCATCTTTATAGACACTCAAGATTGGGTTTCTAAATGCAGAGCATGCCAACAGCTGATTCGTTAGAATACCACGACTCGCTCCATTACCACTCAAGCCTCTGTGGTTATTGAAGAACCATTTCAATAGTGGGGTCTGAAATTCATTGGTGTTCTAAACCCTCACTCAAGCGTAGGGCAAACTTATGTACTCACAAAGAACATACTACGTCACCAAATGGGTGGAAGCCATTCCTAGCCAAACAAGCCAACACTGAAACAATATGCAACTTCATCAAGGAGAATATCATAGTCTGTTTTGGAGTGCCACATAATATTATAGCAGATAATGCTACCTATTTCTCTTCAAGAGAGTTGACCGAGTTTTGCTATAGTTATGGAATCTCCCTAGCTCATTCTTCTGACTATTATTCACAAGGAAATGAATAGGCCAAATCAAGCAACAAGAACATTGTGACCATTGTCCACAAGCTTGTAGATGAGAATCAAAGGAACTGGCACAAAAGGTTATATGACACATTGTGGACAAATAGGATCATTCCCAAGAAGTTGATAGTATGTCTCCATTCCAACTGCTTTGTATGGATTTGAAGCAAATATTCCCCTCATAATTGAGATGCTAGCTCTTAAGTTACTACATGAAATAGAAGATGGTCAATACAAATATTCCATGACAAAAGGATCTATTTCTCGAGAAGCTGGAAGAAAATAGATTCCGTGGTGGATCAAATCAAAGAACACCAATTGAAAGTGAAGAAGATCTTTGACAACATGGCTAAGGTAAAAGAATTCAAGCTTGGAGACTTTTTCCTGCTATGGGACAAGAGAAGAGAACCAAAGGGCAGCCATGGAAAGTTTGATTCATTATGGCTCGGCCCATTCCAAATTCACTGAGCTTGTGGTGAGAATTTTTTTCTCCTCGCATACTTGGATGGAACACCATTGGAATTGCCTCAAAGCGGAAATGCTTGAAATTATATCATCGGTGAAAGCGGTTTGTCCCCCGCCTTATACCATAGGTGATTTCTTGGTGCGTTTCCCTTTCCATTGTGTGGTGACTCTATGAATATGAAATGACCCAAAGAAGATTTTGAAATTGAAAGAGGAGTTGTAGAATGTGATGGTGTGAGATCATATAGGTCATCTAAGAATGAACCTCACATCCCAACCCTTCACTATGTTTTCAGATTTAAGAGATGAAAAGATAAACAAAAAATTTATGTAGAGAAGAACAAAGGTTGTACACTATTTTGATCAAATATGTTCTCATAATTAAAGACATATTAGGGTGTAAAGATAAAAAAGTTATAAAAGAGCTAGAGATATAGGTGATTGGATTTTGAATGCGAGCATCTTTCTTAGTGAGGAACATGATCAAACTTGGCATGTCACAAGAGAAAGTTACTAAATTTTAGTGTATGCAAGGACCAACCGTAAAATGACCCAAAAAAACTCGATGATGAAAGATCCATCTTAAACAATATCATTGTGTTGTTATGCTAAATTTATAGCATGTAAAATTTAAAATTTTTGTCATGACAACCAAACCCACACTTGAAATTCCCTTTCCCGATCAATGTAAACCATTCCTCCGGAAAAATATCAAATGTGTCATCCTCATTATGTGAAGAGGAACATACTAACATGATTTTTAAGTGTGTTTCATATTCAAATAAGGCTATCTATCTTAGATATTTAATTTACTAAGAACTAAGAAATAACAAGTGTTCTCGAAGGCTTCAAAAGGGTTATTTTTGGTCTTTTTGTTGTTGGTGAACATCCTCCAAAAGCTTACAGGAAAATTAAAATCATCCAGAGGTGTGTGGGATATCCATGAAGTTTTCCAAGGTAGTTTAGGAAGATTATGTGAAGAAAATTGAGTTCAGGAACAAGTTAAGCAATATCGGGTCTTTTTGGGCAAGGCACTAGGAAATGCATTTTCTAAAGAAGCTAGTCACCTTGTTCAAAATGTTTCAGGATCCTCATGAATTTTGGGAGATCATATCCTAGGCATTAGAAATCTTACAGATCCTAATTCATGGTGCAATAATCAAGGAAGAATTTTGGGAGTATGAAAATATGAAAACTTTTCCATCGGTGTTGCACAAGAGTCCTTCTACAAGGTGGAACTTGCTCAAAATGTTCCAAATACTCTGGAAAGAGTTAGGAGCCTAAAAAATCCCAAATGAGGTTATTTTCAATGCTCTTCTTTCCCATAAGTATGTATTGTTTGGTTTCATCGAAAAGTCTTCTTGTCATTCGGCTCATCAGCGCACCGCTCTGGGAAAAATTGAAGGTATTGGTAAAATTCACTAAAGAAAAATTTAAAAGCCTTATCAATATGATCATTAGATTGATTGTCCTATTTCTATTCAAATTAATATGTTATTTTTCAAAAAATAGTTATTTTTTTACTATGGGGTGAAGGAAACATTATGGGAAGTAGTTTTGAAGTACAAACCATGCTTTGATGCAACACTTGGGTGCTTGGGTGCAATTTTGGTGTCCCTTTACATCATTGGCATAATTTTGAGGTTTAATTTCACCTCATAAGTGTTCCTCACTCCTATTGGTGGAAATTCTCAACTCAAAAACATAACATGAAGCCAAAAAGTGCATGTGAAGGCAAAAGTGAGTGTTTTAAGTTATGACGGGTACCATTTTCCCTCCAAGGCACATTTTTAAACTCCATTTGCACCTTGGGTGCACTTATGAGGTGAAATTTCACCCCAAAATTGTTCAATTCCCTCATTGGTGGAAATATTTGATGTACATGCATGCTAATTCAAGTCAAAATCATAAAAATCTTGTGTTTTCCCATGTGTGTCTATCATCCCTCATCCCCATGGCACATTTTCCAGACCTCCATGCATCCAAGGTGTATTTTAAGGTGCAATTGCACCTAAAAATTGCACCCAAGTGCAATGGAGCTTCCATTATCCACTATTGTTCCTTCACTCCTCCATTTTCCCATGTGCACTCTCTCCCCTCATCTTCCACCATATAAATTTCCTCACTCATGATCTCACAACTCATAAACACAAAACATGAAATTAAAAACTTAAAATAAACTCCTTGGAATCCATTAAATTTCATTTGAAGTTGGTTCATAACCTTAAAACACAAGAAAACTCATTTTGTGCCCTAGATGTCAAAATCTAGTTTTGCTCATAACTTGCAAACCCCAACTCCATTTTCCTCAAGATTTTGAGTGTAGATTCCTCATGAAAACACCTTTAAGAAAAATGTTTACTTGCCTCCATTGATTCACGTAGCAATTTTTATAGCCACATGTAATTTTCAATCCAAAATTCTCATTTCTTAGATCTATAAAAACTTGGCGATTGAAATCTTCCAAAAATGGAGCAAAGCCTTATGTTTGAGGTGAATTTCAGTTAGTTAATAAAATTATAAACACCAAAAACTATAAAAGTAGCGAGGGTTTAACAATACCTGTACTCAAAAAAAGTAATTTTGAGGTGAGTAGGTATGAGAACAATGTGAAAGACTCCTCTTTCACCGAGTGAGAGGACTTGTATGCAATGACAGCTTAAACAAGACAAATATTAGATAACGATTTAATGACTTGCTCGGTAAAGGTCAATCCTAGGAATCCAAAGGGATTCCTTGAAGGATGTCAAATTGTGTTTACAATCAAGTGATATGATATGAAATAAGATAATGACAATATGATTAGAATTTGAGAGGGATGGAGAGATCATGTTTTTCTTGATAGGTGGCCTAGGCAAGGGATATGACAACCTCAAAGTCTAGGAAGTAGTTGAACCAAACTTGTTCTTGCATCCTATATTTCAAGTATCACTTTAATTTATTCTTCAATGTCTTCAATTTCAGAGTGAGGAAAATGGCACACAAACCGAGTTCATGTGTAATGTTGAACTACTCCCACAAAGGTTTGTTGCATGATCAAAAGATAGTAGATACTAGTAATGGGGTGTGATGCACCTGGGACTATCATCGACAGAGGATATATCTTGTAAGAAGATAAATTAGCCCAAAACAGATTGATGAAATACTCTGAAAGTATGTAAATGTGGTAGAATGATAGAATGACAGGAATCATGGGTGATTCAAGTAGAATCGTTGGTGATTTAGACATAATCACTAACGATTACTGTGTAAAAACTTTGATATATTGATAAAAAGAGATATTTTGATAGAAACAAAGACTTAAGATGATTTATTTGTCTTATATATGATATGTTAATAAAGTGAAGACAAACAAAGATGAGGATTTGATTACCTTTGATGTGAAAATGGATTGGATAGAGTTGTAAATGCTTACAAGAGATTGTTGAGCATATGATGGCTTGACAGGGTGTTGAGGATGTCTAGATGTTCATGACAATGTCGTTTGGTTCTCTAACATGACAAAGCTTCACTTGTAATGCTTATGGATCCCGAACCAGGAGGCTTGTGGTTCTATTTATAATCTTTGACGATTTGGAAAATGTGGGTAAAATAGCTTGGAAGTGGTTTTAACCACTTCCAAGTTAGGATTTCTCGTGGGGATGTGAGATTATGTGGTTAAGAAGAGGTTAAGTGGGTTTAGGGGGTTAGGATGTTGGGATAAAAATGGGTTAGGATGGGTGGTAGATGGTTAGGGAGGTTTAGGGTGAGTAAATAGGATAGGTAGATAGGTTTTACGGAAGGTAAATATGATTTTACGAGGGTAATTCATGATTTAGGTTAGTAAGATAGGTTTATAGGATTTTTGAATGATGGTGTGAGGGTGTGACCTGGAAATAGGTGTCTATACCTTGAAATGCAAATGGAAACTTTTGCAATTGATTTCATTATGATCTAACAATAGGAAGAACATTTTATATTTTTAGTCTCTACATGGTGGCCTACTAAAAATAGTAAGTCTAAGAAAATTTTGGCTTCCAATACCTCAATTCATTCCTCCCAGTGCAAAACATTAAAAATGACAAATTGGCAAAATTGCTAAGAATAAACACCCATGTGTGACTTACTAAAAATAGAAAATGTTTTTAATGAGCTCAAAATGTTCACATATGTTCCTCCTTTTCATGCCTCACTAGTTCTAATCTTCATGAAGATCATATTTTTAGTTTTCAAGAAAATTTCTACATTCCAAGATGTGGTAAGCATAAGGTGTCTTTGAGTGAGCATGCCAATTTTGGAAGTATTAATAAATATTTTCTTGTCACTAAGTAGCGATCATCTATCGGAAGCTTGCCTCATTGGAGTGATGAGGAAAAAATCATTCTTACAAGGGATTGAAATTTGATTTATGACTCGGGTGGAAGGGAAGCCCCCCCGTTCCCCAATTTTGGTCTCAACATACATTTTAGTCCTGAAGAACATTCTAGTTCATCTCATATGGGGTGTTTAATCATAAGGTGGATGAAATTGCACTCAATATCTCTCCTTCCTCTCCCTCTATTTCGGAAGTATTTGGTCTTTCATCTCATTGGTTGTTAATGTTCTCAAGGTGACAGAATCATTGATCATCATGTTTGGATTGTGTGGGTAAATTGTTTTAAGTTCTAATCATATCCAAGTTCATCAATTTCATTCCATGTGAATGATTGGTTAGGAAGGGATGGTTGTGTTTCATTGATTGGGAGTTTTTTCAAGTGAGAGAAGACATCCTTCATTATTTTTCAATGTTCTTAAGTGGATATGGCGAATGAGGAGGGGGTTGGTGTGAGGGTGGATGTGCATGGAGTATTAATAGGGTATGATGATCTTGGTGTGACCGAGGCCTTCATTACATGGTAGTAGGGGCATTTTGATGGGGTTGAGAGGTAGATGTGAGCTCGTGTAGAGGTATCACCTCTAGAGGGTGGTTGTGATGTTGAGGGAAAAGATGAGGATGATAGGGAGGTAGTGTTAAAGGCTACACTTTGGATCCTTTAGAGGCCAAGAAGGCACATTAGTAACTCGAGAGAGATATTTTTAGTCAATAGGTCACCACCATACGGGTGGAGTGTACACGAGCTAGAGTTGTGAGGACATAGATATTGATAACAGAGAGAAAGACCTTGTGAAAGGACTTCAAAGCAAGTACTTCTATCTTAGGGGATGAGCTATAGGTGGTGAGATCTCATACTAGTGCTCATATGGGGCAACCTTGGTTAGATATGGCCAAATAGTAGTCGTTGTGTGAGGAGTTGAGATACTATGAGGAGATATTACGACAAAGGCTACCTGATGAACCTCGCTACACAATATATCTAGTGCGAGAGACATGCGACACTATCGGGTAGTGTTGCAGAGTGTTGGCAGAGACACCGCATGGTGCGGAGGGAGGTCCTAATAGAGGACTAGATAGAGGGCCATTCGGTGCTCTAGGAGTAGTGGGAGTGTTCGCTTGATATGAATGTCCAATTTACTCGGTAGTTCTATAGGTATGGTTTTTATGTACATATATATGATTTTGTTATTTTGAGTTATATTTTGTGATTTTTGTGCAATGTGATGGATATAGATGTGTTTGATGATGGTTTGACTAGTGATTTTGTTAATATATGATGTGTTATGGAAATATTTAGAATGTATGATTTAGATTGTAAATGTCTATGTTATAATATGATTTTAATGTTTTCATGACAAGCGATGATCTTGTTGTATGATTCACGCACTATAGATGGGTAAGAGCATAACGTGAAATGTTTGCATTTTTATTGTCTTGATATACATATGGTGTGATGGTAAACTGATTTCAAAATGTATGATACTACACATGCAACTATACTAGATGTTAATGTCGACTTACAATGGTTAGTCATACTAGGATCATAGATAGAGATGGGGTCATCATATTCATCCTTTTTTGACATAGACAAAGTGTGTATGTGGCAAGTACAAGAAAATGGGTTCTTCATGATAGTTCCCTAGGATTTGCCCCATCTCTTTGTATTTGAATAAGATGATTGATGCAAGAAGCTTACATTTGACGAGAAATATGATTGATGCAAGAAGATTTCCTGGGATGATGTTATTTTTCTTTGATTTTGACATGAGGGTGATCGATGTGGGAAGCCCTATTTTAGATATGTAATTTGATTGGGTAGCCATCCTTCAAGGAGTGGTCTACAATTTTATTGATTTTATTTTGATGGTATCCATCCTTCGAGGGAGTGGTCTACAACTTTATTTGATATGATTTACTTTTGAATAGCCATCCTTCGAGGGATCGGTCTATATTTTAATTAAATACATCCCATAGATATTTGTGACTTTTGAGTTGAGGGTATCCTAGGTAACCATTAGAAGGGGATAAGATAAGCGCGTGAGCTACACATATATCTTTTTCATGTTGATCAAGATGAGATATGGGGATGGTGGAGTAATGATAACGAGGTTCCCTAGCCATAAGCAAGGAACTTGTCCATGAGGAATATGCTTTATGAGTAGAGTTGTGGTGCCCATATTTAAGGTTTTGATAGGTATGTTGATAGAAGACCACATGATTCCATATCATTATAAGAGTGATAAGGTGTGTGAGATAATGAGGGGAGATCATAGTTTGACTAAGATTTCATAATTTTATAAGTTAACAGTAGAATGACCACAAGTGTAGTGCATTGAGAGGATCCTTTTCAGGTTTACCATCAAGGGAAGCTAAACAAAAAGCTCCGATCCATATTTATGAGTGATAATGTATGGTCCAATCTAGTTTAGATCCCATTTTCAACTTTTTTATTTTCCATGTTAGTGATGTGTTGGTTTTCTTTGAGAACAAGATCACCAACATTGAATTCACGTTGTTTAAGGTGTTTGTTATAGGCACATTTGATGCGTTCTTGATAGAAATTGATATGTTCAAGTGCAGTTAGATGACATTCATCTAACAATTCTAGTTGTGATAGATTTTCTTAATGATAATCCTCGTCAGAGATGAAATATCTAAGGGACACGTGTAGTGACGGGATTTGGACTTCAAGAGGAAGAACGAATTTGGTGTTGTAGACTAATGAGAAGGGTGTAGCACCTGTAGGAGTTTGAAAGCGGTTCGATAAGCCCATAAGGCGAAGGGAATTTGGAGATGTCAATCCCTTCCGGTTTGATCGACTATTTTCATGAGGATTTTTTGAGTGTTTTATTAGAGGCTTCTACTTGACCATTTTTTGTGGATAATAAGGAGATGAAAAGCTAAGTTTGATGTTATAAGTATCGTAAAGTTTTTGAATTTTTTTGTTTTTGAATGATTTACCGTTATCTATGATGAGTTTGTGAGGAATACCAAAATGACAGATAATGTGATGATGGATGAAGTCAACAATTTTATCTAGCTTTAGTAGAAATGAGGGGAATAGCTTCCACCCATTTTGTAAAAATTCAGTTGCTATGATAATAGAATTATGTCATTGTGATGAGTGAGGGTTGATAAGGATAATAAGGTCAAGCCTCCATTGAGAAAATGGTCAGAGTTATTTTTTTGGTTGAAGAGCATGGCTAGGAACATGTGTGAGGTTGGAATGTTGTTAACATTTGATACGCTTTTTAACGTAGTGAAAACAATCTTGTTTAAGTGTAGGCCAAGAGTATCCCATGTGTAGGATACGTTTAGCAACAACTAAACCATTGAAGTGTCCACCACATATGTTGTCATGGACTTCTTGGATTGTTTGTTATATGAGCCTTCAAAGTTTTGAGGCACCGAAGGAGGAGGAGCTATCAAATCCTCTTTTGTAAAGGATACCTCCTAAGATGACATGATGAGACGCGTGTTGTTGGAAAGATTTTTGCTCTTTCTAAAAATATCGGGAGGTATTTTTCCATTGGATAGGTATTTATATGTTTGTGTGTACCATGTGTCATATGAATCATTTTCTATATGATTGATGGTAACAAGATCAGTATTAGTGTAAGATGGTTGATCAAGTTTATGTACAATGATGAATAATTTGGAATCATTTGGTGATAGAGGGATGAGAGAAGCAAGAGAATCCATCGTGTCTCAAATTTTTTAAATGATCAAGGGTGGTTTGGATTTCATAATGGTCAAAGAGTTGTAGTAATTCTTTGACGATGATTTTATTTTTCTAAAGGATCTCATTTTTACACTGATAGATGCCTTTGATTTGATTAATGACAAGTTGTGAATCGTCGTAGATGTCAAGAATTTGCACACCTAGAAAGGTAGCATTTTGAAGTCCCATGATAAGAGCTTCATATTCTTCCATGTTGTTAGTACATTCAAAATTAAGTTTGAAGGATAGTGGTATAGGAGTGTCCCAAGGGGGATTATGACTATCTCAATGCCTCCCCCTTGTTTGCATTTGGACCCAATGAAAACAAGGTCATTTTGAGACAATCATTGTCTTGATCGAGAGTGTTGATTGATCCTTCAAGGAAGTGTTCGCAAGGTAATTGATTGGTAGGAAGGGGAGATTCAACAATCTAGTCAACAATGAATTTCCCCTAAATTGATTTCTGAGGGATAAATTTGATGTGAAATTCAGTCATAAGTGTGAGCCACCTAATAATGTGATCATTATGGTATGGTTTGGAATGCATGGTTTTGAGTGGACTAAATTTTTTGATGAGGTAAGTTTTTTAACGAGGAAATAGTGATGAAGCTTGGATGTTGTGAAATATAGCATGCAACACAATTTTTCAGCTTTAGAATAATGAGTTCCATACTCATAGAGGGTACGACTAATGTAATAAACAACTTGTTCTTTACCTTGTTTATCTTGATGGGTAAGCATGACTCCCAAGGCATGGTCTATGTCATAAATATGCAAAGATGGAATGGATCCCCCCTCTTGCATGGAGGTGTGAGCACGAGTGATGATAGGAGGTATTATTTAATAGCATCAAAGGCCTATTGATAATTATCATCCCACTTAAAGTGAATGTCCTTTCTAAGAAAATGATGGAAAGGCTTACAACATCTTGATAATTGAGAAATGAACTGACTAATAGATTGGAGCTTCCCTTGGAGAGTACAAAGCTATTTAATATTAGATGGTCTAGGAATTTCAATGATAACTTTGACTTTGGTGGGATCAAATTCAATACCCCTGATAAATATGATAAATCTAAGGAGTTATCTTCTAAGAACTCTAAAGACACACTTGTTGAGATTAAGTCAAAGAAATAATTATAGTAGACACGTAAAGATGAAACCCAGAACAACGAGATGGTCTCTTTGGTGTTTAGATTTACCTAAGAGATCATTGACATAGTCTTCCATAGTTTTATGGATAAGATCATGGAAGATGTAGGTCATGGCACATTGATATGTGACTCGTACATTTTTCAAGCCAAAAGTCATTACTCTATAGTAGAAAGTTCCCCATGGGGTGATGAAGTAGGTTTTGTGTTGATCTTTTGGTGTGATAAGGATTTTATTATAACTAGAAAAACCATCCATAAGGGATAACATCTCATGGCCTGTTGTTAAATCAACGAGTTGGTCGATGTTGGGTAAAGGAAAATTATCTTTAGGGCAAGTGAGGTTAAGGTTCCGAAGTCCATACGCATAATTTTCATGTGGCTTTGGTGACAGGTACGATGTTAGAAATCCATTGTGGTCAATCAATAGGTAGGATTAAATTAGCTGAAATAAGATGTTAGAGTTCTTCTTTGACTAGTATCGCAACGCATGAGGATGCATTTTACGAAGTTTTTATTTCACAGGTTTAGCACCTGGGACTATAACGATGTTGTGGATGATGATATTAGGGTCTATGCCTGACATGTCACTATGGAACTATGTGAAATATTTACTATGTTTGGATAGGAAGGTGGTGAATTCTTGGAGTTTGTGCATGTCTACAAGGCTTAATCAATGTTAACATCGGTGGTTGATTCGTTAAGGAGTGTGGATGTGTCGGGGGTAGGTATTTTTAAGGTGGTGATCATCGACCCCACATATATTAGGATAGTGTCATCATCATGATAATGTAGAATGTTGATAATGGGAGAGTCCTCATCTATCATGTGTGGTAATGAGAGAGGAATAGTTTCAATTTTTCATGGGCTTGATAAGTCAACGGTCTAAGTGAGATAGTATTGATTAAAAAAAGTTAGGAGGAATGGATATGGCATCGTCATCGTCGGAGAGTGGATATGAAGATGACAATGAAGGTTTCAAGGGTTCTGGTGTGGATGATGATGGCTCTAGAGCAGGGAGCTTGAAACTAAGTCCATATTTCTCGTGATACTTTCTCATATTTTCAAAGGGGAGGTCATCGGACCTTGTTCATAACGACCCAAACCAAACCCTTTCCAGTCGTAGTGGTAAAGGTAAGTTTTACAAACCAATGCCTATCTAGGAACGAGAAGTCCAAGGAGAAGGGCTTAGTATGTGGTTGAGTGTCAAGATGAGATAAAATATGGTTTATGTCTTCGTATACTAACGATGTTTATAAGAACGGGGGACTAAAGGGAATGATATCTCCAACATTAGGCTCATAAAAAAACTTTTTGTCAGGTCTCCCATATGTTTTAGGTGTAGGGAGCGAGTTGAGGGCTAGAAGGTGGTACTCCCCTAGGGAGAGGCATTACATAATGTCTTGAAAGGAGTTATCATCCTGTAGCTTAGGTGTTAGGATGGAAGAACTTATTGAAGCTTGATCGAGGATGTAGAATTATGTAGTGAAACTAGCACATCGTTTCTCTTGTAAGTCATGTGATAGGCCTTGAAAAGATTTAGATCTGTGTGAACATTAAAGGTTTTACCATCATGTTAATACTTTATATAGCAATGTAGTGTTGATGGGATACAATGCATAGTGTGTATCCAAGGGCATCCGAACAACATGTTATACGGGAATTCTCCTTCTGTGAGATAGAAGATCTCATGTAGACTCTTAATGCCTATTTTTATAGGTAAATGATCATGCCTAATGTAGGGAGACCATGTCGTTAAAGGCATATAACATGACAAGTGACTGGTAACGATGGTGTCAGGTAACTAAAGTTGTTTGAAGGCATGAGATGATATGATATTGATATTGGCATCATTTTCGATCATAACTCTCTTGATAAGAGTATCGTTGATTTGGGTGGTAACAAAGAGGGGAAAATCATGGTCTTCAGGTTGTAAGGATGGGATTTCGAGTTCATCAAAGGTGATAACAACGGGCATTTTGAGAGTATCTTGACAAGGTTGGAAAATGGTTACGATTCATCTAATGGTATTGATATGTATTAAAGAGCCTCAATAATTGTTTGTTAGTGTTGTGGAGAATTTTAAACAAGCTTATAGAGAGACATCTTGACAAGAGATTGGTGTCATTGTTTGATGATGGTATTTTATATAGATGTGGTAGATTGGGTGTATGAGGCCTCGGAAGATAACAGGTCAGGTGATTCAGGGGGAGCAAAAGAGATAGAGACATTGGGCCCATTTTGATTTGCGGCCTTTGAGTCTTATGCATGTGCTCTTGTGGTTATACGAATGACATTTATCGATGGAGTGGGGTTTTTCTAGAGGAAGCCTCACTCTTGTTATATTTGGAAGTGGTGTTGGGTGGTGGTTTGGAAGTAGCGGATTTAAGGATTTGACGGGTTGGTTTGATTTGATGGCTAGGTTTGATTACATCTGGATGTTTTGGATTTGTGGGAAGAATTCCTTTGCTTTAGCAAGTCTTGAAGTCGTAACATGGAGGGATTTAAATTCCTCGGTGGAGTGTTACGGTATCCAATGGTATGCACAAAATGCTTCATAATCATACCAAGAGGGCTTCCACCCTCAAGAGTCAAATGACTTAGTAGGGGGTAATGTTATGAGAGATGATTGGATAATCTTTTTGAGGATTCTAGTATAATATCCTATTGTAGCTGTCTGGGATGACAATGAGGGTGAAGGGATTTGTATATCTTTTGATGATTTAGAGGTTTGAGATAGCGGGGTTGAGTTACGTGGCACATTTAGATGCTAGTCGAGGAACAACCCTATATTTTGTAACAGTAATCATGAACTTAGATAAGGGATGAGGCCCTAATATGGATGGTGAGGGTTGTGTATTTCATGATAAGGTTTTTGACAATCATATGGTACAATTTTTGTTTCTCTAGATGAATGATTTAGGCATCTAGTGGGATTATTAAAATTTCTAATGTGGCGTCAAATGATGTGGTCTTCAAAAGAGATTTTTAAAATTTCCATGATAGGTTTCTTTTAAGGGACTCTTAGAGGTATGGTGGGGAAGCTCAAAGGAGACATTATAGATTCTATATGTTGTGATGTCGATGGAATTATGGATTTTGCGGTGACAATGCTAGAAGAGTCGACGATTCACTAGTGTCTTGGTCGTAGAAACATTGTGCGCTAATGCTATAAGTGGGATTTTTTGACAGTATTGATAGTATGATGGGAGTTGATGGTGTTGGATTAGGGTTGAATGGTAGAAGCTAGATGATTCATGAAAGGTTGTTTAACCACATCCAAGTTTTGATTTGGAGGCGCGTTCGATTGTCAGTTCTGAAGTCACCTAAGTCAATGAGATCTGAAGGACATTTCTAAATGAACGATACCTTTCAATGTCATGGAATCAAACTTGATGGTACCTAAAATAATCATTGTCTTATACATGTTGGTGACATAATTCGTCGCTATGTTAAATTAGGTGTTTCCACCAACGCTCACAGGACTAGGTCCTCTCTCAGTATTGAATGGGGCATCTCACATTATTGAATGTAAACTAATCTACTCCTATCTAAGTGTTTTGGGTTGGCCAAATAGGCCATAGATCACACATGAACACTTCTCTAAACCTATGGAAAAATGCTTGTATAGGGTACAAGGGAGGAAATTGCAGCGGTGAGGGGTGAAGGAGAGAAATTAGACAAAAGAAGGTTATTATTGTGAATAGGAAAAATCAATATTTCTCACCCAATAACCGGAGTAGTTTGACATTCAATTTAGAGGATGTAGTCATTTTTATACCCACTGAAGAACAAGGGGATCCCATGCACGTCGACCTATCACCCAGTGGCAATTGAGCACTCACCCAGGCATGTGCGGCGCGCCGAGTCTCTCTTTTATGTGAGTTAAGTGGGAAATCATCATCTAGATCAGGAACTTAATGAATAATGGTGGCAATGAGACATACATTCATCATAGGACTCAGAGTGGTCTCTAGACAAATGTGTTCATTCCAGATAGAGTATTCACAGATAACAGATAACTATAGCAGAAGGAAAATACATAAGAGCTTACATCTATTTCATAGCTTCCATGAACAGAAATGAAACAATATAGATATAGATTGAATCAACTATACTCATGCTCATTTATGTTTGTAACCTCACTACATTCATTCTCATTACACTCAATGGATCCATTTGGACTACCACAGCTTGATCAGACCGAAGTCATACATCACAATAGGGGTCATGTCTTACATTCATATAAAGAAAATTATATCCCAGCCCCTAATGCATTAATCCATCATATAACTTCTACCCAATCCCATAGATTTCTTTCAATATATCTACAGATCTCTCTCTCTCTCTATTCTCAGACTATGTCATCCTTTTTATCCTCTGATCCTTCTACCTAGTTTCACCTCTCACGCACCACCTTTCTCTCTCTGTGGGCGCCCATATATATAGGCATCCCCAACTGCCAATGCCTCCTTCTGCGGCCTCAGATCCATTGCCAAGCGTCCATATGGGCTTTCCATGGGAACATGTTCCTTTAGGTATGGGCTCTGCACATTCTAGCCATGATGGTCCCCTAGATGCACCTGCTCCTCAACATGGGCTCTGCATGTTTTGACATGATGGTCTCCCACGTGCGCCTCTATCGCTACGCATATTCCTTCTATGGGCCCCATGCTGTCAGACTGACACCTTATTCACTTCGCATGCGTGGTCGGGTCCTGCTTCTTTCACCAAAAATGGCTAAGTCTCAAAACTTGGGCTTTGTCCACGCGCCTTTCTTCCACTAGGCCTTGCGCACTTTCTTCTTGTCTGCATCCTTCATACCATGTCTTGCATGCCTACACACCTTGGTGCACTTAGTCAATATTTTAGGGCCCAACATCACCCCACACTATGTCATTCTCCGTTTGCGGAACACTCTACTTGAAACCAAGATGTAGTCTTACATTTTGTAAAAGAATAAGGGAATGAAAGATTAGGGAGAGAAGAAAGAATGGGGGTGGCATTAGCTCAACAAGCTAGGAAAATCCCTCTGCAAGTCTGCCTCCAGCTTGTTCCATGCATCAACCTCGCTCTGTGCCTTCTGACAGAGGTCGCCGACTAGAGTGCTCACCTCATCAAAACTCGGTCCAATTCCTGGGTGCCCAAAGTGTCAACAATCTTCTCCAACTCCTTGCCTAGGTCTTCAAGTGTGTCCATCCTTCTGGTGATTTGAGGGTATAGTTCCTTCAACCGGGTCTTGATGGAGCCCCTTAATGTTTCAATTGCCTCAGATTTTCTTTCAACCTTGGCAAGAAATTTGTCCCTCTCTGCCCTATTTCCTTTATTCTTCTCCTGGAACTCTTTTAGCTCTGCTTCGTGCATGGTGACCAAAGTGCTTGCTACCCTATTCCTGTCTGCGCAATTGTCATATGCAGCCTCAGCAAATTGGGTAGTGATTTTAACATCCGTAAGCACCTTGTTGTACTTAGCAATGAGTGTTACCACCTTCAGCTTGTCTTCTTTCACCAAGTGTGTTGCTACTTCCTCTACAGACTCTAGGTCCAAAGGTTGTCTCTCCATGGTGAGGATGTGCGTTAGATCTTCTAAGCATTCCAGAGTGGATGCGTACTTCTACGTGGGTGGCGCTAGGTCTGGGTGCTTCAAAATGATGGTGCTCTTGATTGACTACACCTTCTCTTATACTTCCTACACCTTCGTGCTTTTCATCCTTTATCTCGCACTTTAGCTACACGTTGATCAACTCTTCTTACTTCAAGCTCTTGGCCTTCTCAGCTAGCTCCTCTTCCTTCTTCTCTAGTTTTTTCTCTAGCACATGTATTTTTTCATTTCACGCAAAGAGCCTTGCCTCTGTCTCTCTTACCGCGACCTTATTGAGCACGTCACGGAGCTACTCATCCGAGAGTTCCTGGCATTTACCAAGGGATTGGCTCCCTTAGATTCTGGTATTGTTATGATTGCCCCTCTGCAAACTTTGAAATATGGCTCGTCAATATGGGACTCAAACACCCAAGAGAGCATCTTCTTTGTCCTGGGGTACGCGCCCTTCTTTTCAAATGACCCCATGGCTAAAATATTTTGGTGGGTACAAAGTGCTGCGGAAGCGCATGCGTAACACCTTCTTTGGGTCATCAACATAGCCCATTACTTGTCCTTGTCCTACATCAAGGGTCCTTCTACCCGAGCACGTGCCTTTGGGAAAACTCACTATTAGAACTGGGACCTCCTCCCATACTAGTTGGCTCCTTCTCGACGTTATCCTCCTTGTCTTCCTCCAACACTAGGTCAGCATTGTGCTCCACCTTGTTCAACCAAGGCCTCAAGTATTTTCATTTCCTCTCTCTCTTTGCTTGATTATCTACTCCTTCGTAAAGCTTATGGGTTCCTGCTTCTCCGCACCAATCTCTTCACTCCTTCCCATGTCCTGGCACATTCCTCATCCTGGGTGTCCTTGCACCATGTGAACATGAACTCATCTTTCTCTTCTCCATTATCTTCTCCTAAATCATACACGCTGAAGACAGGTGGCTCGTGCTCCCTTTCAGGCTCGTCCTCCCCACTATCATCTTCTTCACTGTCGTCATCCTTCCCACCTATGTATTTTTCCAAGCTATCAATCTCCTCTGAGTCAGCTTCCTCTTCTATCCATTGCTTCTTCCTGAGAGGTGACTCTTTGGTAGGGGATTCAGCCTTCTCTTCTTCCTCTGGTGACTTTTCCTTGGTGATGGGTTTCTCTAGCACCTCTACCTCCAGTGTCTTCTCTTTTGACCGAGGATTTCTTCCTACATGTATATGTGCTTTAGGCTTGCGCTCGTCATCGGCATGCTTACCGTATGAGCAGTATGCACACTTGGTGCTTCTTCTCCTCTTCCCCTCTTCTTGGGCACGGGATTCTTTCTACCCATGGGATCTTTAGGTATGGAGACATCATTCTCCAGGTATGCACCCTTCTCAAATTTTGGCCTTATGCAAAGGTATACGCATGCCATGGATCCTCCCGCAATGATAGGCGAGTTATGGGCTTTGTCATTTGCACCTCATGTAATACATATCTCTCCACGTACGTGTGCTTACCACCAGGGTAGATCAACCCTTTGTGCAACTCTCTGTGGTCTCGGTCCAAACTACCAAGTTCTAGCTTCAACTTCTTGGATTCTTTGAACCTGTTTACTCCTGCTTGGAAGTATTGAGCCGTGAAAGCGAAGGGGAGCTTGCACCATGGGCTCCATGACTCATCTATTAGCCTAAATCTACCCAGGTAGAAATGTTGGTACACTACAAATTTAGCTTCTCCTTTGGTGACCACCGGCGCTTGTTTAGAATCCTCCATTCTATCTGAACGCATTCCTCGTGCACGTATACCACTTCTCCAGACACGCTTTATGGGGGTTGTCATTGTGTCATAAGCGTACTTCTCAAATCTCTTCATGGGTGAAGGGTCCTCAGCAGGGTACTCCCACACAAACTTGTCTAACGCATCAGGTACTCCAATCTCGAAGAATAAAATGGTTAACAAGACGTTGCCAAAGAGGATTCTGTCACCTTCCTTCGCGCAACTGATAATTTCCTCCGCGATGTATGTAGAAAAGTTGTAGATGGTGCCCTATGTAATCTTCCTGCAAACATGTAACCATGGCTTATTGACCTGGGTCCATCTCTCCTGACCATTTAGCTTTATTACCAGATGTGCGGCCATCTTCATTACTGGGTCTTTGATGTCTGAGATATCATAGTACCTTGACCCCTTTTTGCAAGCATATGCGATGATGGTTTCCGAGTTGCCTCTTTGTCACCTAGGTCATCCTCCAAACTGTCTCCTTCACATATGAGGCTTGTGAACTGTGAAATGAGTTGAGGAGTAATGCGCATCTTGTGCCCTATAAAATGGAAGTAGTCTTCATGCACACATGACATCAGCCATTGATATAGGCGCTCTGGCTTTCCAAAATAGGGTAACTCATAGAGTTGCAACAACCCTGCCTTCTCCATCTTGACCTTCACATCATCATTGTAGATGGGAAAGCCCTCTAACATCCTCTTATTTGTTGGGTACACTAGCTCCAGTGCCATCTCCTTCTCGATCGTGTTTGTTCGATGGTTATAGTCATTTACAGACATGTTTCTTAGGTGGGACTCCCACTCCTTACCCATCATTACTCCATCTGGTACTGCATTTCGCATACCACTCTTCATTCGTACTTGCATCACGTTCTTATTTCTTGGCCTTTCCCTTGCCCTTTCCTTTCTTGGGTGCCATTGTCAAGGTCCTCTTATCACTTCAATCACTCCTTGTTACTCTGCTCTTCCACTTCTTCCAACCTCAGATCTCAAACCTATGAAGAAAATCTCTTAAAATCGTGCCCTAGTTTTACAAACCCTAACTGGGATAATACCTTCACAAGACGGCACCTTCTCACAACCCTTCTCACACCCGTGAAATCCCTTCCTTCTAGTTTATAAATCCAAACTAGTTGCTCACGCTTCAACCTCTCAGATCTTTCTTCACTCGGATCAAATTTTGGAAACCCTAGTTTGCAAGGATGTAAAAATGCTTCTCTCTATTCGCAAAGTAAAAATGAAAGTGCCTTGACCCTTTATGTATAGCTTTTTCCACTTCATAACATTAAATGTTACCTTACCTACCACCTTACATTAAAATTTAATGTAGCTTTTTCAAATAGCCCAACTTTCGTGCCTGCACTCCCACACCCCACCTTCGCACCTCGACTCACGCGCCAACCTTACACAAACCATTTCCCAACCTTCTAGTGCGTAACCCCCTTTCATGCTTTTACTTACGTGCCCAACCTTGCACGGGTCATTCTTCAACCTTCTAAAGCACGTAACCAAATCATCTAGACATGATACTTACGCGCACGTACGTCCCTGCCTAAGGCACTTTTGTCATGATTTTTGCTTTCGCCTACCTCATGTTGCTCATGCGCTTCTTCTTCCTTTGTACGTGGATCCCCAATGTAGCCTTTTCCTAGACACCCACCATTCTTTTTCACCTTTCCTCCATGTAATTTCTTCATAGGGCCATTCAACCGAGCTCTACAATCCAATCCTTCCTGGTGCTTCTACCTCAATTTCTTCCACCTTACTCCACCTCACACTAAAATGATGTGCAGTCCTCTACACATATACACCTTCACTTAGGGAGTAATGAGATTACCGGTGCCCACGATGCAATACAAACCAGCAATGAGAAACACAAGGAAAACTGCTCAAGTGAAAATCCTAAGCTAACTGGTAATACTTCCTTATTGACAAACACCACGAAGACTTATTTATAGTAGGGCTTCAACCTTTTGCCATTGAAGTGTCCTGGTAACCTCGTCCCATCTAGTTCTTGAACTAGCATGTGCATGACTCAAGGATGTACAATATGGTATAAGGACCCAACCAATGCACTTTCAACTTCCCGGATGGCGCAGAAACTTGGAATCATAGAGTAGTACCATCTGCCCAACCTCAAACTTCTTGTTCTTGATGTGGCGATCATGCCATGCTTTCTACTTTACTTTCTCTATTTTTCGGCTCCACAGTAAGTGATCATCTTTCATCCAAACTTCATCGATCATCAATTCTATCCTCCAGTGCTTGCTCATCAGCCAGCTCTCCTACATGAGCTATATGCAGAGAAGGTAACATGAATTCAACTGGCAGGACAACTTCCACGCCAAACAACAATTAGAATGGTGTGGCCTTGTTCAACCTTTTATAAGTTGTCTTATAAGATCATAACATAGCTGATACCTTGTCATCCCAATATTGTCTCTCAACATCATAGATCTTAGTCAATGTGTGACTAAGTATTTTTTAAAGGCCTCAGCAGTTCCATTTACCTGAGGGTGATAGGGAGTAGTTTTGTGATGAGCCACCATGAACTCTGCCAACAGGATCCTCACGGTCTCATTCAAGAAATGTGTACCCCTATCACTGGTTAGGCTCAAAGGGCATCCATACCTCATGATGATATTCTCCCACAAAAATCTTGTTGTTGTAGTGGTTGTACAGTCTTTAGTTGGGGCTGCCTCTGCCCACCTTGTCAAATAGTCTATGTAAGTGATCACATAGTGTGATCCAGTCCTACGCGCCACTGGTGCAATAGGGCCTACGAAGTCTATTTCCCATTTCTCAAAAGGCTCAGCGCTAGGGATAGGGCACAAAGGCATCTCATCCCTCCGTCCTGGCTTTCCAATGCGTTGATAATGGTCACACGCTTTACAATAATCCTTACAATCCTGATACAGGGTCTCCCACCACAATCCTGCCATTAATATCTTATGCGCGGTCGCGTTGCATAATGCCCACCTGCACTTCCTCCATGTGCTTCCTCTATGATGGCAAGGCACTCATGCTCTAGTACACACCTGCACAAAACTTCATCACGCCCTAGTTTGTATAAGTCCCGCTAATCAACATGTAGGGTGCGACACGTATGGCTAGTTGTTTTCTCTCTAATGTCTTCATTCCTTTTGGTGCCTTACCCGTCTTAAGGAACATAGTAATGTCCTCCAAGTATGAGGGCATGTGCCACAAAGCAAATAACTGTGCATTCAGCTTGGTATCCTCAATGCTCGCGCACGTCCTCCCCGAGTCAATCCTAGACAAATGGTCAGGTCCGAATTGCTCTTTCCTAGTTTGACAACCACGGTGAACTCAAACTCTTGGAATAACAACACCCACCGGCATATGCGCCCTTGTAGGATGGGCTTGTTCACCAAATATTTTAATGCCATGTGGTCAGTGTAGAAAATGAAGGGAGTTACCAATAGATACTACCTAAACTTGTGAAGCACGTAGATCATAGACAATGCCTTGCGCTCGGTTGTAGTATAATTTTGTTCTACTAGTGTCAACTTCCTACTTGCAAAGCATAGGGGGTGATCAACAATTCCCTCACCAAGCTGTGTAAACACTGCCCCAATGGTCATTCTAGAGGCATCCACATGAACATGGAAGGGCTTGTCCCAAGAAGGAAAACATAAGATAGGCGTGGTGACAAGCCTATCCTTCAATGTGTCAAATGCCTTCTATTGCGCCTCTCCCTAGTGAAAGGCACTCTTATGCCTGAGAAACTCTTCTAAAGGCACGGCGATCTTGGCATACCCCTTGATGAACTTTCGATAGTAGCCCGCATGTCCAAGAAATCTGCGCACTACACTTTGACTAGTTGGCTCCCCTAATCCCACAATCACTGTAATTTTGGCAGGATCCACCAGCAAGCCTTCTTTGCATATGATGTGCCCCAATAGGGTCCCAAACAGGGTAGCAAAAACACACTTCTTTATGTTGATGGATATCCTCAACTACCAACACCTCTCAAACATCAACCGCAGGTTGTCACAATGGTCCTTGACCAATCCATACACGGTCTAATCATCAAGGTATACTTGGAGAAATTTATGGATGAAGTCCTGAAGGCCTACACTACAATGTGTGAAAACACAGTGGGCACATTCTTCAACCCAAAAGGCATGACCGTATAGGAAAAATTCCCCACTTAGTGGTAAAAGTTATTTTTCTCTGGGTCTTCCTTTGCAATCCTCACCTGGTGATAGCCTAAGAAACCATCCGTGAAAGAGTAGACTTCATGCCCTGCCACTCCTTCCAGGATCTCTTCAGTAAATGGGGTTGGGAAAGGATCAATGATACACACTGCATTCAAATCCCTATAATCAACACATATCCTTATCCTCCTGTCCTTCTTGATACTAATCACCATCAGACTTATCCACTCTGACTCCTCCACTGCTTCAATGATTCCTGACGCTATCATCTTTTCTATTTCCTCCTTGACCTTTACGCACAGATTAGGATTCATCTGGTAGGGTCTCTTCCTGATCAGTGCACACCTTCCTTCAACTTAATTCTCATCTCCCCCAAGGAGTGGTGAACGCCTTTGAGCTCATGATACCCGCATGGGAATAAATCCTCAAACTCACACAAAAGATCAATAATTTTAGAGACTTCCTTCTCCGACCAATAATCTCCAATGATAGCTTCCTTGGGTTCCACCTCCGACCCAATATTAACCTTCTTTATCTTTAAAGGCTCATGATAGGCATGCGTTGTTTCATCGGCGCTCTCCATTACTTCACGCGAGCCTAGAGAATGGTTAACCTTCGATTTTCCATCTCTTCACCGTCTATGACATAGACCATCTTGCCCTTTTCCTTCACTACACATGCGCACTCCTATACCTCATCAGGCTCACCTTCACCAGATTGTCCATCCAAACCTGGTTCTCCTAGCAATTCCACAAGCCTATCCTCTGTCTTGGCACTATCTCCCATCGTAAGGCGCTTGACCTCCTGTAATGCCTTAGCCACCAATGGTTTAGTGCTTTGATACTCAAATGCTTGTATGAGATTATCTGCTAGTTCTTACCAATTCCCTATTTGGTGATGTGTTTTAGAGTGGATGTACCATGCATGCGCATAACCCTGCAGTGTAGAATACAGTTTGTGAATCTAGAGGGATGGTGGCAAAGCCTCTACACCTTCTCTCCATACTCTCTCACATGCTTAGATGTGGGAAGAGGCGGGCTCACTACCATTGTAATCTTTGATGGTGGTGGGCGCGTTGCTTCTAGAAAACCAGACAAAGAGTGTGATTCTCACCTCACACCACTCTAGAAGGTTATCCCAATGTGTCTCCCACTAGCGTGTGGTGGTTCCTAGTAGGACGTAACTCAACATTCCTCTTCGTTCCTCTTCCTCCTTCCACTGAGCTTCCATCTTCTACAAAAAGATCTCAGGGAAGGCTCCTCTAGAGTACTTAGGTATCTCCTTTCCTCCTAGGCACCCGCATCACGTGCACGCCTTTGTCACCGATCCTCTCAAGTGCCTACCGACTAGCTCATAGGTCCCATGTGCCCAATTATCACATGCTATACTAGTGGTGTCACTCACCGACTGAGCATCCTCAAACTGGATAACTCCATTGGTAGGATGGATTATCTCTGGGTCCCTGATTGAGCACACATATATCCTATCTAGGACCTCTTCTCCCAAAGGTTCAATATAGGGTGTTGACTTCCCTAGGGGTATGATGACACGTTCCTCTTCATTTTCAAAGCTGATGTACCCCTTGTTGAACCAAAGATCTGCATTGTTCTTATAACACCATGGGCACCCAAGTAGTGTTGGGAAATTTTCTACCTCGCCGAGCGCTAAGACTTCGAAGTCCCAGAAGAAACTTGGCTCCTTGAATGGTGATAGCTGCATCCTTTAAGACACCTATGGGCATTTCCTTTGTTTTGTTTGCCATATACAACACATTTGAAGATGATTATAATGCATGCCTTCCCATCTGATGCCAAGCATCCAAAGTGAGAACATTGACCTTCATGCCTGTGTTAATGAGGATATTGCTAAGGAGCCATCCATCCATGACCGCATTTAACGTGATCTCCTTATCATAGTCGAGGCTGTGAGGAGGAAGGTTTACATGTAAGACTTGCCTCTTGCGCACTCCTCTCCCGCGTGTGGTACCTTCTCTCTCAACCATGCTCCTAGCAAGGGAATAATATTCTCTTTCCTTAGCATCTTACATACCTCCTTGACCTCATCCAGGTCATCTTTTGGTGCCTTGACCCTCCTTTGCTCTTCTCTCCTGGATTGCTCCTTGAGACACTGGATTTCTCCTTGTAAGCTCCGAATCACATCCATGGTGTCTTGATACACCTCTTTTTGATGTGTGGCGTCTAGGTACCTTCCATGTGCCACCTCTTCCCTTGAAACCAGGTTCTTCTGCCTTGTTATTTCCCTCACGTGTGTGGCCTCTGTTCTTGTAGTTACCAAAATAGGTTCCAAGCCTGCATCGTGCGCTACTCATGGCATCCATTGGGTGTCCACCTTCTTGATGCTTACCATTACAGTGCCCTTGTCCTTCTGGTGCTGCTGACTCATATGCTCAAACAACTCGGGCACTCCTCATACTTATGCTTCTTCCCGCACCATGAGCACTGCAACAAGTCTGGGCACTCGTGCTTGTAGTGGTCTGTAGACCCACAATTAAAACAGTTCCACATGGGAACTCACTTCTTCCTCCCCATGGTTACCACAACCACAGAATCCTCCGTGAAATCCTCTTCCTCCCATGCATCCATCCGTGCGCTCCTCATATCTTCGATCATCACCCTTAGAACTACTGGAAATGCTAGTCTGGCGCACTCCATGATCAATGGCTTCATGGATCTAGTCAATGATTCTACAATCCTTAGTATCATGGGTTGTAGAGGTGTAGATTTTACAGTAGTAGGACACATTCTTCCACATCATGCACTACAACAGGGGGACATTTACTCACATCATGGTCCCCATGAAAAATCTCACAATCTACTATTATGGCGCGTACTGTCTTTCTGGGGCAATTATCCTTGACGTGTCCCTCAACTTCACAATCTATACACCATAAACCACTACGAGTCTCATGTGCTGAGTTCACGAGACAACTTCTCTAGCTACTTAGCCATAGCAATGATCTGAGCCTCCAAAAATGGGCTAACACCAGTATCAACACTCCCAATAGCCTCGGCACGTAGAGCGGCCTTAAGTGCTTCACGTGGATCTGTGAAAGTTTTGTGGGATAGAGCTCTTCTAAAAGGTGTTATCAACCCCCAACAAACCATTGAGCATGCTGTGAAGGGTGAATGTCATATGATAATTTTGACAGGAGAGTCTTAAACGTGCGTCATACTCCCACACGCTCTCTACCATTCCTTGTTGAATCTCCTTCAAGGCACTTTGATGCTCTTTTGTTTGAACTCGGAATGTGGAATTCTACTAGGAAGGCATTCCTTAAAGTAGTATAATCCACCACTTTGTTTGATGAGGGTCATACTTCCTATACCAGTATGTGTACGCCCTTGCAACATTGTTATTCAAAACCGACTTGCCTTCTATTCAGGCTGCGATCCCTTTCGTGCCATAAAGCAGCTCACACTTGTGAACATGCTCTGTAGCATCTTCAATGCCCCTATAATCTGGAAAATGTAATGACATCTCAACAAAACTTGAGGGGGTTGTTGGGGTCCTTTTCTCCTCCTCGGCCTGGGGCCTTGGTTCCTCTCGGTATTTCCTCCACCGCCGAGATCCTCCAAGCCCACCAAGTCCTATTCCTCCCGATCCACCGAGATCCACTAGGTCCCGTTCCTCCTGATCCACCGGATCCACTAGGTCCACCAGGTCTTGTAGTAGTCATGCCAAGGGTCCCCATAGTCCCACTAAACTACATGCCCATGGTCTGAGATGATGCCCCACTACCAATAGTGTACCCGTACCACTCCTAGACGCGAGACCAAAGGTTGGTGCACTTGCTCCTTGTCCAAAAATCCCTCTAAAAATAGGAATATGCATAGCCATAGAAGTTCGAATGAGAAATTATACCTCCTGGGTACAACTTCGGTCACTCCCCCATCGATACCAACTTGGCCAACAATATTCTTTCCTTGTCTACGTGTTAGTGCAAAATCACAAAGACTTCGGATATTGATCGAGTTTTCTAGGTTGATCATATTAATATCCAGGTGTGATTGCATAACATTGAATCCTTTCTCCAAGTGTGGGACTTGAAGAGTGAGAAAGGAATCTCCAGAGAAAGGCTGGTTCCTATTCCTCTGTTCAGGTGCACACGAAATATGCAGAGGGTTTTCTCAAAATCTAATCTAATCTGCCAAGGAGACAAGGTAAGAAGATGCATAAAATAAATCTAAGCTAATAGAGGTGATGCACCGAGGAATGAAGAACATATGCTTTGCCACATTAAACACAGACCATGTAGATATAACACAACACCATGCACAGATAGCAAAAATGCAATGAAAGATCAAGAATGACAGTAATAAATATGTAAGAGGGTTTAGAAGCAACCACAGACACATATATATTGCTCAAGGATCGATTCAATACATTGCAATAGCCAGAAGGCAAAAACGGTGTTACAGTCTATATGGGAGGTTTGAAAACTCCACAAATCTTCTTATGAACAGGAGAGAAGGGAGGGTGCAAAGCAAAAAATGTCCAACTCCAGAAAGAAACCCCTCCTTACAATTTATAGGAAGAATGGGAGAGAAAAAAGAGAGGAATTCGAAATCTGCCCCAACCACCTCTAGGTTGCATTTAATTCGTCCATCATGGCAGAAGCGGCGGGTTCTGGCAAAGCGGCGGTTTGCCTAACAGAAGCGGCGAACTGTCTGCTGCATTAAAGTGGTTGTTGAAGTATTACCTCTGCTTGTTATTTCGTGCCAGAGGCGTTTTCTCAATTTTCTCCCTCCGGACTACACCAAAATGCAAGATTGACCCTGGAAACGTGTAGAGAATTTCAACAGCTTTCCATTGATATCAAGAACGTGTAAATCCGAGCTCTGGATCGAAAGATATGTCGATCTGAAGATTTAGGACACGGAACAGGTGAAAACGGATTTTGAAATATTTTCCCGCGCACTGCCACTTGGACGCCACGTGGCATGCTCTGATTCGCTGAATAATTCTCTCTCCTCTGCTTTTCGGTGGGCTGTCTCTTGAATTTTGACTTTTGGTGCTCTTGGAATATTTTCCACATTTTTTCCCATGCCCCGCCACTAGGGATACGTGGCATGCATTGGTTGGTTCACGAACTCGGGTCTTCCTTCACTTTTACCCCTTTTGGCTTAGATTTGGCCAAACCTTCCAACTCCTCCCCGAGCTCCGCACTTCTATGCTCCATTGGACACGTGTCCAATTTCTATTGGCTCGGGCCAGCGCTTCAAATCTTGCCCTTTGACCCTTCGGCTTTTCCTTGATGACACGTGGCAATTTCTCAATGGTTCTCGGGCCTGCCGGGTCTTCCGCGTACTTCACGTCCATTCGTCCCGGATGTCCCAATGCTGCTTGGGACAAAACCTCCGATCCGCCCGAAATGGGCTTCCTTGTCCCTCATTTGGCCAAAGACACGTGGCACCTTTTGATTGGCTTTCGGCTTCTTCGCGTATTTCGGGTCTTTTTGTCCTGACGTCCTATTTTGATTTTGGACCTTTTGGGACAATTTCGGCCGCTTCGGCGGTTCGGTATTTCGGCCGCTTGTCCCAATTGCTTTTGGGCTGACTTGTCTCTTTTCGGCCGGTTCGGGTATTTCTGGCCCGCTTGTCCCAATTGCTTTTGGGCTCCTTGTGCTGATTTCGCGCGAACCGGCCGGTTCGGGCCCTTCTGTCCCAAACGTCCCGACTGCTCCCTCTAGAAGGACTTAGCCAATTTTTTCACTTTTTCCTGGATCAATCCTATTTGCCTTTCTGCAACTTTTCGCACTTTCTCAAAGCTTGCTCCTTCCTTCTTCGGCCTGGGGAGTTTAGAAAGATTCCTGAAGGGACCCTAGAAACCTGATTTTGCTCTGAATCAGTCATTTTTCTTGGAATTTGGACATCTTGATGCATGTTATCAAATTTACCTGGGGGTGAATTTTGGATAACAATTTGGTGACTCAGCGGGATCATCTGCCTGCTAGATGAAAAGGCCGGTTACTGAAGCCATCCATTGGGCATGGAGTTAAGCATTAACCTGAAACAAGCCTGATACTGCAACTTCCCCTCCAGCAACACTCTGAACTGTAGAAAACAACCTGAGAGCAGCAAAACCTGTGCCAAAGCACTTAGGGAAAACAAAACTAATCTACAGCAAAACAATGTGCACAAGCACTTGGAGGAAAGAAAATCTAAACTAGTATTTACAGATGTAGTGAACCTCCCTCTAGAAGCAACGCTTGAGATAGATTCCATTTACTTTGGAATCTGCGGTTCTTCACCATCCAATGAGGCCAATTGGAAAGCATTGTTGTTCTTGCACTTTGTGACCATGTATGGGCCACTCCAAATGGCATCAAATTTTGAATGCCTTCCTGGTTTTGCTCTGTCCACATCCCATTTCAATACTAGATCTCCTATTTGAAAAGATCTATCTTTGGCCTTCTTATCAAAGGTCTTCTTGATCAAAGCCTGATCCTTTTCCATTGCTTGGAATGCTCGATCTCTGATTTCTTGCAGCTCCATCAATTCTGCATATCTCACCTCCATGGGCCCAAACTCTAGCAACTCCAGCTGTTTCATGAGTTCCAACGTTGGCAACTCAAGTGACATGGGCAAGACTGCCTCTCTTCCGTAGACAAGCCTAAATGGAGAGTTACCTGTGGATCTTTTGGGAGTTATCCTATCTGCCCATAAGGCTGATTTCAGTTTGGTATGCCAAGCCTTCTGATTCTCATCAAGAGTCCTCCTAATGATCCTCAGCAAGTTTTTGTTTGTAGACTCGGCCTGGCCATTACCTTGAGGGTAATAGTTTGATGAAGTGCTCAGGTAGATTCCGTTCTTGACAGCCCACTCAGTAACTTTAGATCCAATAAATGCCAATGCATTATCAGAGACTATTGTAGCAGGTACACCAAATCTGGTAGTTATTCCCTCGTAAAAGTCCAAGATGCTAGACTCATTCGCCTCTTTGATCAACCGTACGTCCATCCATCGGTGAAGTAGTCTCGTGGTCATCAAAATCCATTTGTGCCCTTGGCTCGAATGGGATTGATGACTCCAATGAAGTCCAGACCCCATTGCATGAATGGCTGGTCAACTGAGATTGGATGTAATGGGAGGGCTGCAAGTTTCTCTTTTCCTGTGAAAAATGCACAATTCTTACACCTCTTGATCCATGCATAGCAATCACTGAATATTTTAGGCCAATAATAACCAGCCTTCATGATTTTCAGAGCTGTCACTCTTGGTGCAAAATGGCCACCAGCTGGTCCATCATGAAACTCTTTTAATACCCTCTGGATCTGACCTGTGTTAATGCATCTCAGCAGCACTCCATTCAGGTCCTTTTTGAACAAAACTCCATCAATGATGGTATATGGAATTGCCTGCAACCTGAAGTGTCTTCTTTTTGCTTTGCTCATTTCTAGAGGGCACATACCCGTCTGTAGGAAATGTATCATATTCTGAGTCCAACAGGGAGTGGACACATCATCATTTTCCTGTTTTTTATCATCTTGTAATAGCAGGACAGCGTCCTCTTCATCTTCTGGGCTGTCTGGTCGTTTGGAAGCGAGTTGCTCGCACAAACCTTTGCCTCTTACCAGCTTGGTGATTTTGATCTCAATGTCATACTCCATGACACGGGTGATCCATCCTGCCCTTTTCTCATTCAAATCCTTGTTGAGGAGGAAGTCCTTAACCCCAGCATGTGAGACCAGCAACTGGACCTTGTTGTTTGAGACCAAATGCTTGAATTTCTTCAAGCTCCTGATTACTGCAAGCACATGTTTTTCAATAAAAGAGTACCTCAATTCGCAGTCATTTAGGCTTTGGCTGAAGAAGGCAATCGGCTGCTCATCATTATCTTTATTCTGTTGCACCAAAATGGCAGAAATAGTGTCATCACCCCCAAATGCATAGAGGATGAAATCCTTGGAAAAGTCCGGGTTGATGAGAGTGGGTGCCTGGGAGATGGCTTCTTTGATTGCTTCAAAGCTCTCCTTGCCTTCTGCCGTCCATTTGAAAGCCATGCTTTTCCTTAACATTTTGGTGATGGGCTTGACAAGGGCTGCAAAGTTTGGGACAAACCTTCGAACAAAGTTTATCCTTCCCAGGAAACTCTGAAGAGCTTTCTTGTGACTTGGCAATGGTAGAGCCCTTATGGCTTCAACCCTCTCTGGATCAATTGCTAATCCTTCCTTGGAGACAATGTGGCCAAGGAGTTTCCCTTCATGTGCAAGAAAGATGCACTTCTTAGGATTTAAAGACACTCCAAACTTTCTACATCTCTGAAACACTTGCCTGAGGTGAAAGAGATGGTCTGCAGCATTTTTTGAGAAGACAGTAATGTCATCTAAGTATATCAGTACTGTCTTGTTGATCAAGCCTTTGAATGCCATATCCATAGCTCGTTTGGAATGTTGCTCGGCGTTTGATGTCAAATGGCATCTTCTTGTAAGCATACATGCCCCATTTGGTTGTGAAGGCTGTCTTGAATGGTCTTCCTCCTTCACCATAATTTGATTGAAGCTCGAGTAACCATCAAGTAGCGAAAACCTTTCTCGCACTCCAAATACACCTGCAATATTTGCTCCATGGAAGGGAGTGGATAATGATCCTTGAGAGATGCCCTATTGAGGTCTCGGAAGTCAACACATAGCCTGATCTCTCCACTTTTCTTTCTGACCGGAACCAAGTTCGCAACCCAGCTTGAGTGCTTGATAGGGAATATAATTGCTTGATTCAATAAGCTTGTCCACTCCTTCCTCATGAGAGGCTCGCATGTGTGGATTGATGGTCTCTATTTCGCCTTTGTGCTTAGTATTTGGATCCAACTCGATGGTATCTTTGAGCTAAGTTGGGATTGAAGCCCTTCAAGTCTTCATAGCTCCAAGCAAACACGTCGGGAATTCTTGACAAAGTCAGTATGAACTCATATCTCTCTTGCTCGATTGTCATTTTTCCAATTTGCAATGGCTTGTTCTCTTTTACCAAGATGGATACCGAATCTTCCCTCTTGACTCTGAATATTTGCTTTCTCCTTTCTAAACTGATCATTGGGGTTAAAAATGGACTCCAGGTGACAAGTCCTTGGGCGCTTGTCGGTTCTCATTTGTATCACTGGTCACCATATTCTTTGCTTCCAACTTCTCTTGATTCTTAGTGAGAACTCGGCTTCTTCTTGCAAGAAGTGGATGATTTTCCGGTCATTCTCAAATACTTGCCAATTGACATTGTTATCCGGCACTGAAGGCCTCACAATCACGTGGATGTTTGGCTGTACCTTATCTTGTTGAATGTTTTCTACAATGTCAAAGTTGCCCCTCTTTGCTTTATCAAACTGCAAGCCTGCCACACTTGATTCTCTTTTCTGGGAATGGCCTTGATGCCGAAACCTTCAAAATCCTCCATGAGGTCCCACACCCTGTTCTTGTAGCATCTGAGTAGATCATTTTTGGCAGCATGCTGTCCCTTGACCTGATTTACAATCAGCTCACTGTCCCCAAAAACTTGCAAGTTCTTTATTTTTCTCTTTATTGCCCAATGCATCCCTTGCACCAAGGCTTCATATTCAGCAGTGTTATTGGAGCATGCAAATTGAAATCTAAAAGCTGAATAATACCTTACTCCTTGAGGTGAAACAAGTATGGCTCCACCTCCTGCGCCTTGCCTACTCCTTGATCCATCAAAAAATAGTTGCCATACCTCATTGTCATACTTGTGTTTTGGCTTGGTGATGCTAGGAACAGGTTGACTTTCTTCGTGTATACAATAGACCCCCAGCTCAGATTCTTCTACTTCTTGATAAGGATCAAAAGCATGCACCTTGCTTGCCCATTCATCAAGAGTCAAATCTGGGATACTTCCAACCTTAGTGTCGGCTTCATCAGTGCCGAGGTGATCTTCTTGATCAAATGCTGAGCAATTGGTATTAATATGACTTGGAGTATAGGGTTCAATGTGGAAATCTGCAATAGGTTCTGACCTAATTGTAGCTTTAGTTCCATACCTCGTTCTGAACAGCATGTGTGACCAATCAGCGGACAAATATCCCCCAATCCTGGCAGTAAAGTCCCTTGACAAGCATAGGGCAAAGAGTGGTGGAAGGTCTATGACTGAGACGTCTTGCAAAACAACCACGTTGGGACATGCATGCAAGGTAAGACTCAAGTTTTTTATAACTCCAACTGTGGCTACTGCTGTCCCATCTAATTGCACTACTCCCTTAGTTGTTATTTCATACTGGAGCCCTAGCTGATCAGCTATCTGTTTAGGCATTACTGAACTACTTGCCCCAGAGTCAATCATGCAATTATGTACCAACTTGTCTCCTATGATCAATGAAACATAAAATGGAGGGGGCTTCAGCATTTTACCTTGTTGTGCTCCATGATTTCCTTCAGGCTGGGCAGCATTTGTAAGCACTTTGTCTTGCCTCTGAACCTGCTGATTCGAAATTGGCCAGTCCTTCATAGCAGCTTGCAGCAGATCTCTTTGGCCTGGGATGGATAGGGATTCCCACATAGATATATTGACGTTTGTTTTCTTCATCTGATCAATGATACTGAATGGTGATGAAGGATTTCTCTGCTGTCCCTTGATTTGCACATTTTCTCCTTGAATATGGGCAGCAAACCGGCATTTGATTTGGCCAAGGGGTAATGTTTCTTGCTACCCTCGTGCATTTGAAACTAGGTTTTGTTTGCCAATCATTTGTGGAGCTGTGGAAGGTTGTGGATTGGCGGGGCTAACGGCTGTTCCTCACCCAAATTTCTCCTTTTTGACCTTGTGTTGGCTGCAACACCTTGAGAGACTGCCTGATTCATACCATAGAAATCCTCTGCTGCCAATTTACCAATGTGATGTCATTTGGGGCGGAGTTCTTTGTTGGAATGTTTCTTGTTGTTGGCTATTTTCTTGACTACTTTCACCCTCCACACCAAGACTTGTTACCATTAAAGCTTGGGTTAGAGCACCATTATAGCACATGGATTGATTATGGGGTTCATTACATGGAAAACACCATTCATACTCTGGGCAATATTGTTTTGTGCTTTGGTACTAATGCCTTAGAGGCGATATGGCATTTGGATTATAGGGGTGGAATGGTCTATTGACGAGAGGCCTTGTTTGATTCATATTTGCAGCTGGATTAGGTGGCCTTTGAGGCTGATATGGCTACCTATTAGGTTGAGCTTGAGGCGATACGAAGGTCTAAAACCTTGAGTTTCTTTGTCTCTTGAGTGTGACCAGCTCATTACCTAAATTTTGCAGCCTACTTCATGACTTCTTGAAGCTCATTTGGGGTACTTGGAGATGAAGTGGAAGCTTCATTTGAACTCGATTCCTAGGAGTAGGAATAGGAGCTAAGAGCGGAGTGCTTGACTAGTACTTGGGCTCTCTAAACTTGGATATAATGGCATTGGAGGCCTAGGAGCTAGCTTGCCGGCTTGAATCGAGACAATTTTCAGCTCTAATGGCAATACTATAAGCAGCAGGGATAGTTGTGCCTCCCATGGATTGAATCAACATAGAAATATCAGAATTTAAAGCTTTAAGGTAGTATAGAAAAGCACCTTCTGCTGTTGGTCTGACTGCTACTGGAATTCTATCCCAAGATCTTTGAAATCTGAAGTTGAAGTCGATTAATTTGCTCATTGGAAGCTCTCTTGATGGTTGTCAGCTGTTCCAAAAGAGACAAGTTGTCTCCCTTCTCTCCAAATTGATTATGAAGTGCAATACACAGCTGATTCCAGTTCGTGATAGAAGCAGCTTCAAGGCTCCTAAACCATTGCAATGCTTTTCCCTTGAATGAAGACGCCAGCAATTTGACAGCTACTTGCATCTCATTAATCTCATGGATTGCACAAATGTTAGCAATGTCCTTGACATGATCACCAGGAGTGGTCTGGTTTTCTCCAGTAAAATATGGAATGTTCTTCAATCTTTATTAATCGGGATTGGATTTTGTGCATTGAGAGCAAGTGGGTCTGTTTTTGCACTGTGAAGTTGACATAGGGGTTTACTGGTTGCGCCATTCTGAGTGGTCTTAAAACCCTTGTATATTGAAAGAAAGGCCTGTCAGGTGGAGGAGTTGAGAGAGTTCTGTTTGGTGGAGATGGAGACCTTTGAATCCTTCTTCCTCTTTGCCTTCTTCTTGGAGATAGTTGCAGGTATTCAAATGGCACTTCCTCTTCTCCAGCTCTTGACCTTGTGATTCTTCTCATAAGCTTTTAGGCCTGACTGCTGAAACTTAGTTGATTCTTCCCTTTGGAGTCGCCAGATATGCAAATAATAGCTCTTCTTAAGCAAGAAAATTGCAGCAGATGCACATCAACCTTGCTGCAATAAAAAATGAGACCTCTGTCCCACCGGCGTGCCAAAACTGTTAGTGCAAAATCACAGCACCCCTGGATATTGATCAGTTTTCTAGGTTGATCATATTAATATCCAGTGTGATTGCATAACATTGAATCCTTTCTCCAAGTGTGGGACTTGAAGAGTGAGAAAGGAATCTCCAGAGAAAGGCTGGTTCCTATTCCTCTGTTCAGGTGCACACGAAATATGCAGAGGGTTTTCTCAAAATCTAATCTAATCTGCCAAGGAGACAAGGTAAGAAAATGCATAAAATAAATCTAAGCTAATAGAGGTGATGCACCGAGGAATGAAGAACATATGCTTTGCCACATTAAACACAGACCATGTAGATATAACACAACACCATGCACAGATAGCAAAAATGCAATGAAAGATCAAGAATGACAGTAATAAATATGTAAGAGGGTTTAGAAGCAACCACAGACACATATATATTGCTCAAGGATCGATTCAATACATTGCAATAGCCAGAAGGCAAAAAACGGTGTTACAGTCTATATGGGAGGTTTGAAAACTCCACAAATCTTCTTATGAACAGGAGAGAAGGGAGGGTGCAAAGCAGAAAATGTCCAACTCCAGAAAGAAACCCCTCCTTACAATTTATAGGAAGAATGGGAGAGAAAAGAGAGAGGAATTCGAAATCTGCCCCAACCACCTCTAGGTTGCATTTAATTCGTCCATCATGGCAGAAGCGGCGGGTTCTGGCAAAGCGGCGGTTTGCCTAATGAGCGCGAACTGTCTGCTGCATTAAAGTGGTTGTTGAAGTATTACCTCTGCTTGTTATTTCGTGCGAGAGGCGTTTTCTCAATTTTCTCCCTCCGACTACACCAAAATGCAAGATTGACCCTAGAAACGTGTAGAGAATTTCAACAGCTTTCCATTGATATCAAAACGTGTAAATCCGAGCTCGGATCGAAAGATATGTCGATCGAGATTTAGGACAGCAATTGAAAACGGATTTTGAAATATCTTCCGCGCCTTGCCACTTGGACGCCACGTGGCATGCTCGATTCGCCCGAATAATTCTCTCTCCTTTGCTTTTCGTAAAATTTGTCTCTTGAATTTTGACTTTTGGTGCTCTTGGAATATTTTCCACATTTTTTCCCATGCCCCGCCACTAGGGATACGTGGCATGCATTGGTTGGTTCACGAACCTGCCGGGTCTTCCTTCACTTTTACCCCTTTTGGCTTAGATTTGGCCAAACCTTCCAACTCCTCCCCGAGCTCCGCACTTCTATGCTCCATTGGACACGTGTCCAATTTCTATTGGCTCGGGCCAGCGCTTCAAATCTTGCCCTTTGACCCTTCGGCTTTTCCTTGATGACACGTGGCAATTTCTCAATGGTTCTCGGGCCTGCCGGGTCTTCCGCGTACTTCGCGTCCATTCGTCCCGGATGTCCCAGTGCTGCTTGGGACAAAAACCTCCGATCCGCCCGAAATGGGCTTCCTTGTCCCTCATTTGGCCAAAGACACGTGGCACCTTTTGATTGGCTTTCGGCTCCTTCGGCTTCTTCACGTATTTCGGGTCTTTTTGTCCCGGACGTCCTATTTTGATTTTGGACCTTTTGGGACAATTTCGGCCGGTTCGGCCGGTTCGGGTATTTCTGGCCCGCTTGTCCCAATTGCTTTTGGGCTGACTTGTCTCTTTTCGGCCGGTTCGGGTATTTCTGGCCCGCTTGTCCCAATTGCTTTTGGGCTCCTTGTGCTGATTTCGCGCGAACCGGCCGGTTCGGGCCCTTCTGTCCCAAACGTCCCGACTGCTCCCTCTAGAAGGACTTAGCCAATTTTTTCACTTTTTCCTGGATCAATCCTATTTGCCTTTCTGCAACTTTTCGCACTTTCTCAAAGCTTGCTCCTTCCTTCTTCGGCCTGGGGAGTTTAGAAAGATTCCTGAAGGGACCCTAGAAACCTGATTTTGCTCTGAATCAGTCATTTTTCTTGGAATTTGGACATCCTGATGCATGTTATCAAATTTACCCTGGGGGGTGAATTTTGGATAACAATCACGGAAATCAAGTGCTAGGATTTGGTCACTAGGTGGGTTTAAATACGCGGCACGACTCTTCTCTCTCCGTGTGATGAACTCTCATCGAAAGTTGAAGGGTCTCTCTCATGCACTTGCCAAGATGGGGTAGCACGGACTACGTAGATTCCACGTCCTTCATGTGAACCTCAACTCCTTCCTACAACGTCTACCTCCACATATCCATCACACTTGCAACTTTGCGTCATCTAGCAATCTCCCTTTCACGCACTTCACTATACCTGAGTTGTCTCTCCTCCCTTTCTTTTGCCGCCACAAGGTCTGTTATCTTCCCCCATCCTAGCTTCCTTGCCCAAAGTGCTCGGGAAGGTTTAGCTTGCCATGGGGAATGCCTCTAAACCCAAGGTAACAAGCAGAATCTTCATTGGCAAAGGAATAACATGTAGAAATGATCCTCTAGGATCCCGCAGAAACTCAAACTCAGTAATTTCTGGGCAATAATATGTAGAAATAGCATACTTTAAAGTGTAGCTGGCCAACACACCTCTCCACCAATGATCCACCACATGGGTCCACATCAGATTTACATCTTGCAACCATTGGTATTCTTCTTGGGTCCACATGCGTGATCTATAATACCAATTCGATCTAGACACATATGTTGAGAGCCATTCATACAATTCTACTGGGAAGCAACAGAAAAATGTTTCATATAACTCATGGTAGAGGTTCTCTTCTACCCATCTACGTGCATCAAACTTAGACCCAGTGCTGAATCTCTGAGCAAATTCATCCTCCATGCTCTTGAACCATGATTCAACACTCTCCAAAGTTAAACGCTCTATCATTACTCATTTCACAGATCAAGATGTATGCCATTTCCCACTACAACTTTGAAAAGAGGTCTCGCAATGAAACCAAGATGTAGTCATTTTTATACCCACTGAAGAATAAAGGAATCCCATGCGCATCGACCTATCACCCAGTGGGAACTGAGCGTTCACCCGAGGCATGCGTGGGAACCAAGTCTCTCTTTTATGTGAGTTAAGTGGGAAATCATCATCTAGATCAGGAACTTAATAAATAATGGTGGCAATGAGACATACATTCATCATAGGACTCAGAGCGGTCTCTAGATAAATGTGTTCATTCTAGACAGAGTATTCGCAAATAACAGATAACTACAGCAGAGGGAAAATACATAAGAGCTACATCTATTCCATAACTTCATGAATAGAAAGGAAACAATATAGATATAGATTGAACCAACTATACTCATCCTCATTTATGTTTGTAACCTCACTACATTCAATTCCATTACACTTAATGAATCCATTTGAACTACCACAGCTTGATCAAACTAAATTCATACATCACAATAGGGGTCATGTCTTACATTCATACAAAGAAAATTATATCCCAGCCCCTAATGCATTAATCCATCATATAACTTCTACCCAATCCCATAGAGTTCTTTCAATATATCTGCAGAGCTCTCTCTATTCTCGAGTTATGTCATGCTTTTTATCCTTTGATCCTTCTCGCCTAGTTTCACCTCTCACGCACCACCTTTCTCTCTCTGTGGGTTCTTGTATATATAGGCATCCCCAACAGCCAATGCCTCCTTCGATGCCTCAAATCCGCGCCAAGCGTTCATATGGGCTTTCCATGGGAACATGTTCCTTCAGGTATGGTCTCTATACATTACGCCATGATGGTCCCCTATATGCACACTGCTCCTCGGCATGGGTTCTGCATGTTCTGACATTATGGTCTCCCACATGTTCCTCTATTGCTATGTGTATTCCTTACATGGGCCCCATGCTATCGGGATGACACCTTATTAAGCTTCGCATGCATGGTTGGGTCATGCTTCTTTCACCAAAAATGGCTAAGTATCGAAATTTGGGCTCTGTCAGCGCGCTATCTTCCACTTTGGGCCTCGAGTGCTTTCTTCTTGTGCACCCATCCTTCATACCATGTCTAGTGCACCTACGCGCCTTGGTGCACTTAGTCAATGTTTTAGGGGCCCAACAGAGGAAAGAAATCGTGAAGCTATATAGTGAGAAGAAGAAACCTAGACATATAGTTCATAGATTCATTTATCAAATATATCAAACTCTTTCTTGATCACTATGCTTGCAAAGTGCATAAAAGAGAGAAATAGAAGAACACGTAGGAAAAGGGGAATGGAATAAATGTAGCTTTTATTCCTTGTGTAGTGATGAAATACAAATCATCAATCAATCTACCACAATTCACAATTGCTACCAAGAACTAAAATTTTTAGATCCTTTGGAATGGAGAAGTCATCCCAATTTATAGCTTTGTGAATTGACATTTCATCTCCCCACACACGACTCTTCATGTTCCTATTCTACTTGTGACCTTTCAATTGCCCCTAGAAGAGACAAATTAAGTATCTCTCTTATAATTTTGAGATAATACTTTTACAAATTTCAAATATGTCACTTAAGTGAATAAGAAAAATATAATGATTCTGTCTAATGAAGAATTAGAATAAAGGAAGAGGAGAGAAGGAGGGATAGGTATTGGCTGATATTGTCAAGAAGCTCCCTTTAATGTATATTTTTCTGATCTCGAAGCATGATGAGCAGACACATAGGACTGATAAATGAGTGTTTAGAAACACTATTGAGAGATCCCCTGATGTGAGATCAAGATGACCACAGGAATTGCTCATGATGGTCCCCTTGATGCTTGAAAGATCAACTCCCTTATCTCAACCAGCTCATCGATTTCACCCCAACCAGCTCATCGATCTTGCCCAATCTTATTTGGTTCATTGCAATTCAACTAGCTCACCCAGCTTATTTTACTTGACTTACTTACATAGGCATCTTCATGAAAAAGGATGAGTTCTTGACTAGCTCACTACCGCAACCAACCCAACTCAAACTCAACTTACCTCAATCTACCCAATTATCCAACCGGCTCAATGAGCTCACTTTAACTCAACATACTAAGTCATCTCAAAGCATTGTAACTAGCTTGCTTGATATGTTCTTTAACCAAAAATCACCCAGCTCATCTAGCTCACTGAGTTTAACTTAGTCAGCTCAACCTTTTCACATCAACCAGTTCATCTTGATGAGATGATGATGTTTTCAAGCCCAAATGATAAGCACGATGACTTCTTTTGATGAATCTCATTTCTCAATGATCCAGACATTCCTTTGTTATGCTTCACCATGCTCTCGAGAACAATTAAGATTAAGAAGATGCTCCCAAGACCCTTATGGAGGTTTCATTTCTCTATTTGATCTATGAGATTGTCCTATAACCTCGTGAAGAGTTCAAAAGTGAAAAGATGAGTGAAAATGGAGTCATCTGCAACTTTCTACATCCAAAATGAAGACTTTCTATTTTTAGCAGGTAGGACCGGGACTGTTATTTTGGGACATATCACATATTTTACTCAAATATGACCTTATAAATCTTTTTACACACTCTGTCCTATTCCATTGATGATGCATTGATATTTTTAGCAAGTTTTTTTTTTTGCCTACTATTTTGGGAAAATTACCAATTTTGCCACCCGCCTTCTGTTTTGCACCCATTTCTAACTTTTTGGGTGATCCAAACTTACAATATTGAGTGAATTACTATTTTTAGTATGTATATGGGAAAAATACTAAGAAAAATTAGTCATTGATATCTCGAAAAATAAGCAACTTCATCACGTAAAACTAGTTTCAACGAAACTAGATTTTTGAAGATCCTTCCCTCCAAATTTTGGATGATTTCACCTCTTTGGATCTTCAGAAATTGAATATTTCTTTAAATAGGGTAGAATGTTGATGAAAAACACAGTCCTCCATATCCCTAAAAATAGGGACTTCGTGGCACGAAAACTAGTTCACGTGAAACTAGATTTTTAAGGATCGTTCTCTCCAATTTTCATGCGATTCGACCCGTTGGAACCTCGAGAAGTGAAGATGAGCCTCAATGCTCTTTCATTGCTACATCATGGCAGCCATTAATGGAGGCTCAAAATTTAATAGGTGCAGCAATGGAGGATGAATGGATATTCCCAAACAGTTAGTCAAAAAATGATTTTTCGTGACCTTTTTGTCTTCCCAATTAATCGTAACTTGACCACATGTGAGAGAAAGCATGACAGAGTCAAAAATGTGGTTTTGACTTCATGGTTTGGGGAATTTTTTTCCTTACTATCCCCACTATCTTAGGATATTTGGGAAAGTAAAATGTGCCCTCTTCCCAAGGCCTAATAAGTGGCGGAAAATGAGTGGTGAGTATGGAGGAAGAGAGAGGTAATAACACCCGGAGATAAATTTTGGGGCCATATGAAGAGCTGAGCCTTTGGATAAGGTTGGAGCACATTTTATTATCCCAAATTTCTCAATTGTCTCGAGAAATTTGGGACATAGAGGGGTAGAAAAATGCATTCAAGGGTAGGAAGGTCAATACTTAGCCAATTTTGCATACTTGGTCACTTAACACCTTGTCGAGAGAGGAACATGGTGACATGAGGCTCCCAAAGATTCAATTTGGGGGTAGGGAAAATTTTGTTTTCCCTCCTATCCCCACTATCCCAGATAGTTAGGACAGTCCGGGCACCAAAAAGCATCAGGCTTCCAACTATAAATTTGACTAACTGTTAAAATCATGAAACCAACTTTCTCGGAGCCGCAGAGGTATTTTTGTTGGCATGTTGTGTTCTAGGTGTTGTCATTTATGTAAAATCCAATTAATGAAAATTTTGATGATAGAGAAGGATCATATGATACTCAGAGTGTTGATTTCATGGATATTCAAGTATGTTTTTTTTGCATAAGTTGATTCGGTGAGAATTGTTTATGTTAACAAGCCTAATCATGTGACCTAGCTAGCCTAGGTGATGGTGCATAGTGGTTGGATATTCGTGATAGCTCAAGGGTCGTGTTGGAAGCATGGAGACCATGATTAGAGATTGCTTGGGAACTCACATGAGCTTCAGGATGTAGATACAGGTGGATGACCAAATTTCAAGTGCTCATCTGGACCAAGTATGTGTGCTAGGAGGTATGAGATTGAGTTGTGGAGCCATGTGAGCTCATGTATTCATGTAGGTAGTTGATTTGTGATGTACCGGGTATGATAGGACCTTTTGGAAAGTTTCTATGATGTGTTATGATGTCATTTAAGTTGACCCTAGCCTAGACAATGTAAAACCCTAAGGGCTAGCTATGAAAATGAGATGGGTTGGAGAGATTGAAAGATATTTTAGCTATGCTTATGATTGGAGATGATTCATAGAGGTGTATTACAGGTGTGGGAAAAATTGGTGTCATTCTAAAGAGGATTTTGCAAGATAATTCAGTTTTGGTGAAACAGAGTCCAAGAAAGGGTGTTTTCCAGTTCAAATTACATCTTCTGATGCTCACCCTAATTGTGTTCTTTACATGGGACCTTGTGGATTTTAGGTATGTTTCTACATTGATTCTATAAGGTTTCACAAAAATAATGAGGTCATTTCATCATCAAGTTTTTATGAACGAATGTTAAGAAGGTAAACAACTTCTTATGTGCTTGAAACCCTAGCTCAAAAGTGGTAGGAGAGAAAATGATCCTAAGTGGTCAGAATTTCTTGATAGTGTGTGGATTATGACTAGATAATGTAGAGGACTCATCCAGGTTTCCAAAAGGTATGGTAGAGGTTGTGTTGATGAGTGGACCCCACTCAAATAGGTCTATTTATGAAGAAGTTTAGTTTGGGACAAGGTTTTCCAAAGAAGTTACAAACTAAATGATCATTAATATGAGTATGTGAGTTATTATTTATGTCAAGTATGGTTTCAGGTCATGGTGATGAAATTAAATGGTCAAGTATGCTTCATTTGTGTTGACTGGTCAAAGGGCAGTTTCAAGTAGTTTACAGAGATAAGCTTGGTTGAAGGCCTTCCACTTAGAGTTGGAAGGATTTATAATATGTTATGGAAAGAGGATTCAGATATATTTCTAGTAGTATAAGTTTGGTATCATGATTATTTTATTTGATGTGGTTTCCAAGTCAGTTTATGAGCAATAAGTTTTTTTGATTTTCGGGACATGACGGTTTCTTTGAAAGATTGAGTTGATTAGAGCATGAGATGAATGAGTTGATGCTTTATACCACATGGAAAGTGAAGAGGGGTTAATATTACATATATTAAAGGAATTTAGATGACTTTAAAGTATCATAAAGGGTGTAAACTAGTTGATTTTACAAAACTAATTTTTGGGCAACTTGTTTTGGTGAAGACAAAAGTAGTTGTGGTTTGAGTATATGGATGTTTCATGATATCTAACTTGATTAGAAGTGTTATAAAGGTTCTTATAATTCCATATAGTTGTCACATGACATATTTTAGATCATCTTGGGTGATCTTGAGGCCCAAAGGTGAAATCAGGATGCTAGAAGTAGTTATTTTGTGAAGGAAATGAGCCAATGGGCCCATTAAATGAAATATTTGATTTGTTAATGTAAATTTGTGACCATTTATGATGATGTTATGATATATTACTCATTTTTGTGAATATGGGAGCTTGAATAAGCATGGTTTTGTGATTAGTGGATTTTTTCCATTCTAGTGATGGGGTTTTGAGGATTTTGGTGCAAGGTGAGAGGTTTTGGCATGACCAACCTACATGGGTCAATTGTGAATGTTTTAATGATTCATATGGGATGTTTTTAAGTTGGTATGATAAAAAAAAAAAAGGAGGTAAACTGACCTATTTTGAATTTGAATCAAGGAGAGCCTATAAAAGTGATGTTTTTGGTGTAATTTGCAACTAGGTGTGTGTACATGAAAAGTGTGACCTAGGTGTGAGAGTTTTGCAGGTTTGAAGGCATATTTTGAGATCTGAGAAAGTGTGTGGCAGGTTGAAGAATTATATCAAGAGTGTGTGCAAGGGTTTGATGCATTGAGAAGTGAAGATAATGCAAGTTTGTCCAAGTTGAAGACTGCCGGTTTGAACAAGGGTTTGAAGAAGTGTGAGCTGAATTTGTGATCTTAAATCGGTTGTGGCGAAACAATACATCGATATCTTCATAATAAATTGGTTGAGTTGGTGCTTGATTGTCTTGGGGGTTGTATCCTCCTTGTGGATTTGGTGCTTCACAAAATTAGGGGTTGGTGCTCCTTGTAGGTTTGGTGCTCCATTGAACTAGGGTTTGGTGCTCCTTGTGGAGTTAGTGCCTCAATAAATTTAAAACATATCAATATAAAGATTGTGTTTTAGTGGGTTTTCTTCCCCATGTGGTTTTCCCATGTATATCTTGTGTTATGGTTTTTATTTCCTTGTTTATGGTTGATTGCATGTGTGGTATTTGATATTGTGCACACATTAATGGTTGGATAAGTGGTTTGTGAGTTAAGTAAGCAATCTGAAGTTGAATTAAGTTTGTAAGGGTTGATTTACCCCCTTAGTCCATTGTTCTTATAATAATTTTTAGGTGAAATTTTATATCAATTTGACTCTCAAAACCATTTTGAGATCAATGGGATGGTTTTAAGTACTTTATTATGCATCCTTCTCCAAAAAATGATGTTTTTCATTTGGGACCACAAGGTGAGTCTACTGAGATTGGTTTGCACTAATAATATCTTGGGTCTTGTGAATAATGTGAAAACTCCATAGTGTATAGGATCCTTTTATCTTTCTCGACAGTATCTTGTTTTCCTCTTGAATCTTCTCAGAGCTCCCGAGAATCTTCTGTTGAAGTTCAGGTGTTTTTTTCCATTGAAAGCTCCTCAAGCCTCCAAAACCCGCCTTCCCTGTTCTTGCTCCAAAACCTCTGAAACTTTCTCAAACCTTCATAAAACTAATACATTTCATTTTAGGCTCTTTAGTGACATCTTCAGATGATTTTAATCTTCTTGATCAGCCCCGAAGGATGCATGCATGCCCCGGAAAGGATAGAGAATAGACTTTTTAGGCTTAGTACAATGTTACCTTTTTCCAACATTTTAATGAATGGACAGGATGACCTCGTGACCATATTTCAAACTCTTTATAATGTTGTTCAACAAATGATGGAGCTTTTCAAGGATGGGATGGTTATGACACAGAAGGTAGACTGACCCGGAGGATGACTCGGGAGGTGATTTGGACAAATTTTCGGCACTTGGGTCCTTTGTCATGTTTGAAAATTTGGAAATTTTCATGTTTCATATTTGAATGAAAACAATTGGCTCTAGCTTGGGGACTTGTTTTGGATCGAACGAAGTTAGGATATGATAAACATGAACTCTATAATCTCAATACACATTGTGAGCTAGTGCCTTATCCATTGGGATTTAAAGAATGATCACAGAGAGATACCACACAAATTCTTTTATTGAACACAAACACACACATGACAAACAAAAAACATGCAAGAGCGAGAAGGGGAACACAATACAAGAAAACACAACACAAGGGAAACAAGAAAGGAAATACACAACAAGAAAAGGGGAACAACCTAAATCACCTATGTACATGTTCGGGACATCCCACTTTCATTGACACACAAATTTGAACTGAGTGCTTACCCATAAATAGGTATCACTGAAAACCATCCTTTTCCAAAAATTTGATAGGTTTACTTGAAGTATGAACCTCTCCTCATCTTCTTGAGAAATCTAGCATGATTTTTAGTGTGATTGAAGATCAACTTACTCATTTCATTTCCTTTTTACTCGACATGTACTTTGCATTTTCTCATTGATTCCCAAGCTTGTCCCACTTGTTGAATTTCTATTACTACTATGAATATGATCATCGATCATACTTTCCTTACCATTTTCATGCCCATGTTTTCTTTGTTCACTGCTTTATGACCACTTTTTCCATGGGTTGATTCTTGCTAGATGCTTTGGAAACTTCAACATTATCACTAACCTCTTGATGTTCCATATTTCTCAATTGTATCAAGAAATCAAATTTCATATGTTCCAAATATTTTTCAACATGTTGTCCTATATAGTGTTTCAAGCACATTACATCATCCTCTTAGAAATATAATGAGCTAAATATTAGGCATGCAACATTGAAATTGTCATCTTCTTCTTCCATTTTGGGCTTTGTCCTCCATTTTTATGTTGAGAGCATCCTTATCTTGGGAAGAGTGAGCATTGAAAGGTTGAATTTTATTGAGAATGCTTCCATCTTGAACAAAATAAACCTTAAGACCAAGAAACACTCCATCTCTCCATTTTTTCAAGAATGTTTCCATCCTCATGAAAAGGGAATGAGCACAACATTGGAGCTGAAATGTTGTCATCATTGTTTTCCCAATCTTGATCACCAAGAACCAAGAAATCCATTTCCATGATGAAATCATCATCTCCTTGAATAGGTTCATGTTCGAGAGGTAGAAACATGTTTTCATTTTTACATTTCTTGTCATCTTCTTCCAACGAGAAAGAGAAGCTTTCAAGTTCACCAACATACTCATCACATGGAAACTCATATTGAGCCTCAAGAACATGATTAGAAACATTGAAGTTACTTGTCAAGAAGTTTCTAAGCATTACTCCTTGATCTTCATTCCTCATCACTTCAAGATTGCTTTGTTACAAATTAAGGTCCTCGTCACCATCATCAGCATCCAATGGAGCAACATCATTTATGCTATCATCCCATGGAAAGTACACACTCTCAAACTCTAATTTCATCAGACCATCATGATTTTATTTGATCAGCTCCGTAATGCTCGGACATTCCTCCACCAACACGGGAAACTTGAGATCATCCTCAAAGGTCATGAAAAATTTGTAATATTTAGAATTTTGACACAGGATATTTGTTGTTGGGTCTCTGGTTTTTACACAATATACTTAAATTTTCTGATGGGAAGTAGTTTCTTTGTTTTACCATTGACTGGATGATGGCATGTGAAAAATATACCTTCATATCTCCTCTGACATCTTGATAAAATTTGGCCAAACAACATACCGTAAGAGGTAGGCATGTTTGTTACAAGGATTCTCATTGTGATTTTCTTGTCAGGAAAATCTGCCAATGCTACCTCGGCATCCTTGATCTTACCCATAAGGATAAATTCTTTCATTTCCATGGAGATCCACTGGCCAGTGGTAGGGGAAAGGGAGAGGCTGAGGGCTTTAGAAACTTTTGCAGGCATGACTTTGTTTGAGGCACCAAATTCAATGATGCAATTGTTTAGTTTATACATATTGACTACCAAGGCTATGTAGAAAGGTTCTTCCTTCTTATAGGTGGAGCGTGTGGAGGAAAGAAGATTCATAGATGGAGTGGATTGAGATTCACAAGGTGGTTCTTTTGTGGTGACATCTTTAGAAATAAATCTACTTCCTTTTATATGTTGCAAAAGTTTCTCAAGTTGTTTGGGATGAGTTATCAAGTACTCAAATTAAAAATTTGGACTTTGGATCTTTTGAAATGGTCAAAGATGTCAAAATATGAGGAAGTAGTAGGAACATTAGAGGTTATGGCTACTTTGACATGGATATTCTTAGGATTTGCATAAACTATTTTTCAAGAGAAGTTGAAGGAGACTTACTTGAAGAGGCAAAAGGATTCTTGGTTGGAGTGATCTCATGATTATTCTCAGTTGGCCCTCTTGAAGTAGAATTCTATGATCCTCCTTTCATGTTGCTTTTCTCAGAGTCTCCATTTGAGGATTTAATTTCTTAGCTTGGGTAGAAAAGAAGGGCCTTCTTTCTTCATTTTCAATCAAGTGAATACTGCATATGAGTAACTATTTGTGGATTCTTCATCATCAAGTGTGCATTCATAAAAACGGATCCAAACATCATTCTCCTTCTACTTCGTATTCAACTTCAAAAAATATATCTATCTTGATTGATCTCACATATTGCATTGACCATCGAGCCTCCAGGCATGCCTTCAGGTGCTCTACAATTTGGTTCCTATTCTGTTTAGATGAGGTGTTTGTTTAGAAACCTCCCTTTTTAGCATTATCAATTCATTTTCCAACTTCTACGCAACATTGGATCAGTTCTCTCATCTTTGTAACCCTATCCTTCATTCATTATGATTCTTGAATGAGGTCATCTTCTACCTAAATTGCAATTTCTTGAGCATTATCTAAGTTTCTTGGTTGAACTCTCCGCAGTATGAAACTTACTTCAAGCAATTGAGCATTCAAAAATAACATCTTCAAGTTATCTGCAGTGGGAAGAGAAATGACCAGAATTTTGTTGATCAACTTGTTTAATTTTTCCACGAAGTCTCTCATGGAATCTTGGGTTCTTTCTTCATCTGAGTAAGTTGAGCGAGGAGGGCATGAGCATCTTTGATGTTCTTTAATCTTCCTTCAAACTACTTTTTCCTACCACCCCAATCAATGATTAAGTGTGAAGGAAAATAGTAAAACCAATCTACCACGACATCTTGCATGTTTCCACGAACAATCACACTATAACATCTTTGTGTTGTACTCTAAGGATGCCACAGGCTATGATGAAGGCTATGATATGATCGGTAGAACATTGCATGCCCTCTCCATAGAATTTGAGAAGCTCTTTCTTGATCCTTGTGGAAGCTCATGGAGTGGTGGAGCCAAAGCCAATAGACCAATGTTTTGTCCCCACAATATGAGTGCTTGTTTTTCATTTCTTCCTCCTCTCTTTCTTCTTCCAGTTCTTCCTCTCTTTTTCCTTCTTCTCTTGGGAATTCAAAATTCAAAGGTGGGTGGAAGATATGAGAATTTTTAGGAGTGTCGGTAGGAGTTTGAATAGGTTTACCATGGGTACCACTTGATGAATCAGATGGGGATGAAGCTTGAGAGAAGTAGTATGGATTATCTTTGACTCACTCTTACTGATTTTGCAAATCTTCAAAAGCAAGGTCAATGATTCCTCTCAACCTATTCAATCTGGTATATCTTCTTTCAACCAGTTTTCTCAAGAGGCTTGGAAAAAGTCTTTTTATCATTCAAGTAATTTTTATTTTTTTTATTTTATTTTATTTTCCGAGAGATATTTTAGGGTGCACGAGGTAGATCTCTCCCCAGTGGAGTCACCAAAAACTATTGGTGAAATAATTTGTCGATATGGAAAATTAGGTGTTTTCACCAATGCTCATGGGACTAGGTCCCTCTGCATTGAATGGGGCAGCTCCCATTATTGAATGTAAACTAATCTACTCCTATCTAAGTGTTGTGGGTTGGCCAAATAGGTCAGGGATCACACATGAACACTTCCCTAAACCTATGGAAAAATTCTTGTACGGGGTATAATGGAGGAAATTGCAGCGGTGAGGGGTGAAGGAGAGAAATTAGACAAAGGAAGGTTATTGTTGTGAGTAGGCACAAACATAATTCACACCCAATAACCAAAGTAGTTTGACATTAAATTTCAATGAAAGCAATCATGAAGCTACCTAGTGAGAAGAACAAACCTAGACACACATTTCTTAGATTCATTTATCAAAGATAGACAACTCTTTCTTGATCACTATTCTTGCAAAGTTCATAAAAGAGAGAAATATAAGAACACATAGGAAAAGGGGAATGGAAGAAATGTAGCTTTTATTCCTTCTATAGTGATGAAATACAGAGCATAAATAAATCTACCACAATTCACAATTTCTACCAAGAACTAAAATTTTCATAACTTTGGAATGGAGAAGCCATTCCAATTTATAACTTTGTGAATTGACCATTCAATTTCCCCTAGAAGAGACAAATTAAGTATCTCTCTTATAATTTTGAGAGAATAATTTTACAAATTACAAATATGTCACTTAAGTGAATAGGACAAAATACAATGATTGTGTACAATGAAGAATTATAAGAAAAGGAGAGGAGAGAAGGAGGGATAGGTATTGACTAATCTTGTTGAAGAAGCTCCCTTTGATGTAGATTTTGCTAATCTGAAGCATGATGAACAGACACCTCGAGTGACAAATGAGTGTTTAGAAACACTATTGAGAGATCCCCTGATGTGAGCTCAAGATGACCATAGGCATTGCTCATGATGATCCCCTTGATGCTTGAATGATCAACTCCCTTAGCTCACTAAGCTCATTGAGCTCATTGAGTTCACTCCAACCAGCTCATCAAGCTTTCCCAATCTTATTTGGTTCACTGCAATTCAACTAGCTCACCTAACTTGCTTTACCTGGCTCACTTGCATAGGCATCTTCATGAAAAAGGATGATTTCTTGACTATCTCACTTTTGCAACCAGCCCAACTCAAACTCATCTTACCTCAATCTACCTAATTAGCCAACTAGCTTGATGAGCTCACTTCAACTCAACTCACTCAGTCAGCTTAACTCATTGTAACCAACTTGTTTGATATGCTCTTTAACCAAAAACCACTCAGCTCACCGGATCATCCAACTCACCGAGTTTAGCTCAATCAACTCAACCTTATCACTTCAAACAATTCATCTTGATGAGATTATGATTTTTTCAAGCCAAGATGATAAGCATGATAACTTCCTTTGATGAATCTAGTTTCTCATTGATCCAGACATTCCTTTGTTATGCTTCACCATGCTCTCGGGCGTAACTTAGATCACAAATATGCTCATGAGACCCTTATGGAGGTTTCATTTCTTTGTTTGAGCTATGATACCATCCCCTAACCTTTTGAATAGTTCAAAAGTGAAAATATGAGTGAAAATGGAGCCATCTGCAACATTATGCATCCAAAATAAAGACTTTCTATTTTTAAAAGTAGGACCCAGACCTGTTAATTTGGGACATATCACCTATTTTACTCAAATATGAAATTCTAAACATTTTTAAACACTCCATCCTCTTCCATTGATGATGCATTATTATTTTTAGGAATTTTCTATTTTTAGCAGGTTGTTTTTTCTAGACTTGCTATTTTGGGAAAATTGCCAATTTTGCCTTACCTTCCGCTTTGAATCATTTTAACTATTCTGTGTGATCTAAATTCACAATATTGAGTGAATTACTATTTTTAGTATGCAAAGGGGCAACATACTTGGAAAAATTCAATCCTTTATATCTTTAAAAATAAGTAACTTCATCATGCAAAACTAGTTTCAACAAAACTAGATTTTTCGAAGATCCTTCCCTTTGAATTTAGGATGATTTCTCCTTCTCGGATATTTTGGAAATTGAATATTTCTTCAAATATGGAAGTTTGCTGATGAAAAACACAATCCTCCATATCCCTAAAAATAGGGACTTCGTGGCACAAAAACTAGTTCACGTGAAACTAGATTTTTCAAGGATCGCTCCCTCCAATTTTCGCTCGATTTTGCCCACTGTAGAACCTCAAGAAGTGAAGATGAGCCTCACTTACCTTTCACTAATGCATCATGATGTCCACTAATGAATGATTGGAGATTTTTCAGGTGCAATGATGGATGATGAATTAAAAATCTCAAACAATTAGTCAAAAAATTCATGACCTTTTTGCCTTCCCAGATAACTATAACTTGACCGCGAGTGAGAGAAAGCATTGTGTGTCAAAAATGTGCTTTGAAAATTATGTCATGGGGAACATTTTGTTGTCCTTACTATCCCAAGATAGTTGGGACAGTAAATTGCGCCCTCTTTCCAAGCCTTGACAAGTGATGAAAATGAGTGTTGAGCATGGAGGAAGAGAGAGAAAGGTTATAACACTTGGGAAATGAAATTTGGGGTCATACGAAGAACTTGAGCATTGGCTAGGAGTGGGGTGTATTTTATTGTCCCAAATTTTCACAAAATTGGGACAATAAGGGCATAAAAATGTGCCCAAGGGTAGGAAGGACAGATTTAGCCAATTTTGCATACTTGGTCACTTAGCACCTTGTCAAAAGGAACAGGGTCACATGAGGGTCCAGGGGCTTCAATTTGGGGTAGGGCACATTTTTTGTCCCTAATGTCCCTAGTTTTCTGGAAATTTTAGACAGTATGGACACCAAAATGTGTCGGCTTCCAACTAATTTAACAAAAATTGAATTTTATTAAACCCTAATTGCATAGTAACTTTTAGTAAGCAATGATTTACTACTGCTAATTATAATATGACACAATAAAATAAATAAGTATGAAACCCTAAGAAATAGGTAGAGAAAGATGACTTAGCTGATTTACACCTAATGCTGGAAGTGCTCTAGATTGGGAAAACTATTAAATAAGAAGTTAATAGTGTCATTATTACTCACAATAAATTATGGAATACATGAACAAGGCTGAGACACAGCACCCACGAGAAAAATAGGGGAGCCTACGAACCGAAAACCTCTCTTGGGCACCTATGACTATGTAAGAGCTCATGATTTGATCTCGATGTGTCGCAAGTATGTCACAATTACTTTGTGTTAATTTCATGAAAGTCACACAATGATTGTTGAGGGTACCTATAATCAAAAATAGATATCACCTATAAAAGCCCACAAACCACATCAAATACAAAAATAAAGATGTATAATGGGGAGTCGACTGATCTTGGTAGTCACCCTAAGAGTGAAATTACAACTAAGTGTTGCACTACATCTCAGACTCCATGTAGTTCTAGTGAGTGTGTGTAGAAATTGTGCCCTAGATGCCCTTGTGCAAGTGCACTTGATAGCGAGTTGTAGCTAGATGTAGCAATGTAATAGAATGTATGGATGGAAAAATGAACTTCCCCTTCCTATGTTGTGTATGTAGAAAATTCAGTTCCTTGTCCCATGAATGGATGCTAGATGGGTGCCTTGAAGTGCTTTAGGTTCCTTTTGGATGCAAGATTAGTTTATGCTAGTAATGCTTAGTGTTTGGTCCTTGATTTTGAACACATAACTATGTATTTATATGATTCCCTTATTTGAATTTCACAATTAACAACTAGAAGGTTGACCTATAAGTGAAAAAGGTGCTCAAAAGATAAAAGAGACCCAAAATAAGTGAGCAAGGTGAAAAGGGTCGGGGGTGCACAGGCACTCTGTCTTGCTAGCTAGGAAGCCGGTGTTTGGAGCCATAAAAGATAAATAAGTAAACTCTTTTTGGGTTGTAGAGTGTGTAAGAAAAATAGAAAATAAGAAACGCAAAAAAAGAGTCCAAGGATGTCATCATTACAAGTTTTCTTGTTTAGGAATGATATGAATGCTAGTATGAGTTTAAGACCTAAAAATGTACCCAAGGGCATGATTTTGTGTCTACATTTGCCCCGCTTTATGTTGTTGAATGAATACTTTATAACATAAAGTAGATAAGAGATGTGTATCGATAACCATGTAGAGCGTGTAATAAAAAGTGCAGAGTGGATAAGTGAAGTGTGGAATGAAGCATGGAAACTAGGAAGAGAAAGTAACCCTAGGGGTGAGTCATATGCATTATACCATGTCGTACATATTACTGTGCTTATTTTTTTTGCTTCTTGTAAGGATGAGCCTACAAAAATAAGAGAAAGAATGTAGTCAACGTCTGATATATGATAAATTAGAGAAAAGTGTGCATAAGTATGTAAAATTGTGTAAGAGTGTGTAAAAGGAAAGTGTGCACTGATATAGAAGAGTGTAAAAGGATAGAAAAATTTCATGAACTGTTGTGAGGAGTGATTTTTTTTTGTGATCTCGTGCCAAGAGAGAGTTTTTTGGGGGATCTCACACCAAAGAACAAGTGCTGGGGAGAGGGGTCTAGTGTTACTCTCCATCCATGACTCTACCCGATAAACACCACTTTGCATTTGGTATGTTCCTATTGTCCCCGATTTGATCTCGAATGTGTTAATTGTTCCAATTGAACTTGATTGTAGGAGATTACATGCATGTTGTTTCTTTGGAGGAATGTGTTTGTACTGTAAAATTACTCTGTAAATTGTTATGAACTGTGTTTATTTGAGAAATTGATTGTATCTTCCCCAGGCACATTAGTGTCTAAGGGATGAAAATGTGCCCAGGCACTCCTGTCTAAGCCTAGGTGTTTGTGTCTATACTATCTGATGACCCAAGTTAGATTCTAGGACGTTCTATGATTGTATGTTTGTGTTGATTTTGTATTGTGTTGGGTGAATTGTACCTTTGAACTACCATATGGGGTGATTTGTTCACCTAATGCATACCCTCCATTGTTTGGGGTACATACGAGTTTGGTAGGAGTGTGTGGCCTAAAATAGAGGCCCTAATGTTGATATGAACTATATCCCTATAGAGGGAGGGGATGTGCATGGTAGAAACGAAGGCACATGCAAACAAAGTGGTTAGATACATATGTTGGCGAAAAAGTAGCAAGCTTGTCATAGAAAAACAATGTGATAAGCCAATGTGCATACAAGATAGACCATGAAAAGCTAGTTTCAAACATGGGATATCACTCACAATGTCACAGACAATCGAGGGCTGAAGTAGCCAAAAGCATACAAATAGTGATCAAACAAGACACGACATAGTCCATGATCAATAAAATACAAGTAGAAAGCAATGACAAGCAAAAATAAAAAGCGATGTACTATCTCAGTTGTACCCTAATTGCATATGAGCTCAACTATCCCCAAATTGAAAAATCTTGTTTGGATATTGTTTTTACCTTCTAAAAACTTTGTCATTAATCATTGAATACCAAAACCAATCTTATGTCCAAATTTGACCCGCTCAAATACCTATTATCAAAACCCTCCCTTATTAGTAGGATGGCTAATTGGATCATCCTACTCAGTGAATTTGGCATTGATTATGTACAACAAAAGTCAGTAAAAGGACAGGTGCTTGCAAACTAGCTAGTGGAGGCACCCTTATCCGGAAACAGAGCCGGTGTGTTTGGACTGCTGACACATCATTAATGTAAATTGAGGAATCTGTCATATGGTAAGTACATTTTGACGGATCATTTACTTTCCATGGTTCAAGGGAAGGTGTAGTGTTAATCACTCCTACAGGAGACCCCATACCCCAAGCCTTCCGCCTCGAGTTTCCATGCACAAATAACATTACAGTACTATAAAGCATTCGTCGCTAGGATGAAGTTGGCTATAAATGGAAAATTCACCATCTTAAGGTCATTGGTGAATCACAATTGATTATCAAGAAAATCAACGATGAATACAAATTCAAGGATGACAAAATCATCCCATATAAAAGGTTGGTATAAACCCTACAAGAATATTTTATGCACATCACCTTTGAACAAATTCCAAGGGAAAAAAATGTGTCTACAGATGCAATTACAACAGATGGGTTCTATGTTACAGGATTCCACTAGAGAACAATGATATGTAAATTTTTTGTTGAAAATCTACGTCATCCTGCATATGACATGCCAAAATTGCTCCTAGAATGTGAAGTTTTTGTTCCCTTCTCCCCATGGTGTGAACCCATCTTTAACTATCTCCAAATTAGTACCTTTGCTTCCAACATCACCCATTCTGAAAAACAAATCCTTATCCATAAAATAGCCCATTATACCCTCCTAGGAGGCACCCTCTACCATCATGGATATGATAGGAATTTGTTATGTTGTTTAGATGTAGCAGAGTCAGTATAAGCAATTGAGGAGGTACACAAAGGAGTGTGCGGAGCCCATACAATTGGGATGGTTTAGAAAAGAAGTTATTAAGGGTAGGTTATTACTGGCCTACCATAGAGATAGATTATTGCAATTATGTAAAGAAGTATGTGTGATGCCAGAAGTATGGGAGCTTCATTTATCTATCGTCAAAACCTTTACACTAATCACAACACCATGCACATTCTCTAAATGGGGATTGGACCTAATAGGTAAGCTTACCCCTACTTCATCCAATGGCCATACACACATTATAACGAACACATAGTACTTCTCCAAGTGGGTGGAGGTTGTTCCACTGACATATGTTACAGGTGCTCAAATATCAAAGTTCATCATGAACCACCTCATCTGTCATTATGGCATTCCTTCCGCCATTATTGTTGACAATGACAAATCTTTCAAGAACAAGATGGTGAAAGCTCTATGTTAGCACTTTCATATACAATTAAAGTGGTCCATGCCATATTACCCTCAAGGTAATGGGAAAGTAGAGGCCTCTAATAAAACACTTGTTTAGATCATGGAGAAGATGGTGAGTAAAACAGTCACAATTGGCATTTACAAATTCACCCTACCCTCTAGGGCTTATAGGACCTCCATTCACACCCCTATTGGTGTGACACCTTATTCCCTAGTGTTTGGAACTGAATCCATCATCCCCTTGGAAATAGAGCTTCCCTCCCTGAGAATATCTCTTAGGGACTATCTAGATAAAGATGAGGATTACATAGTGGCTAGACTGACCGCGTAATCAAGCTAATAGATGAAAGGTGCATCCGCACACTCAACCACCTTAAAGTGTATCAGAGAGTGTCACGAAGCTATAACAAAGGAATCATACCTCGTCAATTTGAGGTAGAAGATTTGGTGTTGAAGGAAAACCAATTCAACACAGTGAAGGAGAGAGAAAAGAAAGGCAAGTTCAAACCTAATTGGTTAGGACCTTATGTCATTGTGGCCAAATTTGGGTCGAAGCATACAAGCTTGCCTATCATAATGGAGATGAGTTGTGAGAGCCCATGAATGCCATGCACCTCAAGCGGTTTTATGCTTAAACATAGCGCAAAAATTAGAAGAAAAATAATAATAATAATAATAATAATAAACATTAAAAAAACAAGTCAAAAAAGAGAAAAATAAAAAGAGAAAACAGTCATCCAAATGTGAAAACCATGCAATTGTGGCACTTTGGATAAGTCCCTTAGTGAAAATTGGTTTCTAGCACCTTGGGAGGATTTGTTGTTCACAAGCATCTCGCGTCTGGAAGGGTACATTTGCTTAGTTTAGAGCTAGTTCTGCACCTGCATCTGAGATTCTTTGTGAGCCTATCCTATCAAAGCCTTGATCCGGTTGGTTCTCCTCTTGTAAATCGGTGAAGAGATTACCTTTGTGTATTCCCTTATAATGTTGGGGACGTTGTCACATCTTCACCTTCTTGTATATAACATGTGGCATCTACCTTTGTATATTCCCATCTAACGCTGGGGGCATCCACATTTCCTAGTTTCTTATACATAGCTTCGGAAAACTGTTTGAAAATCCAAAAACATTCGAATATGTTGAAAATCCAAAAACATTTGCATATTGTTAGAAAAATCCCAAAACATTAGAAAACCATAAAATACAAAAAAAAATACAAAATTATTTCGTAAAACTCCCAAAAACAATGCAAAACACATTGAAAACAGTCTTACAAAAACATAGTCATGGTTTACTTGCTTTGTTTATTTGTTTGTTTCTCGCTTTGTTTAATCATGTGTACATCATTTGTATAGTTTTTCTTGCTTGTACATTTATACAGTGTGTTGCTTAAACATACCTTTTAGATTGATCTTTTCTTGTTTAGACTAGATTCGTTCTTATTTGTACATATGGAGTGTGTTTTTGCATGTTTCTGAATGATTGTACATAGTTATGTTGTTAAGTTGTTTAGTGTGTATATTTGGTAGATTTGTTAACTTTTGTTTGTGCTTGTTTGTTTATTACTTGTACATTGTTTTTTATCACATCATCATCTAAATCATCACATATAACATCATATACATCATATATCAATAAAATGCTAAGTCTACATCATACATGTATGCTTAGCTAATCATCAATATCGTATCATCAATGGGGCACGAGGGGTTGTAAATATCAAAATCTATCCCCCATACAAGTATCATACAAATCATCAAGTGGACTAATTAAAAGCATCTCATGTATAATACAAATGATATCATCTAAGGATATATCATAAATCAAAAACATGTGATACATGTATAACAACATCATAATATAGATTCCAATCATCATAATCATCATACATGTCAAAATCAATGTCCATATACATATGTGTCTCAAGGTATACATCATCAGGATACAAAATAAGCCTTCATCATGAGGCATAATAAAAAATGATACATCATATACATCGATCAAAACTGAGCCTTCATACCGAGGCATACATACATCTATGTGTACAAATAAAAATGAGTCATGTCTGACTTGATCCCTCATGGGGACTAGGTGTCCTGCGATCTGGAGGAGGATCCATAACTTGTGGACCTGCTAACCTAAGTACTTCCCTCATGGCTACTCAACTGATCTAGCTAATGTCAATGGTCTCTGTGATCTAGCATACATCGACTGTTGGATATAACCAGGTGCTCTCTGGCCCTCTGGAGACAACCTTGTAGTATAATGATCTATAATAAGATGCCCTCACATTGGTTGTCGGTAAATCCATGTGCATGCACGGTGTCACCGTGACTCCATTAGTGTGTTGGAATGAGGCCACCTCTACAGAAAGTCTAGCAATCTCGACCTGTCCCACTTCCTACTCAACCCGGAGCTGATCTCACTCCACTATGATGCCTTTATGCACCTTGCCCCTACGGCGCTCGGTTGATCCTCTCTATGGTAATAATTTGTACTGTTCCCTAGCCTAGTCTCTCTCGACAATCAATTGTTGTACCTTGGCCATTAATTGATGTAATAGGCTCAAACTTACAACATCTGGGTGGCCATCTGTTGAATTTGTTGGAACTAGTTGGCTCCATTGCCCCCATCTCCTCCGCCTCCATCACCACCACCCCTCCACCTCTCGACGGATTATATGGTGGGATACCATTCAGCCCTTATTTTGGCACTTCTCTCTACAACGAACCTTGTGGTGTTACTCTATAAGGAGGCACCTACTATAATGGAGCCCGGATACCAACCGTTATACCCACTTGAGGCATCCGTATCTATGAGGCTACGAGGATTTGTCTATCTTGGTCATTGTCTTTGTCCTAGAGGAGGACCCTATCCATCACCGCCATCATGACACTAACCATCAAAACCATCATCATTTGTATCATCATCCTCATTGTCACTAAATTGCTCTACTAGTGCCCGACCCTTACATCCTAGGCGGCCTACGAAATGGTAAGACGATGAGGAAAAATTGTCATGTACCACGGCCCATACTTTTCCGTCACTCTAGGATATTTGATTTGTCTCAATGGAGCCCAAACCAATGGTACCATCGATCAAAGATAAGACAGGCCCTAACTATTTGGATTAACGGCCCCATTTCAAATCTCTATGCGGCCCAACGTGCATACCACATCTCTAGACTAGGTACATCCTGCACTACATCGAACCGCCACCGACATCGATCTACTTTATAAAACTTTGTGATGTATCCCGACTATCAATAAAAAAGTGCTTGACCATGGCTATACTCGGATCATCTACGTCCTTGACCCACTGATATTGGCGGTAAGGCCTCCATACTATCATATGTTGTTGAATATCATCAAAGACTATGTGGTAATGGTAGGTATCCCCCATGTGCCCACAGATGCCATTTCCAACTTGGACCCATCCCATCACTAACAACTCATGTGGAGCCCAAACTCATAGAATTCTGCCCGGGGTGACCAATGGCTATGTGATCCCATACCCATATCTCATGTGACTTTGACAAGACCCGTAGTCTTTTGACCGTGGTATGTAATCAAGTGTAAATCCCAATATAGATGTGTCAGCATACACTAACCGCATCAATATCTCTCGCCTCATAACAATCCTCATATAAAACCAATAAGACCTAGTGGAAAAGAGGTGCATGTCTTGTCGATAAACAAAAAGCCACTGACAAGAGCCATCAGGTACACGAGCATGCAATGTAGCCTAGGATTTGTAATACATCAATGCGGTTGCACCATACCTTGACAAGGTATCTCATCATGGCCAAAAATCTCGATCAGGTAGTCTATAATCGCAGCTCTATCACTAATATACTCAATCAATGTCCCTAGATGGGCACACACAATATGCACCAAACATCCTCTAATTTGATGGTCATCTCTCTAGTAATGAGTTGGATGCATTGACTCTCGTTGTGTCATCTCTCAACTAAGGTTGTGAGTAGGCCATGGTCTAGGGTAATATGTGGCATCTGCCACGTGAGCTAACCTTATGACCTCTAATAGGATATCCATCATCCACCTATCTCGCTAATGAAGCTTGCCTCTACCATAGCTAGTCAGTCATGTCACTCCCTAGTTTGTAGCATTAATCATCATCTTCGCAAGATCACACAACACTTGTTACAAATTTCTTTTATTTTATCTATCTTCTTCTATTTTTATTCTAAAGTACTAACTCATATTTCATCTACACTATCTTATTCATCAACTAAAATTATTCTAAAATCTTATATTTTTCTTCTAAGTCTCAAATTTTCCCTTCTTCAACACCTCTGCGCTCTTTTGGGCAAATGCGTGACCTTTGTGGCATGTGCGCGCCTAGTGCATGTGCGCGTTGTTTATGGCGCATGCACGCTCATATTTACACGTGCACACACAACCTAACCAACCCACCTAACTTACACATGCACATCCTTTAGAATGCATGCATGTACCTTTTCACATGTACCTTATCATGGGAAATACAAAGGTGTACATGTAAGTATAGGCAAACAAGATTAAGTGAAACCAAGATATGCAATGTGCAAGTGTATGAGTGAGATGACATGGTATGTAATGTGAATGTGATAGGAGTGTCACACCCCCCAACGGATGTGGATGACAATGAGATGAGGTTCATTTATAAAATACCCCTCAATAATCACCAATGAACCATATAATAAGAGTGCATCATCGGATGTGTACTAGAAAGATAGGTCATGAAGCATAGAGCATGAAAAGTGAATGTGGTGAGGTTCATTTCATATTTAGACCCTCGGCAGTCGAGTATGAATCGTGGAATTAGAGTGTGTCATAGGTGCTCCTGACCCAATCCAGGTGCCATAGTCTCAGAATTTCCAATATTTACATAATTTTCTCGGCTCGATTCTAATATTTTTCCCTCTCGTTTCATCATTTTTCCAACTCGGCACAACTTCAAATTTATTGCGTAAATCAACTAAGTGTTTTATCCCTTCATTTACAACTAGGGTTTCATATTTTCTAGCTTTCTTGTGTCAAAATTATGCATTTCATTGTTATATTTGCGTTGGTACTTAATTAGAATTTGACATTTATATATCTCTATATTTGTTAAATCATCGACCACCCAATTATTATTCGGCGGATCTTTGTGAGATTAAGGGAATACAAAGTTCGCCCTAATCCAAAAAAATGCGTCTTTGGTTTCACTTTGGGAAAACTTCTAGGATTCATTGTCTATGAAGAGGAATTTAAGTGGACCCTACCAAGGTTAAAGTTATAATCGATATGTCACCTCCTCAGAATTTGTGTTAGCTAAGAGGCCTACAAGGAAAAATCTAGTATATTCAGTGATTCATCTCTCAATTGGCAGACAAGTGTCATCACTTCAACCAGTTGCTTAAGAAGGATGTTTAATTCAAATGTACATAGGAATGTCAAGACTCATTTGCTAAATTGAAAGAATACTTGTCCTCTCCATCTGTCCTCATGTCGCCTATCCAAGACAAGCCTATGATGTTGTACACCTTTGCAATGAGAACATGTCATTAGGGCATTATTAACACAACATAATGATAAGGGTCAGGAACAAGCGGTGTACTATTTGAGTAGGAATCTTCTTGAACATGAATGCAAGTATTCACATGTTAAAAAATCTTACTTAGCAGTTACTTACAATTTTGGCAAGTTGCGGCACTACTTGTTAAATAATACCACCAAGTTAATTTCAAGGGTTGACCATCTTAAGTACCTACTTTTGAGACCAATAATAATAGGACAGATATCCAGCTGGATTGCACTCCTAAGTGAATTTTACATTGAAATTGTCAACCATAAGGTTATAAAAGGCCAAGCACCCGCAGATCAACTGGCTACAGTGCCACTACCAAGATCACAATCGTTACACTTTGAATTCCCTGATGAAGATCTCATTATACGTAGAAATCATCCCTTTGTGAAATCTATTCTTTGATGGATCTTGCTGCAGCATCCATGGTTTAGGATCGGTATTGTCTTATGAACACCTGATGGGTACCTTATTCCTAAATCTTATTACATTGTCTTCCCTATATAAACAACATAACCGAATATGAAGCATTAATAGTAGGCATAAGCTTTGTTATTTGTTGGTGCCTACAAGAATTAACATCATTAGAGATTCTCTTCTCATCATTAATCAAGTCAACAATGTGAATACCAAGTTAAAGATGAGAAACTTCTACCCTACTGAACGCATGGTCGATAGTCTTAAAGGGTATTTTGGGATTATAACTTTTGAACAAGTTCCTCATGCGTAAAATAAAGCAACGAATGTCATGTCAACTATTACATCCCTTCTTGCATTCGACATATATAAAACTTACAATGAATTCCTTGTTTAACATATTTTGGTACCCGCATATGATTTTTTGGAGTCTACCATGGTTTGTGAGATTGTTAGTCCTGATCATCCCTGGTATCAAGATATATATACCTTCATTCAAACCAAAGCCTAAGCTCTAATTTAAACTCATCCAATAACGAGCCTTGGCACAACGTGCCTCGTGCTATAACCTCCTTGTTGACACCCTGTATCGAAGAGGCTATGATGGGACTCTCTTAAGATGTCTCAATCAATATGAAGCTAATTAGGCGCTAGCTAAAGTACACTCGAATATTTGTATATCCCGAGAAAATTTGAATGGTCCTTGTGAAGAAGATCTTACGTGTCAGATACTACTGGCCCACAATGGAGACAAATACATGTAATTATGTGAAGAAATGTTAGGCTTTCCAAAAACATGGTAATCTCATTCATACACCCTACCAAGCTTTACATCCCATCACTTCACCTTAACATTTCTCAAAAGGGGGCTCGATCTAATTGGAAAAATAAATCCGCATCTTCGATGCCCACACATTCATTATAACTACCATTTGAGTATTTCACCATGTATATACATTTTTGGGTGCAATATTTCTAAATTTATCTTCAACCATGTTATCTATTGTTTTGGCATTTTCATTGTCATTGCCAATGACAATGGTGGTTCCTTCAAAAATAAGAATGTCGAGCCACGGCTAAAAACTTTAGTATCCTCCCGAAATGGGTTATACCCTACTACCCATAATGCAATGGCCAATCTGAGGCATCCAACAAGATTATCAAATCCATTTTGGAAAAAAACATTTGTTAACATGGATGTAATTGGCATACGCAATTGTATCCCACCCTCTGGGCCTACCACACTTCCTTTTGTACTCCTACAGGAGCTACCCCATTCTCCCTAGTATATGGCTCTAAAGCCATATTACCTATCAAAGTCAAACTGCCTTCACTTTGTGTCTCCCTCCAACACCTCATTCATGAAGAGGATTAGTGTGTTACACGCCTTATGAAGCTAGAACTATGAGACATATTCACACCTTGGACCATCTTCGGGTATATGAGAATCAATTACGTCAGAACTATAACCACAATATCAAACCTCAATAGTTTGAAATTGGTGACTTGGTTCTAAAAGAAAATCAGAAGAGCACAACCAAGCCACATGACAAATAGGGAAACTTTGAGCCTAATTGGTTGGGTCCTTGTGTTATAACTGCTAAATTTGGATCCAAAACATACAAATTGTCTACTAAGGATGGTAAAGAGTTGAAGGATCCTATGAATGCCATTCATCTGAAGAAGTTCTACTCCTAAGTCTCCAAAGAGTAACCCTTGTGTTAGGGGCATATTAACGCACTCACTTGTTTTGTCATTTAACATTGTCTCTCACTTATGTTTTTCATCTCTCATCATGTGTCTCGTGTTCTCCTTGTCAGGTTGTCATGCCCATTGTCTACCACTCTTGTTCGCCTTCCTTCATGATTCTCTTTATCTTGTTCGTATGTAACACGTTGGTTACGGCTTGGGAATTCCTTTTTCCCTCTTCTTTGGCGTGTGGTTAAAAATTCCAAAAAGAACAAAAATATATATAATTGTTCAAAAATACAAAAATAATATAATTTTTTTAGAAAATACAAAAAAAAAGGAAAATATTTTGAAAATGTTCGACTTAAGCATTCACAACTATGTACCTTAGTTCGCCAATTTTGTAAAATGATTGTTCCTAATCATCTAAATTCTTCCAATCAATCATGCCTCCTTTGCAATATAACTTTACTTAGGGACACCACTCGACTTTGGCTTTATACATATCATGTTTCAATAGGATCCACTTAGAGTTGTTTTGGAGTATCTAAGAATCACTTTGTTCTTCGGCCTAACCCAATCCTCTCGCATTCTAAGCTATCGCTTAGGGGAAAATCGATATCTATCTATCTATTCATTGCGAAACACATTAGGAGTGTTTTTAGACATTGTTATTACGAACTGTGTTATATTGTTTCTTACTTGTTAGTTATGACATTAGTGCACATTTTTCACTGGCTAGTTTGTAATCTTTACTTGTTTGTTGTTTGTACATATAAAATGTTGTCTTGTATATTTTTATCTTAGTCTATTATTTTATTAGTTAGAATAACCAAGTGTTCTATGTATCTAGAATGTTATTTTGATTGTAGACCAATTGCAGGAAATTTATTCGCATCTTAGTTCACATATAACTTTGGTGTGGATCCTTCTTATTCATATTGGGTTTGTTTACATTGCTTGTTTTGTGTCTTTTTTTCGCTTGCATGTGTTGTGTTTTCTCTCCTAGTTTATTAACTAAGGCGTGGAATTTTTTCCTTTTTGTTGTGTATTCATGTTTGTTTATATTTATTTGCATTTGTATTTCAAACTTTTCAAAACTCGCAAAATCCAAAAAAATCATATATTTCAAAAATCCAAAAAAAAAAAAAAAAAAATTATTCGAACAAACATTCACTTATCACAAAAATCCTACAATTGGAAAACCCTTGAAGTGAATTTTTCAACATCTCCACACAATATTGGTAAAGTCATACTTTTTATCTACTACCCTAATGATTGTTCCAATCTTACAACTATCACTTTCTTCCCTTTGCATGATTTCTGCTTGGGGCAAGTCACAAAATTGTTTTTCCTTCACAATATAACTTCACCGGGTGATTTCAACTTCAATCATTTGCACAACAGATCCAACAAGAGTGTCACAAGGAGTTGATTTACTCCACTCTTCATGTATGATCTTATTCCCACCTTGGGAGCATTTACATCTACTTAATCATCATTGTTGCATGTATTAGGGGCATAGTTGATTGTTTTCTTTTCCAACTTTTTGTGTTGCATTTTTTATGTTTAATTTTTTAGAACACTTGTAAGTAGTGTGATTACATCTTGGTTCCTTATAACCCTTATGCCTACACCTACTCTATATATTGGTTTTGCTTTCCTTTTTTATCTTTTCTTTGTTGTGTGTGTTTGTTTACGTGCATATGGGTTAACCATATTGATTCCTTCATAATCATGGTGAAAACTCTATTGTGCAATAACAAAAATAAAGTTGCTCTAAAATTATTCTCCAAATGATGTTCATGATATAAGCACAGTCCTTTCCCATCTTTGTTGTAATTCCTTGTTTTCCTTCCCATCAAGTAGTTATCCACCGCTTTGCTCTGTCACCCACCTACTTGAGGGGCATTCCTCTACCATTCTACTCATCGGGGCATCCAAATGCTTCACCACTTCTTACTTGTTGGGGCATCCAAATGCTTCACCGCTTCTTACTTGTTGGGGCATCCAAATGCTTCACAACTTTTTGCTTGTTGATATGCATGTGTCTACTATCTTTAAAGCACTATTACTTTGCAATAGAACTTTAAAGAGGGGAAAATGTAGACACCCCAAAATCACTCACCTATTCCCAGTATTGTCCTAGTACATCCAATTATTCACCCATTTGTGATTGATTAATCATGTGCATTGTACCCCTTTGGATTAATTAAATTAGTCCTTAGTACCCCTATTAGCTAAGTTAATTATCATTTATTAATTAAATGATTAATTAATTAAGTGTGCACATTATAACAACCACTTTGGACCCCACATGGACTCCACTTGGACTCCACTTCCCCATCCCGATCCAACTCAACTTGGACTTCACTTCCTCATCCTAGTCAACTCCAAATGGACTCCACCTCACCATCCGGTCGAACTCATGTTCTAGAATCCTATAAAGGTGGGCACAATTCAATTGCACATACAACCACCTTTACGGATACAAATTTTCCAATTAATTCCATTACTAACCTTAAATGACATTTAACTTCTCGGAACTTCCTCAAATGCTAAAAAATAACATGTGTATTCATCCATTTGTAACCAACTTCCAATCACGTCTACTTCTATAAAATGCAAGCTTATCCTATTCCAAATCCTCCTAGATTGTTTGCAAGTAAACTCTGTCAATTTTCATACTAAAGCTTTCCAAGCCAACTACTCGTAGCAATTTTCATGCCCAATTTGGACACCATTCGAGAATACCCACAACTCTGCATCCAAAATCTTCTGCAAAGTTCTACACTCAAATCTATCCCAACCTTTACTTGAGGTTTACTTTGGAGGACTGCATGGAAGTTTTCATTATTGTGTTTGTTTCCATTTACCGTTGTTTTCCGTAGTTTACACTTGAATGTGCTTAAGTTGTGAGGTCTCGGAGGCTTAGATACCATAGCTGGTGGAAAAATGTCGTTAAGAGGGGGTAGAGGTAATGGTGTGCATGTTGGAATGCCTTTTATCTTGACAACATGTGTGGTGTAAATAAACTTAAGACACAAATTCTTCATAGAGGGGATAGATTGAGTGATGTGGAGCCAAGGGAGACCTAAGAACATGTCATAGCCTTTGATTAAAGATGCCACAACGAATGACACAAGCATGGTAAGAGGCCCAACTGTAATAAACAACCTAATGTAGCCAAAAGAATGAGGAAATGGATATGAAATAACATATATTAGACATTTTATATCCATAAGAAATGCAATAGAGCACACACTGATAGGATCCTCTGGATAGATCATGGTATTATTCACATTGTATGAACCAATAAAAGCATTGATATGTAGATAATTAGAAGAGAAAGTTACATGATAGTCATGATCCGAAAATGAAATAATTGGGTGATGCATTGTGAAGCAACAAGGAAATCAAGGGGCCCCGATGAAGGAGGGAGCACAAAGTGATATATATGATTAGCGAGAAGAGTCTATGGCTTATGTGTCATGCTTAGGAAAAGGGTCATTAAATATTTTGAGCTTTTTGTTATCATTGACTGGTTTAGAAGAAGAAGAAGATGGAGGAGGGAGCTCTAGTGAATTATTTTCAATAATATCTTGTATGAGATGCCTAAGTTTGAAACAACGATCGGTGGAATGCCCAATACATTGATGATAATCACATTTAGCATTTTTTTCATAATTGTGGCCATGGGGGTGAGATGGATCAAGATTGATAGGTGGTGGAAGAGTGATGAGATTGATTTCGAGAAGTTGAGGCAATAGAAATCGAGGTGCGTATGGTAATTTGGTGAAAGTACGCTTTGGAGGTTGTCATTGAAGCTTTTCACGAGGAGATACAACATTAATGGTTATCTTTGCTTCATTGGGCATAGGAGATGGCTGTAAACACTAAATCACAAACTTGGGTACATTTATAGGTCTTAAATACATACTAGCATTCATATGATTCCTAAGCAAGAAAACTAGTAATTGACAATTGTCTTTGGCCTCTTGTATTTGTTTCTTACTTTCTATTTGGTCTTACATACCCCACAACCTAGTCGGTATTTTACTTATTTATATTTTATGGCTCAGACACCAGCGCCCAACCAAGATAGGGGCACTTAGGTGCCCCTGTCCCTATGGGCACCCTAACCCTTTTCCACCTTATTCACTTCTTTTGGGTATTTTTTATCTTTTGGGCACCTTTTTCACTTATGGGTTGACCTTCTAATTGTCAATTACAAAATTCAAATAAGGGAATCATATAAATACATAGTTATGTGTTCAAAATCAAGGACCAAACACTAAGCATATACTATCATCACCTAAGCTTGCATCCAAAGGCACCTAAAACACTTTAAGGCATCCATCTAGCATCCATTCAAGGGACAAGGGACTATATTTTTTGCATACACAACATAAGAAGGGGAATTTATTTATTCCATCCACACATTTTACTACATTATTACATTTAGCTACAACCCGCTATCAATTGCAACTTGCACAAGGGCATCCTAGGGCACAATTTCTACACATCCTCACCAAAACTACATGGAGTCTGAGATGTAGTGCAGTGCTCAGTTGTATGTTCACTCTCAGGGTGACCGTCGGGGTTATTCTGACTCCCCATATTACATATTTCTTTTTAGTTTTCATGCGGTTTATCGGTTTTGTAGGTGAACTTTTATTTTACGAGTTCTTGGTACCCTCGACATTCATTATGTGATTTGTTAGGTGATCAACACAAAGTAATTATGACATATTTAAGACACATCATAGATCAGATCCAGAGCTTCTACACGTCATAGGCACCCGAGAAGAGGTCTTCGGTGCCCAAGTGCCCCTATCCTACCATTGGTGCTCGTGTACGGTCTCATTCCTGCAATCTAGAATTTACAGAGAGCATTTACAACAATATTCCCAATCTCTTCATCACTTTTCCCAATCCATATTAGTTTCAAATTAAGCGTAAATAAGCTAAGTCCTCTAACCTTCTTCTTTGCTTATGGTTTTAAATATTATATCTTAGATTTCTTGTGTCATTTATTTATTTCAACATTTACACATCATTTGGTTCAGTAGTGACTCTAAAATATTTAGATTTATCCCAAATTAAATTAAATCATTTGGTAAACCCCACTCGTGATCAGTCATTTGAATCCCTATTCTATCGGTTTCTCTTTCATGTCTCTCAAGGTTCTATTGGAGCTCAAATGTGCACATGTGCCCGAATCATAGACAATTTAGGATTTGAGACAACATGAGACTATCTCCAAGTTGTGGGACTTGAACTAAGATAGACCTCCTGAGAAGGTCGCTTTCCTTTAACTTACTTCTCTACTAAAAATACACCTACGAATTTAAATGCAACTATCGACACTATTCTAACTTTCCAAGGGACCAGGGTGAGAAGGAGATGCATAAAACATAAACCTAATCTACAGAGGCAATAACACCAGAAAATAAGGGGATGAATACATTTAGATAAGGGGAAAGGGAAGGAAATGATAATGAAGAGGATCAAACATCAAACACATATCAAAATCACTCCCAAAATCCACTTTCACAATGCACAATGGATAAAACTTCAGTAAATGAAACATACAACACATCTGTAAATGGAATGAAGGCAACGAGAGCAACAAAATGGAACAAGGGTAGAAACGAGTCATGGGATTAGATTTATTTCTTGAGATTGTGCACAAATTGTTATAGTCACATGAGGAAGATACGAGTATTTTTTGAGTCTAAAATCCAATGCATGCAATGCTTAGGACATACACACAAAGACACGAGAGAAGAGCCTTATGTTACACAATGTCCAAAATTCTAAAAGTATCCAACCTTACAAAGGAGCATTGCTCTACAATATATAGAAAATCATGGAAGGGAGAAGGATGATAAATTAGAAAGAAATCAAATCCATGAACCAACCCCAACCAATTTCATTAATTTCTCTTAGGAAACAGGGCACCACTCTATTTATCCACTATTACACACCTTCTTCAACTGAGCACCCATACTGCATTTAATGTTGGTGGTTGTGCAGCTTGGAGCTACACTTTTGTGTTGGAGAAGCTTCCTTGAGTTTTGTCTCTTTACCTTCGATTTGACTCATGAAATCAGATTTGATTGCATGGAGAATAACAAAATCTGATTGAATATGCAAATATTTGATAGTTAAATTGAAGATTCAATTGATTTTTAACTTCTGTGGAGAGTCACCATTTTGCTTTGTTACACGACTTCTCTATTTAGTGTTGTGCGGATTTTGATATCCATGGATCATTTATTTATATCACAACACCCAGGAGTTTACGCGACTTTTGAAAACTTTTCGCGGCTTGCCTAAATGACAAAATTAGTTACCCTATTACTCGCGTTTCACCTTGTACTGCTACCTTAGCCCCCAACACTACTTATAATAGTACGACTAGCTATATCCATCTAAGGAGTCCTTTCTTTATTTTGTAGAACTTTCTTTGTTTCACAGTGTCTAAATGCCCTTCGTGGTAATGTTCTTGTCTGCGTGGCATTGCTCAAGCCTTTGGAATTCTTCAAATTTACCTCCAAATATCCACAAGTTTAATACTCGTGCAAGTTGTTCGAATTTTGTTAGGAATACAAAATTGGGCAACATTTTTGGAGATTCACATGGGTTATATGCCTACTACATAGATGATCAATAGCCTTAGGCATTCATTGGGCATGAATTTAGTTGATTGATTTAGTTGTTCTACATTTGACTCTGTCATTTGATGGTAACTAATTTTAACACTCCGAACTTCATTTGTAACAACATTTCCTATAACATAGAACTTGCAATAAGATCCTGAATTAAAAAACATGTGCAAAAGCACTTAGGGAAAAGAAACCTAAACTACTAACAAGACAATGTGTTGAAGGCACTTGGAGGAATTAGAAATCCTATTTACTATGTACAAGATGCATGAAACCTCAATGAGAAGGTTTGAGATAAATCCCATTAACTAGGATTTGAAATGCATTCCCATCAAGATCAGACAACTCAAAAGAATTATCCACCTTACAAGCAGTAATGATGTATGGTCCACTCCAAATAGCATCAAATTTGGAGTGTCTTCCTAGTTTAGCTCGATCCGCATCCCATTTTAAGACTAGATCTTTAAATTTGAATGTCTAAGGCCTATCTTTTTTATCAAACCACTGCTTGGTTGAATTTTGATGTTGCTCCATCCTTAACATGGTGGCATTTCTATTTTCTTCAAGTTCCACCAATTCCACCATTTTGATTTCTCTTTGATCTCGTGCCTTCAAATTCTAACTGCTAAGCTAATTCAAGTGAAGGCAATTCAAGTGACAAAGGAAGTCTAGCTTCTTTTCCATATACCAATTTATAGGGAGAGGTGCCAATGGCCTTCTTTGTTGTTATCCTATCCGCCCAAAGAGCATTTTTCTTTTTGTATGCCATTGCCTTTAATTTATGTCCATGTCTCTCTTCATGATTCTGATCAGATTTTTATTAGTAGATTCTTCCAATCCATTACCTTGGGGTAGTAATTGGAGGAAGTCTTGAGATAAATCCTAAGTTGAAGAGCCCAATCAGATATTTTTGCACCCAATAAATCCTTAGCATTGTCAGAAATAATGGTTTGGTTTCGTCAAGAAATTCCAAGATAGTTGATTCAAGTGGCTTCCTTGAATGGTGCGGCTTTAGTCCATCTGGTGAAGTAATATGTCATTGTGAGAACCCATTTGTGACCAATAATAGATGGAAGATTGATCATACCAATGAAGTCAAGACCCCATTATGCAAATGGTTGATCTACCTAGATTAGATGAAGTGGCGAGTAGGTCGATATTTTATTCCAGTGAAGAGTGCACACTCTTTACATTTCATCACCCACTTGTGAGCATCCACGAATAATGTAGGTCAAAATATCCTGCTTTTATGGTCTTTATGGTTGTGGCTCTAGTAGAGAAATGTCCACTAGACAAACCATCATGAAATTTGGTCAAAACCCCGTCTGTTGCTCACCTTGAATACATCCGAACAACAGACACCATTAATGTTTCTTTTAAATAGTATACCATCAACTAACACATGGAAAATATTGCAACCTCAAATGTCACTTATTTGTTTTACTGTGACAATGAGAATATATGCCGGAGGAAAGGAATGTTATCATTATCTTCATCCAGTTATTTGTGGCTAGTTCTTCATTCTTTTCAAGTTTCACGCAGTTGTTCTCTTCTAGGAATAAAGCGGTTTCTGGGTCATTCCGCGCATCTTTAGCTAGTTGTCTGTAGAGATAATATCCTCTTACCAATTTTTGGCCTTAATGGTCACATCATATTCTATGATTTTAGTCACCCATCTAGCTCATTTCTCATTGATCTATGTTCCCATAATGAAATCTCTGACGCTGGGATGTGATACCAAAACCTTTACGCGACTAGCTATGATCATGCTTTTGAATTTCTTTAAGGCGGGTATGATGGCAAAAAAAAATTCTCAATATGGTTGTACTTAATCTCATAATCCTTCAAGGTTTAGGCTGAAGAAGGCTACTGGTTGCTCTAAATCTTGATCATTTGGTTGGGTTAGAACTATGGCATTGCAAGAATCAACTCCATACACATATAAGATAAAATATTTGGAGTAATCTGGATTAATCAATGTAGGAGCCTAAGTTATTTCTTGTTTGATCTTTTCAAAACTATCCTTCCCCTCCGTGGTCCACCTGAAAGCTGAATCCTTTATGAGCATAAGTGTGAGTGGCTTTACCAAACTTGGGAAGCTAGGTAAGAAACACCTAACAAAGTTAACCTTTCCAAGAAAATATTGCAAAGCTTTCTTGTGAGTGGTGAGGAAAGAGCGAGGATGGAAGAGACTCTTTCTAGGTCAATGGTAATGCCTTCTTTAGAAACAAAGTGCCCCAAAAGCTTACCTCTAGGGACTTCAAAATTACATTTCTTGGGGTTAAGAGATACCCCAAATTCCCTGCATATTTCAAATACCTTCTCGAGATGAGTAATATGATCTTGGTTATGCTTTGAGAAGACAATGATATCATCAAGATACACAAGGATAAATTGATTAATATATCCTTTGAAGGCAATTTCCATTGCTCTTTGGAAGGTGACACCTACATTTGATAAACCAAAAGGCATTTTTTGATATGTGTGTGTTCCCCATTTGGTGGTGAATGCAGTATTGTATTGATCCTCTTCTTTCACTTTGATTTGGTTGAAGCCTAAATATCCATCAAACATTGAAAATCTCTCGAGACCCGTCATTATCTACAAGATCTGCTCTATTGAAGGCAAAGGATAATGATCCTTGAGTGAGGCCTTATTTAGGTCTCTGAAGTCTATATGAAAGCTTGATTTCACCGTTCTTCTTTCTAACTAGAACTAAGTTCACGACCCAAGTGGAGTACTTAATGGGAAAAATAATCTTAGCCTTAATGAGTTTAGACAATTATTTTCTCACGAGGGACTTTATCTTGGGGTTCACCAAACTTTGCTTCTACCTGAATAGTTTAATATCAGGATCAAGATCAATAGAATGTTGGGTTATAGCTAGATTGAATTCTTTTAAATCTTCATAGCCCCATGAGAACACGTCACTGAAATTTTGACACAAGGCAACAAAATTCTTCTTTTCATGTTCATCACATAACTTTCCAATCAAAAGTTATTTTCCTGGGGCAATTGTAACAAGATGACAGTCTTATTTTTTTGCCGCCATACTCTTTTCTGTACCTTTAAACTCATCATCCAAACTAAAAATTTGTTCTAGAGTAACCAATCCCTTTGGCAATTTGTTTGTTTTGAGATAAATGATTTGATCACCATATATCTCCTACAAGTCAGACTACATTTTTGAAGAAAATTTAGCTTCATTATGTATGAATTGGACAATTTTCTCATCATTATCAAATACTTTTCAGTTGGTTACATTATCAGGTATAGATGGCCTCACAACCATCTTGATATGTTGTGTCTTGCCTTTAACCAGGTCTTCTGTAGGTGAAAATTGAGATCCAAGAGCCATCATTTGATTTGCTTCCTTATTTAGCTTCTACGGTATAGCCTATAGGTTGAGAGCATCAAAACTCTCTAGTAAGTCCCAAACTCTATATTTGTAGGCCTTCAATAGTTTGTTCTTTGTAGTGCATCTTCCATGGACTTGGTTAATGACTAGCTCAATATCTCCAAAGATTTGTAACTTCTTGATCTTTCTCTTTTCCGCAATCAGCAAGCCATGCACTAATGCCTCATATTTTGCCACATTGTTGGAACAGGAAAATTACAGTCCATGGGTAAAGAAGAACTTCTCTTCCTTTGGAGAAACAAGCATGACACCCACCCCAACTCCATTTCTGCTTCTAGAACCGTCAAAATACATCCGTCATAAGCCATAAACTAACTCTTTATCTTCTTTGAATATTGTGGGCATAACAAATTCCTCTCATAGAACACAATAGGTGTCAAGACCAGTTTCATAAGCTTTAAGCTCTTCAGAATATGGATCAAATTTGTGATCTCTCTCACCCATTCATCAAACAATAAATCAAGCATGAGAGGGGAGCAGGTTGTTCTTTTGGACTTGAAATTTGATCATGTTGTTCTTGTATCAAACAATTTGATTAGATAGGGGAAGGTTCATATGACTCTATGTGATAGGAAAAGATAGGCTCAACTTGAATTGTGAATCTTGTGCCATATTTGGTCCTTAAAATCATGTGTGTCCAATTCGAAGATAGATAACCACCTATTTTAGTAGTAAAATCTCTAGACAGGCAAATTACAAACATGGGCGGCAAGTCTATGAATGATATATCATGGGTTATCATGAGACTCGAGGCAAGCATGGAGGGTTAACTCAAGGTCTTTAACTACCCCCAAGACATTCACAATTTACCCATCTAGCTATAAAAATCCCCTAGACACCGGAATGTAGTTGAGACTTAAGATGTCAACAATTTTCTTTGGCATAACATAAGTACTAGCCCCTGAATCAATCATACAATTATGAACTAGGTGTTTAACCATAATTATAGACATGTAAAAGGGTGGGGTTTTGACATTTTTACTTACTTGATCACCCTTTTCTTGACAGACATGCACCATGGCATGCGTCTTTTGCACTACTGGATCCGCTAAAGGCAGTTGCTTGAGAGCTTCCCATAGGATATCACATTATGATGGAATAGCCAATGCATCCCACATAGAGACATTAACATTGGTTTTCTTATTTTTTTCCACAATATTGAATGACAGGACATACTTCTTTTTGCATTTGCAGATGCTACATTCCTTCCTTTGTTGCGGCCTTGTTTGATCACGTGGTTTAGGTGCAACAACAACCTCTTTTCCTATGGCATGCTTATTAGGGACCATGGATCTCTGAGATGTGTTTCTTACTTCATCCTGCCGAGTTACTCGTGGGCTTTTGTTTCTACTTCAGTCCATGGCTTTTCCTTTACTCTTCCAGTGTCTTTTCCATTGTTGGAGGAGATATTATGATCAACAAGAGTTGCCACCTGAGTCTTTAGCATTCTTTTCTTATTTTTGTGTATTGTCAGCAACACTCATTTGAGGTCTACTAGAGCCACCAAACATTTGATTGAGTACATATAAATCCTCAAATCTGAAAAACATGAGGTTAGGATCGGGTGCGGCTTGCTGGACTTCTTCTACATCATGATTTGGTGATTCAATGAATGGTTGATACTGATTGGAAGCACCTTAAATGATGTAGGGTTGGAGATATATTTCCCTTTCACAACCAATTTGGTTATGAGGTAGATTACATGGAAAGTTCCACTTTATCTCTTGTGCCATATTGTTTGCATCTTTGGAACTAAGGTCCTTGGCTTGAATCAAAGGAAATGCTGTGGAGGAGGAATTATTGCCAATGGAATAGGAGCACTTTGATTTTTCCATCTTTTTTTTTTAAATTTTGTGTAGTTCTTTGATTAGGTTCTTGGTTTCTATAAGGATGATATCCTTGACTTGAAGATTGCCCTTGATTTTTATAATTTCTATGTGATTGGGATTGTTGTTTTTCTAAGGATATAACTTTGTTTGTCAAGCTTCTAATCAAAGCCTTCATTTCTTCATCCTCCTTTTGTTGTGCAGGGGTTTGTGATGTGGAAGCTATAGGTTATGGATTTGGCTAGGGAATAGGAGCAATGGAGGGTTGTGCGGCTTGTGGAAATTCAGGGGATAATGGCATAGGTGGCCTAGGAGCTAATTTTCTAGCTTGAATTAAACAATTCTCAACCCTAATGGCCAATGCATAAGTTGTTGGTAGAGTTACACCTCCCATAGATTACACCATAACAAATATATTAGAGTTAAGAGCTTTCAAAAAGTAAAGAAATGCACCTTAATCGAAGGCCTGATAAGGACTAGAATTCTGTCCTAGGTTCTCTGGAATCTAAAGTTGAAATCATCATTTGTTCATTAGGTGCTCTCTTGATTGTGGTTAACTACTCCAAAAGAGACAAGTTATCAGCTCTTTCCCCAAATTGATTATACAAGGTTGTGCACAACTCATTCCAATTCCTAATTGATCTCATGGTTACGATTATAAACCATTATAGAGATTTTCCTTTAAGTGACAAAGCTAGAAGTTTTACTGCCACATCCATTTATATAATTTCATGAATTGCACACACATTTGCAATGTCCTGGATATGGTCAACTGGAGTAGTGTGATTTTCTCCAGTGAAGTATGGAATATTATTTAAGGTAACTACTGGGATGAAATTATGGGCATTCAAATCAAGTAGACTACTTCATGTGAAGTTTACAAATGGATTATGAGGTATCAGTTGCTGTAAATGAGCCATTATAATGGGTATGAGAACTCTAGTGGACTGTAAGAAAGGCCTACTAGGTGGAGAGAGTTTGGTTTGGAGGAGATAAAGATATTTGAATCTATCTTCCTCTTCTTTGTCTACCTGGAGATAACTATAAATATTCAAATACACCTTCTTGTTTTGTTCTAGACCGAGCTTGTATCCTTCTTGTGAACTAGGAAGGATTGAGCCACCAGTACTTCTAGAAGTAGTTGATATGTCTAATGGAGTCACCACATGTGTTTCTGCAAAGCCTTAGAATTTTATCAAGATGCACACCGAAACTTGATAAAACTAGAAATATTTATTTCAAAGCTCCCACCGCATTTGCCAAAACTGTTGGAGCTCAAATGTGCACCCATTCCCGAATCATAGACAATTCAGGATTTGAGACAACATGGGATTATATCCAAGTTGTGGGACTTGAACTAAGATAGACCTCTAGAGAAGGTCATATTCCTCACTTACTTCTACTTTCTAAAACTACTCCTAGGAATTGAAATGTAACTATCTCGACTCTATTCTAACTTTCCAGGGGCCAGGGTGAGAAGGAGATGCATAAGACATGAGTTCTAATCTACGAGAGGTGATAACACCATAAAATAAGGGGATGAATACATTGAAATAAGGGAAAGGGAAGGAAATAACAATGAAGAGGATCAAACATCAAACACGGATCGTAATCACTCCTAGAATCCATTTTCACGATGCACAATGGATAAAAAATTAGTAAATGAAACATACAACACATATGTGAATGGAAAGAAGGAAACGAGAGCAATAAAATGGAACGAGGGAAGAATGAGCCACAAGATTAGATTTATTGCTTAAGATTGTGCACAAACTATTACAGTTATAGGAGGAAGATGCGAGTATTTGCTTTGATGCGAGTATTTGCTTGAGTCTAAAATCCAAGGCATGTAACCCTTAGGACATACACGTAGCACCAAAGAAGAGCCTTATGTTACACGATGTCCAAAATGATAAAAGTATCCAACCTTACAAATGAGCATTGTTCTACAATATATAGAAAATCGTGGAAGGGAGAAGGAGGAGAAAGTAGAAAGAACTTGAATCCTTGAACCAACCCCAACCACTTTCATTAATTTCTCTTGGGAAATAGGGTGTCACTCTTTTTATCCATTGTTACATGCCTTCTTCAACTGAGCACCCATACTACATTTAATGTTGGTGGTTGTGTAGCTTGGAGCTGTAATTTTACGTGTTGGATAAGATTCCTTGACTCTTGTCTCTTTGCCTTCGATTTGACTCATGAAATCAGATTTGATTGCATAGAGAATAGCAAAATCTGATTGAATATGCAAATATTTGATAGTTGAATCGAAGATTCAATTGATTTTTAACTTCCATGGAGAGTCACCATTTTGAATTGTTATGCGGCTTCTCCATTTAGTGTTGTGTAACTTTTGATATCCATGGATCATTTCTTTATATCACGGTGCCTAGGTTTACGTGGCTTTTGAAAACTTTCCGCATGACTTACCTAAATGACAAAACTAGCTGCCTTGTTACCCGTGTTTCACCTTGTATTGATACCTTAGCCCACAGTAGCGCTACTTATAATAGCGTAAATAGCTATATCCATTTGTGGAGTCCTTTCTTCATTATGTGGAACATCCTTTGTTTCATGCGGGTGTCCATATGCCCTCTCGTGGTAATGTTCTTGTCCGCTGAATTGCTCAAACCTTCGCGGTTCTTCAAATTTGCCTCCAGATATCCACCAAGTGTGATACTTGTGCAAGTTGCTCAAATTTTGTGAGGTATGCAAATTTGGGCAGCATTCTCCTCACGTCTCCTCAAACCAATTGATTCAAATGCACCCGCATTATAAATATGTTCTCCAAAAAAACCTAGACACTATGTATCTCCCTCGCAATACGTCACCCGCTCAAGTAAGTGTTATTTTCGATCGTCTATCTGATGACTCTATCAGTCCTAATCCTCCATCTAATCAACCTATATTAGAGTCAATTCAAGCTTTGCATTATTTATTTAAAGTCAAAATCTAAGCTATGGAAATCACAATTACATCTCTTAAATCTGAAATCCAACATCTCAAGGATGCTTCTCAGGCCCATGTTCATTCTTCTTCTACATCTAATTCTACTTCTTTTTCCTCTACATGTGCTCATATAAGTGAACCTCAAGTCATGCCACTACCCACACCTCTCAAGTTTGATTTCAATGTTAAGCCACATGATATTCTTCCTCAGCTCCTCACTCATCAATTGATCAACTTTCCATCCACTAATTGCTACCCTCCTTATTGGCTTGCTAAATATCAAGGTCTCCCATTTTGTAATTATCATCAAATTAATGGACATAATGAAAATGATTGTTATGCTCTAAAATGAAAAATTTGCCACCTTAAGCATCATGGTTTCATTTCATTTGCTACGAAAAATGTTATTTCATTCTCATTTCTAATTGTCAAATCACATTGGGATCCTAAATCTGATTCATCTATATCTAATGAACATCATTCTATAGTCACTCATGTTCCTTCTTCAAGATTAATTCAAGAGTCTCCTAAGCAACCTCCTTTCAAAATCAGTCCATCTCCTCCTCCTCTCAAGTATTCTACAACTTCACCCATTCCCACTAAGCAACCCCTTACAAAAATTAATCCACCTCCTCCTCTCAAGTCTTCTACAACGTTATCAATCCCAAATAAGCTACCACCATTCAAGGTCCCTCTCCATCCTACTCCACTTCAGCATCCAATTATTTTTGTCAAACAATTTATTCCTTATATTGATGGCCACGACACATTTCAAGCTCTGCCACCATAGCATGGTCCTTCTCACATCACCGCATAACTCTTCATCATTAGCACACTTGGGGGCATTACACTTCTTCCCACCTTCTAGCCCTATCAATTGTCTCTAACATCTAGTATCACACTTAACACTCTGCACTTCATTATTTATCTTTCTTAGCACTTTCAAACCATTCGATACATGCATTGTATCGTCATTCTGTAGACACCTATAATTTGGATAGAGCAATTTAAATACTTAAATTGTGTTAATTATCCCCTTTTCCATAAATTGATGACATATTGTCAATAACGCACTTTGATTCTCCTCTATCACCGTTGATTAATTACATTGCACTAATTAATTAACCATTCGATCGCTCAAAAAATCGATTAACGACCTTTCGTTAATAAGTGTTCCTTTCTATCTAGATTAATTAATTAACTTCCCCTTATGTTAAATCAATAATTTTTCATTTATTGGATTAAAATCCTCTCATAACCCAAGATCATGTTAACTTTCCTCTAAAAGGCTTCTATAAGCTTACACCTACCTATTAGTTAATCACTCTTGATTAATTAATACACCCCCTCAACTCCCATGAATCACTAATGATATATTAATCTCTCCTAAAGAAAACTTAAAGTATGCTTATCCCTTACTAACCTAGATTTGTTATTATCCCACATATAATAGGATGCAAAGCTTCTTCAAACCAAAGGGTTATATAAAGAACCCTCCTCCTACCTTTCTTCTTACACCTTTGCATGCATATAGCATAAACTATAGGCATTTTCATCTTTGAGCATCCTCCATTAGTGTTGAGCTAGGTATCTTCATCTTACATTTCATCCATCCAAGCTTTTGAGTCATATGGAGAGAATCAAATGGCCTTGTAGCCATGTCTTGATGAGACTCCATTCTTAAACCCTTGGGATCAAACAAACAATCATATTTTGATTGCTAAGGATCTACATAGGTCCATTTCTAGTTAGCTTTCAAAGAGTAGAGAATAATGCTTAACATGTTAGTTTGATTTCCTTCAAAGTTCTATGCATGTTGTTGATATTTAGTCTCTTTAAGCTCTTAGCATGATGATCTATGTTTAGTTAGCTTTGTTTTGGAACTATTAGGTGTTAGTTTCAATTCTCTTAGCTTAGCTAATTAATACATGGATACAATTACGCTATGATGCACTCTAGTTTCATGGTTTAAACTCAGCTTCTGAGGGTCAAAATATGAATTGAACCTCACCACATTCACTCTTCACTCTCTACGCTTCATGTTCTATCTATCTAGCACATTTTAAAACCATTTCCCGATGACACACTCTTTTTCTATGGTTCATTCTTGATTGTTGAGGGGTATTTTATAAATGAACCTCATCTCATTCTCATCCACATCCATTGGGGGTATGTTGCTCCTATCACATTCACATTACATACCATTCCATCTCACTCATATTGCATATCTTGGTTGTACTTATTCTTGCTTGCTTATACTTACATGTACACTTTGTTTCCCATGCTAGATGGATACTTAGTATGTCAATATCTTTTCTATATACACATGCACGTTCACTTGGTCTTTTGGAGTGAATGCAGATCTCTTACAAGTCTTTACATGCTACAATGATGTTTGGAATTGTACCTCTTACCAGTCCCACCAAGGATCCTGGGGGCATCTACTTTCTCACACATTATAAGTGTTATTGTTTCATTATTTACTACTCCTATTTTCTAGCACATTACTTATTCCATTAATACATACATGCTTTGACATACTCTTTATCTTTCTAACATGCTAACGGGTGCTTCATGTGTAGCATTTGCTTTGCAGGAATATATGCCACCATAGTTGTTTGATACACTTTGTTTGTCATTATTTGCCATTGTTTGACATTGTCTTGTTTGATCACTTGCTTGTATGCTTTTGGTTGCTTCACCTTGATTGTCTTGTGACATTGTGAGCGATGTCCCATGTTTGAAACCTACTTTTCACGGTCTATCTTGTATGCACACTTACTTGTTACATTATTTTTTATGAAATGTTTACTACTTTTTCTACTAACACGTGTATCTAGCCACTTTGTTTTCATGTGCCCTTGTTTCCATCATACACGTCCCCTCCCCTACGAGGATACATTTCAAATCGATGTCGAGTCCTCTCTTTTGGGCCGCATTCTCCTACCAATTTCACATGCATCCCAAATGAGGTGGGCATATATTGGGTGAACAAATCACCCCATACAGTAGCTCAAAGCTACAACATAGTACAACATGACAGAATAAAAAACAAGAACGTAGTTACAGAATAACCCAAAATATAACTTGGGTCCTCAGCACAACACAAACACTAGTTCCTAGGCTCAAACAGGAGTGCTTGGGTTCCTGTGTCCTCCCCTAGGCACTAATGTCCTGGGGCACACACAATTAGTTTCACAGATTAGCACAATTCACAATAGTTTACAGAGCATTTTGACAAAGATCGGCACATTCCTCCAACAAACAAAATACAAGTTATCTCCTACATTCAATGCAATCAATACATGTGAAATAAATTGGGGACAACATGAAAAAAATAGGGACACACCATCTATAGTGATGTTTATCGAGACAAAGTAATGGAAGGAGAGTAACACTATACCTCTCTCCCCAACACTTTCTCTTTGGCGGGAGATCACCAAAAAAACTTGTATTTGGCGTGAAATCACCTAAAAACTCATACTTGGCACGAGATCACCCAAAAAACTCACTCTCAGCATGAGATCACCCAAAACACTCGGTCTACACAACATTTTCAAGACACTTTTCTATCATTTTTCACTCTTCTACATCAGGTGCACACTTTCCTTTTTAAATACTTATACATGTTTTACTCGATTTTGCATATACGGGACTTTAACTATATTTTTTCTCTTCTTTTTATAGGTTCATCCTTACAAGAAGCAACAATCATAAACACAACAACAAGCACAACAAATAGGTACAATATGGTACAACACATGCGCTTCACCTCTAGGGCCAATTTCTCTTCCTAGTTTCCACGCTTCACTTGTCCACTTGGCACGTTCTTCAACACACACTCTACATGGTTATCAAGTACGCATCCTTATCTACTTTATGTTATTGAGTATTCACTCAAAAACATAAAGTGGGGGAAAATGTAGACACTAAATCATGCACTTGGGTACATTTCTAGGTCCTAAATACATACTAGCATTCATATGATTCCTAAGTAATAAAACTAGTAATTAATGATTGTCTTTGGCCTCTTGTCTTTGTTTCTTGCTTTTTATTTGGTCTTACATACCCCACAACCTAGTTGTTATTTTAATTATTTATCTTTTATGACTCTAGAAACCAACGCCTAGCCAAGACAGGCGCCCAGGTGCCCCTGTCCCCTCTGGTGCCCCTGACCCTTTTCCACCTTACTCACTTCTTTGGGTCTCTTTTATCTTTTAGGCACCTTTTTCACTTATGGGTCAACCTTCCAGTTGTCAATTACGAAATTCAAACAAGGGAATCATATAAATACATAGTTATGTGTTCAAAATCAAGGACCAAACACTAAGCATATATTATCATCACCTAAGATTGCATCCAAAGGCACTTAAAGCACTTCAAGACATCCATCTAACATCCATTCAAGGGACAAGGGACTTTATTTTCTGCATACACACCATAGGAAGGGGAAGTTCTTTGCGACAATTTACTCGATTCTGTTCATCATTTTTCCCAGTCCCAAATTAGTTTAAGATCAAGCGTAAATCAACTAAGTCTTATCTCTCCTTCTTATTTGCTTAGTGTTTTAAATATTATATCTTAGATTACTTGTGGCATTTCTTTATTTCAACATTTACACATCATTTGGTTTAGTAGTGACTCTAAAATATTTAGATTTAATCCAAATTAAATTAAATTAATGGCTTGAATGTTGACTTATATTGAAACCTATTAGAATAAGATGAAGAAGAATCATGATACTTGAGTTTTCATGTAGAGAGAAGTTTGAATTAACACATTTTCATCATATGGCATAATTGATCAAATGAAGGAGAGGTCTCAAAGATAACACTCTCCTGAAGCAGCGGTAAGATGCTTTGAACAAATAGATCTTGTAGTTAAATAAGAGAGTACATTAGTCATCTTAGCTAGGTTGTTCTTGTAACATAACATATAGTTCATTAGATGTTCATTAAATTGTTGTTTAATTTGAGTCAGTTGTGCATAAGAAATCTTAGTGTCGATATTGATTGAAAAATGAGCAAGAAAATCATCGACTAAATGTGTGAAACAAGTTACCGAATGAACAAGTAGATCATGAAACCAACGCACCGCATAATCCTGAAGACTCGTATGGAATAGCTTAGCTAATAATGTATGATCATCCGCATAATCTAGACATGCAACATGAAAATCTCGGAGATGCTATTGAGGGTCACTGTGGCCATTAAAAATGGGCAGATTAGGGGTGAAAAGTTTAGAGGAAGTGGATAAGTAGAAATGGTGGGTATAAAAGGAGTGTGAAGAACTAAGGAGGAATCAAGGGATAAAGAGGAACATGAAGTAACCTATCAGTATCGATGTATTTGAACTTTTAAGTCTTGATAGAGAGAAGTGAGGTCTTGTGTGCCAGAAGAAGAGACTTGCCAAGTGTGATAAATAAGAGGAGTGAAGTGGTTACTAGGAGTAGGAACAGACACGGGAACAATAAAAGTAGGTAGAAGGGTATAAAAAGGAGGTTGTGTTGCAATAGGAGTATAAGTAATATTAGATATGAGAGGGTTAAGTTCATCTAGATTGGTGGCCTCCTCACGAGCAGTGAATAAAAATATATCTAAATCTTGTGGATGTTCAACAATATGAGCATTGATATCACGAAGGTCTTCATCAGAAAAGGGTTGATAAATTTTAGCCATGTTAAGAAGATGAGAATATGCCTAGAAGCTAGGTTGGGTTCGAGCGATGGGTTCACCAAATGATTTAACAAAAATGAATTTTATTAAACCCTAATTTCGAGTAAATTTTGTAAATAATGATATACATTTGCAAATTAGAATATGACACAAATAAATAAGCGAGTATGAAACCCTAAGAAAGAAGTAGATAAAGAGGAATTATATGATTTACACCTGATCCGAAGTGCTCGGGTGGGAAAACTATTGAACATGAAGTTAATAGTGTCATTATTACTCATAATAAATTCTAGAATGCGGGAACAAGGTCGGACACTAGCACCCGTGACGGGACAAGGGTGCTTAGGTGCTGATGACCTCTCCTAGGAGTTTGTGACTTTGTGCGAAGCCTCTCGATCTGATCTCGATGTGTCGCAAGTATGACATAATTACTCTATGTTAATCACCGAAAGTCACATAATGATCACTGAGGGTACTTGTAACCTGTAAAATATATATCACCTACAAAACTCACAAACCACATCAAATCCAAAAAGAAAGATGCAGAATGGGGAGTTAGACTTACCCTGATGGTCACACCGAGAGTGAACTTACAACCAAGCATTGTACTACATCTTAGACTCCATGTATATTTGGTGAGTGTGTGTAGAAATTATTCCCTAGGATGCCCTTGTGCAAGTACACTTGATAGCGGGTAGTAGCTAGATGTAACAATGTAATAGAATGTGTGGATGGAAAAATGAACTTCCACTTCCTATGTTTTGAATGTAGAAAATGTAGTCCCTTGTTCCTTGAATGAATGCTAGATGGATGCCTTGAAGTGCTTTATGTGCATTTTAGAAGCAAGTTTGGGTGATGCTAGCAATACTTAGCGCTTGGTCCTTGGTTTTGAACACATAACTATGTATTTATATGACTCCCTTGTTTGAATTTCATAATTGACAACTGGAAGGATGACCCATAAGTGAAAAAGGTGCCAAAAAGATAAAAGAGACCTAAAATAAGCAAGCAAAGTGAAAAATGTTTAAGGGCACTCATAGGGGAAAAGGGTGCCTAGGCATTCCTATCCTGGCTAGGTGATGGTGTTTGGACCAATAGAAAATAAGAAACACAAAAAGAGGACAAGGATGATCATCAATTACTAGTTTTTTTGCTTAGGAATAATATGAATTCTAGTATGTGTTTAGGACCTAGAAATGTACCCAAGTGTGTGATTTTGTGTCTACACCAATCAGTAATTTGACTAATCACTAAAATCATGAAATTAACTTTACTGAATTAATAGAGGTATTTTAAAGTAAAATTTTATATCAATTTGACTCTCAAGACCATTTTGAGATCAATGAGATGGTTTTAAATACTTGATTCTGCCTCGTTCTCCAAAAAATTACTTTTTTCATTTAGGACCACAAGGCGAGTCTGTTGACATTGGTATGTCCCGAGAAGTGCTTGAGTCTTGGATAGAATGTGAAAATTCCATTTTTTAGAGGATCATTTTATATTTCAAATGATATCTTGTTTTCCTCTTTACTCATCTCGAGATCTCGAAATATTCTCGCTGAAGTTCAAGTTCTTTTTTCCACTGAAAGCTCCTCAAGCCTCCAAAATCCGCCTTCCGTGTTCTTGCTCGAAAACCTCTGAAACTTTACCAAAACTTCCTAAACATATTCCATTACATTTCAGGCTCTTCAATGACATCTCTAGATGACTTTAAGCTTCTTGATCAGCCCCAAAGGATGCATACCTACCCCGAAAAGGCTAGAGAATAACCTTTCTAGGCTTAGTACAAATTTTACCTTTTGACAACATTTCACTGAATGGACTAGATGACCTCATGACCATATTTCAAACACTTGGGAAGGTTTTTCAACACATTATGAATATTTTCATGGATGGGATGTTCATGACATAGAAGGTAGACTAACCCGGAGGATGACTCAGGAGGGGCTTTGGACAAATTTTTGACACTTGGGTTCGTTGACATGCTTGAAAATTTTGAAATTTTCATGTTGCACATTTGCATGACACCACAAGGGTTTAAATGTGGATATGTCAATAGTTCGAGATAAGAGGGAGTTTAATCATGCAATCAGTTAGAATTTTTTCAAAGACATCATCATAAGACTCCCCTATAGGTGTGTAGGTACGTTGAGGTCGAGTTCGTTCGAAGTCTAACCGGTTTTAGATGTAGATTTCATCGTGACCGCGTTAGCCTATCCTTTAGATTTTTCATTGCTAGAAGAAGTTTTAAATGAAGACTCGGGTTTGGGTTTCTTAGACTAAGGTTCATTTTAAGATCCCCCTCTAAAAATATATTATAGAATGGGTGGAAAAACTTTGAAATGTACTATCGAAGAAATGGCGAAATCCAAAAAAATGATTCACAAAGAAAGGTGATTTGAAAGGACGTAGTTTTCTATGATTTTATGAGTTAAATTGGTGTTAGATGACCATATATCTATAATTAGATGGATTAATTTAGACATCCATCCATGTGCCATCGATGACCTATATTAGATGGATGTCTAAATGGACTAGGTTGGACAATCTGTCTTTTCTTTGTTAGACGACCTTGGTTAGAGGATCGCCTCTTCACTATCGGACAACTAGGTTAGACGACCATCTCTTGTCTATCGACGGGTTGAATTGGACAATCGTCCCTTCTCGATTGGGTGGACTAACTTTGATGGCTATATCTTCTCTATTTAATGTTCATCTAGATATAGTTTGGACATCTCGTATGATAGAAAAGATAAGGTCGTTGAATCTTGTCTGCTCTCACCCATGTATGGATGTGCGTCTCTTGAAATAGACATATTTTAACCGGCCATCTCTTCATAATAGACATATGTCTCTCCTATTAACAGATGATCATCTCTTTATCACTCGGATGACCACCGCATGTCCGAATCTGTCCCTTTACACGATAGTCGTGGTCATCACCGATCACCCATCTCTGACACATGTGTGCATCGAAACTCTCCACCTATCATTTTCCTCCACATGTCCTCCTCGTGAACCCAAGCCCTACGAGGTTCATTTCTTTACTTTTTGCCATAAAATTTTACAAATCTACAACATTCTGACTCTAATTTTATACGGAACCAATGTGCACATTCAGTATTACCCCTCCCTCTCATGCAACTTTATACCAATTTCCAAAGCTTTCAATAATGGCTAGTTCCATAGTTACTCATGCCTCTAAATTCCAGTACAAAAATATCATGTGCCCTCAAATTATGACATTGATGAAATTGAAAGATACACCTAAAGACTGGATGCACAAAACACAATTCATGGGGCTTGTCAACATGCCCCACAAAACAGATACTCCCATCCTCAATTACCTAATCAATTCTTACAACACGACAAATGGAAATTTTTCCATCCCCCTAATGGATCGTACATTTTCATTTGACGTGGAGCTCATAGATGTCCATCGATTAACTAGTTTACCATTTCAAAACTAGATGGCCTCGACTACAAATGTTGTCTTAACTGATGCAAACAAAAATATTTGGAATCTCATTACAATGTGTAGGTTGATGGTAAGTTCAATTTTATTTTTCAATTATTTTCTTTCTTAATATCACTTGACTACCCAAGCATATAACATTTATTATATGTTGTTACAATTGCAATTAATTGTTCCAAAAGAGGCCTTGTTATACAAGGTGTTACACATAATTTCTTTCTTGCAATGATATCACTCTTTCAATCCATGATTTTTTTATAGGGTAGATCCGCCAACATTCCGCTTTGGGAATTTCAATATTTATTGCGGACACTGGTAGAGCACACTATGATTGATGCACATAATTTTCCAATCGAATAAAAACAAATGTCAACAATGCCCTTGCCAATATCAATGCATATGATAAATCAAAGACTCTATTTTCTTGTACCAATTATCTACTTGATTTCTATCAAGAAGATTTCCACCAATTACAGAATGGACAAATTTTGACTGCAATAAATGACAAATTGTTATTGATAGGTCTTTCAGTTGAAGAACAACATGTAACAATTAATTTTAACATTATAACAATTAATTATTTTTGAATGCAATAATACCAATAATTTATATTATGCAGAGAAGAATTGTAACTGCAATATCTCATAAAGAGGTTATTGCTCATGTTAAAGCCCCTCAAAGGCCTCTAGTAATTTGGATATGGATTCAAAGCAGAATCGACCCCAGTTCGATTTCCTCGACAAAAAGACCTAAGGGGTCAATACCTCCACCAAAACATTTCCCTCCACGATTTTATACAAGTATTTATATTATTATTTATAACTAAGCTATTAGCAGGAATAGCTAACAAACTAACTAATTTATTTTGTAAGTGTTTTAATATTTGTACATTTTTTTATTTGCAAAAAAAATGAGTTTGACGGTGTAGATGAAACTTAGTCTCAGTCACAAATTCGAATGGTCACATCTCCAACCATGTTAGGTAATTCATAATGTTTAATTTATTTTGTTTACTTGCAAATATTTTATATAGTATTTACAAGGCTATAATGTTTACTTTTGTACTACTTTCCTTCTTGTAGTTAACAAACAACCACAATAGATTGCAACCAGGCCTTTAGTACCACCACCATGGGCGGTATAAACAAAAAGAAAAATTACAGGGAAGAATATTACATTTTGTTGACTCTACAAGAACAGTTCACCCCGTAACCTTGGAATTTCCAGGTTTTTCTCTAGGTGGTATCTTGAGTGCAACTAGTACCTAGATTTTGAACCAAATCGAGCTCGACGATGAGTTTTTGGGGTTTGATAGTGGTGATGCTAAGACAAGTAATTATTTTGATACCCATGATATGATACAAAGTAATCCACTTGCTCAACCACAAGTGCAACAAAATATCCATGAAATCAAATATTCCCTCCTCCACTAAGTCAAATTCCACTCACGAATGATTAAAAGACAAATTTTGCGAGTTGAAAATATGGTATTAGATAGTATGGGGGCACAATTCAAGAAGTGGTTATGTTAGATGTGGATTTAGTGCACACTTGGGAGTACAGGGCCAAATTTTTGATCAAAGAAATAAATACCCATTACCATAATCATGCTCAAAGGCATACATTGTTCACTGTCATAGAGAGCCAACCAACAAGGCTTGACATTTTTCTAAATAAAGCTCAGTTTGGCAAAATTTTGTATAATAATGATTATGATGATGAAGTTTTAGATATAATGTTAAACATGTTGGAGAATCTTAATGTTGAAGCCCAGGCATACTACAAAAATGGGCTAGAAACAAAAAAATGTTTTAATTGCAAATGCATAAAAAGAAAAAGTTGTGGTAAGTCATTTTTCACACGTGAAAAATTGTAAAATTATGAGTATTACAATAAATTATTTATAATGTAACATTCCCATTTTAAGATTTTAAAAACAAGGGAAATTATTCTTTTTATTTTTTATTTTTATATAATGTTCTTTGTTCTAAATAATCATAATTTAGAACACACATTCCATGCCAATCAATCTCATAACAGATAACCATATGTAGTTGTAAATGACTCGGTGAACTACCGATCTCTCATTTCATGACTCGGTTTCTAACCAATCTCTCATGTTAACTCAAAGTATTGTATACTAAGTATATACTAAGTACACTTGGTTCTCTTACCTTGTTACGGTATTGAGTGTTCTGTTTAAGAGACCTATCTGAATGTTTGTTACCAATATTCATCTGAAATCCCATTTCTTAAACTAAGTGACATAGACAATGCAACCAAAGCAACTTACGACACTTTAGCCAAAGATTTCCAACATACTTGTTCATGTTACTATTCCTAGACGACATACTCGTCAAACGGAATACGTCCTTCACCCCACTCATCTGATTATCTAGAATGGTCTTCACTAACTCCTGTCAGTCCACTTGTTCAAGGTTTGACCCTAACCCAGGTTAGCAACATAGTTTAGTATAGGGAACCACTCATGCGGTGAATAAGGGTACATAGACATACTCAATTGACCTAAGTTGATTGGATGTGTCTAGTTACCCTAAGTCATCGTGAGTTACCCCTATACTAAATCATGTTCCTAACCTAACCTAGAGTAAAACTAAGATCAAGTCCAAGTTTATGTAGATCTAGATGATCCAATTCAAGGGTGTTGCAACATGTCAACTACAACATTGTATCCTCATGAAGACCCAAGTCTTCATGAAGGTATAGTTCTGCAGTTGGCGTGTGCCAACATCTGATGGAATTACCCATCTTGATGTACATACCCAAGCAAGAAGTTAATTACCCCATTATTTTTTTAATTAAGGTTTAATTACAACAACCCTGTTGAACCCTAATTTCATTAGCCCTTAAGGTTGACATCCACAATTGAGTTGTTAATGTATTGCAGAAACTTCATGATTGCTTTTTATTCATTAACTTCCTACTTTAGAATTTAGTTAATTAAAACAAAAACAACAACATCAATAAGATTTACTTATTATACCTCAACCATTCTTAGCCTGTTTAAGTTCTAAAACAGTTCCATTATAATAGACTTCATTAAGATGAAGTCTAATTGATAAATGTTTATATTTACCTTCCATTTGTTTAAACCTATCAAGGTATTGGTCAAGAGGAAGTGCACCTTCCTCTTTCTTGTTATGAGTTAGGGTTCATTGTACCCTTTTACATTATACAAGTCATCATAATTAATTTGCACTTTCATTAACATATTTTTAATAAACCATAGTGACTTAGATAAAAGAACATCTATGCATGCCAACTTAATAAGCTGCATTTCAATAAAGGGATAGTGTATCTAATTTCCTTCCATCTAACTTATTTAATGTCAAATTAAAAAGGATCCCATTCAGATAAGAATATGAGAAAATAAAGATAAGATTACAAATTCCCTTCACATAAATGCACAAGTAGGATGACACACCAAGTACAAGTAACTCTCAATCTTTTTCAATTCATCAAGGTGAAATACACATTTTACAAGACCATGCATTTCAAACATCTTTCATGTCAAACAACATCAAGCTCAATTAAGAAATACAAATTTTCCTCTTTCAATACATTTCAATAATGAATCATATTTCTTCATAAAATATGCGCTTTTAGTAACAAATAACATCATAAAATTTATTGTATTCTTTTATCACTTACGAAGTCCATCTGCAAAAATTGCTAGCACGGGTCAGTTCATTGAATTGAGCATGATAAGCACTAAGCATTAAAATGATGTGCTTTCAACTAACTATTTCATAAAAAGAACTTTGCTTTTATGAAACAGTAACACATTACAGATAGATACATCATAAAGAATAAAAATCATAAAAGAAAGTACAAGGTGATCAACCACATTAATATTTAGTAAATATCATGATATAATCAACACTCATCAGCCATTAGTTTCATAAGAAATTATATCAGATAAGTAATATTTCATCCTAATTACTTATCTCATTCTAACTATAGGAATTTAAAGTTTATTTCTTACTTAATTCAATCTAGTTCCAAAGAAATACACTAATTCTAATATTTCCCAAAATTAGAGTTATTTTTAAGAAACAAAGATCCAACATACTCAACTTTTAACATGTTCCATCATAAAACATCTACGACCAAGCTAATTCAAACTTTATGAAAGATTTTAGGATGAGCCATCAACATCTTAAGGTAAGAGATTCCTATTTTAGATGCTACACCCAAATTTAAAGCCCAAGATATAGCCTAAGTCTTAAGTTAGGCCACAACAGGTTAGAAATAGGAAGTGTATTTATTTGATTACTTGCACTAGACATTAGTCACACATTACCAAATATAGTTTCCAATCAACACAAGTCAAGGAGAATAAGTAAAGGATTAACTCCCAACTACTCACTCAACAATCCTATTAAGTAGTACAACTGAACCGGTTAGCTCCTTCAACAAGAATAAACAGGTGAGGAAAAGGACAAACAGAGAGAGAGAAACAAATCAGAACTTCCCTCAGAGTTCGAGGAGAACCGTGTTGAAAACCTTATCTCAGAAAAGTGAGGAAGGATGTCACCAATCAAGGATGGGAGAAGATCTCATTCCCTTTTCTAAAGAAAAGAAATATATATCTGAATAAAGAACTGAGACATATATGACTAAGGGATCCTTCAACTCTATCTCGCATTGAAAGCATAGAACTACTTAGCAAAGAATTAGATACATGATGGAAACATGCAAGTCAGAGACCAAGGATAAGGTTCTCTCATAAACAAACTAGAATTGTTATAGTAGTGTAAAAACTACTACTAATGAAGAGTGTTACAAATGATCTCAGTTAGCAACAATTCACAACAACAACAGAACAATGTAATTTATCCCACGTTAACAACTTTAGTCCCTATACTTCTTCATTTTCCCAAGCAAAAGAGAGAGAAGATAATTTTATTCTCATACAACCATGATTTCCTTTCAGGTGTCTTTGCACCAAACCTATTCATCCTTTGATGGTTTAAAAGAAGACTTGAATTCAAGATTTTAACAGCCGCTTATCCGCAATCAAGCCAACCCATAATTCAAGCTTCAAAGAATCAAAGGTTCAAGATACAGGTCAAGAAAATAAACCCAACCCAAGTTCGTCCACAAGGGAAACAACAAACCACATGACTCCAAATCGGAATTCAAAGATGAGTTCAGAAGAGAAGAAACAAACTGTAACATATCACCCCAATTCCTTAAAACAGTCAAGACTGAACCAATCCATAGTTTGACATAAATACTCCTTTCCTATGATCTCATCTAAACATCAAACTTGATTACAAAGAGAAGTAACTCCGACAAGATAACTGACAAGGTAACTCCTGAAGCACTAAGTCTTTCCTCAAAAATGATACATAAATCAATCAGTAAGTCTTTCCATAATCACGATAACAGGTTCCTATTCTTTTTAAATCGATGATTTTAACAAGGAGATTCGTTCAGCCCAAAATCAAGCCATTGACAAGTCATCTCCCAAATTACAAGTGCAAGCGACAAAATCGACTTCATCAGGTTCAAGCAGATACTAACAAAATGAAATTTCAACTAGGAAGAACAAAAACTCAACATCTTCCTGCATAACAGTTACTCAACTTCAGAATAGTCTAACAGAGAATTATCAAATCCAAAACGTATTAAACTCAGAAGAAGTAACTTGCTTATTGTTATTTTTAAACAAGTTAGAATCCACTAATACATTGAATCCAAACAACCAATTCAACATAACTCAACAAAAGTAACTAGATTCAAGCAATTGAAAATAATACTTTTCTTACCTTCTTCCAACAGAGGAAGACAAACCCAGATCAAATCTTATAGCAAACAATGTTTTCCCATAATCCATTTTACACAGACAACAAGATTCACACAAATTTGACATCATTCCAGTCCCAACAAAGTTGAAGCACGATTCACCACTATATTCAACAGGAACAAACTCACATTCCATTTTATCTAACGAGACTCTTCACTAGAAAAAATGCAGAGAACAATTCAAGCATGAATGAAAAATAATCATCACAAAAATAAAAACCCATTTGTTTCCAAGAGCATAGTTCCTTTAATGAAGATGTTTAGTAAAAAGTAGAACAACTTAATGGGTAGAGCCTATCATGCATGATAGAGCTTCTATTGATTTGCAGAAGATTTCCAGCCACTCCACAATCTTTTCCTTTTTCCAAGCAACGTCCACAATTCCAAACTTCCTAATGCCTCTTATACCTCCATTGGATCAAAAATAGCTCAAAGATGCCAAAATAGCGAAGGATCAGAATAGAACTACCGGTTCAAGAACCCAAAATCTTCATGCAGAGCAAAAATCGCCAAGCTCAAATGACCAAATGTAATGTAATTACTTGTATAAATCTGATTATTAGCAGCAATATAACACCAATGAACACAATATTTTAGATAAATGATCTCAATGTGCAAGAAGAATAGCTTAGCCACTTCGAGGGGGCAACCTCCAAACTAGACAATAAGACTCAAATGTTGAATATGATGATCAACTACTACCTACTAACCCCTATATATACTATTCCTATGCTATGGCCAACACCAAGGCCAACCCACTAATGAAAATATAACATATATGAAAGAGATACATAATGATAAGAAGTTATGATAGCCACAAGTCGGCTATATACATCCAATATAAGATATATGATTAAGGGCGTAGCATGCCCCTCCCCTTTCAAAGCAACATTGTCCCCAATGTTGAGAAGATTTGGATGTTGTTGCAGAAATTTACATCCTCCCAAGTTGCGTCTTCATTGTCTAGATTTTTCCACTTGATCAAATACTTAGTGATGACCCTTGTCCTCAATCACTTAGTGTGTGTCTGAAGGATGCATTCTGGTTCCAGGATGATTCTCCCTCTTCATCAAGCTTGGGTAACATTATCTAGGTTGATATTTTTTGTCCAATTACCTTCTTTAGGCAAGATGCATGGAAAACTGGATGAATTCGAGTAGTCGGAGGAAGTTCCAGTTTGTATGCTACATTGCCAAGCTTCTGTAACACTTGATAAGGACCATAATACTTAGGTGAAAGCTTGTTATCCTTTTTCTCGTTGTTTTAAGGAGATTTTCTTATATGGTCAGTAAATGCACAAAACCCAATCACCGACTTCAAAATGTCTTTCACCGCAATGTTGGTCTACTTACTACTTCATGTGGTTGTGTGACATGGCCAAATTCTCCTTGAGACTAGAAAGCACCTCTTGTTGGTGTTGAATATATTCTTTAACTACTCGAACCTTTGGCAAGGCTCTCAAAGATGAAGTGATAGATGGTGGATGGTACCCATATAATGCCAAGAAAGGAGACATTTTAGATGAAGTATGAAAGGAGGTGTTATACCACCATTCTGCCAGCGGTAACCATTGGACCCATCTCGCTTATTTATCTGATGTAAAACAACGAAGATATAAGCACTTGTTTACCACCTCTCGTTTTCCCATCAAACTGGGGATGATAAGAGGAACTACGAGCTAGTTGTGTGCCCAAGCATGAGAACAAGTCAGTCCAAAAATTACTAGTAAAGATAGGGTCTCAATCACTTACTATAATCTTTGGTGTCCCATGTAGCTTCTGAATTATATCCTTGAAGGTCGTTGCTACTATACTCATAACAAATGGATGTAATAAAGCACAAAAATGGGCATATTTGGTGAGTCTGTCCACCACCACCATGATTAAATTTTTACCTTCTAATTTAGGTAATCCTCTTATGAAGTCCATGGACACATCTTCCCACCTCTAGCTAGGAATAGATAGAGGTTGTAAAAGACCTGGGGACTTAATTGTTTCGCCCTTACTTTTCTTGACACAAACCATGCATTCTACCACAAACTTTTGGACATATCCTTTTAGCCCTTCCTAAAAAAAATCATGCTTGATTTAATGATAAATCTTTAAGAAGCCGAATGAGCCCCTACCGGAGAAGCATGGAACTCGTATAGAACCCTATTTTAAAGGATTGAATTCTTACATAGATATAATCTATCTCTATACCATAAAACATCTCCTTTCCATACAAAATTTTCTAACATGCTTGGATCTTATTAGAGATTCTGAATGAGATTTTGTGTCCCTGGTCATTTTTCCATTCAGACCTTGCATCCTCTATCCAATCCTCCTATAATACAGATATGGCACACAACAATGCATGGGTAGATTCATCCTTCTGAGATAAAGCATCAACAACTACATTCTCTTTCCATTTCTTGCCTATTATCTCAAAATCATACCCCAACATTTATTAGACCCATTTCGTTGTTCTTCCGATGATAAACGTTGCTCTAAGAAGTATTTCAAACTATCATGATATGTCTTTACTTTGAAATGTCATCCCATTATATATGATCTCCATCTTCACCGCATGAAGTATTACCGACATTTCTTTCTCATAAACTGATTTAGAGATATTCTTACCTTTGAATTGGCAGCTCTCGAAGGCAATGGGTCACCTTCTTGCATGAGTACTCGCCCCATACCATACTCCTAAAGCATCACATTCAACAATGAATGTTTTTGAAAAATTTGGGTGGGCTAGAACTAGAGTGGTTCACATGGCCTCCTTCAACTTCTCAAAGGCCATAGTAGTTTGCTCGCTCCAATGGAAAGAGTCCTTCTTTAATAAAGTTGTGAGTGGTGCTACAATGCTACCATAATTCCTTACAAATCTACGATAATAACTCGTAAGCCCCAAAATCCTCGATATTTTTTAGGGTTTTGGGAACCTTCCATTCAAGCATGGCTTTTATCTTGTTAGGATCCACTTTAACACCTTCTGGAAGAGATGACCCATACATTCAACCTCCTTGACACCAAATAAACACTTAGAAGGCTTCACATAAAGTTGATGTTGTTCAAGAGTTTCCAACACCTTATTTACATGATGTAGGTGTTCCTCCCATGTTTTACTATAGATTAATATATCATCAAAGAACACTAAAAAAACTTTCAAGAAATGGCTTAAAGATGGAATTCATCAAGCTTTGAAATGTAGAGGGTGAATTTGTTAGTCCAAAAGGCATTACCAAGAACTCATAGTGTCCTTCATGTGTCCTGAAGGTTGTTTTATGAATATCTTCATCCCTGATTCTAATCTAATGATATCTAGAATGAAGATCAAGTTTTGTAAAGTAAACAACACCATGTAACTCATCTAGCAAATCATCAATTACAAGAATAGGAAACTTATCTTTAACTATGTACTTATTGAGTTCCCTGTAATCTGGACACATGTGCCAATTGTCATCTTTTTCCGTACCATCACTACAGGAGAAGAGTAAGCACTTTGACTATGATGAATAAGTCCTGCTCTAACATATCTTGAACTATCTTCTCAATCACACTCTTTTGCATATAGGGGTACCTATAAGGTCTGATGTTGGGTGGTTGACTCCCTAGTACTAGCTGGATGGCATGGTCATGGTATCTTTTTGGAGGCAAACCCTTGGGCATTTCTCCAAACACCACTGAGTGCTCATCTATAATTGCTTGCATATCTGCAGGTATAAATGTATTGGGATGATGTGCTTCCAATGAAAATAGTTGTGCCACAAACCCTTCTGCACCCTTTCTAAGCAATTTTTGCATCTGATGAGAACTTGCCATATGTGGGGACTTTGCTTTTAGTCCTTTTAGTTTGAAATTCCTCCTTCTGAATGAAATTACATGAACAACTCTTGGAAATTCATTTCAATGGTTCCCAAGGTGGTAAGCCACTGAACTCCTAACACAATGTTTGCTCCTCCCATGGCAATGGCATACATATTTCTAGTTAGCAAGTAATCTCCCATGGTGAGATTAATGTTATGGCATTTTCCTGAACAACTAATAGTTTTCCCATCAGCGATCATGACTTGACATTCTGGAGCTGGATAAACAAAGCAGTTCAAGCGTACCACCAACTTATGATTGATGAAATTGTGAGTACTTCCCGAATCAATCAACACTGTTACCCTCTATTTTTTAAGAATCCAACTACTTTGAGAGTTTGGGGAGTGCTAATACCGAAATTGCATGACATGATATTGTTGGTTGGGGATCTCCTAATTCCTCCTCTGGCTCTACCTCTTCGTATTCTTCATTTTCTTCTTCTTCAATAGGTCCCTCAATGTAGAACAACTTCTTTTTAGCACACTTATGTCCTGGTCCAAATTTTTTATCACAATTAAAACATAACCCTTTGCTCTCTTTTTTCTTCAATTTGTCGAGGTGTCGGTCACTCGCCAAGGGAATGATGGTGGAAGGGTGCTACGATATCCGATATTACGACGCTTTGTTTCCTACCGGAAAGAAATTTTTCCTCCGCCTCTACGTGCCATGATCATAGAGTCTAAAACCTTATGAGGATTAAACATACGCACCTCGATCTCAATTTTTTTAAGACCCTCAAGAAAGAATTCATTAAAAATATTCATGCAAAGAAAAAACTGACCCAAACAACCTCTCCAAAATCCACTTGCATTCCTTCCTAGGCGGTTTCTTTGCCATGACCAAGGTTCATTAATGTAAGGACAACCAACTCTCCCACCTATTTCTCCACGCCACCGCCATCCAAAAATGGTGAATTCCAAAACAAACTTTGCATGCATTCTATCTTTAGCAATGATGCTAGCTAGGCATCCCCCTTACTCCCCATGCCTCCACCAAAATTGGCTGATTAGAGTTCAATAAATTCAAAATCAAATCACATTAATGCCTTAGAAACCGACGCCACCAACTCACCATTTTCCATGCAACCCTTAGGTACCCCCTTAGCTTAGTATTAGCTTAGGTTAGATTGACATTAGATTAGGATCCAACCTTAGTCTAGGTAAATAGTATTTACCTTAGGTTATTCTAACACTTTGCCATAATTAAAACATGCCAACATAGGTTAAGACATAAACCTTAGTAATAGGTATTAGGTAGACCTAAATTACCTTAGATTAGAATCCACATAGGATATGACATTGCAACTAAGGTTAAGGTATTCACCTTAATAGTCCCGTAATAGGCCCTTAATCCACTTACACTTTTCGTCTCATAAAAATATTTAACAAGAAGGTCCAAGCTCATCATTTACAAAGATGATGCAAAGCAAGGACACTGAGCCGGTCTCTTAATTTTATAACAAAACAAGACTCACCACACTACCTTTTTTTTTTTTTTCGAATGTCAGTTACCAAGACAATAAGTTAAGAAGAACTAAAGCATACCTTGGATAAATGGAATTGATCCAAGGTTTTTCTGTTAACATATGATAAGTATGAAAACAACGATACAAGTTCACAACCCTTTTAAAACACAGAGAAGAATGAATTTAATTTCAAGTAAATAGATTCACATCAAAATGAATCCCTATACAATAACAATTATTCATCATGCAAACATGATTTCCAATAATCAAAAGAATACACCTTCCTAAGACAAATCACATGTTAATGTTTGCAATGTCAAGAGGAAATGGAGTCAAAGTAACAGTTTGTCAAAGATGTTACATATAACTTATTGAATACATTTTTGTTTTGCGAAAAAATATGAAAAGTTAAAGAAAGAAGCAGCTTGTATTTGATGCACATATGAAGAATGCGCCCGTAAAATTTTGAATGCATTTATACAATTGAAAGAAAAAAAAATTCAATAAACAAAACAATACATTGAGAAAGATAATCATGAGCATAAGTTGGATCCGTAAATCTTACTTGAAAGAAAAGCAGATCCATCAATATTGTCGTTAGGAGATGTTGTGATGGAGGAGCAAAATATTGTGAAAAATATCAATAACACAATGTAGGATTTGTAGGTATCAGGAGTTTTAGCAGAAATAAGTATACAAACTGAGCAAACTCCGCCTCCATTACAAGAAGAAGTTCAAGTTGCCCTACAACACAAAATAAATTAAAAAATAGTTTCACCATGTGACAAGTGTGTTGTCACAATTACGACATTGGCGTAGGAATTAAAAGATAGTAGTTAAGACAATTTTTACTTTTTTATATTTTGTGTGGAAGACGTAACGATAATTATGACTCAACATCATAGGCAAAAAAGAGGATTCCTCAGTAATGTGTTCTTATATGTCAAAACTTGCCAAGAAGCTTTGAGAAGAAATTTATAACCCAAAATTTTGTAATTGTATTGCCGACAATGTTTTATGAAAACATGTCTTCATAAAGTAATATGCCTCTTGTTAGTATGTATATAATTTTAATTTTGAATTGTGACTATATTTACAGTTGTGACATATTTTTTGAAAGATTGGAACAATTTAATATGCACTCTTGTATTCGAATTTTTGCTTTCCTATGAATGTTTTTTATGTTACTATTTGGAGTTATAACGCTTGGTTTTAGATTTTTGGCATGTGTTTGTTTGAGTACATAAAGGAATTATGTTTCATGTAGAGATAAAATATTAATCACGTAGAGATGGATCTAAATAAATCACTATCCTTATTAAAATAATAAAACAACATATAGTCTAGTAAGACCAGTTGATACTTAATTGATATGAAATATATAAATAATCAAATCATTTTGTCAATAGTGTCAAGAATGTAGACAAGAAATTAGGACTCTAGAAATTGAAATAGTGCTGGAGTAACTTGTTCTTCATAAGTGTCTTTGAATTCTACTAAATTGGAAGCATGTTTGGTGGATATGTTTAGATTCCCCGCATCACTCATAATGTTACCTACTCTTCTTTTTCTACGAGTGAATTCCATAATGCAAGTGCTCTCTCATAAGGAAAAGTTTCCATAGAATAATTGGATACATACAATCTCAAACAACTTTCTAAATTTCTATCCAATCTATTACGAACTTTTGATTTTATGAAGGATAATGCACTGAATACTCTCTCATCTTCAACTAAGGATCATAGTTTGGCATAGTTCATATAGTCAAAAATACTCATTGAAATCGTCTCAAAATACTGCTTGAATAAAGCTTCTTCCAAAGCCTTTTAATGGAACCATTTTCTATTGGCTTGTCTAGAAAACGAAATTGCTCTAACATAGTAATGGAAAAATGTTGTGACTGAGAACTCAATAACTTCTTTTACAAAATACCTTCAACTACAACATCGTTTATCTCTTCACGCTTACATAAATGTTCCATTAGACTATTCATGTATTTTATAAATAAATTATTGATGGACGTTTCAGTAATGCCACCAACTGTATTCCAAAATAGTGGATTGACAACTCCCATTGCTTCAAGTAATTTTTTTCAAATTATTCACGGATCTCCGTAGATAAAGATTGAAACATATTTTTCTCTTTATTTCGTGTGTCACATAATACTGTTTCATATAAATTACGTTTCACTCTTACTTATTCCAACTTTGATCCAACCAAATCTACTCTTTTATGAAAAGTGTGAAGTGGTATCTCTTTCCCATGAACTCGTTATACACAGATGGTCATTTATATTAAATTTTAAGTAGCAACTTGGATTCTTAAGGTCGATTAATGCATTCCTAGCTTTCAAAAACAGGTCCTTAAAACTTCCATATAACAAATATAAATTATCTAGACTCATGCATACATGTTTTCTTAGTCGTATGAAGTCAATAATGTAGATGGAATGCTCTTGTGCATGCTTCATCAAAACATTGAGCTCATTCAACATTGGAAAAATACCACATAATGTAAGTAAAGTTTCAATATATATCAGACGATACAATAAATCTTTAGCTTTATCTACTTCCTTGCGGTATTTATACATAAAACCTGTCAATGAAGGATATTCTTCAAATATTCTACAAGCAGACTCATACATATAAATCCATCCTCAGTATCTACATCTTTAAGAAAATTTTTCCCATCTCACAATCTAATTGCAAATTTCTGGAATTTAAAAAAATTGACTACTTGAATAATATGTATGCAAGTCACGATGAGCTCCTACACTCTAGAACACTTTCAAATCTCGCTCACAATTTTATACGCCGGATTCATTTATGTGAGTCATGCAATGAAATGTAATCATATACTGCAAATCGTTGTTTGTAGTCTAACACATATACCAGCCTCGCCCCGCATTATTGTTGCAGACCGCGGTTCCAACACAAACAAACTTCATGGTAATGGAAAAATCATCCATACTTGTTATATCCTTTAAACTTGACACCACCAATTTGTAAAGGTTTTCAAAATTGCAATTTCCACTCATTTTATGAATAACTAAGAGATGGGGATTTCTTACTTCATTTACAAAAGTATAGACATGAATACAAACCCATGAAGTATTGTCCATTGTTGTGACCTCATCAATTGAAAGTGAAATAAACTTTGCATTTTTAATAGCCTCTTTCAAATCCTCCTTTTCCACTAGAGCAAGACATTTTGCAATTTCCCAACCACTACTATCTGACCAATGTGATTGTGGAACGTTTTGTAAGCCAATAACCTGATACAAAATTTTATTATCTGAGAAATCTAAAATAGGTCTTCCTTTTTTTAATATATGGAATATCGTAGCAAATTGAATACTTTTGGAAAGCATTTCAGTCTGCATAGCTTTGCCTAATTTTGTTGTAATTGTGCCACCTTTTTCATTTATATTTTTCAAACATTTTTGTTCTTTTTCATACTCTTCTACGTACTTAAAAAGGAAGAAATATTTTTCATTTTTCCATTTATGAGATCTTACTATGTGCCCATCCTTCTGCTTTTGTCAAATATATATTTTCCCGTAGTGTTTTTCAATGGTGTTTAATTTGAGTTGCATTGTATGATCTTTCCTTGATTCCAACTACATATTTTACATCAACATTGAGTTGGAATATTGTTACCATTTTTTGGCTCCACAGGTTTAATAAAAGGATATTTGGTTGCCCAATTGAACTTGAAAGTCCTTCCTATTGTCCAGTTAGTCCTCTTTCTTCTCGCATATTTTTATTACTTTCTTCAACTTGTGCCTCTAGGTTTTCTAGTAAGTATGTTCTCATCAAGAATATCTTGATCATCATGTCTCTTTTTCTAGAAACAAAACTTTGCGGTAGAAGCTTCCTCCGAGGTTGGTGTTAGATGGTAAATTGATGTGTCTTCTCCTAATTTGACGTCATCAAGGGAATGAATGTTTTCATCAATAGGATCATCTCAAAAAATATTAGTTTTTAAATGTGTTTGAGAAATGTCTGCATATAAAAGTGTTACAAAATATAGTATTAATTATTTATATGATTAATACAACTAAATAAACAAGAGTACAAAGAGTAAAGACTCAATTTAATAAAGAGGAGTACAAGAAACATACAATATGGAAAATATAATAATAAAATTCTATAAATTAGTAGATAGTACATACCTATATTTTTTGCAGATCCCAACACCAATTTCATTTTTGTGACTGCCAAAATAGCCAAATAATGTCATGTTAGTTTTTTTGAATCGGCCAGTAACCTTTTTACCCTCGCTTTCCATATTCCATGGATATGTCATAGATATTGACTATCGATGCATTTACTAAAGGGTTTGGACACTATAGGCCTTCGCAGAGAGGGGTCAAAGTGCTAAAGGGTTACACGACAGGGGTAAAATGGGCTAGGAGTTGGACAAACAGGGTATGCCACCAGGGGTTGGACAAATAGGGGTAGGATGGGCTAGGGGTTGGATGAACAGGGATGGGATGGATTAGAGTTGACGGACGAGAGTTTGACGCCAAGGGTCAGTAGAGGTTGGACAATAAATGTTGGACTCGTATAGGTTTGATGACAGAGGTTAGTTAATAAAGGTTGATAGATTACAATTAGATGACAGGGCCTGGACGAAAAAGGTTGATGGTAAGGGTTGACAACAAAAGTATCAAAGCAGGACGACATACACAAATCACAAAACAAAGTTAGACGGTCGATGTATATGTATTATACCTCAATGATATGTATAGTATTATACCTTAGTAAATATGAGCATAGTTTGATTCAAAATGTTGGAGAAATACATGCATAAGTTCATTTTTAAGTGTAAATAGTAGGTGAACTGACCCATACAAATGACCTATTTGTTGAAATTTTTGGCAAACCGGGTGGCGCACTTGACTTGAAAATTCACCATTTCTAATTTCTAAAACCCTTAATATTCGCAAGTTTACAAAAATTCACCACTAAAATTTTCCCTATCTTAGACCTAAGTTTAACCTTACCATCTTCAAGAGCGTGAAGCTCCAGTTTTCGGGCCATGGTAAAGGCTTCATCAAATGTCTGAAAGGATTGGATCTGGAGGGTTGATGATATGTGTTTGCGCAAGATCGAGAAAATAACTCAATCAAATCAGTTTGTGGAAGAGAGAAGGATAAGTGATTGATAATCCCCTGACATTTGGTGACAAAATCTGCAATAGACTTGTCTTCAAATTGTTTAACAGTGTAGAGATCGATGATGGAGATATTACGAGCAATGTTGATGGAGAAATGCTCTAGGAACAAATGTGTGAGTTATGCGAAAGAGAAGAGGGAATATTGTGGGATATTGTTGTACCAGTCAAGGGTGGGCCTGCTTAAGGACATGGGAAATGTCCTCAACATGAGATCCTAGTCATGGGAAATAAGATAACATGCATGGCGGAAAGCTTTGATTTGTTGTTGCAGTCCTCCTTACTGTAGAATTTAATGAATTTCACGAGTTCCCAACATGGGGGATAGGCTTTAAAAGGTACTTAGGGTGGATAGGTTCATTACAAATTCATATGAGAGATTGTTCTCGGGTCCCATGGTGATGGATTCAAGGCTTGCTATTTTGCTTAGTAATGTCTACATGGGATCATTATGACGTTGTTGTACATGTGAATAGGAGGGAAAAGCTTGGTTATAAGGATGGGGGTTTGATTGTTGGTACAAATGATATGATAAAGGGATATTATGATGAAGAGGGGTACTCGTTGGGATATTGTAGGGATGTTGAGAGACCGAGGGTCAATGCATTGATAAGGAATATGAATGGAAGTGTTGATAAGAGATTGGGATGACTGTGGTATATTTTGAGAAGGGATGGTGCTATATTGTGATACAAGGGTAATGTATTCCTGCTATGAAAATGGGTGAGTACTAGCGAAGGAACTTGTATTGATAGGGGGTATAAATGTGGGGATAGATAAGACTATATTTTGGATTGAGGATGTAGGTTGTTGTGGTGGGGTAAATTGAGATGTGATAGGAAGGGTCGTAATAAGAGGAACACTAACTGATCTTGTAGGAGGTGGGGAGGAACATTGGAGGTTTTGGGACTAGATATGGAAGGGGATGTCATAGTGTGGGTTTGTGCGACCGATGATCTCGACAAAGAAGTCGATTACGTAGATGGTTGTTAGATGAATAGGTCTTGTGATGAGATAATGTTAAGATCGAAACTAATGCTAGGAGTTGATGAAGTAGGTGTTGATGTGCCCATGTCACTAGTGGAGGGGTAAGGGGAGATTTGTTCTATGATGAGTTGATAATCGAGATCACGGAGTTTAGAATAATCGCAAGTGGTGACTTCAGAAGTTGGACCATATTCTGGATAAGAGCATATGTGATATGCATACCCTCGCAGGAAGTGATACAAATACTACAGATTTACAGTCAAAATAACATTGATATTCATTTATCTTCTTCAATATATTTCGGGTCTCACATTTCAATACGGCACATTACAATTATAAAGAATAAGTTGCTCCTATACTCAAGGAGGTTGCTCTAACAACTCTCCCTATAATAGCTCCCTCCACAAACAACTTAACTAATACAATACGTGAGTTGTTTCAACAACTCACCCAATATAATAATCACCCAAACTTATAAATATAAATGTGGAGCACTAACTAATTATATTTCCTAACATTCCCCCCCTTAGTGCGAACATGGGGAAAACCTGCCTTATACTTGCACCTGCTCATGATCTGGTGATTTTCACAGGATGATCACAAACCTCAGGGATGGTTTTGCAAATGGTTGACCACAAACCGAGAATGGTGGTTTTGCAATTGGTTTACCACAAACCACAAAGTGATGGTTTTGCAAATGGATTACCAACAACCAAGAATGGTGGTTTTGCTATTGGTTTACCACAAACCACAAATGAAGGTTTTCAAGTGGTTTACCTACAACCACATCATGATGTGCCAAGTACTATTCTCAGCCCTCGTCACATCTCACTGCAGGGAATAACATAGGAAATTCTGCTGACATCTGTTGCTCATACATACATAGAAAAAACTGACATACTGGAAATGGAACATTGGATCATGTTCCCCCCCTCAATGTGAAATTTCCACTTATTCAATCACGAACACTGCAAACAGGAACACTGATACTGGAACTATGACAAGAAGCACACGACACAAGCTGAAAGCAAATACACCATAAAAATGTCACCAAACCATCTCAAGCGCGCTGCTGCTGGCTGGCAATCGACGAGAGGTCGCTGAATGACCTCCAACCTCCGATGCCTCCTGCCTCTGGTTTCATGCTCAGAACAAGAAGTCTTTAGAACCACTTTCTTCATTTACTTGTTCTTCCTCATTCTCTGATCTTTCTTCAGTAATAAAGTTGGCCTCAATTCCTTTGAGTTTTCCACTAAGTATATCTTGAGCTCAAGCTCTACAAAATGAAGTGTATGCCCCTTTTTCTTACAAAGAGAAACATTCTCTTTCCTCTTTATGTTTAGAAAAAGATTTGTACTTCCTTTTACATACATTGTTGTCTCTTCTTCTACATCTTCTTTGGTCCGTTTTTCCTCAGCTAGGAGAGCTGATATCATATCTTCCAATGAGTTAGAAGGTATCTGACCAAGAGTGAAAACAACATTACTTGTATTTGGGTGGTAAACTATTCAACAGAATAGCTTTTGCATCCTCGCTCTCTCGGAGCTTTTACTTCTGCAAGTTGTCTAAGAAGAGATCGTAAATTGTTGATGTGACTAGACATTGTATCTCCATCACTCATTTTGAGCTTGAACAACTGAAGTTTTAGAGAAAACTTTGCATTGACTACTTTTGAACCAAATAATTTGCTCAGATTATCCCAGATGTCCTTCGAGTTTTTATCTAGATCAACATAATGTAATTCAGAGTCCGAAAGGGCAAGGCCAATAATGGCTTTGGCTTTATCATCCCGTGTTTCCCATTCTCGCTAATCTGTCGATCTCGAAGGTGCTTTGTTCTTTTCCATCTACTATCCTCCAAAGATTTTTGTTCATCAACTGCATCTGGATCTTGACTTTCCATGTGTGAAAATTGAGACCATTGAATTTTTCTAGTGGAATGTCCATTATATCTCAGAGCATCGGTTTCAACCGAAAATGCACTCTTAGGGGAGTCGGCTTCAACCGATATTGCTCCCAATTTACACTATATTTAAAAAGTAATAAAAACAAATTACTTTTTAAATTTTACATGGATATTTACTAAAGACATAAACTCAGAAAGTAATATTTTTAAATGTCCACGACCTAAAGACAACAGACTCAATCTTTGAATATATAATTTTACCTATTGACTAATAAAAATCGTATACTCTACACGTGATCCATGGATAAAATAAAAATCTTAATACCTTTGTATTGAGCTCGCCAATGTTAGAATTTTTCCACATGATCAATGTTGAAGGGAATCTGCGTAGGGTACTTCACAATGGTCGACCAAAAACAGCAAATGCTATCTCGAGCAGCACGATTAGATATAGCCATCCACACAACTTGTTTCATTGGGCTATGCTACCCAAGCATATTATTCCTGAGCTTTGCGTAGACCTACAACATTTGATATCCATGCGTCTACTACATACACCGCTTAAATGGTGTGAATAGATAATAATCGATGGACGTTATTACCTTCCGTATATCTATCAACATTACCAATTTATGAATAGAACTAGAACAAGATCTAAATCATATACAACGCCCTGAAAAACAAAGTCTAGTGGATGATTTTATACAATGCCCGTGTCTTCTACAAAATCTACGCCATAATCATCTTGAATCTTAGAATGTGCACTTAGAACTCGAACTCGATCTTTCCTTGAGATCGTGGAATGCTTTTCAAGAATCAAGCCGCTCAACATTTCAATGCGCAATTGCTTTGGTCCAATACAAATGCACAATAACCAAGTCAGACTATATAAGAACCCAAGCAGAGGTGCCACTGGAACGTATCTATGTTTGATTTTGATGAAATTGAACATGTCCCCCCCAAAAATATCTACGCAGGTTAATATGGAACAATGAAGGATCAACACAACGCATCCAAAATAATTCAATGCGTTTCTCCCCTCTTCCTCTGCGCCTCTGGATTATAATACATGGGAATGCAAATCAGAGGACTTCCCCTATTGAATTTACCATCTTCGCTCAGATACCAAATGATACGAATACTACAGATTTACAGTCAAATACCATTGATATTCATTTATCTTCTTCAATATATTTCGGGTCTCACATTTCAATACGACACATTACAATTATAAAGAATAAGTTGCTCCTATACTCAAGGAGGTTGCTCTAACAACTCTCCCTATAATAGCTCCCTCCACAAACAACTTAACTAATACAATACATGAGTTGTTTCAACAACTCACCCAATATAATAATCACCCAAACTTATAAACATAAATGTGGAGCACTAACTAATTATATTTCCTAACAGAAAGGTGGCTAGAAAGGGCGGTCGATTTGTGTCTAATTTTTTTGTGAAGATGAGGTCACTACTCTAATAAAATTGAGGAGGATCAAGACAAGGGACTTCTAATGTCACGAATTGAGTACTGGGAGAATGCGGGGGTTCTGGACCGGTCTCTAAAGGTCGTCGAAATTGATCTATTATGTTTGGAATATTTTAAATACGAGACTCGAGAGAGTCCGAGGATTGTTGAAGAGGGTTGGTTATATCATTGGTGTTTTGAAGACGATATTGTTGTTTGGTTAAAAGCACGAGCTAATCAACCATTCAACAAAGAAAAAGAAAAATGGTTATTTAAAACAACTAAAAGCAATACACAAAAAAAACTAATTATCTTGATTACTTTAAGAAAAGTGTGTAACGAGAAAATGGTCGAAAGGGGACTAGGGAAAGGTCAGCTAAGGTTAGTTTCAGGTGGGTTTAAAGTCAAAGTCCTTGATATACCTGAAGGTACATGGGGCTCATATCTATGTTAGTGTTGGTACGAGGCGTGATATTGGGGCCTACCCCCTCACTTCAAGGTCCCACAGTGATAAGGGTGTCAAGTGCTTAGCCAATATACCACCCACCAGATTGTTTATACTCGGTCGTAACATTGAGTCACTTTTTTGCCCTTGGTGATGAAATCCAAGTAGGTCCGCCTGGAAGGGATTGTTTAGATGTAAATTTCAATTTGATATGTGATTTGGTTGTGTGTGAAGGGAGTTTTGTGAATGTAATTCGTTTAACTCCTAATTAGACTATATGAACAAGCAAAATGAGGGTTTGTTATTAAGACCAAAGAAATGTCAATTTTGATGAAAACATATGAAAGAAAGATCCAATACTCAAAGAAAATGAAATAAAGAACATACATGTGATCGTTATTCCTTTTTAATTTTATTTTAATTTTGACACGTTTTTAAAACAACGACAATGAGGCACTCCAAGTCAGCGAGGGTTAGATGATATTGACAAGAAAATAAACAAAAAGATATAAAATCTAATCAATAAGGGACCACGTGCCCACCGGACATGCCAAGATGTTTGAGGTGAATTTTGGCTAGTCAATGATATGATAAACACCAAATATTTTAAAAGTAGCAGGTTTAACGATACCTATCAGCAAAAACACAATGTTAAGGTGAGTGGGTATAAGAACAATGTAGAAGACTCCTCCTTCACCGAGTGAGAGGACCTATATGTAATGACAATTAAACAAGACAAATATTAGGTAATGATAAAATGAGTTGCTCGAAAAGGTTGATCCAAAGAATCCAAAGGGATTCCTTGAACGACGTTAACTCATGTTTACAATCAAGTGATATTATATGCAATAAGATAATGACAATATGATTAGAATTCAAGAGGGATAAAGATATCATGTTTTTCTTGATATGTGACCCAAGCAAGGGCTGCAATAAGCTCGAAGTCCAAGAAGTACTGGATAAGGCTTGTTCTATCGCATCATGTATTTCACATATCACTTCAAGTTGTTCTTCGATGTCTTCAATTTCTAGAGTGAGGGTAATGAAACATAGTCCGAGTTCATGTGTAATGTTGAATTTTTCCCACGGAAGGGTCACACACGATCAAAAGATTGTAGATAGTGGTAATGGGGTGTGATACACCTGGAATTGTCATTTACAAAGGACATATCTTACAAGAAGACATATTAGGCCAAAACAAATTGATGAAATACTCGAAGTATGTAAATGTGGTAGAATGATAGAATGACATGAATCATGGGCGATTCGATTAGAATCACTAGTAATTATTGTGTAAAAGTTGATATATTGATAAAAAGAAAGATTTTGATAGAAACAAAAACTTAAGATGATTGATTTGGCTTATATATGATATGTTAATAAAGTGAAGATAGACAAAGATGAGGATTTGATTACCTTTGATGTGAAAATGGGTTGGATAGAGTTACAAATACTTACAAGAGATTATTGAGCGTCTGATGGCTTGAGATGGGTGTTGAGGACGTCTAGATGTTTGTGACAATGTCACTTGGTTCTCTGATGCGACATAGCTTCACCGCAATGCTTCTAGATCATGAATCAAGAGGCTCGTGGTTCTATTTATAATCGTTGCAATCTATTATGATCATCAACGATCCGAAAACACGGAAAAACAACTTGAAGTGGGTTTAACTTCTTCCAAGTTGGACTTTCTCGGGTGGGGATGCGGGGTTTGGTGGTTAAGAAGAGCTTAAGGGGGTTAGAATGTTGGGATACAAATGGGTTGGGACAGGGGTAGATGGTTATGGAGCTTTAGGGTGAGTAAATAAGATAGATAGATATGTTTTATAGAAGGTAAATATGATTTTACGAGGGAAATTCATGATTTAAGTTAGTAAGATAAGTTTTTAGGACTTTCGAATGATAGTGTGAAGGGCGTGATTTGAAAATAGGCGTCTACGCCTTGAAATGCAAAATGGAAACTTATGCAATTGATTTCATTTCGATCTAACACCCGGAAGACCACTTTATATTTTTAGTAAGTCTCTACATGGTGGCCTACTAAAAATAGCAATTATGAGAAAAATTTGGTTTCTAGTACCTCAGTTCATTCCTCTAAATGTAAAACATTCAAAAATGACAAATTGGCAAAATTGCTAAGAATAAACACCCATGTGTGACTTACTAAAAATAGTAAATGTTTGGAATTAGCTCAAAATGGTCACATATGTTCCTCCTCTTCATGCCTCACTGGTTCTAATCTTCACAAAGGTCAAATTTTTAGTTTTCAAGAAAATTCCCACATTTCTGGATGTGGTAAGCGTAAGGTGTTTTTGAGTGAGCATGCCAATTTTGGAAGCATCGATAAATCTCTACCTATCACTAAGTAGTGGCCATCTATTAGAAGCTTACCTCATAGGAGTGATGAGGATAAATTAATTCTTACAATGGATTGAAATTTGATTTGTGACTTAGGTGGAAGGGAAGCCCTCTTGGTTCCCAATTTTGGTCTCAGAGTACATTTTAGTCTCGGAGGACATTTCACTTCATCTCATATGGGGTGTTTAATCATAAGGTGGATGACATTGCATTCAATCTCTCTCTCTCTCTCTCTCTCTCTCTCTCCCTCCTCTCCATTTGTATTGAAAGGATTTGGTCTTGCATCTCATTGGTCATCAATGTTCTCAAGGTGACAAAATCATGGATCATCATGCTTGCATTGTGTGGGTAAATTATTTCAAGTTTTCATCATGTCCAAGTGCATCAATTTCATTCCATGTGAATGATTGGTCAGGAAGGGATGATAGTGTTTCATTAATTGGGAGTTCTATTCAAGTGAGGGAAGACATCCTTTGTTATTTTCAATGTTCTATTTATCAATTGCTTCTCATTTCTCCCCTTAGTGTACCTAAAGGGGTTACATGGTTAATCATTCAAGAGAAGGCTTCTCGCAGTGCAAAGGGGTCAAAGTTCTTCATTTAGAGTTCATCACATCATTGGAGCATCATTGCAGAGGTCATTAGGATTAGGAGTGGATCTTCTTCATGATCGAAGATCCTTCATCCTTATTCATTTGAGCTTGGAGCTTCTCCTCTCTCTCTCTTCTTGTCTCTCTTCTCCTCTCTTTCTCTCTCTAGAATTCTATTTCTTTGTTGAGGAGAAGATTTTGTAAAAAGTGACTTAAGTCACTTAAAGTTTTTATTTCTTCGTTGAGGATTGCACTTTAAGTTGAAAAGTCACATGGGAATGTGAAGAGGCACATTGTAAAGCTATATATTGTAATGCTCTCTCCATTCCAAAAGGTTATATTTTCTTGTTTGAGATTAGATTTTTTGGGTTGATAGCTCACATTATCTTACTATAAGAAAGAAACTACAATTCTTCTATCTTCTTGTCTTATGTTTTCCTCTCCATCTCAACTACTACTCCAATAGAGCATTGTAATCCTGCACAACCAAGGAAAGAATGAATCTTTTGATGAATATAATGCAGTTAAAATTTGTGTTGATTGTGTTGTTTGTCTTGCTTTGCATATTGGTGTCTTCTCATTGCTAACTTGGAAATATTATGGTTTTATGTCAATGTATGCAACGTGCTATTTATTGAGCAAAATCCCCTTCTCATTTTCCCCTCTCTCTTCATACAAACACATTTCCTCCACCTTCCTTTTGCACACAGGTTTAGTGGAGTATCCCTATGTAATCCATGGTCGAAAGGCCACCCATAATGGATATTTCCTTGTTTTCAATAATGGAGCTACCGCATTTCTACCTAGAGAGACCTAGTCCCCGAGTGTTCGTGAAAGCCCCTAATCCACCCTCGCGACAAATTATTTTGCCAACACGTTGGATAATTTTGTCCAAAATTGGAAGTTCTATCTAGAGACCCAAAAATGATAAAACAATGAATGAAAAGGCCATAAATTTATATGACACCACATAATAAATAGAAAGAGACCAAAACAAAATAACATACATTATTCAATCAATAATAATCCAACAACAAATTGTACTACTAAATGCTTATTTCATTGTTTAGAGACCCCCCTCCCCCAACACACACACACAATTGTCAAAAGTGTTATATTATACTGCTTTGTGCCAAATTTAGGTGTTTACAAATACATACTTTCAAGGTTATATATTTATATTTTAGACATAATAGTTTTACAAGTTATCTTATACACGATGCATTTTATCCATTTCTTTTATCACGTTTGCTTAATATGTCATCGTCGATATCAAAAAGAGGGGTATATATCACACTCATTATATTTAGTTATGCACTCTTGGGCATACACAATATATGTGGATGCCCATATCCAATAAGGTTTTCTAACTCTACTCCACATTTGATGTTACACCCACTTTATTTCCATACTTAATTTTTTTGTTTTGCCACTAAATATTGTACTTAGAATCAGTATCAACAACTTGTACAAATTTGGAGGCACTTGACTTTATTTGATTCACGTGGAACATTATGTCCAACTTCTAGTCAAATCGGGTGTTTGTTTTCAAAATTTCTTTTATAATTTTTAGCAAATTATTGATATTGGCACTAATCCATGTGGAAATGTTATTACAAGTAGATTGGAGTTTTCTTCACGAGCATATAATCATGTATATATACCATATATTCATTTACTTTGGCATGCACCACACACATACACATAAAAGTTGGGCAAAATGTAGAGAACCAAACATTTATTAGTTGTTAAATTGCATGTTTCTAGAGTACAAATATTTTTCAATTATTGGTCCGATTTTAGCTTTATTGCGCAACCCATGATTTTCAATGGTCCCCGCTCATCTCAATGTGCCCTCCAATCATCACCATTCCATTATACAAATTCATCTTTGTTTGACCCTTCATGTCTAAAACATGGACTCCACAGTCATTGTGGCTCTTTACTTCTTCACCTTATCCAACCCTTATCTTGTCTTTTTTCACTTTTTTAGCCATTAGAGGCCGGCTTCAATGCCAATAGGGCCTAATTCAATTTTTAATCACAATTAATACATGAACACCTTGGTTCATTCTACATGGGTGGAAAATCTAAGTAAGCATTCATTATCTATCAAGGTATTCAAGAAGTTTCAAGTGAAAGTCGAGAGAGGTACTAAGATGAAGAAGTTTGCATTCTCAATGTTCCAAGTGAAGAAGTGAAATATTTGAACGAGGCTTTTAAAAGATAGAAACATAGGAATTTGATCGTAAAAAAATTCTAGTTTCGAGAACCCTTTTCAAGAATGTTGAGTACATGTTTAGGACATGATAAGAACATTAAGTCTACACTTTACACTCGACTTTAGTAATTGCAAATTTTTTGAGTTCCCTAGCTTGTCTAAATTTATGGCAAGTGTCTTTCGATAACCACATAAGAAAAATATTATGGCATTCTCATTTACTTTTATTTTGAAAAAATAATGAGGTTTGATTTACTATTTTACATCCATTATATTGCTAAATGTGACATGGATATTTGCGTAGCAATTAAATAAAATCTATTTAATTGCTATAATAAGTGGATGAACAAATGAGACACTAAGCTGCAAGATTGCCCTAGCACCAATGCAGATTTAAAAAAAAATGTCTTAGGAAAATTCAGGACTACCATGTGGACAAAACAAATTGGCCGAAAAAAACATACTATGTTAAAGAGTTCAACCCCACTTGGGAGCATGGGGAAAAAGTATATCTATAAGTTGCTCTTAAGGGTAAGGCTAGAATGTTAGTGGCTCAATTGAGGACTAAATCACATCATCTTAGGTGTGAGACTGGTAGATAAACGATCTCCAACGAAATTGGGAACAAAAACTTGTATTTTTGTCAGAAAGGGGTGGTTGAAATTGAATGTCACTTCATTTTGGAATGTGCTGCATATGAAGATATCCATTACAATATGATTTGAAGGTGGGCAACCTAAATGAGTTATTTGATGAGGAAAGGATCCACAAAACAACTGGCTTCCTAGTCAAAATTCATAGCAAGAGATCCCACATAAAAAAGAAATTTGAAAATTTGTTAATATTGTGACTTTTAATCCCTTAGTCTTGTGGACGTCATTAAAAGTCTTTCATTTCATTTATTCATAATACCGAAATGGAAAGGAGTCACTTTAAATCCCTATAAGCTCCCGGTCATATCCATTAAAACCCTAGACAAACAAAACAAAGACTTCAATTTCAAGCAAGGTTAAATTTTTAAGAGGAACCAGAGAAGCGGGAACAAATGGCGGAATAATTTGGAGGTTGTGGCGAATTCTGAAAGGGTTAATCAGACACCCTCGAAAACCAGTGAAAACTCCATTGACGGATTCCGGGCTTAGGGTTTATCCAGGGTTTTGGGTTTTTGTAGTCGTGGAAAAATGAGCAGAAGTTTGGGGATTCCGGTGAAGCTGCTGCACGAAGCCGCAGGTCATGTGGTGACGGTGGAGCTGAAGAGCGGGAGTTGTACAGAGGCAACATGATCGAATGCGAAGATAACTGGAACTGCCAGCTTGAGGGCATCACTTACACTGCCAAGGTATGCAAACACATTCACTAATTATTCCTTCTTTTCTGTTTCCTTTTCTATTGGCTTACACGTTTTCTTTTTATCCAGTTTTGGCTTTACTTTTCCTAGCCCTTAAATTTCAGTAAGAGATTGTATAGGGTTTTGTATTTTCGATAAATTAGTTCTTGTGACGTAGTGAGTGGTAAGGTTAGGTCAGGAGCACAAAATTTGAACTACATGTAAAGCAAAATGGAAATAAATCTCCTGTTGGCTTCTTCAAGGTCTCATGCCCGAAAAAGGGCTTCTAGCTTGGCCGTGCCCCAAAAAAAAAGTTTTATGTTTTATTTTAAAATTGCGCTGTGAGTCCTTCCATTGCCCCTATTAGAAGTTTTCTTTTGGCCTTTTTGTGAGGGATTTTCTTTTGGCATATTTTTCAAGGCTTTTATTTTGAAACACACTGCAAGTGATTGTACCTTGTCCTGCTTTAGAAGACGGTATAGTATCACCCATGTTTTTGGTTATTTTTAACTCAACCTTTTTCAATGATGCAAGGCTGCGATTAATTCTTCAATTTGTTGGGCTTCTGAGACTTGGCTAAATTGGATGTGGGCCTTTTTGTAATGTTTTTTTGAGCGGAAACTGTGTTGTAGATTTGCTTAGGGAAGGCCAAGCTGGGCATTACCACTATTCTATGTATCCGTGTTAGAGATAACACACTTTAAAATTTCATGTTATGTCACATATCCTGCTCTGCTCACATCCTGAAAATGTTTTCACAGGGTTTGGTAGTGCAGTGGGGAAAGAAGTCTGTTTGAAACAGTATCAGTTGTTTTTGCAAGCTCCTTTAAATTTTAGAAAAGACACTACACAAGAGAAGAGGCCTAAAAGCATAATTTTCTATGCAAACACTACAAATCATGGATAGCATTAATTATATGTTTCATGGGTACACTCATTCCTTTTTCTCATACGTGTAATTTTTGTTGTGCATATTTTCACTCAGTCTATGTGCACTTTATCATGCGTTTAATCCAGTCATTCTGAGATTTGTGATCCGTGTGTGGGGACAGGGCAAAGGTGTCATTCTGAAACACGGTGCAAGAGTAAATGAGTAAAGGATATGACTATGCTATGTTTGAATATAGTCATTAGGATATGTGGGAATGGGTACAGGGTAGCCCACACCATTTTCTAGAATGATATAGGAACAATGAATCGACAATAATTAGTTCAGTGGTTTCACAATGTTGATAAAATGACATATTTTGTCCATTGTAGCTGTATTATACTTGTTGGTTATGCACTTGCTCTTGAATTTTTCATAAAACAAGTTTGAAATTCTACGCTGGATGTCAGTATATGGATAGTGTCTCAAATTTCAACTAGATTTACTTTTTCAAATTTCATCTCGATTTATGTTATTAAAGGAACAGTTCCTCTATATGAAGATGAATCTTTTTTCAACCAAAGCTCGTTGGACCTGCTGGCTGCATTGGAACATAGAGAAGTCAATAGTAATTAGTGTATTGATGTAATGACTTGTTATTTCTCCTCTAGTCTATAATGGAAACAAACTCTATAAGATTATTGTTGTGTGCATTATTTATTTTTACGTATTATGAAAGCATTACAAATAGTTTCTAGTAGATGACTATCTTCACCATGAAAAAATATCATTTAGAAAGGTTCTTGATAAAATTCCTTTAGGCTTGTAAGTCATTTTTGTCTTCTTTCCCCATCAAAAATTAACTAAACCATGAAAAATAGAGCTCACAAAATTGTCGAAAATGATTAGTATGTGTAGTTTATAGTTGGGTTGTGTATTTGAAAATTCATTAATTTTATCCAGATATAGAATATTATTGTAGTTTTAATGAAATATTGTATGCAACATGTTTTAACATAGATAAAAACAGGGGTAAGAATCTTAGATGATCCTGGATATCAGGCATGGCACCTTGATGCCATCCGTTTGTTTTCTAAATGTGCTCCTTGCAGTCACAGCAGTGAATAAGGCAATGAAACCTTGAGAATATAGATTACTTTTGCCATATAGAGTATGGATTACAAATTTACCAAATACGATAAAGTGTATGAGAATTAAGAATATGTTTAAGGGATTATGGTATCATGGTAAAGTGGCATATTTGCAAAGAGAGTCACACAAACCCCAACAATTCACTAAGGATACCCACAAGTTGGTGGGCACATGTGTGTTATGACATGTCCAAGACTGGGGCCTGTTCCTCCCTAGACCGGTTCATCTGGGCTTGTTGACCTTTCCAGTCACCCCTAATAAAAGAAAAGGATAGAAATTTATACTTCCAGGCCAAATAGTATTATTTACCATAAAATACTATTATTTACTGGAACATAATTTTAATAACACGTATGAGGAAGCATTAACTTTTAGTGGATTGGTGGTCCTAGCCTCAAGACATACTTTGTTGTTGATAATTTAGTATAAAGACTAGGCCAAATATTAATTATTTAACATAGAATATATTTATCTACTGAAGTTAATATTGTCTCAATTTCTCATGAGACTCAACTAGAAATTTTTGTGGAGCGGTTCTAAGTTCTAACCTCACAAGCTATTTTCATTTGACCAGTCTTATGGGTTCCATGCATCTTGCATTCATAGTGTATTGATTCTCATGTGAATCACTATGCTATAAAAACAGTTATATGTTGATTTACATACTATATAAAGAAAAATAGATTTGAGTAAGACTGCAAACTCATAGAACTTTCTTTTTTAAAATTGTACTAACTTTGTTTTACTAGAATGAGAAGCCAATACAACCACAGATTTAATACTGTGTTAGCTGATAAATGACTCTTGACATATCATTTCTGAGTGAAACTTTCTCTGATAACTGTTCTTTACTTTAGACTGTAGCTTGAGATAGTTGCAACTCTGTACACATACGTTCCCTTAATTTCTGCATAAAGCATACACATTTCCAAATTTCACTATATCTAATCCTCAGTCCTGACATAAAAATTGCCTTACAAATTGAAAACTTCATTTGTTCTAATACATGGACTGTAAGGTAAATTATTGTCTTTAAGCCCTGATCAAGGTTTTCCATGAGCATCTAGCAAAACTATATGGAAAACACTTCTATTCATTAAACATTTTATTTATCATTCAAGTAGACTGGTGCAGCTGGACCAGTTACAAATGATGGAACTGATTTGTGTGCTTGTAATTTGGCGTATATGTCCTCTATAATTAACGAGTGATCTACTAGCAATATTCTGACATAATACAGGCTATTGGTGTTTTATGCACCCTTCATCATCATCTTCTTTTATGGAACAGATGGGTAGAGAATGTCTCAGGTACTTTGTGGCTATCCTCTTACAAGTTTGTGATTCTCAGTGCCTTATATGATTTGAGATGATACACAACCACAAGTGGGATTTCGGTGTTATTGAAGACGGTGCCCTTATTTGTCCAATCTGCATCCATATCATGTGACTATTGCATTGTTTTCAATATCTGATTCAGAATTGTTATTACGATTCAGATTCTTTTGTTCCTGCCCAAGTTGAGTCTTTGTTTCTGATACTTGTTTAGATGTATGTTAGTGTTCTGTCTATATGTGCATACTTTGAGAATGATTGCCAGTTAATAACCTTTTGTCTTGATGATATAATGTAATATCTTGCAAATGAAGCTCCTAGATTCTTGTTTGATTCTCATTTTGGGCATATTGTGCACCTATAGTCATCAGCTGTACCACAATTTGTCTAGACATTTATTGGAAGTTTGTCATGCATCCTCGAACTCTCTACATTATATTTAAATATCATTATGTAAATCCTAAGTTCCTGATATGTTTTAAATACAGCTATGGATATGTAGTATATGATACATGGGTACGGCAAATTTTTGTTGGCCTCGGATATGGCTGTACAAAATATATATAAATATTAAAAATATATAAATTCCAGCCTAATAAATAGGAATTAACCACATATTATGCATATGAAAAACAAAACAAGCTAAATAACCACAACAAACTACTCATAATTTCATTGAACCTGGGCACAAGCATTATCCCTACCACATCTAGTTGAGGTGTTTATTACATTTATCTCATACATGCTATTTTTGTCCATGTTTTTGATGGCTTGTATTTGGTACCTTCCGTAGAATAATGCTGCTGCAAAACTGTAATTTCTGATCGAATGATACTTTAAATTTAAAATAGATATTTTTTATTTAATTTAAAAATAAATAAAAATAAATTCTGTTATAGGCCTGGAAACACCGTGGAAACGGCCAGGGTACGACCGGGAAGGTCTGGTTACATCTGCAAACGTACTTGGCTGTACCCAGACTTGCCCAGCTGTACCTTGGATATTTTCAAGCCGTATCTGTATTGGGTACATTCCTTACCTGTACCAGGTATGTTTCGTACATGTACCGGGTGCCCTAGGGAGGTAACTTAGTGTAAATCTTACAATCATGATGGAGAAAACTAGATGCTCCAGATACTTTTTTCCATGTTTCCAACGTTCTAGGATAGAGTACATATATGGTGACAATAATGGCAAAGTTGTTTTGGCGCGTTCTTAGGTTTGCCTATTGTGCTTCACTAGAAAAAAAATTCTCTTTTTGTAAGGGAAACATTGAATAGATATTCAGGCCAATTATGCAAATTAAATAATTGCATATTCAAGTTTTCTTTATTAGCGAACACGTGTCTTGGCAAAATTGTTCTATGACAAATTCCAAGGTGTTCCAACTATTCAATTTTTGTAGCACATTGACATATTAGAAAATTTGATGTCAATGTCTTTTGATCGTTAAAGGGCCACATAAAGTGAGCTTCAAGATTGATTGCCAAGCTCTAGTGCTTGAGGCTAAGTTTGGAATGCTAGTTTTGATTAAGGTGATGACATGCCAAAATAAACCTAAAGTTTTAGGTTTGCATTTTGAGGGCACGACTATGAATGACAACATTGAGAAGGTTCAATTTTTGTCCTGCATTTTAGGGACGCGTTGATGAATGGTGGCATTGAGAAGGTTCAATGTTTTGTCCTACTTCCTAGGGGCGTGTTGATGAATGGTGGCATTGAGAAGGTTCAATGTTTTGTACTTCTTAGGGACGTGTTGATGAATGGTGGCATTGAGAAGGTTCAATTTTTTTGTCCTACTACTGGTCATGCCAATGATTGAAATCTTTCATTGTAAATTTGCTTTGGAAGAAAGGAATTTATGCTGACTAATAGTGTTAGAAGGGCGACTCATTTTTCAATGTAGAACATGGCATTGAAAACCAAGAAATAGATGCAAAGTGGTAACAACTCAAATTTGTGTTGCAAGCTGATCCTCTCCTTGTTCATTTGGAGCAATTGTTGTGCTTCGCTTACCCATTGTTAAAAAATAAAAATGTTCTTGTAGGTACCTCTTGTTTGGCTGTGGATTAGCCAATTAAGAGATGCAATGTTGGCAACTCAAATATTTGTTAGAAGAGGATTCAAACCATGCACATATCAAACTAATCTTATGCGTTTTGACTGTTTTAATTGGGAAACTATATGTTGTTCAAATGGTAGGGTAATTGATCCGCACCACGTGGCTTAGGATGCCCATGCAAAGGACAACCATGTAATTTGGTTTGCAAGATTTTGGGTTATAGAATGTGCAAAGAAAAATTAATACAATAATAAACCAAAGCACTTCAAATGCAGAAGTATTTGTTGATTAGTGCAACTTTTATTTAATGAGAAAGAATAGGTAGAGGACAATGTTAAAAAATGTTCAACAAAGTTGAGAATGAGAATTCCCATGATTAGAATTGGGGAAACACTTTCTAACCGATTTTCCTAGACTAGAATATGATCATAGATGTCTATGGGAGATATTTGATGCTCGAGGCATGCTAGAATTCATTACTATTTGGGTAATCAACTATGAGACGTTTGATCTTGGGTTGATTGGGCATATTACATATATATACATCATCATAAGGTATTCACAACAAATGACAATTACAAAAGGGAACAATTATAAATCAAGTCATTTTACTTGAGTGATAGCTGAGCTTCTTGTAAGTGTGGCGAGTAAATTTCTAGTGCATAGTATGTTGACAAGTTCTCAAACATGGTGTGTACGTGGAGATTGCTACTTGCATGGCAATGGGAAGTTGATACATCGATTGAGTTGTGCTAGCCCTATGCAATTGTGATGTGGAATTGATGCATGATATGTTGTTTATGGATTTTTTTTTGTCATAGGCAAAATATGGTGCTTTGTCAATTATGTGTGGAACAAAGTCCCTCCTCTATTGTGAGGGGAGGTGCCCTTTATTGAAAGTCAAAATGAATAAGAAAGAATATGTACTATATCTACACTAACTTGTGGAGGTGGTACTTTACTCTTGGGAAATGAATATAAATTGAAAAGTGAGAAGAAAGGAATGAAGAATTTAGAGAGGAAGAAAGAAGGAAAGGAGAACTTGCATTTCAAATAAGTAAAAGCTTACTCTAGTTTGCAAGGAGATAATTCAATATAAGAAACATTTGTGTTTAGATGTAATGTCCCCTTTTCAAAATTAATTAATTCTAGATACCCGAAGCTTATTCTTATTATTTTCCGTAGGTAAAGGGGAAATTAAAGAGGGAAATAAATTAATTTAAGTGGTACAAGGATACTTCTATATTTTAATTGGAAAAATGACACTTACATTATATTTTTAAGCCAAAAAAGTAGAAATGGAATAAAATAATAATAGAATGATGAACTTCTATTATGGGGCGCTAAAGATAGAATAATAATTAAATCAAGCATTCTTTTATGGGGGCCAAAGATAGAATGGGTTGTATAAGCATGAAGATCCTATTTTTAGGATGGAGAGAGGATAAATCAATTCTATATTGTTTATTCCTATTTTAAAGATGGAGCGCCAACATGAGAGAGAGGATAAAACACTTTTATATTGTTTATTCCTATTTTTATGAGGGGCGCCAACTTTGGAGAAAACCTTGAAAGTTATAAAAGGGTGAACAATAATCAACACACTCGAGAGGACAATCACCGATTCTATTGGTAGGCCTTTCCAACTTGGTTTCCTTCGTAGGGAGGAAGCAGTTCCAGAGATGAAAATTCTGCCATCTATAGTGAATGATATTGCTGCCGATTATGAGGAGTACGATGTACTTCTAGATGGGATTAGATAGGCTATATCACTCAACAATTTTATAAATTTGAAGAATAGTAGGAGTGGACCAAGAGCTGATCGTAGGCCACAAACTAATAATAGATACTTATAACATGCATTAGGGAAGTTGTCACTCCCTACTTTTGATGGCTTTGGTAAGAGTACAACTCGTGCATGGATACAAAAGTTGGATACTTTCTTATCACTCAGGCCAATGTTGGAGGAGGAAGCCATCAAATTTGCAACCCTTCATCTGGAAGGTATAGCACATGAGTGGTGGTACCATGGGCTAATCACACAAGGACACAATCACATCCACTCATATGGTGAGTTTAGTGACAAGTTGATAGAGAGATTTGACAAAGTTGATCCGGAAATTCATTTTTGGGAATTAGCTCAACTCAAACAACTACATTCAATAAGTGACTAGTGTAGTTGAATTTCGAAGCTTTCTATGATGGTACCGATATGATAGAGGAGAAACTTGTTTTATTCATAGAAAGTCTAACTAAATCACTTAGGTTTGGTGAAACTTTTCAGCTTCAAGCCATAAAAAAGCTTTGGATTTGAAATAAAGCAGCCCTAAAGGGGAAATTTTTGCCTATAGGACAATACCTTTCAAACAACCAAAAACAACACTTGTGTAGAACTAGGGGCAACACTTGTTGAATAGATAAGTACAAAGGGGATGAGACTTGAAATGAACTTAGGAGGAAGAAACGTGCTTCACTTGCAGGGATCCATGGGGACCGAATCATAGGTGTCTTCCAAAGGGAAAGGTGCATTGCAGGTATACTATAACATCAACCCTTTAGGGTTAGTGGAGTCCTTATTGGGAAAAACATTATAGTGTTGATTGATAGTGGGGCAACCCACAATTTTATAGATGAAGGATTGGTGAATAAGCGAGGTTTGGAGACAAATGATATAACATGTTTTAATGTCATTGTAGCTAATGGTTTTATCATACCTTAACAAAAAAAAGGTTGAACTTAGCTTCACATTGGATGACCATTAGATGAGTGATGTTTTTTATGTTGTTGGTTTGAAAGAGACTAATTTGGTGCTAGGAGTGCAATGGTTGCATCTCGTGGGGGAATTCATCCAAAACTTTCATAATATGGAGCTGAAGTTTAAGTTAGATGGGAAAAGAGGTGGTAATCCATAGGATCACTGACAAAGTTACAACATCAATTTCCGTCAAGAAAATTGATTGTATTACTATTGTTAGCACTCTTTCTAGATCCCAGTTGATGCATGATTCCACTACTCTAGACTCTCTTATTGAGGTTATTGAAAGAGCTTCACCTAGTGCATGGTTTCCTAATCATATCAAAGAGGTGCAACAAAAGCCAACAACTTCAAGGTTTGGGAATTGCAAATTCCCAAGATGGATTTGGGATCCCGTATTTGCAAGGCGGTTCAGAATGAGAGAATTGGAATGGCATTGCTTGAGGGCAAACAATTTTGGGAAGGGTAGTCCCCTTTTCAAAATTAATTAATTTTGGATACCCAAAGCCTATTCTTATTATTTTCTATAGGCTAAGAGGAAATTAAAGAGGGAAATAAATTAATTTAAGTGGCCCAAGGGTATTTTTATATTTTAATTGGAAAAATGACAATTAAATTATATTTTTGAATTAAAAAAATAGAAATAGAATAAAATATTAATATAATGACGAACTTCTATTATGGGGTGCTAAAAATAGAATAATAATTAAATAAAACATCAAGATCTTATTTTTAGGATGGAGAGGATAAAGCAATTTTATATTGTTTATTCCTATTTTTAGGATGGAGCGCCAACATGGGAGAGAGGATAAAACAATTTTATATTGTTTATTCCTATTTTTAGGAGGGGGCACCAACTTTGGAGAAGGCCTTGGAAGTTATAAAGGCAGATTTGGGGTTTATTATTACATTCATCTTGAAAATTTATCTACTTCATTGTCTGCAAGTAGCTTTTGCTTTTGCATCAACAATAGAGGACGAAAACCCTCATTTGCATACAGATCTGAGGACGGAATCCCTCATATCTAAGCTTGGCAATTCCATTCAGGGGTTGCAGTGGTCATTCAGGGTATAGGTGTTCATCTAGTTCAGCTAGGGCATCATATTTAGGGCTGTTTTAGCATCCAAAACAAGTACAGCTAGGATGACCCCTTTGGGAACGAATTTCAGTACTGGCGCCACATTTGGAAGCAGTGTTCAGTCAATGCAGTTTGCATGTTCCTATCTTTTGTGAGAAAAATGTATTAAGACATTCTAGTGTTTTTATTAAAAAAGCCAATTTGAAAGAAAGAAATAAAATGTGTTTTTCCTACATATTGCGGTTGCTGTTTTTATTAAAAATCAGATCATTGCAGCCGTTATAGAAGTTAGTATTTCATACTACTACCCTAGGGTTTCATGCAAATATCTAGATTTATCTAAAGTTGTTTGACAGGGATATTACATTAGAATTCTGCATGCATGAAAGGAATGCAGAAATCTGAACATTTGACATAAGAACACATGTTACACAAAAGAACACACACTAAGTTCAACAAGTCTCTTTTTATTTCTTGACAAAGACGAACACAAAGTCTCATACACGATCCCTTTCAAACAATATCTTTATCAAATTATAAACAACACAAAGTCTAGCTAAGAGTCCCTTCGAGTCCCTAGCAATTCAAACCCCTCAAGAAATGATAAAATGCCCTTCTACAATATCCTAGAAAGCCCAAAGTCTCTCCACATATCCCTGAAGGATTCTCTTTAAAAGTCTGACATAGTAGTTCCTCTGACAAGTAAAAATCTCCAGCTCTGTAAAAGTCCCTGATAATGATTTACAAACAATTATTTATAGGAAAGTCTCCCTTTTTTATAGCTACATTCAATGTTGAACAAGTCAGTTTCCCAAAATAGAAACTTTTAAGATTGACAGTCAATTTGTGATAGGAAAATAATGTATTTAGTGCCCACATTATTAATGCTTGGTTGATGAGTATTAATACGAGTGAAATAATGTAATATATGAGTTGTCATGTAAAACAACTCGTATAAATAAAATAAGCGAGATAGATATGTTTGTTAGTCGTTAGTTGTGAGAATAATATTAACAATGGTGAGTTGTTAGAAACAACTCACACATGTAGTTAAGTGTGAGAGAAAGTAGGTTCTATTAGATACTTGTGGAGTTTGTTCTTCTTGAATATAGGAGAAATTTCTCCTATATATGTAATGTAGTCAGCTTAATGATTAATCCGGAATGAATTGAAGAGAAGCAGATTATTATTGTAGCAAGTTTGTTAGTATTATTGTGTTTTAGTTATACAAGTCTGAAGCAATTTTTCATTTGGTATTAGAGTAGGGGATTCTCATGGAAGATTCTATTTTTAATTTTTAATTATGAGAGGGGCATTTGATCTATTATATTGGCTTTACTTATGAGAGTGTTTGAGAGGTTGTGTGAATATAGATTAGTCTTGTCTTAGTGTGAGTTTGTTCCAATAATGAAAGGAGAAGTGCTTAGACCATCTTCATCATTTGCTACATCTCAGAAAGGTATTACAATCGATGGAGTAGAAGGAAGATTTTATTGTTGAATATGGTAGGTTATATTTGCAAAGTTTAATAAAATTTGTATTATTTAATGTATTGTGTGCTTGGGACAGCTAAAGATTCTCTAGGTGCAGATCTTTTGGATGATAGCCAATCTGTGCAGTGTCATACTTAACAGATCTTTGACAAAATATGAGCGAAGGACATAGGTCAAAGACGTGTTATAGAGGTTGAAGCCGCATATGCAAACAAATCTGCTGTGTGTATTGAACATCTCTATCTTCACTGTGTGCTGTTAGATCTTTGCGTGTTTCCCAGGTAGATGTGAAATAAAGGCGGTGTGGTATCTCTGATTGTTCGGAGTGTAAGCTCCCGTCTAGGATTGAGAATAGATCCAATTGCCGTTACCCATATCCAAAGCATCAAAGAGAAGATAAGGAGCATTTACAACGCAGTCCAGATCCTTACCATGCATTAAAGGCAGACCTGCAGGTTCTTTCATGCTGTTCATTCTTTCTTCACCTTCACAAAGACCTCTCACACTTGCCAGACCACCCATGCATGTCGTTTTTCAATTCCAAAGCCTATGATATTTAATCACATTGTCATAAAGTTATACGCTATAGTTTTTAGTCAGTTTCTCTTTTCTAAATGTCTATTCTTTAACACAAAATCAGGGTCAAATTGTTTAAAATCAGTCATAGTCTTTCTATTTAGTTGTTATTTATAAGTTTAATATCTTTAGAAGTTTAAGTGGTCAATGTGGTAATAGTATGGTCGCCGGTTTGTATCAACTCGTTTTATATTGTCATTTTGTTTATTTTCAATAGTGTAGGTATCAAGGTTTTTAGTTCAAAAAGGTTATTACTGTCAATTAATGCAAGGGTCATGTGGTTTATTCATACAAATTTAATTGTTCGTCATTTGTAAAAAACACAAAGTCAATAGGGTTATTGGTTTAAAAGTCAACTGTCTAGTTTACATAAAGTTAGTTTATTATTGAGCAGTCTTTTGTCATTTTGTGTCTTCTTGTCAAGAGTCAAGTCATCAAGGTTGCCATCAAAATTTTATTCTAAATTAGACGCATTATCGGGTGAACCTGACATCCAAATTATGGGGGCGATTTTTCTCTTCTAGAAATGATTTGTGTGATCACATTTGATTGAGTTAACAACATCAAATCGGAGGATGGAGGCAACAATGGAAGGAGGACAATCAACGCCCTTTCACCAGCCACAAGTGACGGGACCACACAATGATATTGTGGCATGTTTGTGTTTATAGTGTGTTCATTTTTCAGTTTGGTATGTTATTGAAAATAAGAATATAAGTGTATTCTTGTTCACATGATGTAATAAGTGAGCATAATTTTGATGTAATCCCCTAATAGAAAAACATAAAGGAAAACAAGCAACATCATGATACTTGAAGAGGATGAACAAATCCATGTCCATGCTCATACCTAGGTTAGTGGTCATCCCGTATAACCCATTCATGAAGGTTGACAAATGTAGAATTATTGTTCATGGTTCCCACATTGGTTTGGTCGAATAGATCCCAACAAAGGCATGGTTGATGAGAAGTTGATGAGTTCCTTCTCTACCTTTAGTTCGAGTTGTGGACCAAGATCATGAACAAGTAGAGGGGGCAAGCTGCGGTTGGGGAGTGTAATTGTTTTTCTACCATGTTCGCACTAAGGGGGAATGTTAGGAAAATAAGGTGTTTAGTGCTCACATTATTAATGTTTGGGTGATGAGTATTAATACGAGTGAAATAATGTAATATATGAGTTGTCATGTAAAACAACTCATATGGCTAAAATAAGCAAGATAAATACGTTTGTTAGTAGTTAGTTGTGAGAATAATATTAACAATAGTGCGTTGTTAGAAACAACTCGCATATGTAGTTAATTGTGAGAGAAAGTAGGTTTTATGAGATATTTGTGGAGTTTGTTCTTCTTGGATATAGGAGAAACTTCTATATATGTAATGTGGTCATATGAATGATTAATCCCGAATGAGTTAAAGAGAAGCGTACTATTATTGTAGCAAGTTTGTTATTATTATTATGTAATAGTTATACAAGTATGATTGAATTTGACTAAGTCAATTTACACAAGATGAGAATTACGAATTTGATGTGCACTTTTTGCAATCGTAAAGTGACGTTTTACATATATGAAATGCACATCCAAAAAATTGCAAAATTGACTTTGAGAATATACAATTGTAAATTAAGGATTTTTCCATTGCAGATCTTTTTGATGAGCTCCTTCAAATTTATGACCTTCTGCATTGGTGTGGTTCCCCCTGAACAATTATATCTTTCCTTTTTGTTTCTAGGAGTGGTAACCCCTAACAGGGTCAAGGGACTTTTAACTTGGGGTTTTGATGTGCTTTCGCACCTCAAAATAACACCCAAGACTTGGTCTGAAAATCGGGAACTCGAAGTTCTGCAATTTGTAGTTTTATTGTGAAATCGGACAAAATCTCCAAAATTGTGAAATACAAAGGAGAAAGACTATTTCAAGGATCAGAGGTTCAGATATAATTTGCATGCAAATTGCAAATGTGCACCACAAGTTTCAAATTCTGATTAACACTGAGAAGAGCTTTCTAGAATTTGGGGTTTTGGGAGCATTTTGCAACTAGCATGCAAATATGTTTAAAAAGTTTAGAACTCTCACAAATTGGTTCTTTTAACACTTGACAATTTTTTGATTTCTTGAGCCCCATGAACTATGAAATCTACTCTAAGACTTCAATTTGATTGATTGAGACCAAATTTAATTGGTGTACTCAAATTTTCGTGAGTTGAAATTTGTGGACAATAGTCGTGAAGCATGCTTCAAGGTTGCATGTATGACACACAAGCTATAAGGTTGCATGCATGACACAAGCTTCGAGAGACATTACACAACACCTAGGGAGTTGTGTAAAGTAACTTGATTGATTGCGACCAAATTTAATTAGTGTACTCAAATTTTTGCTTGAGTTCAAATTTGGGGACACAATAGTCATGAAGTATGCTATAAGGTTGTATGCATGACACAAACTTTGGGAGACATTATACAACACTAGCGAGTTCGTGGTAGCGCACAAGGCATTATGCCAGTGTAGAAAGGGATCGCAAATCTTTGTGCATGGTGTGAGGTGCTACAATGCTATGGAGTTCAAAGTCATAAGTAAGAGAGTGGGTTTGCGAGGCTGTGCATGATTCGCCCGAGGAACATTGGCCCCCATTGTGTTTTCGATTGCACGTGGAATTGATCCTCAAGTCGTTAAAGGTTGTACCACTTAGCTTAATTTAGTGTATTGCTTTGTTTTGATCCCTTCTATCCTTTAGTGATGTGTGTGAATGCTTGGGATCCAAATCGGAGAAGAATGGTACGTCACTCGTTGGCTCAAACAAAGGTGGGAAGTATGGCTTAAAGAGTTCCACATCAATACATGATGTAGACCCAAACATGATGGTATATTACGAACAAAGGTATTATCATTAGCTGCGTGGAGGATGGTGAAAGGACCATGGTGCATAGGCTTGTTCTTTCGTTGTGGACCCTCAAGTGTTCTTTCAAGATGAAACCAAACTTTATCACCCACCTTGAACTCTTGAAGTGTGCGATGCATGTCATGGTGCTTGTTCTAATTCTCTTTGTGGTGTGAGAAAATCTATTGAGCAAGTTGGTTGAACAAACTATGTGTTGTAGAATCTTTTGTGGCTTATCCAATTCCTTTTCTTGTGCGTGCGAATTTGTGTTGTATGGTGCATGATAGGATATGCTAGGGTTGTTGATTGGAACCTAAGACATGTTTGGAATGGACTATGCCCCAATGATTGTGAAGAGTTATGTCGTAGGCATGTTGGATGTATGGCAAATTATCATCTTAAGTGTGAGGATGTGCATTGTTGGATATGTGAAGTGCATGGATAAGTGTGCGATTGACAACATTTGTTTGAGGATAAAATTCTTGCCAAAAGTGGTTGATGAAGTCTAGGTCACTATCAAACACAATGGATGTTAGGAGTCTAAAGTGAAACCAAACAACCAAAAATGAGCGTGCGGTTTCTTCCGCATTGATGCTCTTTTTGCAAGTAACCATGATGGCCATCTTCGAAAACATATCCACTACAACAAACATAGACTCATTTTGGTGATTCGTCATGCGTAATCTAGTCTTGAAATCCACACTAATATATTCCTTTGTGGTATGTAAAAGTCCCAACTTGTTCGTGGGTTTTGCGATGCAACAAGGAATCAAAGACTTGATGTGGCACTCAATGTTTGTGTGCATGTGAGGTTAGTAGAAGTGTTGCCAATGTCATGATAAGGCTGAAGTGTCTTGTTGTCTCGGTGCAATGTGTTTCTCAAATGAATCATCGACAAGGTGTGCCATCAAGAGCACAAAGATGTCCAAGCTTGTAAAGAAGCTTGTTAGACATGTGGAATTCATGAACTGTGTATTTTATGCGAGGCAATGCAGTTTCTACAAAGTCTTTGTTTGATGAGTAGATAACTACTTAGAGTTGTGGTCAGGTGTGTGTCAAGCATGGTGATGAGTGCTTCCACTAGAGTATATCTAAGACAATGTACTTTGTTATCGTCTTTACCCTTTTGCTTTATCACGATGTAATCGCTCCAAGTATTTCATCCAGATTCATATGGTGTGCGCTCTCCACTTGTTTTGCATGTGTGTAGGAACCAAATTGACTTATGATCATAATGAATGATTCTCCTTACCCAAGATGTAGTGGAGCCATTGTTTGATTGTTTGAATGTTGACGTATAACTCTCTTCATAGGTATAGTGTTGAATTGTGTTGTTGAATGTCCCCGAGTGATAGGTGACTAGATGTCCATTTGTATGAGTATTGTGCTTAGGGTTTAGTCATATGCATTGTTCTAAATTTCAAGGGGTTGGAAAATGTCAAGCATATTTAGAATAGGTGATGTGTAGAGGCATCGTTTGAGCTCCTTTAAGCATGTTGTGCAGAATCTAATGGAAAACTGCTTTGGTGCACATGATTTAACTAAGTGACCTCAATATTTGCGAGAACCTAAGGATGAACTTGTGGTATAAGCTAGCATGTCCAAGAAAACTCCCAACTCATTGAGATTTGGAGGAGTTTCCCATCTTGGATTACCTTGATTTTTTTTGGATGTTCATGGATGCTTGAGTGATTGATGATGTATCCTAGATACTAAATCCGCATAGCACCTAATGTACACTTTACTTGGTCAGCTTGCAACTTGTGTTTGCATGCAAACATGTCAAAGACGTGTGAGGCATGCTCTACATGCTTGTCCCAAATTTTGAGTGTAGATGAGGATGTCATCTTAGCAAACATTAACAAATGATTTGGTGAAGGGTTGTAGCATGTGGTTCATTAGGCACATGAATGTTGTTGGTGCATGGTTAAATTGAAAGGCATAACTGCCCACTCATACAATCCCTCCTTGGTCTTGATGTCTTTAGGGTGGACTGATACATGATAGTAACCTATCTTCAAGCTGATTTGATTTTGGTGAAGTATTGTGCACCTCGGAGCTGATCTAAAAGGTCATCAATGTGTTGATGTTTATTCTGATTCTTGATGGCTATCTTGTTAGCATGCAATAGTCTATAGTCAATGCACAAGTGCCATGTGCCATGTGCCATCTTTCTTTGGCACAAGGATTATCGGGCTGCCATAAGGAGAATAGCTATTGTGATTTTCATTGATCAAGAATCTCTTGTATCTTGTGTTGGACTTCGTCGTTCTCCCAAATAGACCTGTTGTATGATGGATTGTTTGGAAGAGGGGATCTAGGAACCAAATTAATTTGATATCTTGCTGCACAATGTATTGGAGGACCTTTCGGTTCCATGAAGATGTCTTGCTGCACAATGTGTTGGAAGATCTTTCAGTTCCACAAAGATGTCTTTTTATTGATGTGGTAACTTGTTGAGCTGTTATCGCTGCAACGATGATTGCATGCCATGCCACACGTACTCAGTTGTGCAGGTGCTTTTTGACTAACCATGAGTAACACCAACTTTTGTTTATTTGAGATGTGCTTACAGAACATTGTTTGGCAGATACCAAAGAGAAATTTGATTGTTGGAGTTCACTCCACAATGTTGAAGATGCAATCTTTGACATGGATGATCCGTAGTTGTGGTTTTATGTGATATGTAGCATCTCGGTCATACAAAATATGACTTTTTAAAGAAAATGTCACAAGCCTCTAGTGGCATGACATCACAAGTGACATTGTCCTCCATAGGATTGGCTTTGTAGTTTGTACTTGAAATAACATTGTTGCTGCACTTAGATATCTTTTCCCTTTTGTGGCCATCATAGTGAGTATGGTCGAGTATGTATGCTTCAAAGACAAGACCCAAGTGTTGGATATCATCGTGTGCAATGATTTTCTCATGGCTTTTGCTATAAATGATGACATGGAGAAGTCAAGCCTCGGACCAATGCTTGGTGTGAAAGGCTTTCGCTATAAATGATGACATGGAGAAGTCAAACCTCGGACCAATACTTGGTGTGAAAGAGGCGTTTCGTTCTAAGAAGTGTCGGTGCCAATGTCGTCAACACTTAGACAAGTAGCAACAAGATTAGTATTCTCCATTTGCGTGGAACCAAATGTACACTACATAGTCAAGGATTGTTGTGCGTGGTATTCAAAATTGTCGTGTGAGTGCGTATGGTGTTGGCGACACCACATGCCACCTTAGTTCTTCTTGCCTTTGTCTAATGCTAAAGGTGTAGGAGCCTAATGGTGTTGCATGACCTTCTTAAGGTGCTCTCCCTTGTGCGACATGTTTTAATTTTGCACAAGGGTGTTAGATGGTGTGTTATGCGCGAGTTGGCTCTTGTGCATGTTCTAGATGAAGGCAAATATTTGTGCTTCATATTTGCCTTAGATTTGATCTTTGTGGCATTGCGGTATGCTTGCCCTTATGTTTTGGATGTTGAGAACTCCATCTTTTTGTGAATATAAGGTGAGAATTCACGAGATGTATTTCAGCATGTAATGTTGCTCTGTCATGTCCTTGTGTAGATGTGTACAATGCGGCTTGGAACTTGTTGGTATGGTATTGAACCGATTGTTCCTTATGCTGGTACAATTGTTGGAACTTCACATACCCATCCTCATAGTGTTTGATGGGTAAAACTCCTCCCGCCAAGCGTTGACAAATGCATCCCAAGTCTCAATGGGTTGGTCACATTTCTTGCATCACACGTTGTAGGTTTCCAACCAATTGGACTGACATAAACATCTGCAACGCGTTGCTAAGTTGAACTTCTCTAAGTTATCAAAGCGATTGACCAAAAATTAAGCCTCAAGTTGTTGATTTTGTTTATCCAATGTAGCGACATCAATTTTGTCTTCAAACATTGGGATAACAAGATTGACTTAAACCTTGAAAGGGCTTTGGTGATTAAATTGCTAATGTGTTGGCTGTGCAAAAGAGTGCGATGGTGTTGGACCAAGCTAGCTACACACAAGTTTGTAGAGTTGGCCAAAGAGTTTAGTGCACTGTTCCTTGAGGGCATCCCGAATGAGTTTTTAGATGTCTAGGAATGCCTTACGTAAATGCTTCTAGGTCTCAACTATCTTACTCTAACTACGACGTTCTTCTGCAAATTCTTTGAAACAAATTTGAGTGGGTGTCTTTCATTTTGTTGTGCATGTCTATTTACAGTGTATTCAAAAGCATTGCTCTAATTCCAATGATTCACACCACGAGGTCTATGATGCTAGTGCGAGCACAACCTTGAATTCGGCTTGCATGTAATGTCCCCTTTTTAGAATTAATTAATTCTAGATACCCAAGCCTATTCTTATTATTTTTGTAGGCTAAGAGGAAATTAAAGAGGGAAATAAATTAATTTAAGTGGTCCAAGGGTACTTTTATATTTTAATTGGAAAAGGACACTTAAATTATATTATTAATCAAAAAAAAAAGTAGAAATATGATTAATCCAAAGAAGTAGAAATAAAATAAAATAAAATAATAATAGAATGATGAACTTCTATTATGGGGTGCTAAAGATAGAATAATAATTAAATAAAGCATTCTATTATGGGGTGCCAAAGATAGAATGGGTTGCATGAGCATCAAGATCCTATTTTTAGGATGGAGAGGATAAAACAATTTTATATTGTTTATTCCTATTTTTAAGATGGAGCGCCAACATGGGAGAGAGGATAAAGCAATTTTATATTTTTATTCCTATTTTTAAGAGGGGGCACCAACTTTGGAGAAGGCCTTGAAAGTTATAAAGGCAGATTTGGGGTTTATTATTACATACATCTTGGAAATTTATCAACTACATCTTTGTCTGCAAGTAGCTTTTGCTTTTGCATCAGCAATAGAGGACGAAATCCCTCATTTGCATACAGATTTGAGGATGGAATCCCTCACATCTGAGCTTGGCAATTCCATTCAAGGGTTGCGTGGTCATTCAAAGTACAAATATTCATCTAGTTCAGCTAGGTTTCATATCCAAGGTTGTTTTAGCATCCATAATAGCAAAGTACATCCAAGGATTTCTTTAGACAAACATCTGAAGGCAGATTTCAGTCAAACTAGTTTGCATGCTCTTATCTTATGTTCATCTTTCCATTTGGATCAATGGCTGTGAGAAAATAATTGCATTTAGACATTCTAATATTTTTCATTGAAGCTGATTTGAAATAAATAAATAAAAGTCTGTTTTTTTGTATATCAGGGTTTTCTGTTTTTAATAAGAAAAACAATTAATTGCTGCTGCCAGAAAAGTTCAGATTTTGATTCTGCTGCCCTAGGGTTTGATAAAATATCCAAATTTGTTAGAAATTATTTATCAAGGATATTACATTGCAAGAATGCGGGTTATAAAATGCTCAAAGTAAAACTAATACATTGATAAAACCAAAACACATTCAAATGCAAAAGTATTTGTAGAATAGCGTAGTTTCTATTCAATGGAAAGTATAGGGTAGAGGATAATGGTGTGAGGTCGAGAAAGAGGATTGTTGTGATTAGAAAGGGGGAACCTCTCATTAACTAGTTTTCCAACATCGGAACATGATCACATGTGTGATAGATACTAGATACTTAGGACATGCTAGCATTCACTACTACATGGGTGTTTGATGTTTGGTCGATTGAGCACGTTACATACATACGTACATACATACATACATACATACATACGTACGTACGAACATACATATATATTTCCAAGAAGATGGTTACAACATCAACTACAAAAATGATTACAAAATGGTACATCTTTTGATCGAGTGATGATTTATCTTTTGGTAGGTGTAACAATTAAAAAGTTAATGCTTAATATTTTGACAAGTGCTCTAGCTTGTCACGTACGTGGAGAGTGCTACTTGCTACTTGGTGTGCTACATGGTAGTGGGAAGTTGACATGAGGATGCTGAGTTATGGAGGTCTCGTGCAATGCAATGTGTGGAGTTGATGTGCAATATGCATTAGGAGATGCTGTGCATTAGCATAGGCCTCATGTGATGTTGTGTGATACTTGAGAGTTGCACGATAACTCATAAAGAAATGTGCCAATGAGCAAGTCTTTGTTAGGGAGATTCTTTTCTATCAAGGAGTTACACCGACCTTGGATGTTAGGGGAGATTCTAGAGTAAGCCTCTTGCTTCCTCTTAGGATCCCCCAGGCCGGCTCCTTTGGCCTTGTATACTCACCAAACAACATTATTAGATCTCTCACAATGATTGATAATGGCTTAGATGATTCCTCCACTTGCATACATAGACAAAGACATTTGATAAGATTTGCCTCTAGTACTCATTGGCACTTGCTCTTGGGGCTTTTGCTCTCCACTATTTCTATTGGTTTCTTTGCCACTTGTGTTAGTGGTGTGCTACTTTATTTTGTATTTTGTCTTTTGCACCTTATTTCTTTTGTTCACCTCTAGGATTTTCTCTTCCTATACCTTTCTATTGGTAATAGTTGTATCCTTTAGTTCCATTGACCTACTTTTGGTCATCTGTGGACATTAATATAATTTCTTTCTTTTTGTGCGTAGCGTGGGATGCGATAAGGCTGCAGATTAGTCCAAGGAAGAGAGCGTGGGTTTGTGCACACAAATTAGTATTCATTGTGTTTTTGTTGTAAGAATTATTTTTGGTGTGGAAATGGGTGCAACTTTGGTCTAGGAGGATTTAGCACTTTGATCATCTTGTGGTACAACAATATAAGGGAGAGGAGCCGTGGTTGTGCACCTTAAGTTTTAAATCAAGTAGTTTTCCATACAAAGAAATTTAGGGTGGACCATTTGTAAGGAATTATGTCATGCATTTTTTTCCACTTATGTGACATCATTTGATTGGGTGATTGTTTGATGTGATTTGATGTGACTCATTTTATTGACTATTTTTTTTTCAAATTTTAAGTGAGAAATTGACATGTACTAGTCTTTGACTTTACATCTACCCTCCCCATTATTGGTCCATGCTCTACGATTGACTCCTCTCCCTTAGTGTTATGTTACATATTTTGTGTTCACCACAAGCTTCCTGACCTTCCCAAGTGCACATGCTCAAACAACAAAGTTGTAATTTCTTATTATATGAGCACAACTCCAACAATGTCAACCCTGTTTTGTGCAACTGTTTTGCAAAGTGACAAAACAGAGGGTATGAAGGCTTAAAATGCGAGCGGTTGTGTTTTTGCATCAAGTCAACTGTTTCTTTGTCTTATATGTTTTTATACTAATGTAGCTCATTCATTGTGTTGGTGAACAATCATGAGTACTTGATAGATAAGAATAGACATTGATATTTTGTTGTATACATCTAATCTCTTGAATCATTGTAAAAAAATTCATTATTCAATTCTGCAATTTATAGCTCTAGCATGGCGTTCGTTGTTCTTGTATTCTTTTTGCCTAAGCTTCGCGAGTATTGTTATTCCCGTTTTCTATCATGCTCAAATCCTTTTGTTCCCAACACATCTTAAGTCCGATTGAGTTGTCCATTGAGTCACCCTTGGGCCTTAGATCAATGGTAACAACACACATTTTTCCTTATAATGTCTTGGTGGTACTATATATTTTATATGCTTTCTCACACTAGGTTTGAGTATAGGAAACTTGGCCTCAAAATTTTGACCTTTGGTGTCGCCCTCTTTTCTCATCTCATCAGATGGAAAATATAACGATTTTAGATACGTTGTCTTGAGAGATGTATTAACAAATGATAGAGAATGCTTTATAGTGACGACAAGATGATTTGTAACAACATTATGCATTGTAATATTTGGGATCATTGAGCAGTTTGCTTAACTTCTACAATTTGTTTGAACTCCTTTCGACTTTTCGACTTAATCAACATATCAGCCGTTTAGAGGTCGAATGTTGTATAAAGTACAAGCTGATTTCGATGAACATGTTTTGAAGGCAAAATGGATACCAATGCTCTAGATGTTTGGTTAAACCTCATTTGCTTATGCTATGTTGTCAACCAAAATTTAAATAGAAAAGATAAGCTTTGCTCTTTTGAGAGTATCCTTGTCTCTAAAAGAAATGGTAGAATAACTACTACATTGCCTGTGAGGATGACCTTACACTTGTAGATACTTGGACTGGTTTTGTAGAAGCCTTGAAAGAAACGTATTACCCAGGTGGAAATTATGATGATATCAACCTATTAGGTATTTTCAATTTTGCGAAGGTTGTGACCAATTAGTTCAAGAATATATTGGCATCTTTCATAATTTGGTTGCCAAGTTGAATGTTCAAGAGTTAGGACCAAATCTCATTTTGAAATGTAGGTTGGGTTTGAGACCATACATTTGGACCAACACGAAATCCATCTAGTTTGCTCCCCACAGAGAATTCAATAGGTATGCTTGCAAATTTGAAGCAAAAGCCAAGCACATGTCTAAGAATGAAGATTCCAAGTGCCAAGATAGGTCACTGAATAAGAACTCCAAGTTTGGAGAAAAATTGAACTCAAAGCAACAAGGAAAAGGACTTCTGTGCCTTTCCTAGAAGAACACTGCCTTACGAGTAAAAGAAGCAATATATGCTTTTAGATATATCAAATGCTTCACCATAATTGACTTCAAGCTAGGAAACAGCGTTAGACATGTCACACTAAGAAACAACACTAAACCTTATTACTTGGGACAATAATTTTGTTTATGGGAAATTGACATCTATTGTCAATTTGTTGGAAAGTGGTGTATGATTTATTTATCGTATTAGTGATTGAGCCTTGTCTGATATTTTTACATGGTGCATTATAAATGCACTCCTCTACTCGATTCCAATCAACAAATTGGAGTGATCATCCACTAGTTATAAATCAAGGCAAGTAATGGAGTTGAATCCTGATGGATGACCCATGCATGGTGTACGAGAGATTGTGTTCTGTCTGATGTTATTGATCTCAATCCAAATATGTCACCATTCCTTGTTGGGTCTGGCTTGAGTATACTGGGCTGAACCTTAGGGTGTACTGATCCCCCTGATTAGGAGGACCTAGTATTATAATTGGCAATGGTGTATGCACATTTTCTGCCAAAGAATGCTGAGATCGAATAACCCTACTTGCATTGATGGAACGGATGAGCTCTACCCCACCAACACTATGGAGGATCTAGTGCCTGCCTAGAGAACTGTGGAGTAACTCTTAAGGCAGAGTACACTTAATTCAAGGTAAATTGTTCTAACGAGTAAATTCTTTTTGTTTGAGCTCTTTTGATAACTATTCATTGTAGGCTTATTAAGTAGAAGCCTGTTGTATATTTGAACTCTGATAATTTTTGATTGGTGTTTTAATCTACCAAGTTGAAAAGGGAAGTTAGATCCACAAAAATATTCACATAACTTAAGAGGTGTTACGTCATGCTATGAGAAAATTACAGAAGAATAGAATACGGACATTCTTTTTGGTATTTGCAAGGAGGTTAAACGCAATATCTATCAGTATATAAAGCTTCAGCAAACAACCTGAACACTCAGATGGTCTTTGAAATGTGGGCGGAAGTACCTTTCTATCAGTACAAAAAGCTGGAACAACAATCTGGATATTTTGAAACATACATATCCTTCATAAGTTAATTTCTCGAAGTAAATATTAAGTTTGTTTGAAGGTGGCAAGATATATAATATAATATCTTCAACACCTTGAAACGTATCTTTTATAGTCTAATTTCTCTAAGTAAATGTTATGTATGTTTATAGGTGGCAAGATACATAATATAGTATGTATGTATGTATGTATGTAAGAATGGAGCTGATTTAAGCCATAATTGCATTATATTGTTGGCGGCACATCAACTGGAATTGATAATTTCTATTGTTATCTACAGAATTTCAAAATTCCTTCCTAGAGATGCTGTAATGCATAAGGTTTATTTTTTACCACAAAAATTTGATTTTTTTGTTTCTAAACCTTTTTGGCTGCACTAGGTAAAATTATTGACTATCACGTAGATGCATTTAATTTGTCGCCGCTTCTTTTCCCCAATGGTGCTAATTCAATGGATTTAATGTTTGCTTGCAGGATGGTAAAGTATCACAATTGGAGCATGTCTTCATTCGTGGGAGCAGAGTCAGGTAAGTGGATTTTGGATTTTGGATTTGAGCTGTCTTTTGCTTTACAAACATGGCAATTTTCTTCAAGTTTATTCGAGTAGATTTTTATCTTCACATTTTAAAGAAGTCAGCTTGGGGTGTAAGATAGAATCCTTTGGACTTGGTCTATATAAAGACCCCAACTTACATCTCGTCTTTCTTAGGTTTATGGTTATTCCTGATATGCTTAGGAATGCTCCTATGTTCAAGCGTCTTGATGCAAGGATTAAGGTATGTATGTCTAACTTCGAATGCTAATGGGCCATTAATAAGTTCCATCATGCTAACAGGGTTAAAGAATGTGATGGAAATCATGCTTAAGCTAGTTTAGGAAGATCGCGATGGAAAATAATTTGAGGTCTAAATGGTTTCATATACATAGAATACATCGAGTTTGTTTCTATTACGGGATTTAATGTACATAGTTGCCCCAATATTTTCTGGAGCTCGTATTTATCTGTTATGTTTCATACTCTTTAACATTATATTTGAAATTACAGGGTAGAGGTTCATCGCTTGGTGTTGGTCGTGGACGTGCAGTAGCAATGCGAGCCAGGGTAAGCAATAAGCATGAAATGTTGTCATACTTTATGATATTGTGCACAATAGGAGTATTAACTGCATGGTAGGAAATTTAAGACCTATGTAGATAAGTTGTGTATTTTGAGCTTAATCCTTTTCTTCCCGACATTGCAGGCCCAGGCCACAGGACGTGCTGCTCCTCCAGCTGGGAGGGCAGGTGTGGCTCCTGTAAGGAGGTAGTTAAATTGGAGGAAAGTACTTTTCATGCTTGGTATTTCTTTTACTTGCTGCTCCTGCAGCTGGAATAGCAGGTTTGGGTCTGGTAAGGAGGTGGTTTATTTGGAGGAAAGTGCTTTTAATTCTTGGTAGGCTTTTTCAAAGAGTAGCTCGCCTAAAATTTGACAGCGATTTAGTCAGTAATTAATGGAATTGACATGTCTAAAGGACCAGTTTTCAATAAATTTTGATTATTTTCTTGCCATAAGCTCGCCAGTAAACATAGGTATTGCAGAATACAAGTATAATGGCATATTAGATTGTATCAATGGCCAATAGTAAAGCCCGTATGATAAGGTCTGGCTGCTGTTGTTCTAACTAATGTATGAAGAAAATCATTTAAGATCTCGTGCATCCTAAACCAGGATTAGGAGTTGCTGATATGTTTAATGACTAGCCCTTTTCTTTTGGGGAATTTCTTAGTGTGTCTGCCAATGCACTGCACTATGATTTATTTGGTGTACAATTTTTTTCATTTCAATGTGAATGAGGACTGAGATGCTGCATGATATAGTCACCATAATTTGCACATGGAGAGAACTAACTCAGCAGTCATGGTGTCTGTCCTTATACCTCTGTCAATTCTCACCTTAAAATGATATACAAAGGTGGGTTTTTCAGTCGTTATCAACATTTCCCAAGCATGGTATGGAAAGTTCATTCTGTAAACTTAAAAATGTAAGTTGACTTCTTTTGATATGAGATCTATATAAGGTCAATAGTGGCAGCAGTTTTATATTTTAAAAATAAATATTATATTGTCGATCAGATTATTTTAAAGTAAGCCATTTTTTTAATCATTTTTTTCAAAATTTTATTCAAATTTTAAATGAAGTCCATCCATTTGTACCATTTGTTAACAAGAAGCTCCACCAACTGAAGGTGAATTTTTCCTTCGTCAATGATACTCCTAATTCCATCTTCAGTAAAAGCATTGTTAACTTGACTTAAATGTCATTTTGTATTTCCTTTCATACATGAGTAAGATTGATGTATAGTTTTATTCTTGAAATTATGGACTGCTTTTGATTTCTACACATTTTTCGACGATGCATTTATAATGTGAATGAAATAATAGCATTTCTTGCTTGTGCTTATGCATGCCCTCTTTGTTTAAAAATGATGGCTAAATTAGTGGGATTCTTTAAGTGGTGGTTATAGTTTCATGATACACCAGTCAATAATGTACTTGTAATATTCCTTTGAGCATTACATAGGTGTAATTTTTAAGATTTGATATCTTTGTACTTGTTTATATCATAGTTACCTAAGGCTTCGGGATGCAAATTTTGGGCCGGGATGGGGGTGGCTGCTAATCGAAATAAGATTTAATATATAAATATTATATAGATAAACTAGACCAAAATAATCTGAAATAAAACGACTGTGATAGATAAATTGATAATATTTGACATCCTTTACATGAAATACATCAATAATATTTTAATGAAAGGACTTAAAAGTTAGAGTTAACACCTAAAATAACATGCATGAACTCTTTGCAACTTTTGTACTCGTCCTCCATGGGGATTCCAATCAATCTATGAACTCTTTGCAACTTTTGTCTTCGTTGACTTGCTTGAGGAATTCCTTTTTGTATTTCTTTTTGGAAAGAGTGCCAATGATGTGTGGGGATTGTAGATGAACATTTGCACCTCCCCATCTTTGGCCACTATATTTTTCTGCCTATTTATTTATTTTCAATATCTTTTGGTGCATTGTTTGTGGCATGCACACAACACAAGGTTTAATAATTATGATTATGTGTACCCTCTGGTAGCTTGTTTACACACATTAGTTGCATTTACGAGTGCTCCTCAATAGTTGGCTTTAGAATACATTATTGATTTTTTTGTATCTTTATACAATGTATCTTTGAAGGAATTTTTTTATCGATAAGTGGGTGATGTTTAATATCTGTCCACCCATCCATAATAATGTTGCAGTCAGGCGACACTCATGTGACCTTTGTTCTCATTGGTAAATTAACATGAAAATAGTTTTTAATCCAAGATTATTGTTCTTTGTTTGGTGTTTTTTTCTTCCCTTTGCCCTCCATTTTTGTCCCTCCGAAGGTCAAAACCTACAACCTACACAAGAGAATGAACTTTTAAAAGGTTTATGAGAGTCAACAAGTGGTAGTGTAGTGTTAGTATTGCAAATGTTGACAACGTTGTTCATGTTATGTCCATTATAATATCTAGTTATGTCCATTATAATATCTACTAATGTCCAACAAGAGTTCTTTGGTCTTGGTGATGTTAACATGCCAAACATTTGACCATATATTGTTTTTTGGTAGTTTATTCCCCCTCCACTTTTGGTGTTCTTAATTATATGAACAAATTATTGCATTGATTTCTTTTTGTTTTCTAACCAGCATTTGGGAGGGTATTTGGGTTTTTTTTTAGTGTTATAACTAAACTCCAAGTTTACATTGTCGAATTTTGCCTTGCAATTCATGCTTTCACCTTCATTATATTGAGCTTTAAATCTATTTTGTATTTTCACCCTACACACTTCGAAATCTAAATAAACATAAAACTTCAAAATTTTAATTTTTAAAATTGTGAAAGACAATTTATATTACTTTAAGAGGCAATGCCATGACCAAACCTGAAATTCATTTAAAAAATAAAATAAAATTAACTTCAAATTTCGATCGATTCTTATTTGTTTTGTGGAAGTTATTGCAATATTATGGTTTTTCACAAATTCACTCCGTGTGCCACAAATTTTCAGTTTTTTTTTCAAGTTTTCTACATTTTTTGGAGAGCCCTTACACTCAAAGGGGTCTATTACATGTATTTTCTAATCGAGGCTTACATCCAAAAATCTAAGCCTTAATTGCCATGGCAAAGAGATTGATTAACGGCCAAGGAAAATGTTTTGCCACTTTAAAGAAGATGCTTAATGAGTAGGATGATGAATCAAAGTTGAAATTGGGTGGTATTTTTAAAGCCACGTCTTCTTTGGTGGATGAAAAAATAAAATCACGATGGAGAGCCATGAAAAGAGAGGTTGTCATGATGTGTCATAACATGCAAGGAGAGGTAGAGGTGTTGAAAGGGGACATGGTTTTAGATTTGCAAAAACATTGTAGGAGATATGGTTTTAGATTTGCAAAAACATTGAGTTATACTTTAAACTAACTCGAGGAGGATCTAATAGATATTTTCTTTGTGATTCAAATACGACAACACACTTGTCTGAAGCTAGTATGAATCGTGGGTGAAATAATTTGTCGTGTTGCAAATTATGTCTTTCCACTGATGAGATTATAAATTGGCCATAAATTACCATTATTTTGTCCTTCTAAGTTACCTTTAAAAATTGTTTTAAATGTAATCTAGGAGTTTATAGTTTGCTTAAGATAGAATATATGATATATATCTTATTCATTCTTTAGAAATCTTTTGTTATTTATTTTGTTAACTAATCCTATTGATTACTTGACAAAATATGCAAATTCTTGCGTATACGGGCCATACATGAAAGATAATGCTAGTATTAATAGAAGTGAAATTGATAATGAACAATACATTAAACTTAAATATGATTTCATATTCAGATTTTTCTCAAAAAATTATGCAAGTTCAAAAAAAAAAATCATCTCAATTCGAGATTGCTTGTAAAACTTATAACTATTTTAAATTAGTTCAAGAACTCGTAGATTTAGTTCCGGAACTCGTAGATTTGTTCCGAAACTTGCATCAATGGAATAATATTTAGTTCAAAAATTTGCAATTCGTGGACAAAATACATTTAGTTTTGGAGCTTGCATAAAATGAATGACAACATTAGTTTTAGAACTTGCATCAATCGAATAACATTTAGTTCTGGAACTTGCAATTAGTGGACAAAGTAGGTTTAGTTTTAGAATTTACAGATTTAGTTTCGGAATTTGCATAAAAGGAATGACAACGTTAACCCACCCCATAACTTTGCATCAACGAAATGACAATTTTAAGGAATTGTGAAAAATCGAGAGAATTCAATGGAAAAATTGAGAGAGGTTTTTGTTCATAAAAACATGTTTAACATAAACCTCATTCGATTTGTTACAAGTTTTATCAATAAAGAGAAATCTAACTTTTAGTGAGTGAGTCTGAAAAAAAGTGTATCGAACGAGCACTAAAAGTTTCATAAACAAAAAATAGAAAAGTCAAACAGAGAAAATCGAGAGAGATTTTTGTTCATAACAATGTGTTTAACAAAAATCTCATTCAGATTTGTTACAAGTTTTATCAATGAAGAGAAATCTAACTTTAAGTGAGTTGTAGTTCGAGGAAAAATGTATCAAATGAACACTAAAAATTTCATAAATAGAAACAAAAAAGTCAAACAGAAAATATGAGAGAGATTTTTGTTCACAACAATATATTTAACAAAAACCTTATTCCGATTTGCTACGGGTTTACCAATGAAGAAAAATTTAACTTTTAGTGAACTACGGTCAGGAAAAAATGTATCGGACAAATATTAAAAGTTCCACAATAAAAACAACAAAGTCAAATGGAAAATTCGGAAAGATATTTAGTTAAAATCATATTTCGAAGAAAAACCTCCTTCCAATACTATATGAGAATAAAATCATTATGATTCTTGTTACCAAAAAGCAAAGAGAAGATTTGAGAGCAAATATTCCTAAAATAAGTGAAATAAAATTTTAACTCCAATAATAGATCTCTCTCCATATTTTGTGGAGACAGAGATCTTAGTTGTTAGGATTATAATAAAGATAAGATCATATTATATCTCCCAAAATAAGGAGTTGGTTGGACGCATAAATTATAAATAGAACCTTTCACACTCATATATGTAATGTTTTACTACCAAGAAATGAATATGTTATTTTTTCTTCAATATTTTGCGATTTTGAGTTAAGATCTCGAAGCATGATTTAAATCTTCTTCCAAGGAATGAGTGACCACTCATTCTAAGGAAGATGGATATGTATTTTTGTGTTTTTATTTTGTAATAATTTGTGTTTATTTCTATTTTCTGTAATTATTATCTTGTTGTGTTGTTCTTTTCTTTGTATTATAAACATTGATTCTTTGTAAACTTTGTAAGTGTGATTTCTTTTATGTAAGTGTGTTTACATTTCGCAAGTGTGCATTTAAATTTCCGAATGTGTGTTTTCAATTTATGCAAGTTTGGATTGTGTTTAAGAGAGCTGCTTTCCAAGATCGTCTTCTCTTAATGCATACAACCTTCAGACACCAATCTGGATTGACATTATTAATGGCGAGGATTGACGACCCTCATCATCCACCAACACTCATTAGGCTATGCCCCTCCTTGTGCATGGGGAGACTCCCATTATTGAATGTAAACTATCATAATTCTATCTAAATGTTGTGGGGGTGGCTAGTAGGCTGAGGATCACACATGAACACTTCACTAAACCTATGGCAAAGTGCTTGTAGACGGGGTAAAAGGAGGAATTTACATTAATGAGGGATAAATGAGATAAATTAGGAAAGAAGTTATTATTATGAGTAGGCAATAACAAAGTTTACACACAATAAACAAAGTAGTTCAACATTCAATTTGAGGAAAACAACAATGTAAGCATTTAGCAAAACTAACAAACTAAAGAGACATAGTTCTTTAGGTTCATCAATCAAGGACACCAAGTTCCTTCTTGATTATTCAAGATTACAATGCTTGCATAGTGCATAAAAGAGAGAATATAAGAATACATGAGAAAGGGAAATGGAAGAAATGCAATTTTTATTTCGTGTGTTGGTGATACAAAGCTCAACATCCAAACCACAATTACTATAGAAAACTAAACTTTCAAGATCCAGGATCTTTTAGAGTGGAGTAGCCATTATAATTTACAACATTAAAAATTGCCTTCTCATCTACCCCCACATGACTCTTCATGTTCTCATTCCACTTGTGACTTTACATCTTCCTAGGAAGTGAGGAAAATAAGTTCCCTTTTTATAAATCAAAGGGACTTTTACAATTCAACTTTAGAAAGTCACTTAAGTGAATGAGACAAATTACCATGATTACGTACAATGAAGAATTAGAAAAGGGGAGAGAAGAAAGAGGGAGAAAGAGAGAAGAAGGGAGAAGTTACCTAATCCGATGAAGAAGCTCCCAATGATGAAGAATCTGCTGAGTCATGATTCTCGAGGAAGAGTTTTCGAAACGAGCTCATGTCCCTTGAATTCCTTACTGAATTGAGCTACCACAGGTGCTACCTTGTTCGCTTCTGGAATGCAAACATAGCCCAACACTTTGATCCATGCCTTTGGAACATCACTGATCTTCTTGCATTGATCAAACCATCCTTTGAGATCTCTTGCAATGTCGGAGATACATCCTTTGATGCTAGCTAGGGACTCTAAGGTATCTTCATTGAAGGAGAGAGAGTCACCTACTTCTTTCTTGACCAACTCTTGGAAGGAAACAATGAGTTCTTCCGATGATGAATTCTCGGTGAGTGGAGGGAACTCAAGTTTCTAAACATAGTTGCATACCTCATTCAAGATCTCAAAAGCATGTTGTCCACAAGAGTCAAGTTCGGAGATGACATATTTGAGCATTCCATATCTTGCATCCATGATGTGGATCCAAACTTGAGACAAATTGTCGATGGCTAAGGAAAACACATTTTGCTCACGAGGATGTGAGAGTTAAGGGAGCTCATCTCAGACACAAGTGGGAGCACCTCATCCAAGTGGATCATCTCTTTTATAATCTCCTCCTTCACTTTCTCACTACTCTGACAAAGTGGCAAGAATGTACTTGATTAGAGAGATGACCTCTGGAAACACTTGTCTTGCCTTTCTCGATGATCTTCTCAATCCACCTCTCGTTAGCCTTCCCCTACATCATATAACCTTGTGCTTTCTTGATCACCTCAGGGTCGAAGCTAGTGATTAGAGGAATGTCTTCCACAGGAGCGAAGGTGCTCGAACCGTGCTCCTAGAAAGGTTGAATGTGAGCACTGAGAGGTTTTACCCATTCTTTCAATTGCTTAATTGTTTGCTTGTACTCTTCATTCTGAGTAAGGAGGCGGGAAGAAGATTCCTTGAATAGATGAGAATCACCCTTATGTGAAGCTTGACCCAATGAGATGTAGATCAACTTGTAATCTGATGGAGTTATCTCTTCGGTGAGGCTTTATATTCTTAGGCCTAATAATTTCTACATACTTGGTTACCTAAGGTGTCATTTGAAGAAGCGAGAAGTTGTCTGGGCCTTCTTCCTTTGCTTGTATTTCAAGGTTCTTGAGATTGCTTCGAGGTTAGGCATGACAACTTGTTGTGTTGTTTTTGGTTCACTTTCGAGCATTTCTTGAATCCATGGGAATGACTCTTCAAGAGTTGACACGATGTTGCTTGTCGGAGCACTTTCAGGAACTTGATGCAAGATCACTTCTTGTTCATTATGGGAAAGCTCAATCATTGGGAAGACATACTGGAAGCTTCTAAAGAGAAGGATGCTTTGCAATGGATCACTCTTGCTTGACTCGAGAAGTTCTGTGGGATCTACAATGAGCTTCGTCTTCTTATGAACTCTCTTGGAATATGGAATCACTTTATGCTCTTTGTTCATTATCTTCCCTTTTGAAAACTCATGCTTAATAGCTCTTACTTGCAATGCTTCACCTTTGGAGGACTGATCATACTATCTGATGCTTGATTGAGTGTTTAAGAACACTATTATGTCATTGTTGTCAAATGAAGATTGGGTGATCTCTCATTCTCACGTCTGAAGGTTCCCAAATGAAGATCACTTATCTAACATGAGTATCTCTGGAATGAAATCAAATTCGGGGATATTTGCATACCTCGTATAGGAAAGGGCGAGCTCTTGATTCTTCATGGAGAATGACATGAATGCTCAAATGCTTTGACTGGTTTAATCAACTCACTTAGCTTATTTAGCTCACTTGGCTCAACCAACTCACCAAAGAGATGATGGTGGATTCAAGACTCGATGAGTTATGATGACCCCCTTAGCTTGAATTTCAACAGAGCTCTTGACTCTTTTCAAATCTTTTTTAACTGCACAATGTCTTTGGCCTTCACCTAGTGTGCCTCGAGATGTTCTGTCTTGATCCTAAACATAATTGTGACAAGAATGATGCTTCAAGATCTTTGTGAAGGTTGAATTTCATTGTTTAAGCTATGCAGTCACCTTACAACCCTGCGAAGATTCTGTACCAAAATTGAGACTTTCTATTTTTAGCAGGTGGGACCAGGACCTACTATTTTGGGATATTTTTCCCTTTTGCTCAAATTTGGTTTTCTGAATCCCCTGACACACTTAATTCAACTCCATTGATGATGTTTTTTTGAATTTTGAAACTTTTTATTTTTGGAAAGTTGTTTTTTAACTTTTTTGGGAAAACTACTTTTTTGTTCAAATTGTCTGCTTTGTTTAGTTTGTCATCTTCATTTTTTTTTGAATGTTTTGATATGAGAGACCTTAATTTTTTTGGAAGGTTGTTATTTTTAGTAAATAACATCACCAAATACTTGCTTTGTTTAGAATTGGTACTTACCCTTGTCCGTTTGCAACGAAAATGTCTTCATCAAATTCATCTTGTCTTGAGGACTCTGTGCTCCAAATTTCACATTGATCCGTCCACCATAATTCTTGCAATATGAAAAAGTGGCTTCTAGGGCAAAAATTTAGGGTTTGTTGTTGATAAAAAATTAGGGCATCATTCATCTTGCAATTACAATCTTCTTGAAAGCACCTGAAATGAAGAGCTGCTGAGAAAATCTCAATGGAATCCACTTACAGGTTTGAGAGTTATGAATTTTTCTTCGTTTTAGTGTTCATGACTTCCCTAGAAGAATTTTGACAACTTTCCTAGTGTTTTCGCATGTATTTGGAGGCTTTAATCAACAACAATGGAGGTATGGGTCGAACAAGAGAAAGAAATGAGGTAGAAAGCAACTTCTTTGAGTTTCTAGTTCACTCGACAATGTTTTTTGGTTAACGAATGAAGTAGTAGTAGACATTTTAAAAATTAGGGTTTTAACTTCTTTGCTTGGGGTCCATTTTTGTGTCCCCATTGTCCCATTGGGAACGGGGACAAGAGGTGCAAGAAAATGCGCCCTCACTCGGTTTTGCCACTTGTCACACCGGGATGCGAGCTTGAGGAGATGGGTCACATGGAAAACCTTGAGAGGGGCTAGAGTGAGGCACATTTTTGTGTCCCATATGTCCCCTTGGGAATGGGGACAATATGGACACAAAAGTGCGCCCTCACTAGATGAGGACAAGTGGCGGCACAGAAAATGCGCCTCGCTCGGTTTGCCACTTGTCACACTTTGTAGGATGCGAGCTTGAAGAGATGGGTCACATGGAGAACCTTGAGAGGGGGCTAGAGTGGGGCACATTTTTGTGTCCCCTATGTCCCCTTGGGAATGGGGACAAGAGGGACACAAAAATGCACCCTCACCAGGAGGTGACATGTGTCCTCACCAAAAATGACTAAGTATGAGAAATGTACCTCACCTAAAACTTGTTGATTTGAGATTCTTGAGCTCCAGGATGGAATTTTCCCATGAAACCTTATATGATTTTGAATCCTAAGAAATTTTAAGAACAATGGGATGGGTTATAACATTCAATTTTTCCTGTAACTTCAAAAACTTGCCCCTTTTTCTTCGGGATAACAGGGCGAGTCTGCCAAAACTGAGTTGCCATGAGAAGCCATCAGGTGTTGTGAAATATTTTATGATTTCATCATGTAGAGGGTTCCTTAAGATTTCCAATGAATATTTGTTTGCTTTCCAATTCATTACGGAACTTTCAAATCCTCTGCGAGAAGTTCAGTCCGATTTTGACTATACACTCCTTGCACCTTAGAAACTGTAACAAAAAATTGTTCCTAAACCTTCAAAACTTCTCTAAATCTTCCTAAATCACTTCCAACATATTCATAGCTCTCTAATACCACCTTCGGATGATTATGGGCTCTTAGTTCCGTCCCGAAGGATGCCCACTAGTCCCGAAAAGGCAAAAATTAGCCTTTCCACGCCTATAGGAGAACTAGCCTTCGGAAGAACTCCACCGTATGAGATGACTGACATTGTTACCTCATTTAAAAAAATTAGAGATTTTTTTTTGAAAGTTTGAATGTTTTATGCAACACATTTACATGACAACATGCCGTAATTCTTCAATTTTTTTGACTTTTCTACATTTTCTGAAAGCCCTTAGAAAACTCAAGGGGGTCTATTATTTGTATTTTCTAATTTGAGGCCTACATCATCCAAAAAATATAAGCCCTAATCGCCATGGGAGGGAGATTGATTAGAGGCCAAGGAAAATGTTTTTCCACTCTAAGGAAGATGCATAATGAGTAGGATGATGAATCAAAGTGGAATTGGGTGGTATTTATAATGCTATGTCTTCCTTGGTGGATGAAAAAATAAAATCCCTGACGGAGAGCCATGAAAGGAGAGGTCGACTTGATGTGTCATAACATGCAAGGAGACGCAGAGGTGTTGAAAGGTGATCCGAGAAGATGTCTAAAAGCATTGCATGGGAGATATGGATAAGACTTGCAAAAACATTGAGTTATACTTTAAACTAACTCAAAGAGGATTTAATAGATATTTTCTTTGGGATTCAAATATGAAATAACAATCGTTAGAGGATAACATTAATTGTGGGTTGCATAAATCTACTCCCAAAAGTGGACATGCGTGTTTGATGACAACTGTGGACACACTAAACTTGCCATGCTAGATTTACTCTAAAGGTACACGAATCATACTAATTCCAATTTTCGACTATTAATTAACAACTCTTCATTCATTAACTAATTTTTCCCTCTCGGATATAAAGTAACGATATTTTGTTAATTAAAATCCTCTCCGCTTGTTAATTAATAACCCATTATTAAATTTTCCCCTCTACTATGCCCTTAATCCTAAGTCATATATCGAGCTATGGATGGTCGACTTGTGGTTAACATAATCTCTTATCATGTCATATCAAATTCATTTATGCTTTCATATGCTTAGTAGATCGGCCTTGGGGTTTTGCATAACATAGTAGGGTATGTATAGGAGTTTTTTTGGATAGTTAAATTTTTTTGACCACAGCTATGAACCGGAGGGTTGGTGGGACCCCACCCAAAACAATAAATAAAACCTTGAAGAGCTAACACCTAAACTTACCCAAAATCTTCCAACAACGGGCCAAGTACAGGAAATGCCACGTCAGACGCACTAGACTACTCCAAATAGGACTAACCAACAATAAAGACCCCCATACCCCTCATGCTTTACCACCCCAAACGGGGATCGAGCTAGAGGGGCTGAAGGAGCTAAAAGAAGCCTGCGAACCACCAAAATACCGATTAGAAGAAAGAAAGCCTTGTTGTGCTCTGGACACCACCAAACACACATGCCTTCTACAACATAGTAAAACCAGTGAGCAAACTAGATACCAACGACCATTTATCAATACCACTCGCATCTCAAAACCAACGAAGGCCAACCCCACCACTTGAATCCACAAAGCCAAGGGCCAATGATGACAACCCACCAAAGCTCACAAAGAAAGGACCCACCACCAACATGCATCACACCACTACAAATGAAACCTCGCTCTTGCAGTGAGAAAACATCCGGCTCTCACCTTGGGAGACCAAACCACTCGAAAATCACAAACTCAAAATCTATTGCCCTTCGAACCTACTAACACCCATTCAATAGCTGAAGAAGCTTCAAACCCTAAGATAAACCCCAAAATACAAAGCTTTCTTCCCGATTCGCACTTGGGAACCAAGGCGACCGATCCCTAAACAAAAAGAAAACAAACCCTGAGCCGAAGGAAAAAACATAACCGAATTGATATTTTTCAACTCAACCGCCTCCAACCCCTTCCACGAAAACAGACCTACTGAAATCGATCCATAAGAGACAAAGGACGAACCCCACAACAATCGCACCTATATAAAAAAAAAGCCTCACCCAAATTTGAACCACTACCCAAGTCCGTGTCGAGCCGCTCTCCGTGGGATGCCTGACTAGATCTCGGGATATACAAGTCGGGGGAGATCTGGTCCTGAAGCTCCTCCACCTTCACTATAATAGCCCCCTTCTTTGTGACAGAACCCCAAAATCTAGAAAGCCCTTCGTGGATGAGGCTCTACCTCCAACGCCTCCGAATCACAAAAAAAAGAATAAAACTTAATGAAAGTGGACACTAACTCCTCAACCGGAAAAAGGAGCAATTGAGATTGGCCCCGATCACTCCTAAGAACCACCAAGAAGGTTTTCACATCCCGGCTAAGCAGGGAGCCAACAATCTGATTAGCTTCCTTAAGAAGCCCATCGATCAAACTCTCCTTAAGCGGACGAGCATAACACCAATCCTTCCAAGCGGTGCTTCGCCAAGGAAGAGCAAAGCCTATCTAGCTTCTCCACATCGCTAAAAGCCTTCACCCGCTCCCACCGCTCAACTCCATTGTTGTCGCAAGCCCACAAGGCTTGGTCGATCGGGAACCGTACGCCGAGAAAAGTGACAAGCGAGCGTAGGAATCTACGGCAACTCTTCCGCGTGCACCCGACCTCCCGAGGTCGTGCCGAGACAATGGTGGGGATGGAATATGCGTGGATGCGGACAAACTAGTTAGGCGCAGTCTAATGTCTTCGACACGCACTAATGGAATTTGTGAATCTAAGGCAAAGAAATCCCTTCTAACTTGGGCTGGTGTAATAGATCGATCGGCAAGGATGACTGCTCAAAGGCTCCAATCAATATCGAGCTCTGGCGTGATTCGATCTATGGGTTGTGGAATACGTGGGAAATGACCTGGGATAGTTTCGTGTATGTCTCCAGATAAGGTCATATGGTGGATGGTGGAAACAATTGACTCTACGGATGATTCTTTGGCTTAGTCTAGAATTCTCTAGCTTCGTTAGCCGCTATATCTAGTAAGGACAATTGTTCGATGATGATGGGTGGAAGTGGAGTGGATTGGAAAACTAGTGTGCATAAGCCAGTGTTTATATCTGATTGACTTATGGATTCGTTAGGCTGTGGGACTTGTGGGTCACAACCGTAGACTCTTGGTTGTTGCGGTCCTGTTATGGTCATATACGAAATCAAGTCCTAATTCCTAGTATCCAGTAATCATATGCTTTCTTAGCTTCTATGTTTAGGACCAACAACTGCATGATTTTCTCAGAATATCTCACAAGCGTTCGTGCAACCTGGATCCTTAGACCGTATCTATATCTATGAGAGTGTCTCCCGCACTTTGTTTGTGGGACCAAAGGATCACAACCAAAGGTTTGTTCTCTTTCGAACCCTTCTACAGTCATGTGAATGTTTGTCTAGGGTAATCTGTAATTCGGTTGATTTGACCAAAACGTGTATGCTTGGTCGTCTTCTATATTTAACCCTCTCAACTGAGAACTGATCAATTGTAAATCTGTTGTTGTTTGGAAGACTTGTATTCTGAGATTTTGGTCTATGTCGACTATTGCTGTGACGAGGTTTGGTTGAGGCACGATTGGCTCAAATATGTATTCCCTGGGCTCCGGTCCCGTGATTGTCATACAAAATAAAATGTAAATCTAACTGTAATAAAGCAAATTCTAACTACGTGGAATAAAACTAAAACATATATAACTTCTATTTTTGCATTTAACTTTATGAGAAGAAAAGCAGCTATTTAAATGTATCTAGAAATAACAACTAAATAACAATTTAAAACAAACAAGATAACCGAGTGTAGTTATTTGCCTGTGCGATTTGTAGATTTATTCTAAATAATGCAATAACTTTCCTAATCTACTTGCAAGATTCTCGATCCTACCTCAGAAGTGAGGAGTGAATCATAGTTTCTCAGAAACTATCAATCCTCACAGCTTCCCTGGCAATATCGAGAATAGAAATTTTACCGAAATAAAGCAATTAACTATTCTATTTGATATGATTCTAACTAGAACTTTGAAAGCTAGAACCTGGATTCCGCAGAACAGTGGCGAATCCGATGGTGTGTGTGATCTTGTCCCCTCAGTGTGATCTCCTCGTTCTTTCGTGTTCACGTGGATCCAGAAAAGCGTGTAATGCTAGCATCGACAGAAATAGATATTGGGACAAGGACAGCTCAGAATGCAGACTGAAAAATGCGAGTAGGAGAGGGATAGCGCAAGAGTACAGAGCTTGGCTTATGCAATTCCTAGCGGGATTTTATTGCGAGTCATGCAACATAAAGTGACCAGAACCTGAAACTATCCTGTTTGAAGAGAAAAACCTGCAACTTTAATGGCTTCCTAAGCTATTCTACTTCAATGGAATGGATAAAACAACAACACTGTTTGCACAAGCTGGATATGTGGCTTACCAACAGCTGGACAATGCTAAATAAGCATGCAAAGAATTGAAACTATGGCTCTAAACAGAACAAAAGACTGAACTATGAAAATGAGAGCTTGAAAGTGAATGAGGGGCAGACCATTTGCTTGTGCACAAACCATTTATTTATAGCTTTCATTCACCCAAAGATCAAAACCAAACTGAACTCTAAAAACCATAAACAATGGCCAAACACTATTCCAGGGGACCAAAAACATAAATGCAAGCCCAAGTCGGCAAGGAAAGCTGGTGAAACATTGATATTTTACGTGAGTCGCGTCAAAAGCGCTTTACGGAAACGTGTGTAGGACCGCCGCCCGCTCGGCGGGCGGCGGTTATGAGATCGCCGCCACAGGCGGGCGGCGGTTTCAGAATCAAGGGCAAAAGGCCAAGAAAAGAGGAAAAAGGGGAAAAAAAAGACGCGGGGGCTAAGCGGGGCATGCGGGATGTTAACGCATACTCCGAGGGCTTTTCCGGATCCCGAACACCTTGCGAGGAGACCTGTATCATCATTGGGGCACTTGTTACATTGTTCCGGCAGTACAATACCTTACAATTTTGGGTACGTACATATTGCCCCCTCGAGAGAAGCGTTTTAGCCATGAAGAGGCGTAAAACGGTGGGTCCGAGTATGGCAGTCCCGAAATGGGAAGTTAGAAGTTATACCTGACACGTCCGTGTGTTGAAATGACGCCATCCGAAATTCCCACTACCTACAAAATGAAGAGAGAACTCAAGTGCAGATAGATACAATAGTTCGAAAAATAAACGCTAAGAATAACAGGGAATGAGAATGTACCATTCGTGTGGGGATAGGAACTTACCTCCATCAGCGCTCCAAACCTGTGAAAAATCATTTTAAAATGAAACAGAGTGCTATATATATGAAAGTGGGCCCATTTTCCTATTCATTTGCGCGAGTTGATTTGATTGTTTTTGAGCTCTGGGACCCACGGTGACGGTTTCTTGCGTGAGTAGAGTCAAAACGTCCGCAGCGAGATCGTGATCATGCCTCCACGTGCGGAACACCGCCCCGCTAGATCACAGGTTGGTTTTCTTCAATTTTGTGTTTTTCCCCCCTTTAATTTGAAATGCTGAATACTTTGTAATGGGGGGGTTATTTTTGAAAATGCTAGTGTTAAAAGGTCCATCTAGGGGGGGCCTACTGGGTAGGCTCCATTTTTAGGTTAAATGGTCATTTTTTGCTTGTTTTAGGCTTTTTTAGATTAAAAACCCGCGTGGGTTTTCGGACCACGACCGCCGCCTTTAAGGCGGCGGTTACAAAACCACCTCCCTGCTCAGGGTGGCGGTTTTGCACAGAATGCAAAAGGTACCTATTTTTGAGATTGTGTTTGTATTTTTACATTTCTACGCGTTTTTATGACTCTCTCGGTATTGTTCGGATATTAACTTGCTCTGTTTTGTGTGTTTTTGGGTGTATGCAGGCGAGAGAGGAGTACATTAGATGGAGCAGAGAGAGAGAGTGTGATTGGCTCTGGGGAGTACTGGATGCCCTCTCATAGGATGAGGAGGACACACTTCAGAGGGCTGGTATACTGCGCATATCACGCGTGCCCCATGTTGCACCATCTAGTCACATCCTTTGTGACTTATTTTCTTACTGGGATGCAGATCGGAACACCTTCCGATTGCTAGGGGTCCGTGGTGAGTGGACCATTACATTAGAGGATGTCTACCACATTCTGGGGGTCCCGATCATTGGGAGGTGACTTACATTAGAGACAGCAGGCTCACGGGCACAGATTGCACAGTGGGCAGCTTATATGGGAGATGTAGCCATCTCCACGGGGTCGAAGAAGGGGGTGAGAGTTTGATCCATTCCTTCTTTGCCTATCCCCGTATTTCGACAGGCCATCATGGGGATCCTTGCCTCGAGATTGATCGGGGACAAGGGAGGGGACACATTGTTATATTGCTGGGCCCCCATCATTGCACAGATAGAGGGGCATGGCTGGATATACGCCTGGGGTGCAGATATTCTGGGGACCACCTACCATGATCTATATAGGGTGGTCCGTTTATAGGGACAGTCATTGAGCCACCCAACTCTAGTCATGAGTTGGGTGTATGAGCATTTTATCCCTTATGGCAGGGGTGTGGAGGTGGCAGATCCTGGGCGTGAGGCGCCGGATAGACGGACATGTCGGTGCTCGAGCACCTCATCGGCCCAGCCGCCTCCCTTACTGCCAGAGACATGGAGGCGACACATTACTCGACTTATGGCCGGCATATGGGGCGAGGAGACTCTTACCCTGATCTCCTGCTCCACCACAGGGCAACTTATCGATCGAGTGGGACGAGTGGAGGTACATCCTTTCGGCCGGGTTCCTCAGCAGTTTGGTCTTCCATACGCGGGTATGCTTCCCCCAGTGGCACCAGTTTACAGATCAGTTCGCGAGGCCAGAGGGGGCCTAGAGGCCGAGGTTGGACAGTGATTACTCCTGGCATTCCTATTGCAGCCAGGAGGATAGTTCGTGCTAGAGGGAGAGCCGGTGCGCTTCGGGCACCTTTGCTTCAGATAGCATGGGTCCTGCTCATAGCAGCGATGACCCCATAGATATTGACTCCGACTCTGAGGAGCTCACAGAGGGAGGGTCAGAGGAGGAGACTGATGACAGTGATCCTGAGTGGCATGACACTCAGGACATTATGCAGGCAGAGAGGGTGACTCTAGTTTCAGAGGAGCCACTCTCCCAGGGCCATGGTGGAGAGGATGAGTCCGTTGCAGGGTGACACGTTGCTCCTGCCATAGGAGCAGCCCCTCAGTTGGCAGCGGCATCCGCGGCGGGTGCTGGTCCCAGCGACCCATCTTGGAGGCCTGGTGATCCGAGTAAGTTACCCTTTCTCCCTTTTAATGTTTATATGTAGGCTCTCCTTAGTTGCTATTGTTGTATCTTTTAGCCTCTTGCTTGGTTTCTAATTCGTTTTCTCCTTTGTTTTACAGAGAGCTGCTGACGAGTGGCGGGATTTGATCCGCGCAGGTATGTATCGATTCCCCGATGATCCCCATGGATAGGACCCGCGCGGAGTTGTCCGTAGATGCCGGGGAGCCCTCAGCAGCTGGTAGACATACCGATGTCTTTGCTCCCGTTTGGCACGTGGCCAAGATGGTGTCGACCCTCCGTACAGAGTTAGCGGGCTATAGGACGGCTGAGCGCCTTATGAGGAGCCATTCTCGTGGTGAGACTGGAGCTGCTCCTCGAGACCCTGAGCCCTCCGTATATTCAGAGCGCCGGCGTAGCCGGAGTCCTAGCGTGGGCGTGCACCTTCGGAGGGGTCGCGTAGGGATTGAGAGGCCACTTGGCCCTCGCATGTTTTGTATTGTATATTTCTTTGTATATTACGGGCTCTTTGAGCGTTTTGACCATGCCTAGTGCATGATGGCATTGTATATAAACATTGATTATTTATATATACGCATTCGTTTTGGATCAAAAGCTTGGCACTCATGTTTTCCCTTCTATTTCCAGTTTCCTTGTGTATACTACGATGTATGTTTATATGCTTTTTAGAATGTATGCAATGGAGAACAGATGATGCAAATGTTTGCTTTCTTTTTGTGTTTCATGATGCTGATACATGATACTGTAGATATATTGTGATTTTGAATCTTAGCTTTTGTGAGCAATTTGGATACCTCATGTTTGTTTTGCAGAGTGATGAATATAACCAGTATGATGAACAGATTAATTTGCCCCATTCCTAACTCCACGCAACTAGTAAGATGTGAGGGCTCATCACCGAGAGTCAAGAAGGGCGCAAGTTATGAAATGTGGTGAAACGATAGCGATGAAAGACAGACAAAGCTTTGGTGGAACCAAATAGGAAACTACAAGCTTACTCCACCTGAGTGACTTCATAGTTTAGAATGCAACTTACTTTGCGGTTTATCTAGACTTAGATCCATAGATGGCCACATAGTAGACAAAATCTGGGTTTTTAGGATTTTAACTCTCTTGGAATTTTGAACATCTGATTCATTCGTTTTTGACTCAAAGTTTGAATTGTTTGTTTATGACCTTTAACGTTTGCTTTGTCAAGAGGACCCCCTGTACTTTGCCCCATGCTACTAGTAAGAAGCGTGGGTTTATCACCGTGGGCAAGGTATAGGCGAGTAAGGGCATTTCCATCCTTTCCCAACCCTACGTCACTAGTAAGAGACGCAAGCTCATCACCGAAGGTTGGTGGGGCAAGGAAATGTGTAAAATTAAAATTTTCTGTTTAATCACTTGTTGACTTGTTTTCTTGAGTAAAATGTCAGTATGTGCTTATTTCCAAAGAGATATATATATATATATATATATATATATATATATATATATATATATATATATATATATATATATATATATATATATATATATATATATATATGGATAGATGTGCCACCATGTGCCACCATGAGCTTCTAGAACAGACCATAGGCAAGACACCTATCCTAAGAAGAAATCAAAGCGAGAATAAACTTGCAGATCTTGGTATGGTTACCGTTAAGACTTTGTCATGTTTGATTTTATTTGATAAAAGATTCCGAGATGATTTGATGATATATGAAGATGGAGAGGTATGATTAAAGAGCTTTATGCCAACAACATCATGAGTTTGTAATGAATTGCTTTGAAAAATAGATTCCTTGATCACAATTTATGTAAGAAACAAGTGGACAAAATGATCTTAATCTATATGAAGATGCAATGTAGATAATTATACAAGTAGTGCTAGTTGCTTATGCGTAGAATCACTTGAGGTGCAGGGAATTGACTGTTTTGCCAAATTCCTCACCTTCTAGCGTGCATAAGAGGTAAGCACCATTTCCGTAGTCCTTCATGACTCGGTATGGGCCCAACCATTTGGGCCGAATTTCCTTCCTTCGCGGTCTTCTTGTCGATTTGGCTGTCATAAAGCCTTAGAACTAGATCACCTTCGTATATGTCACGTTCATAGACCTTCTTGTTATACTTCCGCACATTCGGTCAAGGCATAAGCTCTATGCCTGCTGTTCAACATCTAACCTAGTTTCATCTAGGCTTTCTAGTTGGGAAAGACGTGCTTCTCTGTAAGCGTCTTCATCCAAAATCCTTGTAGTGAAATGCGGAGATGGGTATTTCGACCTCAAGCGGGAGAATCGCCTTACGCCCCGAATACCGAGAAAGGAGTTGCTCCCGTGGTGTTCTTATTGAGGTTCGGTGGGCCCACAAGGCCGGATATAACTTCAAATGCCAATCTCGTTTGTTTTCTTTCACTGTTTTAAGGAGAATGGCTTTCAGTGTCTTGTTTTGTCGCTTGACTGTCCCATTGGCACTGGGATAATACAAGGAAGCCGTATGATGGCTTATCTTAAATTTATTGCATAGTTCGTGAACCTCTTCATTTTTAAAAGAAGTTCCATTATTGGAGATAATGATTTGCGGGATACCGTACCTGCAAATGATTTGGTTCAAAATGAACTTAAGGCGATTACAGAAACTGTGTATAGTGGTAAGAGGCATAGCCTCTACCCATTTGGTAAAATATTCAGTGGCCGTGATTATAAAATTATGGCCATCTGTGGATGAGGGAGAGAATTTCCCTATTAAGTCTAGACCCCATGTAGAAAAGGGCCATGGAGTAGCGATTGGTTGTAGAGCTTGTGCTGGCATGTGGATCTCATGGGAGAATTCTTGGCACTTATGACACCTGCGTACAAACTCTATCGCGTCGTGTTCTAGAGTGGGCCAGAAATAGCCCATTCGGTGTATTTTTCGAGTAGTGGCGTGGCCACCGAAGTGGCCTCCACATATTCCGCTGTGAGATTCATGGAGAATCTTCTTGGATTCTTCTGTGTCGACACATCTTAGGAGCATTCCATCGAATGCTTTCCGATAGAGCACCTGCTCTATAATGATGTATTTAGCTACGATTATGTGTAACCGCCTTCTTTGTTGCGGTGTATCTCCTTCTGGGTACGTATGGTCCATGATATAATTAATGATATCAGTGTACCAAAGACACTCAGAGATAGAGGGTCGGGCTTCGATGTAGTATACGCACTCATCTAGAAAGTCTAAATCTACTAAATCGCCTCCGTCTAATGGGTTGTCAGCTAACCAATCCGCAATAATTTGTCGCTTAACCGAATTCGATTTACAAATGTTAATTCGAATTCGCCCATTAAGGTTATAAAACGTCCAGCCTTTTTAGATAATGACCCTTGTGTGAGGAAAGTCCGTAAATGGTCTGTTTTTACCATGACCCTCGTTTCTTGATTCAGCATATAATGTCTTAGGCGTTTAGTAGCAAAGACTATGGCAAGGCATTCTCGTTACCTGCTGTATAGCGTGTTTCATAGTCGAAGCGTTGTTCGGCCGATGAAATAAATCACGTGTTCATTTTTGTCATCATCCTCTCTTGGGCCAACATACGGCCCGGGGAGACACCTGTTAGCTCGTGAATATAGAATTAACGGTGATCTAACTTAGGTGGCATTAGCATAGGTGGTGATAATAGGAAACGCTTAACTGCTTCAAAGGCTTCATTACAGTCTTTGGTCCAATCAATGCTATAGTCTTTCTTGAGTAAATTGTTGATTGGATGAACGATGAAGCTTAAGTCCGGGATGAATCTTCGGATTGCACCCAGTTTTCCGAGAAATGATCTGATTCCAGATTCATCTGAAGGTGGAACCATTTCGAGGACAACCTGAATTTTGGTTGGGTCAACATCTATCCCTCGTGACGATATGATATAACCTAGGAGCTTCCCTCCCGTTACACCAAAGACGCATTTCTCTGGGTTTAGTGTGACTCCGTATTCTATTAGACGTGAAAGAATGACGCGGAGTACTTCGGGATGGTCACAACGCTTCTTGGCTTTAGCCAATAAGTCATCTACGTAAGATTCCACGATTTTATGAATTAGATCATGAAATATGTATGTCATAGCCCACTGGTACGTAGCACCAGCGTTTTTGAGACCGAATGGCATAACAGCATAGCAATAGGTTCCCCAAGGAGTTATAAATGTAGTTTTAGCTTGATCTTGCTCAGATATTCTGATTTGATTGTATCCCGAGAATCCATCCATGAGAGACAAAAGCTCAAACCCAGCTGTTGCATCAACAATGACATCAATAGATGGCAACGGGAAGTCGTCCTTAGGACATGCTTTGTTGATGTCTCGAAAATCTATGCAGATGCGTATCTTCCCATTCTTCTTGAGAACGGGACGATATTAGATACCCATTGGGAGTAGTCGACTGGCTTGATGAATCCTACCTGAAGGAGTTTTATTACCTCTTCCTTTACCATGAGAGCTACTTTGGGTTTCATAGGTCTTGATTTTTGCTTAACTGGCTTTACAATTGATTTAGTGACGAGGTTGTGCACCGCAATGTGGGGTGCAACTCCTGTCATTTCCTTATAATTAAATGCAAACGCCTTCTGATGTTCTTTGAGGATCCGCGTATGCATTTCCACTTCTTCTGGGGTTAAGGATGATCCTAATTTCAAGATTTTTGGTTCGTCATCTGTCCCGATGTTGACATCGATTGTTTCTTCGATCAAAGAGGCGTTGCCCTCTTCAAACTCAGGTGGTGCTGGAGGTAAATCCAAACCATCCCCATTTTCTACTGCGTATATGCTAGGTTCCATTTGTGAGGGATGATCCATCACGGGATTCCCGAAGTAAGAAGACGAATGTGGAATTAAGGATAAATCTAGCATATGATAGGAGAGATGTAGTGCCGCATAGGCGTTTAAGTATTCCAAAGTGGCCATATTATTATCGACATGGTCTGGGGTGGTAGATTCACTTCCGCTTGAAAGGGGATTTGTCATTGTTTTTATCAATGGTTCATCACGAATGGACACCGTGAAATGGGTATCTTCTAACTCATTGCTTGGAGTAAAACGTGATGCTGAAGTTGCTATTGAATCGGCGAGAAGATTTTTCTCTCGCGGGATTGCTTCAATGGATATGAAGTTAAACGCCTTGCTTAAATCTAATACGGCTTCTTTGTAAAGCTGCAAGTGTTCGGCTTTGGTTTCGTATACCTCAGAAACTTGGTTTGCCACTAATTGTGAGTCTCCTAAGACTCTGATGTTGTTAACACCAATTCTCTTGGCTAAAGTGAGGCCAAGGAGGAGGGCTTCGTACTCAGCGCCGTTGTTTGTGCATTCAAAGTTTAACTTAAAGGCAAATGGGAGGACTTTCTCTTCGGGCGAAGTAAGAATTATACCTGCCCCCACTCCATAACGGCATTTAGCTCCATCGAAATGGAGAGTCCAATACTTAGTCGGGAGTATAGATGTTGGGGCATCTGCTGCGTTTGCGCACTCTACTTCTACCATACAGAGGTCCTCTGCTGGAAGGGAACCAACACCTAGGGAATATCCTATGCCTACTGAATCAAATGGTAAGAACATTGGTGAATCTTGTTCTATTAACTCAACGATTTTTGCAGTAGTCCCTAATGATACCGTTTCTTTAGCTTTATCGTTAGGGGTTGGGGTTGTTTTGGCTATGCTGATAGTTTCAAGATCCGTTGTAGGTACCAACTTCTCCTCTGGTTTTGGGTCAGTGGGTTTATTAAGTTGGTTTGTTGGAAGTTCAAATTCTGAGTGCACACCTGGTCTTTTCTTTAAATCAGCTAGGTGCAAATCGAAAGGTTTTGGATCGCCTTTGGCTACAAATACCTTTCCTAGATGCAAGAATCTTACTTCTTGAAATAACGTAGAAGGGATTGCCTTCATTCGGTGTATCCATGGTCGACCGAGTATCATATTATAATTAGTTTCCGATCTATAATATAAAACTCACTTGAATTGTTTTGGGTCCTAAGGTGACCGGAAGTATTATAGTTCCTATCGAAGTGGCTTTAAGGCTATCATAGCCTCTCAATGTATTTCGAGTGGTGGAACAGTTTGTTTCCCCATATCCTAGTTTTTGGAGGAAAGAGAAAGGGACTATGTTAACTGCGGCCCCATCATCAACCATTTCCCGTTTTACATAGTTATTATAAACCCATACTTGTAAGTGTAAGGCTGGATCACCTCGGCGGCGATCTCAGCATTTGTAGGCATTTTACTTATTTCGAATATGAATTCGACATCCTTGTCCGGCTGCCCCGGAGGGTGGATATCAAAATCTACGTGATTTACTTGTGTTTCAGGAGGTGGAGTGATGTTAATTAGATGACCTAGACCTAATGCTTCTAAAAGAGCAGCTCTGTGAGGAGGAGAGTTCTTTAGTAAATCCAAAAATGAAATGTGCGAGAAGGTCTTTGTTAGGTCACTAATTAAATCATAGGCACCTACGGGTTTTTCTACTATTTGTTGACTCTTATCTGTTTCTGGCAGATGACTTGGGCTCGGTTGAGAGAAATATTCTCGTGTTCTTGTTATAGCTTCGATAGGTAGTTCAGCATCTAATTCTACCAAACTGACTATCTTGGGTCTCGGTTGACTTCCTAACTGTGGCGCAACTGATGGATTTAGTGAAGTTGAGGCTTCGTGATCATTGTTTCCTGTCATTGCACTTTTGTTTGTTCCAGTTGGATTCAGCCTATTGCTATCATGATTTGGGAGTGGATCGTTAAAGATCTTGAGAGGAGCATTCTGAGGGGAAACTGCCCCTGCGAGTGTATTTGGTGGTGATGACACGGGATCTGCCAAAAACAAATCTGTGAAGAACTGTCTTTGTTCTTCTGGTAAACGTTGCATGAATTTATTGTAGTCACGGCACGTTCTAGTATCATGACCCCGAATTTTGTGGAAACCACAATAAGAATTGGGATTGTAATTCCTGTTTTGTTGGTTTGGTGTATATTGTGGCCTAAAATTCTGATCAAACTGTTGCCTATTAGGATTAAAATTTTGCATTTGTTGTTTCTGGCTTTGATAACCAAATGAGTTTTGTTTTGGCCCTTGTATAGGATTTCGCCATTGTTGTTGTTGTTGTGGATGGTTAAAATCCACTGTATTGATTGTCGGGGTAAAGTTGTTGTTTCGTTGGTTGTTTGTTTGTGATGGAGTATTGACAACATTTACCTTCTTGGGCTGGTCGGTTACTCCATCCGTTGTTACACCCCAATTTTTGTTAAGGATTTTGGGTCCTTGATTGATGTTTGTGGTAGTTGTAGTGTTCTGGCTGGAGGTGATTAACCTCCCGTTTGCTCCATATGTCTTACGACCACTATCTATCGCTGCTTGGTCTATTCGAAGAGTGCTCTCAAGTACTTCATCGTAAGTTCTTAGTGGGAACTTCTGGACTTCTTCCTTCACCTCTTTGCTGAGAGAATGAAGGAATAAATCACATAGTTCCATCTGATCCATGTTTGGAGCACTTGCTGAAGAATAAAGAACTGTACGCCACCTCTGGATGAAATGGGTGACATATTCGTTGTGTTCTTGTTTGATGTGCAAGAATTCCCTGATTCCTGTTCTCAATAGTTTGTTCATGTCGAATGCCTTAATGAATTCTGATACGAGCTGTTTAAATGAATGGATGGAGGCCTCAGGTATTCTATAATACCAGTCGAGAGCAATGCCTTCCAAGGTTTTGGGGAATATTTTAGCAACAACCCCATCCTAAGGGAGTAATTCATGTATGGCTGTAGCGTAAGCTTTGACATGCACGTTTGGATCTCCCTCGCCTTTGTACTTGGGTAAATCGGGAAGAGGTCTTGGAAGCATGACGCTTCGTATAGTGAAGTCTAAGGGTTCTTTCAAATATTTTGAATAAGTCCCTATCGCATAGTTTTCGACCATTGATGGTGGTTGTTGAGGGAGTGGTGGTGGGATGGGTTGTTGGTATGGCGCAGCGTATGCATTGGCAGGGGCATAGGGAAGTCCCTGCGTTTGAGCAAAAGGGGCGGGAGAGGAGAACATATCTCCCTATGGTGATTTGGAGTACATGTTTAAGTACGACGGGATATTGTCTAGTAATGGGTTGCTTGATACTAGACCGGGAGAAATAATGTTAGAGATGACAGGCCTTGTTGGTGTTTGTTGTGGATACTGAGGAGGCATGCCTAACGTGCCTACTCCTATGAGGAGATCTACTTGGCCAGAGTGATATGGAGGATTGGAACTTCCTGCTTGCATGAACTGAGGATTTTGACTTGCTTGAGCAAGTTCTAACCCTCTCACTTTTTCTACTAATGTTGAAATGACTTCATTTGGTGAAGTCACGGTGCCTTGCCTGAGCGGCGTTTGTTGTATACCCTGGTGTTGTATAGGCATGTGATATCCTGCTATAAACTGATCGTTATCTTGCCAAGTTTCTCCGAGAGTATTTCCTATATGCAGTGGCATAGAGGTATTTTCTTGGAAAGAGATCTCGGGTTGTATTTGTAAACCTCCTATAGGCGGGTACATACCCCGAGAATGTTGTTCACTCCTAGGATAACGTATTGACTGTTCATCATCTAAGACTAGGTATGGGTCAGATTGTCTACTAATTTGTGGTCTAAGTAGCATCTGAGGAGACGAACCAGATTCTCCGGTAAACGTCATATTGTTTGAGCCTGAAGGCTCTGTTTGTTGCGTTCGAGGGGGTTGATCTAACTCCCCTGTTTGAAAAGACGAGTTATATCTGTTTCTTGGGGTTTGTGTTGACAACTGATTAGTTGAATAGTTGTCACCCCATACTGAGAGTGAGGGTGATGATTGTCTATTCTGTTGGGCGTAGTATGCCTCAAGACCCAAGAGGGGTCTGCCATACGCATCGAATCCTGACATATTCGGAGGGTATATGAATACCCACAGAATAATGAGAAGGAGCGAAGGTGAAAGTTAATGAGGTACAGAAGGTGAAACAGTTGTTTGTTCACGTCGGGTTCACCAATTTTGTACGCCGGAAAAGTGACAAGCGAGCGTAGGAATCTACGGGCAACTCTTCCGCGTACCCGACCTCCCGAGGTCGTGCCGAGACAGCCGGTGGGGATGGAATATGCGTGGGATGCAGACAAACTAGTTAGGCAATCTAATGTCTTCGACACGCACTAATGGAATTTGTGAATCTAAGGCAAAGAAAGCCCTTCTAACTTGGACTGGTGTAATAGATCGATCGGCAAGGATGACTGCTCAAAGGCTCCAATCAATATCGAGCTCTGGCGTGATTCGATCTATGGGTTGTGGAATACGTGGGAAATGACCTGGGATAGTTTCGTGTATGTCTCCAGATAAGGTCATATGGTGGATGGTGGAAACAATTGACTCTACAGACGATTCTTCTCGGCTTAGTCTAGAATTCCTAGCTTCGTTGCCGCTATATCTAGTAAGGACAATTGTTCGATGATGATGGGTGGAAGTGGAGTGGATGCCAAACACCTTGCGAGGAGACCTGTATCATCATTGGGGCACTTGTTACACTGCTTTCCAAGTTCAAGATCAAGTACCTTACAATTTTGGGTACGTCAGAACCCTAGCACAACAATCCCGCTATCCATCGCTCCTCCTATGTCATGCATTATTACACCATACTTACCAAGATGAATTGGTATGTATAGAAGTTAGTAACCAATAAATGATATCTTATTGTATGGTTTGGAGGTTGCCCCTCAAAGTGGCTAAGTCATTATACTTGCATATTGTGATCATTTATCTATATTTTGGTGTTTTTTGATGTTATATTGTTGTTGATATTTAGATCTATCTAAGTAATTTCATTATGTGGCGACATCGAGCTCCGATTTAGACCAAAATTATGCCAAAACCCTAATTTTGAAGATTCGACTATATCTCCAAAATTGTGGCAATTTGTTTTTGCATTTTTAATTGAAGTGGCAAAATCACCAAGGTCCTTTCCAAATTTCAAGATCTTTTGAATTATTTTGCACAAGTTATAGCCATTTTAGGGTTTTGCATAAATTCGCTCCATAGGCTACCATTTTTGGAAATTTTCTAAGTTTCTTATATTTCCGGAAAGCTTGAAAAAAATTAACTAGGGATCATTCTTTGTGTTTCATTCTATCCAACCAATAACCATATGAAACCCCAAAACCTAAATTCATACCTTAATCCTTACATCCCAAGACCCAAATTCTAAATCATGATAGGAGATCAACTAGAGGCCAAGGAAAGGGTCAAACCACTCCAAGAATGACTCTAAATAAGGAAGATATGGATTTTGAATCTTTAGTTTATGAGGTATCAGAGGCATTCAACCAACTTTAGGAAAACGTTAATTATATGACAAGTAAGGTGATGTTCAAGAATTGAAAGGTAACCTTCAAGAAATGAATGGTAAAATTCAAGTACTAGAAGGTAACCTTAACCGTAACCTTCAAGTAGTGAACATTGTGAAATGAAGGTGGGATTCGAATCAATGAAGCAGGAGTTGATGATCACTCTTTCAAGCATGAACACTGACATGAATTCTGTTCAAGTCACATGGGTTCCTCAAGTAATGCACATTTAGATCCAAATCTCACTAACCAAGGGGGATCCTCTGCACAAAATGGTGGACCTTCTTTCCAGTGGTAGAACATGATTCCAAAAGTAGAAATGCACAAGTTCAATAGGAATGATCCGGTCACATGAATCAAGCAAATGAAGATTTTTTTGGTCTGCATCAAGTCCCAAGTGGGCGTAAGGTGGTAGTGGCTTTCTTGTATTTGATATTAGAAAAATTCATTTGGTATAGATGGATGTGCTAATAAAAGAAAAAGAAGGGTCTCCTTATTACCTAGTCTATGTTCATTGATGATCTATACACACTAAAATATAGTATTATAGATAACTATTTTAGCTAGATAGCCAAACTACGATAGACATGAGAGTTAAGAATTATATCCAACAATTCGAAAATATATCCTTACGAGTAAATGACATCTTTAAAGATAATCTAAATGATCTCTTCTTCGGTGGAATCAAGGATAACATCCAACTTGATGTTTGCCTTTGTAATTGGAGTTCAATATTAGAATCCATGATAGTTTCTCGTTGGGTGGAGGAAAGAGATATGCTAAATAGAAGGCTCTTACTAATCATAAGGAACACATGATTCCAATACCATCATTTCCCCAACCAACATGATTGAATCCTCAAAAAATTTAAGGGAAGTGAACAAAAGGTCTATGTTACAGTTGTGATAACAAGTAGAGCAAGGGAAATAAGTTTCATGAGAAGATATTAATCTACATTGAGGATCCTAATGTGGAAGAAAATGAGAAGGAAACAACTGGTAAAGAGAAATAGGTTCATGTGATTGAAGTTGAAGAATATCAACAAACTACCCATGGCTATTCGATTTCAGGAATTAGCACTCCATAAACCCTAAAGGTTTTTGTGTTCGTGAAAAACACAGGGTGATAATACTAATTGGATTTGAAACTACTCACAACTTCATAAATCATAAGTTGCTCATACGCTTAAATTGCTTCGTTTATTTAGCCCTCGAATTTCGGTGATGGTCAAAAATAGAGGTAAAGTTAGTTGTTCAAGAAAGTTCCATAAGATTTATCCATGAGAGATTACTTGCTAGAGGGTCCCATGTATGCCATTTAAATGGTGGGAATAAACATTGTGTTAGGGGTCCAATGTCTTATAACCTTGGGAATTGTTGAAATGAACTTCTAGGATTTGTTCCCGAGGTTCCATTCTCAAGGACATACTTTTGAACTACGTGGGATGAAGGCTAAAACTTCACAATTAGTCAATTCTCCTCATTTTTGGGGATATCTCTAAAGGGTTTCCTCCTAAAAGAGATCACAATCATGCTATTCATCTAGTACTTAGAATCCAACCACCTAATATTAGACCTTATTGAAACCCTTATCTACAAAAGAGCGAGATTTAAAAAATGGTACAAGAGATGTTGGAAGCAAGTATTATTCACCATTGTCAGATTGCTTACTCTTCTCCAATAATGATGATATGTAAGAAGGATGAAGGTTGACTCTTGTGTCCATAATACATGGAGCTCAACAAATACATAGTGAAAGATAAGTATCCTATTCCTGTCATTGAATATTTGCTAGATGAATTGCATGGTGTTGTTTATTTTACAAAATTAGATCTTTAATTGGGATATCATCAAATCAGAATTCATGATGAATATATTCATAAAAAAACATTTAGGACACATGAGGGCCACTATGAATTTCTAGTAATACCTTTTAGCATTACAAATGCACCATCTACCTTATAGAGTTTGACGACTTCAATATTTTTCCATTTCTACAAAATTTTGTCTTGGTATTATTTGATGATATATTAATCTACAACAAGATCTGGGAGGAACATTTACATCATGTCAATAAGGTATTGGACACTCTTGAAAAACACCAATTTTATGTCAAACCCTCTAAGTGTGATTTTGGAGTAAGGGAGGTAGAATACTTGGGTCATATCGTGTCTCATAAAGGTGTAAAAGTGGATCCTCATAAGATACAGCCATGGTGGATGACATATTCTTAAAAACCTCAAAACCTCAAGGGCTTATGGGTTATTATCGTAAATATTTGAGAATTATGGTAGAATTACAACACCACTCACAATTTTATTGAAGAAAGACTCTTTTCATTAGAATGATGAAGCAACCCAGGCATTTGAGTCATCAAGAAGGCCATGTGTACCACTCCGTTTTGGCTGCCCCAAATTTATCCAAAACCTTCATTATTGAATGTGATGCTTCAAGGTGTGGCATAGGTGTAGTACTTATGCAAGAGGGCCACCCCATTGCATTTGAGAGTCATCAACTAAAAGGTAAGAACCTATCAAAACTAACTTATGAGAAGGAAATGATGGCTATTCTTCATGCAATCAAACAATGGAGACTCGTATCTCATGGGTCATCACTTCAAGGTAAAGACAGATCATGACAACTTGAAATACTTATTGAGCAACGAATATCATCTGAAGAAAAACAAAAATGGGTCACAAATATGTTGGGATATGAATTTGAGATCATTTACAAGAAAGGAAAATAAAATGTGGTAGTTGATGCACTATCTAGGAGAGATGAGTCCATAGAAGCATTGTTATATGCCATGTCCATATTATAGGTAGATTGGGTAGATCAAGAAAGATCATAATAACAAAATGACATAGAGGCCCACACTCTCATGATAAGCATTTCTACTTCTGGAAAGCTCAAGGCAAAAGTGAAAAAACCCCTTTGGTTGAAGAACAAAAAGGAGATCCAAACATGGCTCACACCATTTTGAGTGGACATCTTGCTTCACCAAAACCCCTCCTTTAAACAACCATTTTTGGCTTGCATTTGGTTCATCAAGGATATCAACAAAGTCCAATTGAAATCCAAACCTTCATGGGAGAGGTTTGAGATTTCATTTGCTTTTAAATGTTTTGTATTTCTTTTCCTTGTAGATAGTCTCATCTTGATGTTTTTAACATTATTACAATTGTTTAACCTTGAATGAACGTTTAGGTGTAAATTTCACCCATGTTCTAGATTAAACTACATGTTTTAAGAAATCTAGCATACACATGGCATGCTCGGTGGGACACCCCTTTGTGTCACATGCATCTTTCTTCAAGTTTGGTGTATATTGTGCAATTTGATTTAAATTCCCCCTTTTGACCTTTTATTATGCTTGAAAGTGCTGAGTTGGTCTTGTAGGTATTAAAGAGGTCGTGTGTTGTCAAAATCTAAAATTGAGAGAAAAAATTCTACATTTTTGGACTTTTACCTTGGTTTTCCTGTTGCCTTTGGCTTTGTTGAACCCACTCTATGTTTTAACGAACTCTCCTCGGTAAACAAAGAATTTATAACAGATCATGACAACCTCGTTTGGAGTTGTTTTCTTGCACAATGGAGTCAACTTTCAATGCCCTTGAAACATTTCATGATAGATTCATTTGTATCGGCGAACTCACTACATCTTATGGAAAACTTGTTTTTTTAGTGACCGCATTGCACTTCGTCACAAATTCTTTGATAAGCTTGGTTGCATGAATTTATTAGCTTATTTTCTATTTTTACCTTTTATGTCAATTTCCTGAGTTTTATAAGAATTGGTTACTTCTGTCTTGTCATTATGCTATCATTCATTGAATTACTTTCCTATTTTGCCTAACATGGTGCTTATTTGTGTTTTTATACCTTATAGGTATTAAAAGATTGAATTATTTGGCAAGATAACAACACTCTATGGTGGAACATAACATATTTTTGGGAAAGCCAAACACATGTAAGTTCTCTTAGCGATTTTTTTATCCTACAACGAGATTGTTGTGACGAACTCACTCCACCTTGCAAAAACTTTTTGTTTTGGTGAACTCACTACATTTCGTAGCGAATTCAAGTAGCCTTTAACTTCCCTTGAGACATTTTTTTGGCATATTCTCCTTATTAGTGAAATCGCTATAGTAAACAACAAATTCACTCCGTGTCTTAGCGACCTCATGATAGAGAACTTGGGTTTTCCCTTGTCTCAACTTTCATCACTCCATTTTTGCATTGAGTTATTTACTACTGGTTCAAACTACTAAAACTCCATGTGCAAGCTGCCTTATTGCTAGTGAAAGACAAAATTGCTAAATAAACAAACAAAATAAACCAAATTTGTACACTTATGTTTTGAATTATTTACTTTGCATTTTGGTTGATCATATCTATTTTATTTGGAAATTGTACTTCATTCATTGCGTATTTGAGCAACACATTTGATTTATCATTGGCTTGACCACATAGTTTTCTTTTCACATTTTGTTTCAAATTGCTTAATATTGGATTAACCATTGTTTTAAACACATTTACTAGGTGTTTGTTTACTTTCTGCATTTTGTGTACTATTTATAACTCTTCTTAACTATGTATGCTTTTTTCTTATGCTTTGCAAGGTGAACTTAGAAATCGAAACAATCATAATTTTTTTAATATTTGTAGGATTTGGTGGCTTGGAATTTAGTTCCAAGTCATTTAGATAAAGCCCTTGTTACGAATGGCTATAAAAATTATGGGAGGACATATCATTTTTGGTTAAGCATGAGTTCACTTTTACATGGCTTCTATGAAATGAGGGGTGCATTTGACTTCTATACTCGAGCCTTAGGCAAGACCACATAGGAAGTGAATGTCATTTTTAGTCAATCTCCATTAAAACAACTGGAGTGAAGGAAAGGGGGGATTTGACCCTTTAAACTACACCACTAGACTTCACTTCCTAATTTTTGGACTTGTGCCTCGTGTAACTAAAGATATATTGAGAACACCCATACTTTATTTATCTTAGTTAAGAGACCAAAACTAGCTTAGATTGTGTTTGTTTGAATCTCCCCTACATCTTGTATGAAAAACTAAAAATGTGTTACTCTATCGTAGTCAAACCTTGATTTTCAAAATCCAACAAGGTGAAACTCTATCCAAATCATTTTTTTTTAATAATAAAATAAGGTGAAACATGGAAATTTATCTAATGAAAAAGGGCTTATTCTTTATCCAGTTTATAATCTTGGAAGACTACACTCGTGCTCTGGTAGATGGTCCATTGTTCTTGGGAAACATGGGTTTATTTCTAAAGAGATGGCCTCCATATTTTGACCCAGATAAAGAAAACATAAATTTGATGCCACTATGGATAAGGCTACTTGGGTTACCTCTCAAATTTTGGGATGAAGACATTTTGATAGGTATAGAAAAGTCATTTGGATCTTTATTGGATTTTGATGGAGCAACCAAGGCAAGAACTAGACAAACTTTCGCTAGAATTTGTGTAAATGTTGATTTAGAAAGAGATTTACCTGATATTATTAATATACATTCTAAGTTGGGTATTTGAAGGTAGATGTTGAATATGAAACATCTATTGCAAGATGCAAAAATGTAACAAATTTGGGCACAACTTGAAAGCCTTCCCAAAAAACAATAATAATGGAAACACAAGGGAGCCTAAAAGAAGAATGGAATGGCATGAGAAATAGACAAAGGCAAAGGATCAAGGAGAAGATGCAAGTAAAGGCAGTGACCAAGAAACTAGGAAAAATCAAGGAAAAACTAGATCAATGGAAGGAAAACCCTTTTGAATGTTTGGACAATCGAGATCAAGACTCCATAAAGGAAGGGGAGTTTTTAAGCAAACCCAGCTGGAAGAATTTCTTTTACCATACATAGAACTAGAAGAAAAGGAGATTGAGAATGAGGTGACATAAGAGGAAGCTAAGGATCATTCTAATTAGAAAGATGATGAGACTCAAGAGGAGGGTGGTGACACAAAAGAGATGACTCAAGAAGAAACAAAGACCTTGACAGAGCAGAAAGAAGAAGAAATCCAACAAGAAGATTCAAGAGAAACAAGAGTGGAAATAGAAGAAATTGCTGGCAAAGAAACATGGCCATGCCAATGATCAAACTTGAAAGAGATTCAAATGAATGATCTGATCAAAATCATAGTGAATCCCATAAAGGGTAAAAACAAGAGCCAAGAAGCCTCAACCTCCACAACCCCTAACAGATGTTGGGGTCATAAAACTAGAGGAAAATTAACAAATAAAGAGGAGAAAAAAATAATCACATAAAAAGAAATAACAACAAGGAAGAAAACAACTTTGGACCATAAAGGGCCCAAAAATCTCATCAGATTAAATGAAGATCATTACATGGAACATAAGAGGCCTCAATAGTGCAATCAAGCAAAGAATGTTGAAAGATTTTATTGTGAATCATAAACCTACCATTCTTATAGCGAAAGGATTCATCTTGTGAAATGTGCTGCTCAAATCCATTGTCAAGTGAACACAATAACAAAGATACAAGTGTGGAGACCGACAGAAGAAGGAAATAGAGAAGAGGGACAATTACATAAAGTATATTGTGCAGATCTCTACTCGATTTTCAATCATAGTTGATCTTGTGTTTGTTTTTGCTCTTTGTTTTTGTTATTTCTCTTTGTATAGTTTTTTTGGTTCTAAACCGTATTTTGACTAGTTTTGGGTTGGTCTTATGCTATTTTCACCATTGTTTTTGATGTTTAGTTTAGTTTTGATTCATGAAATGTATATGGTCATATCTGGATTGTAGATCCTTTTTTTAATAGGGTAGGGACCCTACCAAAACCCTCCTTTTACCAAATATATAAAAAGGTGAAACACATCACAGAGTGAAATTGCGTTGACATCAAACATCAAGACCTAAAATGTTGTCAAAATTTAACCTTATATTAAAAAAACAACTTGAAACTATGCTGAAATTAAACGTGCTTTTGAAATCAAAACTTAACCTAAAATCCTTAGTAATTTCAACCAAACCAAAAGCCTAGGTTAAGTTTTAAATCTACATTGTTATGATGCTGAAATTTACCTAAAATCCTTAACAATGCCAATCAAATCCAAAATATAGGTCAAATTTCAAATTTACAGCCATTACGTTGCCAAATTTTACACTGAGCTTTTTCACACAACAATCCAAATAAAAACGTAGGTCAAATTTTAAAATAAAAACATGTTAGAGTAGGTATTTACCTTAGTTCATGTTCACCTAGGTACTTTATTTACCTTTTTGTATTCATCCTCACCCACTTATGTGTGTGGATATTTCTTTTATCTTATTTAGATATTAGGAGATATTATCTAGTTGTTAGGTATAATTCTTTCCTTGATCTATGGTATTGAATAGTTCTTTCCTTGATCTATGATATTGACTATATCCTTGATGTCTAGTTCTCTCCTAAATCTATGGTCTTGACTAGTTCTTTGATGACTAGTTATTTCCTTGATTTATGGCTTGATCTACGACCTTGACTAGTTCTTAGATTGTTATTCCTTGCCTATTTAAGCAAGGTCCATTCTCAATGTATTGCATTGAGTTCCATAATAATATATGATATTGCTGCTCATTTGTTTGTAAAGGTTTTATGTAAAGCTATTTTGGCAAATTGCTTTCATCTTATTGATCGTGGTGTTTGATTAACATCTGTGTTCTTGGCTTGGTACGATCTGGTTATAGTTCCTTTCAAAACAATGACATCCAAATTTTGGTACCAAACCAATCAAAACAAACAAACAATAAATCCTATTGTTAGGAACCCATTCATTGATAAATATGATGATGATGAAATCCAAATCACATATGAGCAACAATTGATAATTCCTTTTGATACCAACCCATTTGTTGAATCAACAAAAATCCTTGCATGGAAAATTTATTTATCTAACCAAACGAGGATGGTCATGACCATGCTCACATCAAACAAAACAAATCATTGACCAATATTTTTACAAGCAATATATTCCTCCATCCAAAGTAGGATGATCATGACCATAGTATAAACAAACATATCCAACAAACATCAAAATCATTAAATTTAAATCCAAAAACCCATGACAAGAACCACCGAGCCAACCAAATCCTATTTCATCTTACCACCGTCATCACTCTCCTTGGGGAAACCTAAGTGAGAAATGAAATCGAGAAAATATACCCCTTTGGGTAGATATTTTACCATCATATTTTTTTAACTATTATATCTAAAAAGAAAACCATTTAATGAAAACATCCCTAAACCATATTAGTATCAAGAATATGAGTATTACGACTACCACTTAATCCAAAGGCATTCAACTGTGGATGCATGAAGTTCAAAAACTTCATCCAAGATCTTATTGACTAAGGGTATTTCAACTTGAGGACATTTCCCCCAAATTGCATCATCAACTATGAGATCCTATCCCTAAGCCCAAATTGCAAAACCCATCATCCAATCAAAATCAATCACATAATCAACAATTATAGTCTATACCTAAACCCAATCCAAATAAATCAAACAATTTACAACATGGGACATGTTGCAATGTCTTCCCAAGCACAATTTGACAAATCCACCATCAAAATTACATCACACAAAGAACATCAATCATGATGCCTTCGTTGGCCTCGACAAGCTTACTAACAATTGAACAACACCCATCAAGACTAAAGCCCTAAGTTGTGCCACCTCACCTAGACAAATTGAAGTCATTCCCCAACGACCTCCTTTACC